>JAHTLZ010000108.1:10098559-10116730 GCA_023846285.1 Phrynocephalus versicolor
TTTTTAGTAAACTTGGTCCAAATGGCCATCTCTCCCTGCATTCATTCTTGAGGAACCTGATGAGGATCTGTGGATTTTGGTGCCTTCTTCAATTCACATGCAGATTGAAATGTCAGATCAAGAAAATCATGTGATTTTTTTTTTACTTATCATAATATTGAAATGCATTTAAGTAATGGTTTCTATAAGTTCTATGCCCCTAACAGAGAACCTCTCATATTTAAACAATATGGTGTTCTTTTCTGGTTTGAGAATTCGTCTGTGTATATAGTAGCAATGTAGAAATCTTTCACACATCGTTTGTGTTTTTTCTACTCTCAGTCTCATTGTCCTTTTGTCCTCATTGTTTCAAAGATTTCAAGATGTCTGGAAAAGCATATTTATTTTGTTTACATATATTTCAACTTGCTGTACTGCAACCTAGTAGTGAGGTTAGTTTTCCTCCAAAAGTTATAACATTTCTAACTTTCAGGACCTAAAATCCCACAAGGATTGTGGTCAACAGGGCTTTCTCTGATGTGCAATCTTTCTGGATGGATCTGCCTGGTGCTATCAAATGGTAAGAGTATTTTGCTATCTTCAGAAGATCTGTTTGCTTGTGCAGTGATTTTTTTAAAAACTTGCTGACCTTGCCAATTACTTACAGTAGGTTAATTGTAATAAATTGGACAGAATCCTTTGGGGATTTTAAATCTCAGAAACTTAGAAATTGTGTAAACTTTTGGAGATAAATAGCCTCAAAATAAGAAATTGTTGTCATCATTAGGTGTTGTCCATTGGTTGAATAACTCAATGAATGGCAATGGCATCTACAATGATTGATAACATAAGCCAATTCACCTACAAAAGTTCTGTTTTTTTTCTGTTACATTTATGAGTGTGATTAACAGGATTTTATGCTTGGATTATCTTTTGATTCTTTTCATTTGTATTTTATTTATTTATTTATTGTTGTATTTATATCCCGCTTATCTTCTAGTAGAACTCTAAGCGGCGTACAATCGGCGAGCAAGCGCCAGACAAGACAATAAAAATTTTACAATGCAAAACAATTAACAGCAAATAATGAACAGCAATATAAAGGGAACATATTAATATGTTAAAAACCCCATTGCATCCCAGATCGCCAGCCAAGTCGTGATCCCTCAACATTGGCTATCAAATGAACATTAGTGAACACCAATGATCACTAAAGACGTCAGGGGAGAATTTTTTATTTTTATTTTGCTACCTTTGGTTATTATAAACTGCTTTGAATTTTTTTTATGAAAATGAAAAGTACTTGAAAAATATTGCCAGAGAAATTAGGCTGCACAACTTTTATGATGGAAGATGGAGAAAAGTATTGGGAAGCATGGTATCATTCCTACCTGGATAGTGTAGATGTGATAACTAGAAAGTTAAATTAATTTGAATATTCTACAACATAAAGGGAGAAGTCTGCCTAAGTTTGTTGCAAGAACTGAGGAAATATATGCGTGCTTTTTCAAGTAGAAGTTTATCAGTAGTTCGGGAGCACCAAGCTAGGAGCAATATATATTCTAATCTCACTAATGAAACTAGATTTTTCTTATCCAGTACTCCCAAAATGAATAGCCTCTATCATCCAGTGTATTTTGTTCCAGTGCATTTTGTTCCAAAAAGGAAGAATGGAAAATCTAATTGATAGAGCATTCTCAGAAAAGCAAATAGTGATTGCTCAAGTTAAAAGAGTTGTTATGCAACACAAAGTGAAACATTCCACACTTTTTGTTTTTATAAATATCGGAGGCAGGTTTGGCCCGGATAAAGGGGATTCTAAACTATATTCAGCATTACATGGGCTGACTTCCCCATGTAATTTACCTTTTGGTAATTTCTAATATGATAATCTGCAGCAGTTTGGGATGTTTTAGATGTTGTCACTCCCCAAGTCCTGTCATCCCTGGCTTGCATAGCCAAAGGTGAAGGAGTTTAGCAACAAACTGGGTGGCTGCAAATTGCCCACCGCTAAACTAGAGTCCATTCTCATTGAACATCTTCTCCACAGTTCTGTCCCTTTCTTTGTGTGTGCTTTACTGTAGAACCATGAAATAAAATTTGGTTCTTCAAGACTTATGCAGAAATACCTGGTTCCCAAATAGAGGTAAGAACACCTGAAGTTAAGAGTCTGGAGTGTAGTGTGAAATGTTAGGTTTAGACAGAAGATGACATGCTGATGATCATTGTGGACAGTTTTATAGGCTCTTGACCTGAGAAATGCATTAAAAAAGTTCAGTCTGGTCCCATCCTTGCTGTCTTTCTGCAAATAAGACAGTGACATTTCTCTTCATGCAAGCTTTTCTTTAGTGACTGACTACCTAGGATGCAATAAAAGGGTTGCTTATAAATCTGTTAAATATGTTATTGATTCTTTGTATTTGAATAATTTGCTGTTTTTAGTATTTAATATTGTGTTTTTATTTATACAAGTTGCTTGAAATATTTTAAAGTGGAAAGGCAGGGTAAATGTATTTTACATAAATAAATGAATAAATAAAACATGATTTCACTTCCAGCTAGCAGCAGTTTTGTTTATCTTATGTCATAAAGGAGGGATAAAAGTATAAAAATATGTGAAGGGATTTTTTTCTTGTACCTCTTTAATTGAAATATCTGGATTGGTGACAGTGTGGTGAGGAAGTAGAATAATGATTGTGATCTTCTATGCTTTTATGATTATAATTGAGCATTTGGACATGGGGCAGACTGTGGTTATTAAGAACTTGTCTTAAACGAAAAAAGCTTCTATCTCCATGCCTAACTGGAGAAAGATGACAGAGCAGGGAATTAGAGGTCCTGTACTTAGAACTGGTTTCTTCAATAATCAAGATTTGACAAGAGCATGCAGACATAATCCTGGACTTCCTAGAGCAGTGTTGCATAAGTGGAAGAACTTGGTGCTGAAGCCAAATTGAAGAGAAACAGATGCAGATACAAATCTAATATTTTAAACAGGAGATCACTGGGAGATCCTTGTAAGAGAAAGGTGTAGCTATAATAAACCAGGATATTTTTGTTTTGTTTTTTACTATCATAACATCCTTTTGTGTGTGAAGGCATGATTTATCATATTTTTTTTTAAAAAAAACTAGTTTTTGTTAATACTAATTTGCTATGGAAGTTAACGTTCATTTTCTTAAATTGTGAGGGTTTTCATCTTAAAAATAACAAAGCCTTGATTTACTTATACCTTTTAATTGGGACTAGACCCAGTTCAGCATTTCCTGTCTTGATCTCTTGGTTTTGGTTATAGGCAAGATTATTTTGCTAGATGTAAAAAAAAAAAGGGTCTGCATGTTTGTAAAAGCAATCAACCTTTGTTGACTCTGTGTGTAGAAATGGAGCAAGCTGTTTATTATATTCAGCATATTAAAACACTAGAATGTAGAACAGTACACCTCTGTACACTGGGAATCCAAAAGTCATTGTGTCTTTGTCAGAATAAAGAGTGGACCAGGTCCTTTGTTGAACATTTAACACACTCACTAGCCCATATAATATGTGAAGCTCTGAAAATTGTGCATCATTGACTGAAACCCCATAATAAGTTACAACTAAAGTAGTCCCATGAAATCAGTGAAACTTATGGAAGAGTTGACTTATCAAGTTCACACTGATTCAGTGGTCCTACTTGTTGTGGCTTACTACTGGATTTCAGCCACTAGCAAAGTTTTAATATTCACGTTCCTTTATTTTTTTGAACATCAATTACTACATTGTGTGTTTTTTTTTGTATTCACTATCTTGGGAATTCTTCCCTGATAACAAAGCAGAATTTTATGTGGCATAAATATATGCTCATGTTTTGAAGTTAGCCTGTTTTTAAAGGGAAGTGTTCACATATTTCCCATATGATATACAGAACAAATGATTCAAATGTCTGTTTCATGTTTTATGCAATTTGAAAAATACTATACATAATTCAACAGAAATAAATAAAGCTAGTAGATGGTTGTTGGACATTCTAATGATAGAGAAGGCTCTTGGACGGTTTGTTACACAATTCCTAGCAACTGTAGTTCTAAGATTCTCCTCCTCCTCCTCCTCCTCCTTCTTGCTGCTGCTGTTACTGTAACTGTATAGGAATGATTCATTTCATCTATAGTTGCAATAGCTTCCCAGAAGCTCCACTGAAATAATATAAGCACCACAACAATAGTGAATTCTGTAATACATGTGATTTGGCTTCAGCTTGGCCCAGTTGTAGGTACTCTACTTCGGACATGACATTTAAAACAATAGGTAGGATCCAAAATCTGTGTTCTCTTACAGAAGTTGAGAGACAGTTGAGGAAGGAGTTTTTCTGTTTCAGTTGTGGAAGCAGTACTTTAAGGGCTGCTTCCTGAAGATACCTGAAGGTTGACTAGTTTTCATTGTGGTTGTTGTTTAGATAGAATCAAGTCTAATCTGATGATATCACCATATCATGTAGGTTGCAGGATGTGAAGGACTGCTCATAACTCGTGATGTAGTACTGTACTTACTAGTGTCTGGGAGTCTTTGAAGCTCATGAAATTGTAATAACATCAGTTGCAGTGATCATGGGAAAGAAGGGCACTTGCTTCATCATCTGAGAATAATATGAAAGCATGCTGTCATGAAGTGGAAATCTGTCTTGATATGCCTTTAGAGCACACACAAAAAGATTGTACAAAAAAACCACCACCCTGTAGAGAGATCAGGTACCTAGATGTTTCATCAAGCAGAGCAGTTGTGTATGCTTGTGTCCAGTTAATAGGATTCTGCTAGCCCCTCTTCCCAGTGAGAAATTCAAAAATGAATCATTGAGTATACTGGATAACTTGTAGTTGTGGCCAGGTATATATTGGGACCACCAAGTGCAGCATCCAGACCAGAACCAAAGAACATGAAAGACACTGCAGACTAAAACAACCTGAAAAATCAGTAGTAGCTCAACACACCCTGAAGCAAACTGGACATGAAATCCTCTTCCAGGACACAGAGGTACTGGACAACACTACCAATAATTATGTCAGACTACACAGGGAAGCCATTGAAATCCACAAATATAAGCACAAAAAAAGAAGAACGTCTAAAAATAAACAAAGCCTGTTTTCTAGTACTAAAAGCTGCAGAGTGCAAAAGCTCAAAGCTCAATGACCACAACCAAAAGTGATCAGTTCACAAAATAGAACAGCTAACAACTCCCATCCAGGATCAAGGATCATTGCTACCTCTGATTGCATTGAAACTTCTTAATCCCTTTATCACAATACAGTGACTAACACCTATTTTCCTCTTTCCCACAACTTAAAAAAAACCCAGTCTCATTTTGTATCCCAGAGTGTAGAGAGAACTCCTAGTTCCCTGAGATACTGGCTGTCTGAGGATGCCAGCCACAGAGTCTGGCGAAACTTCCAGAACACGGCCAATCAGCTGCAAAAACTGACAATTAAATACATTTGGCCTTTTTCCAGGAACGTCTGTACAGTATTATTGATGCAATATTTTAATTTTTGTAAAGAGTGATGAAAGAGAAGAAAAGTTAAAGTGTTTTCCAGATTGGTTTTACTCTAAATCACAGAAGGAAATCACAGCAATTTCTTTTACAATATGATTGTTTTACAGCAATCTGCAGATTGCTTTTATCCAACATGGTTGAGGAGGGCTGGAGATGGCAGACATGCCTACCAATGCCAAGACCCACAGGGCTTGCCTTTTCCTGGGGGGAAAGCAGCACCCCTAGACCTCTTCCTGGGGAGGGCTGCTGCCCCTCCTGTCCCCTCCCACGCTATGCCCCAGATTTTAAAGAAGTCTTCATTATCACACACACCAACCACAGCTAGATTTGATAATAGGATAGATTATGAGATGGTCAAATATAGGCTGAAATGAAGTTAGCACATAAACTCAGTAATCATGTGGCTAAGCTTCTGCTTCTGCACAGTCATGCTATATTTTGATGTGCCAAGTTGCTGGTCTGAAAAACATGGTCTCTTTCTCCACAGATCCGTAGAACAATAGAGTTGGAACAGGACCAAAGGGTCATCAAGTCCAACCCCCAGGGCAAACAGGAGATCTACAGCTAAAGTATCCGTGAGTGAGGGCCATTTAATTTTTTTTTAAAATGTTTATAAGAAAAAGTCCACTGCCTTCCAAAATACTATATTCCAGTATCACATGGTTCTGGTTGTTAGGAAGTTATTTCTGATGTTTTGCCCTTTGTCACAAAGTGCATTTTACAAGATAGAAGGCGTTCTTTTATTATAGGAGAGGCATACAAGACATCTGTGCATTTTTTCACTTGGTTGTTTGGCCCACTCATAAAATATTTAATAAATTAGTTAGCCAATATTGTCAAAGAGAATATAAGAAGAGCCATGCTGGATCAGGCCAAAGGCCCATCTAGTCCAGCTTCCTGTATCTCACAGTGCCCCCACCAAATGTGTCCAGGAGCAGACGAGACTAGATATCTGTCTCCTGATACCATTCCCCTGCATCTGGTCCTTGAAGTACCCCGGTTTTAAGCCTGGAGATTACACATATCCATCATGGTTTGTCACCTGTGATGGACTTCTCCTCCAAGAATCTGTCCAATCCCCTTTTGAAAGCATCCAGGCCAGATGCCATCACCACATCCTGTGACAGGGAGTTCCACAGACTAACAACACACTGGGTAAAAATATTTTCTGTCTGTTCTCACTCTCTCAACCCTCAGTTTGAGTGGATGTCCCCTAGTTGTGGTATTTCATGAGATGGAGAAGAGCATTCCTCTATCCACTTTACTTATGCCCTGCATTATTTTGTATGTCTCAATCATATTCCCCCGCAGGCACCTTTTTGCAGACTAAAGAGCCCCAAATGCTGTAGCCTCTCCTCATAAGGGAGGTCCCCCAGCCCAGTAATCATTTTAGTTGTTCTCTTCTGCGTCTTTTCCAGTTCCACTGTGTCTTTTTTTGAGATGCAGTGACCAGAACTTCAGGTGCGGCCTTACTATTGTATTGTACAATGGTATTATAATGTTGGCTGTTTATTTTTAATCCCCAAACATGGCCACCTCACTGCTTATCCTTGTCTCAAGGTCATTTATGAACAGATTGAAAAGCACCAGTCCCAGGACAGATCCCTGGGGCACACCACTTTTCACTTACTGTATATATTCTGGTTCTATATTCTTGATGTGTTAAGATCAGTAGTACAGAACTTTGTTGTTGCTTAACTATTTTATTTCTGATTGGTGCACAAATGGCTGGAAAGTTAGGGAAATAGAAATTGGTCAGTGAAATTGGTCTGAAGTTAGGGAAAGTGATGGAAATTGTGATTAAAATATATATTCAAGCAGTGGACTTTTTGATCTGCTGTCTCAAGAGTATGATCTGTCCTTGTGGCAACTGGAACAGAGAAGTAGCAAGACACAAGCAAAACTTGATGCCCTTTTCCATCTCTACCCTTTTCTCAACTGCACCTCCAGCAACCTACCTCATGTGTTTGTTGAGCTCTATCCCTGCATGATTTGCCAGGTCTGCCTGGAGCATTTGGAAAGCAAGGCTGGTTTAAACATTGAGGAATATACAGACTAGAGATGGGCACGAAACGAACAATTTTTGTTTCGGTTTTTGTTTTTCGTTTCATTACGCAATGAAACGACAAACGAATTTTGTCTCTAAAGTGAAACAAAACGAACAGAAACACCGGAAATTTTGTCGTGTGTTTCGTTTTCGTTACGGCAATACAAGTGATCTGCTTTAAATGCTAAAAAAAAATCACAAAAATTGAAATAAATGGTAACAAAATGGTAACGAAACGAACAAAAACAAAAACGATTTTTTGCAAAAATTCACGAAAAACGGAAATGAACCGAAATGGACCCCCTAAACGACAAACGAAATGCCATTTTTTTGATTCGTGCCTATCTCTAATACAGACTTTAAGCATATACTGTAAATGTTTTCATCCCTACCTACAAGTACAGTAGTCCCCCATTTATTGCAAGGGTTAGGTTCCCTAACCCCCCCCCCCCCGATAAATGAAAATCTGTGATATGCAGACACCATCATTGCAAGAGCTGGAGGCCTCTGCTGGGGACATGGCCAGGTTGTGAGGCCTCTGCGGCTGGGGCCACAGCCGGGTCAGGAGGCCTCCATGGCTGGGACCTCCACTGGGTCCAGAGGACTTTACAAATGCCAGAGGCTTCCATGGCAGGGTCCGGAGGTCTCCCCTGGGGTTGCAGATGGTTCTGGAGGCCTCTGTTGGGTCTGCCACCACGAAAGCGGTGGTGAGAGTGGTGGATCCCATAATATAGTGGGTCCATGTAATTTGAGGCGCAATGTGGCGGGGGACTATTGTACTGCATTTAACTTACATATAAAGATACAGTAGACCCTCATATAACAAATGGTTTGTATAAAATAAAATCTGTACAACATAAAAAATTCCGGAGATAGGGGAAATTTGCTTAACAGAATTGCCTATGGGGCGAATCCGTACAACATAAAAATGGTCACTATTAGGGATTACTCTGTTTTCAATGCATTCCTATGGGAAATTTGTACAAAGGAAAATTTGCTTAACAGAATTTCATTTGGAACGAATTAATTCCTTTATACAAGGTACCACTATTAAGCATTTTTGGGGTCATACTTGTGTATGGAATGGATGTTTTGTCTCATGCTGGACCTACATAGAGCCAAAGGGATTGGCAAACCTTTGTCAGGAAAAGTTAGGGAAACAAAAAAAAAAGTGGCAACTCTGCAACAGATTTGATACTTCTGTTGATTTACAGAAACAGTACACTTACCTGTTGTAAAACAATAATATGCTTTACTATTTAAAAATGCTATGAGTTATAACGATTAACTATGTAAGGTGGAGGTTTGTAATGCCAAGGTAAACCTAGACAGTAATATGTTAGTTTACGAGCATAATTCATTCTGGAAACATGCTTGTAAATCAAAACACATAAGAAATAATGGAAATTTGGATGATATATTCTGGAGCCCCATAGACCACATACAGGGCCAGTGCGTCCATTAAGGCGAACTAGGCAGTTGCCTAGGGCACCAAAATGGAGAAGGGGCGCTGGCCAGCCTGCTGCTCACTGCCCCACCGCCGCTTGCCACCATGGCGGGGGGGACGGCCTCTCAACACTCGGCTTCCACGGAGGACCCCTGCTCCAGGCAGGAAAAAACCTTCCTTCCCTGCTTGAGTCACACAAAAATCTCCCCTGACCCAACCGAAGCAACCCCCCCTGTATTTCGTAGGGTGAAGAGGAGCTCCCTTGGGCTCAGCCCCACGTTCTCTCACCTGCTCTTCTCTCCACCCTTCCTGGCTCAAGAAGCCCCCCTCCCCCATCCGAAGAAGGCTACCAGTGGCCATCTATCTGTTCTGCGCTCCTGGTTCACCGAGCCCAGCTCCGTGGTGGTCGGCCCCACAGAGTAACCTGGCTGCCCCCTGACTGAGGCTGGGAGGGTCCGCTTGCGATGGGCAGCCCTTCGTGCTGGCTTCTTCCAAAGCTGCCCCTTCTCTGGCGCCCCTCTCGTGGGACGCGGAGGGTGCCTCTGAGTACACGCAGAGTGCCTTTGGCATCCCCATCATGGCCTGGCCTCCCATCTCCAAGCTGGGGGGCTCCTCTCAGTTCCCCCCAGTACCTCCCACTTGCTCTTTCCTGAGGGGGGGACAAAGGTTGGGGCCAAAAAGCACTCGGGCGGCTGCCGGTCTTGGGTTTCCACCGCGATCGATATGGCTCCAGTGAGGGGACCTGCCATGGCTGCCTGGGTAGGAGCGGCGCCGGGGCAGCTGGCTGGCAGGCTCTGGCCACCCCCTCCGCCCCGAGTCCCTCGGAACAAAGCTGGCTGCCGCTGCTCCCTCCTGCTGGCCGTCTGGCTCCAGGGCTCTGGCAGGAGGCGAGCGGGGGATTCCCGGCATGCTCTGGCCCAAGCCCCATGCCAAGCGGCGCACCCCACTCCCTCCCCCCACCCCAGCCCACGGCCACCTCCGCCCGACCACCTGTAGCCACCTGGGGAAAGAAGTAAGGAGGGAGGGGAGGGGAGGGGCGGCAAGCACAGAGGGGGGGCGAGACGGGGAGGTGCACCATTACGTGGCACCTGCATGGGGGTCCCCCGCCCGCCTGCCCACCACCGCCCCTGTGCCGCCACCGCCCGCCGCCCGCCCCTCACCTAGGGCGCAAAAAAACCTAGCACCGGCCCTGACCACATACTGTACACACAAAATGCCAAAATTCACAAAATAAGTTGGCTAGAATTCCACATCCACACCAAGGTTTAGGTACCTGGCTGTGTAATCTGCTCTGCTTGGGACATACAACTGGATTTTATTCCCATGTTTTTAATGTTACAGTAATAAAATGCACTTTGTAGCTGCCCTATGACTAGAAATAGTTTGAAAAATAAGAATGATGAAAACAAATTAAATAAAAATATAAAGAAGAATAAAACAAACCCCTAACCTTTGAAACCATTCCTGACTGGTGTAAGAGAGACCTCCATTTCTCCCTCCTCCCTCTGCTTTGGAGGCTGCCTGAGACGGAACGTTCCAGAAATCATCCACAATCCAGCGTGGGGGGGGGAGAGCCCTCATTGGCTCACTTGTGATCATTTGACCAGCTCCAGTTACTTGTATTGCAAGACATTGCTTGTTGTTCAAGGCAAAAATTAGAATAAATGTTCCCTTGTCTGGCAAAACGCTCTTCAACCAAGTTACTCTTCAACCAAGGTATTACTGTAGCTACAAAGGCTACAGAGAAGAAATGTAAAAAAGAAATATTTCATTGATCCTTTTTAGTATTTGTATTTTTACTGTTTTTAACTTTCTGTATTGATTTTTAATGAAGTAAGCCACCTTGATTACTTTTAAGGCAAAAGAAAGGTTAAAATTATTTAAATAAATAAACAGAATTGTAGGCAGCTCTTTTGATAACTCCTGTTTTAGAGATGTTATTAAATGTCATCTCATGCTTGACAATCGTTATAGCAGATCAACTGGCAGAGATTTAGTATTCAGCCAAGTTTATATCTCCCCTCAACCTGCAGCTCTGTTGGGCTGACTGCTTGTACTCCTTCCCTTGGAAGAAACTTTTCCAACTTTGCAGATGGAGAGATGATGTGTTCTGGGTAATGGCACCTTGTCAAGTTGCCTTGGATAAGGATATGGATGATCAGGTAGGGAAATGTTGAAGGATGATAATATAGTCCTAGCCTGCTGATTCCCTTTCCTTAATAAGCTGTTATGTGTGGATGCAATCTACTTGCCTCAGTGTTTCCTGGAATCTAGACGTGCCACCATGGCTGCAACCCAGAATGCACCCGAAGTTGGAGATGCTGCCGCTGCTGCCGGCAGAGCAAGGTGGTCTAGCTCTTGAACTCAGGGTAGAATAGAAAGCGAGGACTAGAAACCAGAAATTGTTTTCTTCTCTACCCCCTCTCTCATGCGATAGTAGTAGCAGCGTCGTGGTGGTGGTGGTGGTGATTGGAAGGTGGGTGCTTTGGTGGGAGCACTTGGCCAGGTGGGAGGATGGCTGGAGCGGGAGCAGGACCTCCTTGGCGTTTGACTCCCCTTTTGCATCTGCCTGCCAGAGTGACATGAGGTCAAAGTGAGCTTATAAAATGGAGGACTCACAACTAACTTTTTTCAGACTGATGAAGCTGTTTCGATGAGCAGTGAAATGTTTCAAGAAAATGAAGTCCAGTTGCCATTATTCAATTTTCAGATACTCACCGGGATGACTAAGAATCTTCACAGATAAAAGGCACCATAGTAAAAAATTCACAGCAGTGCTATGTTTGGTTGCATGGAATCACTGATAATGTTTGAAATCAGATAGGCAATATAGGTGATCAGTTATGATTGTATTTGATCAGTCGGTAGGCTTAGCCTGCTAGAAAGTTTCATATGATGCACGTGTGCTTACAAATGCCATTTCTATTTTCAGATGTGGACATTTTTAGTCATGTCTTGGATAAAGCGAATGAGTACATAGGGAAGGGTTGAGTGGTGATGTAATCATTGCCTGCTGATCCCTTCTTTCCCTGTTTGATGCCATTTGTTTTGCTGCAAAGTGAAACACAGCATCAAAAGCACAATAATAATCCTTGTTTTATCAGTTTGTTCTCAGTCATTAAGGAAATGTACAACTGAATCATGTACAACACCATTCAGGCATCACCTTCCTCATAGGCAAGGCAGAACCACAATTCTGGGGCTTGAAACGAATGTATATAATGACATTCTGAAAGCATCTGTAACTGAGCAGTGATGCTCCGAATTGAAGGGTCAGTCGTTCGTTATCTGATCAGAAGGATGGTTAATCTCAAGTCTTGTTTCTTGCAGCAGAACCTTGATCATATGAAAAAACATAGCAACTACACATACATTTTCCTTGCCCTATCTGAATTTGAAGCTGTACTGTTTAATAGCTTATTACATTTTTTCTGCATACCTAGATGACGCATGAACAAAAGTATGCTCTTCTTTCTCACATATTGGTTCAACTGGTATGGCAGGGGCACAGCACACTGTATGAGTTTTAATGAGAGATCATCTGTTGCAAAAAAAAATATTTCGGTCAAGGCTGCTTAGAATAACCCAAGGCAGTTTTTGATTGATGTTGGTTGTTTGAAAATTGAGATTCCATCTCAGTAGCATTAATTACCATGTGACATTTGGAAATGTATTTTACTTTTTTCTTGCTAAAAAAATAATCCTGGAGCAAAGCAGCTGACCAATATGTGATGCCAAGAAACAGAGTTGCTTTTGGTTTTCCTATTTTAAGCATTGGCTGATTGGCTTTTTGGTGACAAAAATAGTTTGGCTGTTAGTGAAAAAAGAGGGATAAGGTAATGCTAATCAACAGGTAGAGTTAGAAGGCAAAGGATAAAAACTAATAGTAATTTGCAGCTATATAGCAGGCCGAGTGAATCACTGATGATCTGATGAAAAGACTCCTCCATATGTTCTGTCAATTCAATGAACCTAATCTAATTTCCAGTGGCTATAGGATTTCAGAAATCAAAATTTAGATTCTGCACATATCAGTGCAGACAGAAGACTATAGTTGCTACTGCAAATAAAATAATTTCTTAGCTTTATCAGGTAAGCCAAGCCAAGAAAAAGCAAAAAGGAAAGCTGATATACTGCCCCAGTATACCATAGTGCAGGGCTGTCCAACTTTGAACAGGCCGAGGTCTACTTTTTCCAGACAAAAGTGCCTGAGGGCTACTACACTAAAACCTCTACTTATGAATTTTATCTCTTCCAAGCATATGCTCATAAGTAAAAATTTTGTAAATACAGCAGCGGTTTCCCATAGGAATGCATTGAAAATCAATTAATCCTTTCTGGAGGGAACATATTTCAATGCATTCCTATGGTAAGGCTGACCATGCACACACTTCCCTTACACCTGCTCGAGCTGGTATGGACGGGTGCAAGGGAGGCATGTGCATGCTTATGCAGATTGCCCCTTCTGCTTGCCCAGGCTGCTGGAAGACTTTTTTTAAAAAAAAGGTGCACTTTCCCTCCCAACCCCCCCAACCCCGGGCCTGACTTGACTCTATTTCTCCTCCTGTTTTCCCCCTTCTCCCTACCAGCTCCCTTTCTGCCACTGCTGCTGCCGCCCATACTGTAGCTCTCACTCACTTCTGCCATGTTCTCTGTGCAGCTGGGATGGGCCAAGCCAGTAGTGGGGCAATCACATCGCCACGGCAGTGCAAGGAGGAGGGAATGACTCAGAAGGGGAGCAGGAGGAGTCTCTGTGAAGCAGCTGTGGGGATGGGAGAAGGAGGATGAGGATGGAAGGATGGGAGGAAGGAATTCTCCAGGGGGGAGAAGAGGGGGATGTCACCACGCAAAGAAGGTGGCCATGCCCATGACCCCGCCTCTCGCTGTCCCCTCCACTCCCCTTCCTCCACTCTGCACCAACAACTCAATTGGTCATGAGACAGTGGCATGCCGATCATTGGGCCGGTAGGGAGAGCAGGGGACTGTGCCATGGCCCTTGAACTGCCACACTCAGCTTAGACAGTAGGCTGGCAGACCCACAGCTTTGCTGGGGCCGTGGTGGTCCTTGGGGTGGGGGAGGTAGAGGTGGAGAACTTATCCCCTCACATTTTTTATTGATGGCTGGCAGGTTACTTTTGAACCCTTCATGGGCTACTGGTAGCCCCCAGTCTACCTGTTGGACAGGCCTGCCATAGTGCTTAAAACACTCTCGGTGGTTTACAATTTATGCGGGCTACACTTTGCCCCCCAGCAAGCTTAATATGCATTTTACTGAACTCAGAAGGATAGAAGGCTGAGTCCACCCCAAGCTGGCTATCTGGGATTGAACCCCAGGTTGTGAGCACAGTTATGGCTGCAGTATAGCAGTTTAATCATTGCACCACAAGGCACATTTCTAGTAAAGGGTTTGTAACTACATACATTTGTGTTGTCTCTTCAACCTGAATAATTTGTTGTCAGATGAATACTTTCTCTTTTTAGATTGCAAATCATTTTCTACAGGTGTTTCCTTCAGTGTATTTGCTATGTTCCTACTCTGTATTATTTAGTCAAGGTAATCAGATATGGATTTGTTTAAATTGCCAGAGCATGGAGACTGCTAATAATTGCTCCTGATAAGGATTTTGTAGTTTGTAGCAGATTTTGTCAAGGACTGAAGACCCTCTGGAAGATGTATGGATGGCAAATATCTGTAAATTAAAAAGAACAGGAAATGGAAGTAATTTATTATGATGAGTATTTAGGACTATTTAAAAGAACACTTATTTCAGTTCAGCATCATCTGTGACTTTACAGTCTTGTTTACTGAGGGGAAAATATTCAGAGGGAGCAGAATTCTAAAATAAAACCACAAGGCATCAACCATTGGGTGACTATTTCCTTTCTTCTGTGGGTGGGATTATTTTGGTCACAAAGGACAAAGAGGACATTTGGTGAAAGTGTCCAAATAATTTAAAAGTGAAGCATGCTGTCCGTTTGATCCTTATAACAACCTTATGAAGAATGGTTGTCCGGTGTCACTGTCTCTTGATCTAAGTACCCCATATTCTCATGCTGCCAACTCAATCACAATTTTGGTGCCTCACAGGCCCATTTACTTTAAGTGAAGTTCTCCTTCGTGGCCTTCGTGAAGCCACACAGATGGGTTTCCAGCACGCATGTGTGAGGCTCCGGACCTTCCTAGCAACAGGAAAGGGTGTTAGTCTCCTCCCCCTCCCACTGCGCATAAGCGGGAGGCTTCCCGCCCAAACCCCTCAGTTCCCTCTAAACGTGGTGTTAGAAGGTCCCCTTTCTGTTAGTCTCCTCACTTTCTACCATTTTGAGATCTCTTTGTGGGATTTTTCTTCGATATATGGCATTTGTGCCCCCTTTCAAAGAGTGCACGTCATTTGGGGGGGAATCCCTCACACCGATGGGCATTCTGAGTGCTTATTCTGCCTTGGAGAAGGCCACCGCTTTGACAACTGTGAGTTTTGTCGGCAGTTCAGCACTCAAGCTGTAAAAAAATAGAAGGAATCACTTAAACACGTACCTTTTAGAGAAGGCATTAAGCCCTCAAATGGAGAAATCTGTCAGTCCACGTTTTTCCTCTCCTGCCTCTGAGACTTTGAAAAAAATCATTGAAGTCAACATCTCAAAAAGTTCCCAAAAAGTTGCCCCTACCGGAGCATACAACATTATCCTCAACTGTGAGATCATCTCCAGCCCTTCCTGTTAAATCCACTAAAAAGAAGTCTTCGGGTTCAGCTTCTGCCTCAATCCTGACAGAAAAACAGCTTTCGGTTTGACATCTCTCGCCACTGACTTAGCTCAATACACTCCACTCCAACCGTCAGAGTCATCGGATTTGGCATCTAGTTCGCCAAAGTTCTCTGGAGGACTCTCCTCCGATGTTGGACAGGCTTAAGGGTCTTTTTGAGCAAGCCCCCTTGGTAGTCCTGTCGGATATAGATGAGGCTCAAACTCCTTGTCGCACAGGAACTCCCTGTAACCATTCAGCAGCCGTCAATGCAACAGCCTATGTGTCTGAAGCCTATTGCTCAGAAGGCAAAAAAGAGGCATGCAGAACAGGATGTGATCACAAACGTCCCTGGGTTGAATCTGACACAACGAAAGTACCAAAGCCATCGAAGACTGATTGTACTTCATGGCCTCCATCTCAGGCAATTTCGGGTTCAATTTTCACCCTGCTGCCAGTCTCGGGTTCAAAGTCAACCCTGCCCACTCCTCTTCCTTTGGGTTTGATCGCAGATAATACTACTACGAAGCCCATTTCTTTGGCTTCAACATTGGCTGAACCACCAGTGCCTTTGGTCCCAATGCCACCTTTGCCTGTCTTCTCTCTCTCTTTTGATGGTAAACAGTGGTGGTTTCAGCCACCAACAGAACAGACCTCTTGGGATTGAGATCAATCATGCGATTCTCCTTGAAATTGCCACCTGTCCACCTCTCCTACTTCTGGTACCGAATTCCATCATTCAGATTCTGAGGAAGATGATGGTCCTCAATTCATTACTACTCCCAATTCTGACATTGAAGAGGCATCTCCTGCCCCCTCTTCGGAACGGATGAAAAATTATACTAGCTTTGCGCTGAGAATGGCTCAAACCATTGACCTTCCAGTGCACCACTGAAGATCTCTTTGAATGAGACTGCCCCAATTCATTTGGGGATCATTTCCTCATTTATCCAGATGACTGAAGAGGCTTTCAAATGTCTGGCTTCCCAGAGAGTATCCTGACAGATGGAATCTTTGTATAAGGTTTTTGATCCTAAGGCTTCTTTTCTCCAGAAGCATCCAACTCCTACTTCCATCATAGTGGCCAAATCCCAGGTCCAATCTCATACCCACCAATAGAGATGGGCATGACTCAGCGAAATTTTCGTTTTCGTTTTCGTTTTTTTCATTTCGTTTCTCAATGAAAACGAAAATGAAAATTTTTTCTGAAGCAAAACGACAACGGAAACGAAACTAAAAATTTTGCCGTGTTTTTCGTTTTCGTTACGGCAGACACATTGCATTGAAAAGAATGCTAACGAAATGAAAAATTTTCGTTTTCATTTTGTTTTTTGTTTCGTTTTGTAACAAAAACAAAAATGAAAAATGTGCGAAAAACCCCCGAAAAATGAAAACGAACCGAAACAGACCCCTAAACGACAAACGAAAGACGAAAAATTATTTTTTTGAGTCGTGCCCATCTCTACCCACCAAATCCCAGTCCCCCCTTCTATGGAAGGTGGGAAACTTGATGCTGCTGCAAGGAACATCTACTCCTTTGCTTCCCTAATTATCAAGGTGCAATGGGTGCTTACCAATGGGAACTGCTGACCCAACTCTAATCTCTTTTGTAGTTTTTAACGGATGACAAGAAAGGGGATGGTTCCTCAATCTTCAATTAATCAATGGCCTTAGCGGCACAGCAGATGTGCTCTGCCCGCCAAGTTCTCGACTGTACCACCAACGTTCTTGGTTCTTTGGTTTCCCTCCGACGACACTTAGGTCCACTGGGCTTTCCAATGATAAAGGCCAGAATCGAACAATGTCCATTCAATGGTGAAGTCCTATTTCATACCTCCACTGATGATATTATGGATGATCATCAAAAGAAAAAGATGACAGCTAAGCATCTTAATGCCACCCCATAGCCCACTCAATGCTACTTTTGTTTACCTTGGAGAAAACCTACTTATCAGCAACCCTATCAATCTGGTTTCTCCAAACCACAGTTCTGGGATAGAAACTCCTGTCCCTCGACCTACAGTGCTTACCCTGCATCAAGAACAAAGTCTCAATCCAACTCCTTCCAATTGTCCAGAGGTCAAGAGAAGTCCCGAGGCTTCTGACTTTCCAAACAACATTCGTTTGGCTCCGTTCCTCTCCTCCTGGAAGAACATCACTTCCAACTGATGGATCTTTCCATCATAGTCCATGGTTACCATCTGGAGCTTTGCTCCACAGCCCCCCCCCCCCAGAAACTTCATTCCTACAGACACATCTCCTTGCCTCTATGAGGAAGTATCCTCCCTCCTAATAAAAGGAGCCACCAAATCTATTTCCCTGCACATGAAACATCTTGTTCACTACGCAAGATACTTCATCGTTCCAAAAAAGGACAACGGTCTCCGTCCTATCCTGGACTTACGACTCTTAAACAAATACATACTTCTGACAAA
>JAHTLZ010000108.1:10116740-10138544 GCA_023846285.1 Phrynocephalus versicolor
CTGTTTTGCCATAGGCAACCAACTTTATCAGTACTGGGCCCTCCCCTTTGTGTTGCCAACAGCTCCCAGAGTTTTCACAAAGTTCATGGCACCTGTGGAAGCTTACTTAAGGACTCACGGGATATGCATTTTCTCATATGTTGATGCTTGGCTCATGGTGTCCCCATCAAAGAAAAAAGCCCCAAAGGACATTCACTTTGTCCTGTACACTCTGGACACTTTGGGATTATAAATCAATGTGGAGAAGTCTCATCTTTGCTCAGTTCAAAGACTCACCTACATTGGAGCTGTTCTCGACTCTTCCCTGCCTCATGCCTACACACCAACGACCTGTCTGGAAGACATTGCTTCCCTCATCCTTCTGTTTCAGCCCAACCACTACCTATCAACCCAAGTTGTTCAGACATTACTAGGACTGACAGTGTCCATGACCTCAGTGGTGCCTCATGCACGTCTAAAATTCAGAGCCCTGCAGTCTTGGTACCTAACCTTCTTCAACCCTATGTGGAATCATCAATCCAAGTTCCTTTGTGTCACACCAGAGCTCGCCTATCAACTCCAATGGTGGCTACATGACCACAATTTGCTTGTTGGACTCCCCTTTCTCCCACTTTGACCTACCATACAGGTAACCACAGACGCCAGTCTTCATGCTTGGGGAGTGGTCTGCAACCATCTAACCATAAATGGGACATGGTCTCAGACAGAGAGGTACCTCCATATCAACCACTTAGAACTCTTAGCTGTCATCAAGGTGTTCAAGGCGTATCTCCACCTCCTAACCAATAATGTAGTGCTGGTGGTCAATGACAGCTCAACCACCATGCATTATATAAACAAACAGGGTGGAACCCACTCATGAGTTCTCCTGTTGTTGGCTGTGAAATTCTGGGAGTGATGCATGTGGCATCGCATCTACCCCATAGCTGTGCACCTTCCCAAAAAAGAGAACGCCGTTGCAGATCGCGTCAGCAGTACTATGACTACCTTCATGAGTGGGAACTTCACCAGGTCATCTTCCAGTTGATAGTGTGCCATTGGGGAGCCCCTGAACTGGACCTCTTTGCCACACCAGAGAACAAGAAATGCGACACATTCTGCTCATGGGCAGGGAAAGGACACAACTCTTTGGGGGATGCCTTCTGTTCCGGTGAAACACTCATCTTCTTTATGCCTTCTCTCCCATACAACTTGTTCTATGTGTAGTGACCAAGATTTGACACGACAGAGCCAACGTCATCCTGATAGCACCCTGGTGGCCACGGCAACCATGGTTCTCAACTTTGCTCAACATGGCATCCAGCTACCTAACCCTACCCTCATTGGCCAGACCTACTTTCCCAGGATGGAGGCCAACTTCTCCATCTCAACCTCTCCCACCTGCATTTATTGGCGTGGGCAATACTGAGGTAGTTAATGCTATCCTTTCTGCAGCCTGCAAACCCCCCACCCTCCACCTCTACAGCTACAAGTGGAAGAGGTTTGCTTCCCATGCTGCAAAGAATGTTTTTTCACCACATTCCCCCCTGTTACCTGCAGTCGTGCAATACTTACTTCATCTCAAAAGGCCTGGATTACCTTGTCTTCCTAACAGTATGTGTACACCTCTTGGCTATAGTAGTCCATCAGCCGGAAGACTCCCCAGCTGCATCTTTCTTCCTGAAGAAATTCCTGAAAGGTCTTCAGAACACTTTTCCTGATAGAAGACCCATTCCTCCTCAGTGGTCACTCTCCTTGGTTCTCCAATGCTTGATACACCTGCCCTTTGAGCCATTGGCTACTTGTGACCTATGCTTTGTGACCTTTAAGACGGCCTTTCTGTTCATCATCACTTCACCTAGGAGGGCTAGCAAACTTTGAGCCTTTTCACACGACCCCTAAGATCCGCTGGCCACTTAAATTCGGACCAGAGATCTTGGGGGTTCATTGATCTTCCTGTGTTCCCACCCCGTCCACACTTCCTTGCTCCTGTCTGCATGAGGGGAGGGAGAAAAAAAGAGAGGAAAAAATGCAGGCTCACCTCCGTCTGCCAGTCGAAGTCGCCCCGAGCCCCGTCGTCGTCCTGATTCCTGTCTCTTAAAGGGGCAGGGGGCAAAAAAACCCAACAAACAGCAGCGAGGAGAGCCCGGCACTCACTAGGTTACATCCGCATCAGGGAGTTTCACCTCTGGAGAGCAGGTACCTGAAAAGTGTGCTGGGACGTGCTTAGGTGGGCATGGTCGCACTTAATTTTCTGTAAACTCTGGAGCTGGTGGGGAAACAATTTTAAGCTCCGGAGCTGGGAGCCATTTGCAGCAGAGTTTAGGGGTCATGTGAAAAGGCCCCAAGTGCAATGAGATGGGACACCCCATACCTACAGTTCTTCAAGGACAGGGTGGTTGCCTATCCAGACATTTCCTTTCTGCCTAATGTTGTGTCCTCCTTTCATGTGTCATAACCTATTGTTCTACTAACATTCTTCCCAAATCCCTCTACTCCTGCGGAGAAGGAATTTCACATGTTGGATGTATGCAGGGCTCCAGCTTTCTACACATCCCGCACTAGCTCCCTGCATACAACTCGGAGGTTGTTTATCTGTTATGACCCTAGTACAAGAGGGTCTTCTGTTTCTTTTAAGTGATTTTCTTGCTGGATCGTTTCAACTATTCAGTTATGTCACCAACGTGCTAAAAAGGACTTACGTCCTTTAGTCAAGGTGCACTCCGTGAGGGCAATTTCCTCCTCTGCAGCCTTTTTAAAAGATGTCCCCTTGGAGGACATCTGCCAGTCTGCTACCAGGTCACAGCCTCTTACCTTCATGAAGCATTACAGGATGGATGCGCGCATGCGATCCTCCACAGCATTCAGCAGAATGATCCTATCATTCGTGATGGCGTGACTGCCCACCATCCTGTGAGTACTGCTTGTAATCATCCATCTGTGTGGCTTCATGAAGGACACAAAAGAGAAGAACCAGTTACTTGCCTCTAAAGGTGGTTCTTCGAGTGGACCTTTGTGAAGCCACACAGCACCCACCGTCCTCCCCTCCAGTCGTCACGCTGTGTCTGATACTTACCTTGTATGCTGCAACTGTGAGGAAACTGAGGGGTTTAGGTGGAAAGCCTCCCGCTCATGCGTAGTGGGAGGGGGAGGAGACTAACGCCCTTTCCTGTTGCTAGGAAGGTCCAGAGCCTCACACATGTGAACTGGAAACCCATCTGTATGGTTTCACGAAGGTCCACTCAAAGAAACACCTTTACAGGTAAGTAACTGGTTCATTGAGAGCCTTGGAAAATGTTCCTTGCTGTCTTCTGCTGCTGGGGTTTTAAAATTATTTTAAACTTATGTTGCATTTGATGCTTGTTTTTAGCATCCTTTAAAGCCTTCCTCATAAAAGAATAGTGAATAATTAAAATCATACAAGTGTCACATGACATTTAATCTCTAGTAGATAGGTTTCATTGTGACCGTGCTGACTAAAACTTGCATTTACCATCATTTCAAATGTCTTGTGAAAGGTATTTCATGGGGGGACCCATCCAAAACAAAAAAACATATGAACAAAGCTCTTAAAAACATTGCTGATTTTCCTATAATCAACTCCCCTAAATCCTAATATGCAAACATCTTGTGTGCTTTCAGAATTTTGCTCTCAACATGTACACCTACTTTTTCAAGTGACCCCAGGGCTTTTTGCCTTCTTTTCCAAACCAGTATCTGGCACCTAGAAATGGATGGGTTTTAGCATTGTAGTCTGTTATTTTTCTGTAAGCTGGATCTGTCCTATAGTCAGCTTTTATTGTAACTTGTCATGTGCACAGTTTTTGGTCCATGTCTTTTGCTCCCTTACGAATTAGCAATATGCACCACTGCCTACACCAGGCCTGCCCAAAGTCCGGCCCGGGGGGGGGGGGCGGCAAATCCGGTCCGCCAGGCCATTCTGAGTGGCCCGCGGCTGGCTGGCCCACCCCTCCCTCCCTCTCCTTCACCCCATGTTTTTTAAAAGAAAGTGGGTGGGGCTTGCAGTGGGGTGACAGGGTTGGGGAGCAATCAGCCCCTGACACATTCTCAGCCACCAAATCTGGCCCTCCTTACAAAAAGTTTGGGCACCCCTGGCCTACACAGATGGGTGGAATTAGAGTGCAAGAAGGAATTTTGAAGTGATCAGGTGTGTCAAGGACCAAAAGCTTGTAGGGAAAGCCTGCCGTATATGCCTAGACACCCTGGTTTATAACCCTGTGCCAACCTAGTTCTTAATTGTGTGGGGAGGAAGGTATACACAGAGTAAGTTTCTTTGCATAGGCCTTTTCCCTCCTGTACACTCAGGGTGATGTGGACATGATGGAGGCAGTGGGGCCAACTCGTGTTTCTACCTTCTCATATGAGGAATGTTCCAGTTATTTTTGTCACCCAGAACTGCCACTTATTTGAAAGAGTGATGGGATTATGAACTGGGAAATCATTGTCATAGTAACTGTACTTTTGCATGTTGTGACATGGTTTGATTGCTTAAAAATCATGCCACAGTCGATCATGCCAAAGTAGATTTTCAGTCATGAGCAATCTCTCTGTCTGTCTCTGTGTTTTGTCATGCTGAATTGAGAATCCTGTGTAAATGATTTAGATGTATGTAATGTCCCTTTAGAATGCAGAAAGGCTTTCAGTCTGGTAAACAGAATAAATATTTAATCTGTACAGTAAAAGGAGTACCTTGCTAATCATAGAAAATCTCTAACATTAAAAAACAATTTTTTTACGAAGACAGTGTGTTCCCTTCTGGTATTTATTTATCTAAGCTTTGCATGCTTGGAAATTAAAGTGCATTTGTTGGAAATGTGTCACCTGGATCTTTCTGTTGGTTACATGTATAATTCACTTCAGTGTATTTTAGTTTGTTGGTAGAAACAACTTTCTTCGGAAGGAAGAACACATCGCACCTCCATAGAGCTACTGTAAATTTTAAAAAGTCAAAATATAATTATTTGCTTTTCTACTAATCATATGGCAAGCAGCATAAATTCCCACATAGTCTTACACAAAAGTTGTAATAAATGCGTTCTTTAACCCTTTGTACATTTAGACTTATATGTTTCATTAATCTCCACCCCCTTAAACCCTTTCCTGAGTGTGGAAATTTATTTGGCCTGGACATGATAGTGACTTTTAATAGTAGGGAGGTTATATTTCACTTTTTGATTATTCAATTGTGATTTAAAAATTCATTCCAGTTTAATTTGTAAGTGCCACAATTTGCAAATCAACACTTTGGGTGAAATTCAAGAGACCTTTGGATAGTGGGGACAGTATAAGCTGTAAAAATAAAATAAAATAAATAAATAAATCCTATTGCACTTGTTCAGTTATGCCTGTGGAAGTTCATGGGGAGTTATGCCCAAGTGATCAGTGTCTTACTGCCCAACTGGTTGTGTAACTGTGCCATGGAACTGCTTTTTGGATACGTCTGCCTTGGTGCACATTTTGGAGCAGCTTTTTCAACTTCAAGGCATGGAAGCATAGCTGTGCATCAGGATTTTGGCCTCTGCATGCTAAAGTTTATTTTTCAGCTTGTGCTCATAGGTAGGGTATTACACACTCCGATTGAAAACAAGCAGTGTTTGGTGACCAACATTATCCAAATATTTTATTTAGCATCTGGAAAAGTAAAATTTTCTGGTGTATAGATGCCACAGTTCTCCAGCTAGCATGGGCATGCTAGTGTGCTATTCAGGAAGCTATAGTTCAAAATAAAAGCTCAACTAAACTGTCAACATTTCCAAGCTCTGAATTAATGTTTGTTTAACTTTTTTGTTTTTGTACCCAGGAAATGTAATCTTTATCACATTTGTTGTAAGTGACAGAAACAGTATACATGTAAGGACATTTTCTTTTAAAAATATACTTTTTGAAGATATGCCAAGGAAGATCTGTCTTTTAACAATTAGACAAACAATACTTGAATGTGCCTTTTAATACACACCGTTTCAGGAACAAGGACTGAAAATTATGGACATGGAGAAATAAATATCTGTGCTGCTTAGTTGTAATGCAGGTAACTTCCTACAGTATTTAGCACCAACCATGACTTGCCTGCATAGGTATTTCTCTCAGATGTCTGTCTTTTAAAACTATATATGGGACAAGAATTACCAAATGTTGAAGCTGAATTCAGAAAAGGAGGCATCAGCTATCATATTGCAAATAAATGTTGACTATTGGAGCGTGCCAGAGAATTTCAGAAGAAAATACTTTTGTGCTTTACAAACTACTGTACAGCCTTTGATGTATGGATCATAAAAAGATACAGGTTGTTTTAAAAGCAATGGGAGTGCCACAACATATGATTTTCTTGATATGTCAGTTATGTCAAGAACATTCTTATAATAATGTTCTGTGAGTGAGTTTTTTCAATTAATAATTAGAGATACGGAATCCAGCTGTGGACTGAAGCAAGCTCGATAAGGTGGCCTTGACAGAAAGGCTAGTGTCCAAGGACAGCGGAGCATAGCTCAGAAGTGTGGATGAGAGAAGCACTGTGATATGTGTAAGGAAATGATTGGAAAGAGATGCAATATGTTCTTGCTGTTTAGCCAGGGCTGTTTAGCCAGCTTGCTGTAAGCCTGATGTATTGGCTGTGATTAAGAAGAGTAGCTGGATTGTTTGTAAGACCTGATGTAAGTTTGGAAACTAATGGAACCTGTAAATATTTTGTAAATAGACTGCAATAGAAAACCAGCAACGGAGTCTATCATATTTTTGCCTCTAATCCTTGACATCACTGCAACTCTGCTTATTGAGGTTAACCCCTCAAAATTCCTAACAAGTTATACTCTGGACAAGAGACTGTTGTAATAAGAAAATATGGGAAAACATAATGATATCCAAGTAGCAAAAGTGTCAGAGAAGCCTTTATTAGGCATTCCTGTTGAACAAGGTTTATTGTTTAATATATCCAATAGGATGCCCCTAAAAGAATGGAGGGGGTAAAACACCACTGTATATTCTCTTCCTGAAAACCTTGGAAAGGGTTGCCATAATCCAGAATTGACTCAATGGCATACAGTTGTTATTATTAACTTTTAAATATCTCATAGGTTTTCTTTTCGCCCTACTTGTTCAATATTAGCCGTCTTGATTTTTGTCATTTGTAACTGAAGTATCAGATACATATACATATATACATCCATTCATGTGATTTACTGGTTGGTAAGGCTTTCCTTCAGCTGCCTAGATACCCTAAGCACATCCGATCTCGCCCGATTACAGAAGCTAAGCAGGGTCGGCCCTGGTTAGTACCTGGATGGGAGACCACCAGGAAATACCAGGCGCTGTAGGCGCCTGGAGTAGGAACTGGCAATCCACTCCAGTATTCCTGCCAAGAAAACTCCATGGACATGGAGTCACGAAGAGTCGGTCACGACTGTAACAACACAACACACACACACACAAGGCTTTCCTTCACTTTGAACAAAAATCAACAGGGCAGGCCTTTTTCTTGGCCTCTAATTTCCTGGTATGAAATTAGCTTGTGCAAATCAGCCCATTAGATTCTGTGCCCTTATGCAACTAAGTACAAGTACAAGTACACTCAAGTGATGTAAAAAAATTGTCCTTCTTTCCAAAAGTAGTGGTTTGTCACAGATTTCTGGAAAGGTTGGTATATAGAGATCCAGCATATAATATACTGACTAGTGATTTTTTACTTGAATGGAGTTCTTGAAATAATTTAATTAAAATGTAGGGTTTTCTAAAAGGATCTTCTTTACTGATAAGAGCAATAGATTTGTTTTGTAGTTTGGGAAATGTCCTGCAACTGATGCCAGTGTGCTTTTGAATTGGGAACCATATTAATGAAATATGAGTTTAAATTTCACCACAATTAAGATTTTTTTAAAAAGCCCACCAAGGTTAGAATTGACTTGAATTCATGTCTGCTTCATTATTCTGTACTTGCAGTCTATAGTTGAATTATCTTTTTCATCTACTTTGGCCTTTTCAGGTTGGTGCCTTCTAGATCTGTGGTTTCCAACCATTGGGTAACCCAGGTGTTCTTGGGCTGCGATTCTCAGAAAACTTAGTTGGCGCTGAAGGCTTCAAGGCTGGGGACCACTGTTTTATAATATACTGTACTTGAATATAGACTGCACCTTCCATAATTCCTGCTCAGCACTAGCCATCTAGAGATCACTAGATCTGGGGTGGGTGCTTTTCTGGTGTAACAGAGCGTAAGGCCTGCAACCATATGGTAATGATACAAGAGGCATACAGTAGGACCCTGGTATCTGCTGGGAATCGGTTCCAGGCCTTCCTGTGGATAACAAAAAACTGCAGCTAAGAGAGAATGCCAAAACCCCCTAAAACTGCTTTATTGTGACAGTAGCTTGCTTTACAGCTGCTGTTTGTGACAGCAGCTTCCTTTGTGGCTGCTGAATTATTTATTTAAATTTTTCCTCTGCCAAACATGGATAACTGAATCAGTGATTAATAAATCAGTGGATATGAGGGATCCTGCTGTCTTAGATTACAACTCCTATTATCCTTACTGAGAACACTTTTTTTTGCATGGGATGGTGGGAGTTTGTGATCCAACATGTCTGGAGGAACACCATTCAGGGAAACTGATGTAGATCTACTGTCTTCTTGTAATGGTGGTCATAGAATCATAGAAGATACCTTAAGGGCCATCCAGTCCATACCCCCAGCAGGTGCTTGCAGTATAGATGAGAAGGTAGATAGATAGATAGATATTTACGGTCTTAGATCAAAGTAGTGAGAAGGTAGAAATAAGGCATTCTCCTCTGATGGTGTAAATACTTTATTTTCTCCATTTACTAGTATCTATTTATGTCCTTGGAAGATGAAGTTTTATCCTATATTTATTACAGCCTTGCTCCTTCTTTGTTTTAGTTAAGCTACAGTCCTTTCCTGAAGCTCAAGCCCCCAAGCACAACTGAGCTTACCACATGATTTAAGTACATTTAACTCCATGCAAAGAGCTGCCTAGATGCCCTAAGCACATCTGATCTCACCTGATTTCGGAAGCTAAGCAGGGTCGGCCCTGGTTAGTACTTGGATGGGAGACCACCAGGGAATACCAGGTGTTGTAGGTACCTGGAGTAGGAACTGGCAAACCACTCCAGTATTCCTGCCAAAAAACCCCACAGACATGGAGTCACAAAGAGTCAGTCATGACTGTAATGACACAACACACACACACCTCCATGCAAACATTTGCTGCAGGCCTCCCCAATTTCCTTGACCCCATTCCACTGTCAGTGGAACGACAGCATTGTATTGGATTGCTGAATATACAGTACAATATATGCAGGAATTATCATTCTCTCTAATTCTGCAAATCGTGCAACTTGATGCTCAAGCCCATTGTCAACCCTGGCACTTCATTGTCCGTTTTTGTGGCTTCAAAAGCTATTTGTGTCCTCCAGCAGGTCTTGCTCAGGTCTTGCTTACCTTTCCAGTATCCCTCCGTTTGGCTGCATTGGGTGGCAGATTTTGAAAGCTGCATAATGAAAAAAGTGACTTTTCCTGGATTATCTTTAGACACAGAAAAAAAGTCACATTGTACATTTCTAGCTATGAACGGAACAGTTAGCCGAATATCTGCTTCTGTTTCAGATGTGATTTTCACCCAGCTCGGAATTGGGAAATGAAAGTTCTGCAGTAGAATTATTATTACTATTTGCTAAACTAGATGTACTTGGAACAGCTGCTTTTTCTGGACCTGCTTTTTGCAAATCTAAAGTGGATGATGAGACCTCTGCTTTGCTGGAAAATTAACATATGGGTAAGGGGAGATGAATCCCTCCCCTTCTCCTCCACTGTACAGTATCTCAAAATTTTATCTCTCAGCTTCCATCTTCAGACTTGGTGGGGGTGGGAAGGGGGGGAGAGCCCCAAGCAGCAGGCTGCAAAGAAGTGATGTGTGGGATGACTTCTTCTCTTTTCACCTACACAAGAACTTAAAAGTAATGTTGAGATAAAAGAGACATCGATATCTGTAAGTAGTTACTTTTTAGGGGATAAAGTTGCATCAAAGTTTCATTTTAAAAGCAATATAAGGAGTTGGACCAAACTTACTTGATAGCTGCTATTAAGGCCTATCTCTTCCTCTTACATAAAATGAGCATTATTCACAGTTGCATGGCTCTGAAGAATATTGGTCAAACTTCTTTTAGAAATTGGGGGTATCACAGTTTAGCTGTTGTTCATGTCCCTTTGTAATGGATTTGTTCATCTTTGTTTTTGTGATATATTGTTTACTAGTTATTGTGTTTTTATCTATATATTTGTGCTTATCTATGATATTGTATTTTACTGTTTATGGTTTTGATTTCTGTTCAGTTTGTAAACCGCCCAGAGTAGCCATGTAGCTAGAGGGAGCGGTATATAAATTTAATAAATAAATAAATCTTTCTAGTAGCCCAGAAAGTTATCCTCCAATACCAGTTTTCAGATGAATCCCTATTTTTACTGTGTTCTTTATTGTCCATCTTACATGTCTTTACACTGTACTTGGAAATGCCAGAGTATGGATGTTCTTGGACTTGGTCTTCCACAACACATCCTCACACTGGGGGATTCCCCCCCCCCAATTTCCTTCATTGTTCAATGAAGGAACTTCCTTCAAAACATTCCAAGTTGTTGTTGTTTTGAATCTGAGTTTTTGGCTGCAGTCTCACCCTTCAGATGCACAACTTAATATGGTGAGTTGTTCCCGTGCGTCAGGGATGTTGAGAACTATATAACCAATAGTCTAAACTGAATTATGTGTCTAGATTACTGTAAATTGTATAATGGTTATTGCTGATGTACCAGAATAATAGGCACCCATCCATTTCAGGAATAAATGCCCACATCTGCTCAAAGAATGGATAGTTCCATGGGTGATGGAGGCAACTCAATTCTAGAATGGCAGCAATGGAGCATCGATAATAGTGGAAGAAAGAGAATTTTACAAAAGTCAGTGTTAGAAACAATCCAACTAACTTTTATTAATAGTATGCAGAAAAAGACAATGGTAAATCACTTCCAAATACTTTTATGTCAAAAACACGATGAAAGTACGTAACTCTAAAGAGAAGATAATAGACTCCAATTTAGCACTCAAGAATGTTATGTGTTTTTTTTTGTTAAACAATCCTAGCAAATGCAGGAGGAAAAGGCAGAGGGAAATTAGCATCTCCATAGTACTGTACGATGTGTATGCAAATCAATATTGCATTAAAGAAAAAATTCAAAAATGACATATCACAGTTTTCAGTGCAAATGGAGAGCAAGCTCACTCTAATGACAAACAAATCTAGAAGCTTCTGACTGGTGCAGAAACATTCATTATAGTTCATAGGCATAAGAGCCATAAGGAACACTGTCAGTTTTTGTGTTTTAGAAATTTGAAAGAATTTTGAAATCTACCGAGTTGAAAAACAGCATCATTGCAGAGTCTTTGAGTTTAGGGAACATTTTTTTTTATCAAGGTGAGTAGACATCTTATTTGCATTAATGTGTTCAGTACACCAAACTATACATGTGCCATTGATGACATTCTGTAAGTGCAAATAATTCAGAGGGCTGAATTCAGAAACCAACTATGTTACATAAGATAACTTCTTAACCAATTCTTCATTGACAATCTGAATCAAGATTTGTTGTAATCTCACACTGTATACAGTAGCTGGTCTATGGCAGACTATTTTGTCTGGCTTCTACTTACTTAGACCCATGAAGAGATCAGTAGATGTCTCTCCACACTGTTCAGCTTCAGAGTAGCTATTATCAGGGCTCTTAAGGTTTTCTTGTACAGTACTTACTTTTAGGTATGTGTGGGAAGACACATTGTGTTCATTCTTTGATTATATAAGAGTTCTAATTTTTGATTGAGAATCTGTGGTAGGGGACAAAATGGTCTAGATTATTTTCTCGATTAAAAAGATCTGAGCTGAGAGCAAATGAAGTGCCTGGAGTACATTTGGAGTGATGTCATAGAGATGAAGGGGTGAACATTCTTAGAATAGCCAGTCTGCCAGTTGAAGGCACACAGGTCTATTGTTCACAGCCTGATCTGTGTGTTTATAATGCAGTCAGGATAGTACCTCTTTTAGTCCAAGACATTCTTTTTATAATATTTTGCTTTAGTAAGTGATTGTTAGGTGTTTTACTATGCCATTATAATTTAGCCATTATTATTATTGCCATTGGTGCTTATTATGAAATCATGGATGAATCCATTGTGAAAACAACCAGGTCTCCACCTAGGCGAACTTCACCCAACCTGCCAGATACATTGATAACTGAGAGTAGAAGCAGACACAGAGAGAAACTTTCATACTCTTTTGGTGTGGCAGAGAGAAAATTAGGTGAGCTATTTTCAAGATAATGTTTGGACATCTTGAGAGAACCAGTTAGTTGCTTATTAAAATAATATAATCAATAATAATAGATTAGATATATAACCCGTAGCCTTTTCCTAGGGGTCACAAGGGAGCATGTAGATGTCTCTCCTCATATTTACAACATCCTTTAGAAAATGTTCCATGAATATATTGTGTCGTAGCTTAGAATTAGAATTTGTAATATCTTTTGCTAATGAGATCTTTAAATTAAGCACTACAGGTAGAAAGCATGTTAAGATAAAAATGAAAGAACTCAATTTAAATTTAAAAATGATTTTTCTATAATTTTTGTTTTTTCATCTTTTAGTTTTATTCATCCTCTTGTAAGTTCTTAATGGGGGTGGGGCTGTATTTGGTATTGATCCAAAACTTGAGATAGTAGAGGAAGATATGCTGCATGCCATTCAAAAGCTGCTCAAAACCACAAATATATTCAGCAGTTCCTGTGACTTTACCAGTTTGTTTCAATATGTTGGTTTTAACTCCTTAAGCTTTATTTGACACGAAAGCCTAGCACAAGAGTCATTCGTCCCCTTTGAGCTCATCTGGCTCTTGCTGATTAATGTTTCAATTGATGAATGAAAAAGGAGTTCCTTTGAATAAACAGTTCTTAAGCTCTTTAGGGGGGATACCTCCCCCCCCCAAGTGTGGTGTAGTATCGTGTATAGAGGGGCATACAGTACTAGGATCTAGGAGGGCTTGGCTCACACTCCTGCTCAACTGTGGAAGCTCAGTGGGACGTGGAATATTGGGAAAACCACTCCTGAATTTTCTCACTTATCTTAAAAGTTGTGTTAGGGTCTCTGTAAGTCTGTACGTGTAAGCCACGGACTTATACAACACTAGCTCTTTGGCTTGAAAACGGAGATGAGCACCGCCCCTAGATCGGACATGACTAGCATGCACCTGTGTGGGGGAACCTTTTTAAAGTTAGTTCTGATGTGTTAGCTTCCGTTCAAAATGTTAATGGTTTTAGGGTTGATTTTATGAACTGCCTAGAGATAGAGATGTGAAGGCCCAGGAAAAATCTGGAAAAATAGAAATAAAAAATAAAAATTTCAAGCAAATATAAGGAAATAATTTAATTGTGGGTGTTAAATATTTTTATTCTTTGCCCTAAAAATGTATCAGAATGAGTTATTGAGACTTGGATTGTCACTAAATGAGAAAGAGATAGATTTGGGTAGTTATTCTGTTCTATGGATCCGTGTGCTTTTGCTGTGTAGCAGAAGAGGATTATATCAGAAATTCAGACCTTGGCAACAGTCATATTTTTCTGTCTCTTCAAGTTCAGCTGTAGTCCTGCTTTGGCACTTTCTTCTTTCACTTTTATGAGAAGTTGTTTCAAGTCATTGCTGTTTTCAGCTAATAAGATAATGGCATCTGCATATCTCAAATTATTGATGTTTCTTCTGCTAATTTTCATTTGCACTTCTTCTGAATATAGTCTGTTTTTTGTATTATATGCTCTGTGTACAGATTGAACAGTGCACCCTTGTTTATACCTTTCACTACTGGAAACTATTCTGTCCTTCCGTATTCTGTCCTAATGGTAACTTTATGTCCATGATACAGGTTACATATCGAGACAATCAAGTGCATTTCTTTCATCCAAAGCTTTCATGATCCATACAGTGAAAAGCTTTGGTGTAGTCTATAAAGCATAGTTGTATGTTCTGAAATTCCTCTGTGTGCTACAGTGGCTAGCTGGTATTTGGAATATGATCTTGAGTGCCTTTTCCTTTTCAGAAGGCATTTTGAATATCAGGTATATCTTGCTCCATATAAGATCTCCATATAAGATCTCCTTTGCTACAACTCCTTGAACATCACTTTGCTTGCTTTGGAAACAATCTTCCTATAGTTACCCCATTCCTTACATCTCCTTTCTTGGAGATTAGAATTTATATTGAACATTTCCAATTGGGGGCCACTGTTTTGTGTTCCGTATTTGTTGGCATATTCCTGTTAGGATTTTGACTTATTCAGTCTAAGTGCTTGAAACAGTTCTGATGGAATTTGATCTACCCTTGGTGAATTATCTCCTCCCCTCCCCCAATAGTGTTTTCAGAAGAGCTTTCAGTTCACTTTCTAGAATTACAGGTTCTTCATCATAGGATTCTTCTTGCTTCTATGTATCAATGTATTTTCAAAATGTGTAAATTAATTGCTTTCACACATTAATACAAGGGATGCTTTTGACTTAAATGTCAATTTTAGTTGATGAAAACTAGAGCTGGGCACGAACTGCCAGTTTGTTGGTTTGTCCTAGTTTGTTTATTGTTTCAACAGGTATTTGTGGTTTGGGGCCCGACTCCCTCTGGCAAGTGGCCACTCAGAAGCAGTGCCTGGAAGAGGTGGAGCAAGGAGGTTGGGACACTGCTTATGAATACTCACCTGCTGGAGGAGGAGACAGGGCACCAAGCCATAAAACACCTGTTGAAGTGGTAAATGGACAGGGACATACTGTTGAAGCAGTAGCTTGTGCCCATCTCTCGTGTCACAGTTTCAAATGTACAGGTATTCTGTAGTGGCTGAGAAACATTGTGAACAATGGAATACAGTAGTCAGCTGGAATTAGTACTGAAGGTGCCCCTCCTACAGCACAGGGGACAGGTTGGGTTTCTGATATTTTGCTGGGTGGGTTGGAGTCACTAAAAGGCTACAAAAAGATGTTGCTCACTTTAGAAACTAGTCATAAGCTTAAGAAATGGCAGAGCGTGAGAGGGTGACACCAGTGGCACCGGTGAGGGGCTGATGGCAGTGTGGGCCAGGGGCATCCACCCAGGGCCTCAATGGAGACAGCAGTGGGGGGCACTGGGAGTCCTTCTCCTTCTGCCTCCTTCCTCCTTACCATCTCACTTCTTCCTCCTCCTCACGGTGGCAGGTGAGAGAGCACTGTAGCGATCTGGGTTGGGCAGGCCATGTACCTGGCTTGGGTTCCTCCTCAGCGAGGGGGTGATGATGATGGAGGAGGAGGAGAGGCTGATGGCAACGGTGATGGCGGTGGCAGCAGAGGAGTGATGGCAGAGGAGGGGGTAATGGTGGAGGAGGGGTGACAGTAAAATGAGCTCATTTTGCAAAACATTGCTTGTGAACCAAATCAAAATTTGTAAGAATTTTTTGCTTATCTTGTGAAATATTTGTAGACCAAGGTACTCGTGAGCTGAGGTATTACTGTACTACTATAATAAGCTTCACTTCTTATTTGCAGACCAAATTAAGTGTAGTTTATACTTAATACTGTGGTTTTCTATAAGATGTCTTAACAGACCCTGAAGAATAGGCAGGGGTGGGCAACTGTCAGCCCTCCAGATGTTTTGGACCACAACTCCCAGAATTCTGAGCCTAGATTACCAATGACAAAGGACTGTGGGAGTTGTGGTCTAAAACATCTGGAGAGCCAACAGTTGCCCACCCCTGGTTTAGTGTTATTAGTATTTTGTAATCCACAAGAGCTTTATTTCAATATCATTTGGACTTTTAAGAAGTTATTCTGTGGTTATATACTGTATTTTGAGCATGGCAACAAGTTTCAGACATTTATATGTTATGTTTCACTGTAGAAATTTGTGTTATTTTCAGTAAGGTGGTATGGCATAATATAATAAAATGTCTAGGGTACTGCTGCTTTACATGGGTGTTTTATCCAGATTTTAAGTGAAGTTGGTATAAAATGAATCCCTTGATATGGTTTATAGAATAAGTGAACTTAACTGAGTACTCTGTTGAGCTGTGCTAAATTTGAACATAAAATCATCTCAGTAGATGATATCGTAGCAGTGGTTCAACATTCTTCTTAACCATGCAGTTAAAATAACACTTCTGAAGAGGTTTTCTGCAGTCACCATTGTGAGAATGAACTTTCTTTTCTGAATTCAGTAAAAAAAAAAAAACTTGCTTTCCACCTTTTTGATTGGCCCATGTGAACATATGAAGCTGTATTCCTTCTTCGCAGCACTGATCCATCTAGCCCACTGCTGTATAACCTGAGTTGCAGCAGACACTTGGGAACCACAGAGACTCGATTATCAAGAAAATAAAATTTTGTATGTTAAGAAGATGTAGTTTAGAGTCTGATGTTTGAAATATTATGAAATAAAATTTACAAGATGCTTCTATGTGAGTGGTATGTCGAGTGTGTCCCTCAGGACCTCAATCTCTTGCTGCCACGGGAAGCAGAACCAGACAGTCAAAACTTGGTGCTGCAAAAAGATCTTTCATCCTTCTCTCTCTGGATACCCTGTGGTACTGCCTGTGGTGGAGGAGGGTGCTCTGGTGATTACCGCAGTAGGAACATAGGCAGCAGTGGGGGCAGTGGGCTCCTGGTAGATTGAGGAAAGATCTAATGTGGCCTTCTGCCACTGTGTAGTTTCCCACCTCATTCTAAACAGAATATGACTGTTGTACTTAGATGTTTCATTGATACTGGGTTCTTATTTGCAAAGTATTTAATTAATTGTGGGTGTTAAATATTTTTGTCCACTACTTCGGGTCCCCACTAAGAGAGAAAAGGAGGATAAAACTTTTTAAAACCACACAAATAAACAGCATTCTCTGTATCCTCAGTGACCAAAACGGTTCTGTCCATCTAAAATTAAAGAAATTACATTGTTTTAACTACATAGCAGCAGCTACTCTGGTAAGTAATTTGGAATCTGCTGTGGATGTAAAACAGATAAATTGGAATTTTAAAAAAACTGATGACATGATGCAAAAACCAGTGTGAATTAGCCTGGCCCTTTTTGCATGAGATGCAGAGTAGTGGCTTCTACTTTTTAAGGTGATGGGGCAATTAAACAGTGTTTCCCCATGTGATCCATTGTTTCATACTCTAAAAGGACTTGGAACATGACTGTGAGTATGTCTGTGGACAAACTAAGATGGATGTGATTGGACCACAAGAATGCCTACCCAGTCCAGCAATCTTTCTTCCAAATCACGTGGAAGAATTGTTATTTTTTTAAAATAAGAAACCACTGACTTTAGAACTGAATCACCTTATCACTGTATTGATGCAATCGTTTAGTGCTAGAAAAGCTTTGAACAGTCAACCCCCCCACCCCCAAGATAGAACAATTGACATGAAGTAAAAACAACTCTGACAAAGTACTGCAGGCAACCAGTGTGCCTGCAGTGTGCCCATTTTAGATGGTTTGTGTTTTGGAAAAATTTGAACCTGTCCTTTCCCCTAACATCATGCAGCAGTTGAAATAGCTGACTGGTTTTAAATTGAACCATAAAAGGAGAGGTGGGGATCCTCGGTGGGGGAGGGCAGCGGAACAGGCCTGCCTGGATTCAGCGGTACGGGATTTATTTATTTATTGGATTTATATGCAACCCATCTGGTGGCAAGGCCAGTGGGGATTGAGGTGCCACTGTAGACACTGGTACTGAAATAATACAAGGATCACCTAATCCGAGTAGAAGTGTAAAATAGGCTGTGAATCAAGCTGCAGTGGAGTTGCAGTCAAAGTCACTTTTCGTGGTAGACACTGTGCCAGACAATAAAAATAGAGGAAAGAAGGCAGTCTCTTTGACTGGATAAAGAGTATGCTCAGAATGTTATAACTGCAAACTTCTGAATTTCTTCATTTTAGAAAAAAAGATTTGGAGTGGGAATCTAGATTGTCAGACAGTGTTAGTTTTAATGGTTTTGGACTGAGTGTTCTACAAAGAGACAAAGGGATTAGGAATTATGTTACTTGGATTACAAATTGCCTCAGTTTGCTGCAGAGATAAAGATGCAACTCATTCACCAATAAGATAGAAAGCAAAGCATTGCAAAATTCTTGCCAAATATGTTGATCATGAAAACTAGGAGGAGATTAATAGGCTAAAGAATCCAATTAAAGATTCAAGTAACATAAAGTGCCTTAAATTGGTGATACAAAATTATTTCAGTTTTGGTGTTTTGTACCCCACTTTCCCAATTTTACTTACATTTTCTTTCTACTCCTGTTTTATATCAGAATGTATTTTATTTGGAGCAGTTACAGTATTTTCTTTCACACTGGAATTTACCTGTGTGCACTTGGGTTTTTTTCTTTTACTTGTTACATTTTCTTTCTTAAATTGCCTAGTGAGGCAGCGAATGTTTCCATGCTGTGTTCATGTTGCTACTTTCATCGTTCCTTCATACCGCTCCAGCCGTTAGCAAGCAAGTAGAAGGCAAAGAATGATCCTTACTCAATTTGCTTCCTATGTTATTCAAGGGTTGTCATTGTATCTGGACCTTGTACAGTACATTAGAAATACTAATAGGAAAATTAAAAGGAGCTATTGTCATCAATGAAAAAGGATACCAATTCCCACTAGATAAAAATGTGTGTGTGTGGGGGGGGCTGCTATTTTTGATTTGTTTCTTTGGGATAGCTAAAGAGATAGTTATTTTTTGTTTCGTTTTGTTTTGCCAGGTACTGCATTTGCAAAAATCCTCTTTTTTTTTTACACAACAGTTAGTGTTTTGCTTTAAAAGCTTCATATCTTGTGTAAAGTATGTTTTCTGTGAAAAGTATAATGTTTACTGTAAAAAATAAAGGACATATTTTGCAAAAAAAAAAAAAAAAAAAGGAGCCCACTTCTACAACTCTTGAGAGTTTGCCTAGTGGGAAAAAACTGTTGGAATTTCTTGTTCTCTCCTGCAAGAATGAAGTTAATATTTGCACCAATAGTGAAAAGTGCCAATTCCAGTAAACAATCTATGTGATACCATACAAATGACAGATAAAATATGTGTGGTCTTGTAGTCCAAAAGTAAATCGAAAACTAAATGTGATAACTTTTGAGAAGTTGAGACTACTTATGCATGATATAGGTGTATATTAAGAGAACTCGGGAATTTATTTAACAGCCCATCTCTTTGACACTTGGTTGCCTTGAGATTCTATACTCCTATTACTGTACAAAAAGCTGACTGGATCGTTCAGTGGTTTAGGTATCTGACTGTGGTGCCAGAAGTCTGGAGTTGAATTCTCCACTGTGCCTCCTGAGATATGAGCCAGCCCCTTTAGCCATTGGGCAAGTTTCCAAGTTCGAGGGCAACACACACACACACACACACACACAACCTGTAAAACCCTGGAAAGGGCCACCTTATGTCAAAACTGGCTTAATAGCATGCAATTATTATTACCGTATGAACAATGTCTTCTGAAAATAGTGATCAACCTTCCCATGTCCTCATGATATTACTAGATTGGATGTGTATAGTGGTTATTCTTAAAGGGTTATATGCTGCCATACATTCCCTGTATTAGCCTGGAAAGTCTTAAAATCTCCGGTTTCATTTACATGTACCCTTCCTCAGCACACCCTCCTTTCCTCTTTTTTCACACTGTAATGGTCGAAGTGCCAGAATTTACAAACTGATAAGAACCACATGGTCTATTGCCATAAGCCAGGATTCCCCACTGGGCCAAATGACGCACACAGTTCTCCCCTGATGTCAAACAGCTGATAAGTAGCACCTTGGCTCTCTTCCCAAACTTGTGTGCCAGAGGGGAAGAAAGGTTCTTTGTCTGAAAAAGGCAGTTTCTGTTGAGGTATTTTTTAAACATCTTACTGCTTTCCTTGATTCGGAGCCAAAGTCCTGTCTGTTCAAACTATTTAGTATTATTTCTAAATTACTTGGCAGGAATACAAGTCCACTAGAATAGTGTTTAATTCATTATGTGTGCTATTTACTTCAGTGTGCTATTGGAATCAGATAGCGAATGCAACGTGCAGTGTTTGCAAAATAGGAAGATTTAACTAAGGTCTGAACAGTTGAACAAAACTGTTCATAGGCTTTGAGGTTTGCCCTACAAAATAATGGCTTGGATTCTGAATTGCATTTAACATGAAAAGAGAAGCTCCTTCTATTCATAGAAGGAACTCTGATATTGTGATTGGTATAAGTAGGATGGAAAGGGAGGCAATATCCATCGATTCCTTGGTTTCCATGCAGCCATTTGATATGGAGGGTCTGTATAAACTCCAGAGCGTATTATCAGGTGACTCAGGGACAGGTATAAGAAATCAGTTGCCTCTTTTCATCTTGTGCCAGTGAGAGCAATACCGGAGCTGGGATCTACTATCAGGAACCTGTGAACTATGTCAGAAAAGGCAGACACAACACATAGTTTAAGTTCAAGATAATATATACGCCATTATTTGTAAATAATGTTTTGGACTGTTTAAATATTTTAACAGTTTATTTGCTTGTATACGACTTTTCCATCTTTATAGTAAGTTCTTGCTCTTGCATCTATGTTTTGGTGACAGTGATCTGGTGCTTAGATGCAACTCTAACAATACCTGTAGCCAATATTGCCTCTGCTAAGACACAAAAATCAGTAATATTTATATCTCTGCTCTTCAATGTTTTTAGCCATTTTGATCCTCAGTGCCACGACCTATCACCAATATTCTGTTTTCCTGAAATGGCTGTGATGATTTTCCAGCTGGAATTACTGTGATTTAAAATGGTTCCAATTTAGCTGCATCATGTCTGTGTTATATAGGTCAGATTTAACCAATTTTAATCAGCGTAAGCACTGTCTGAGTAGTTCTTCATCATGATTTTACCTGAGTTTTTAATCCAATTTCATTTAAAAAAAATTAAAATAGTATCTCAAAAATAAGTTCTGGGATTTACAAATATTTCTATTAATTTGTTATTCTGAGATTTAGAAACATTGTTTTACAGTTTTGATTTTAAAATTTACTGTAGATGAAATGTCAGTGTTACACAAATAGAAGGACACTGTAGTATACCTCAGGATTCTATTTTGTCTCCTGAAGTTGTCTGGAGTTTTGAGGTTTGGTGCCACCATCATGTGGATGACATCCAACTCAGTCTTTCCTTTTCACTTAAATTTGAGGAAACTGCTTTTGCAGAATTAAACTTAGTGAGCCAGCTGTACCCATTGCAGGAGATGTCTGATATGGCCATATTTATAGATGCCTTAGTTATTGTATTTTTCTATGTATATGATACTATTTCCCCCAAACATCATGACATTGAAAATAAAGGGAGTGCATTGTATATACGGAAGTAAGCCTTTCCCTGGGGTTGGGGCAGGGGATAAGCCAAACTGAACTTGCTGTTTCCCTTCCTCTTTGGCAGCTCTTTTACATCAATTTGGGTTCTTTTCTACACACACACACCCTACTGTTTCATTTTTCCTTTTGTTCTCCTCCTTTCCAAAAGGCATTTTGTTTTTGAAAAAAATTGAGCCATCTTTTTGCAGAAATTGGAGCTGGGAAAGGAACCCCTGAGGCTTTCCTTGCAGAAAAGACAAAGTTGGCAGCTATCTCATCCCTAATCCAGGGAAGGCCTTTCAGTGATTAGGGCACGTGCGACTCTGCTTTAAATTTCTTAATGGCTTTCATCATCATCATCATCATCATCATCATCATCATCATCATCATCATCATC
>JAHTLZ010000108.1:10138554-10157667 GCA_023846285.1 Phrynocephalus versicolor
GCTGAAGAGTCTAAGAGTGACAAGTTCTATGAAGACTTACAACTCCTTCTAGAACTGACACCAAAGAAAGATATTCTTCTCATCATAGGGAATTGGAATGCTAAAGTAGAGAGTCAAGTGATAAAAGGAATAACTGGCAAGTTTGGCCTTGGAGTTCTAAAGGAAGCAGGGCAAAGGCTAATTGAGTTTTGTCAAGAGAACAAGTTGGTCATTGCAAACCCTCTTTTCCAAAAACACAAAAGATGACTCTACAACACATGGACATCACCAGATAGACAATACCAGAATCTGATTGATTAAGTTCTCTGCAGCCAAAGATGGAGGAGCTGTATACAGTCAGCAAAAACGAGACCTGGTGCTGACGACAGCTCAGATCATCAGCTTCTTATAGAAAAATTCAAACTTAAACTGAAGAAAGTAGGGAAGACCACTGGACCAGTCAGGTACAATCTAAGTCAAATCCCTTATGAATACACAGTGGAGGTGAAGAATAGATTTAAGGAATTAGATTTGGTGGACAGAACACCTGAGGAACAATGGATGGAGGCTTGTAACATTGTACAGGAGGCAGCAACAAAAACCATCCCAAAGAAAAGAAAATGCAAGAAAGCAAAGTGGTTGTCCAATGAGGCCCTACAAATAGCGGAGGAGAGAAAGGAAGCAAAATGGAAGGGAGAAAGAAAATGGTACAGAAAATTGAATGTAGACTTCCAAAGAATAGCAAGGAGAGACAGGAAAGCCTTCGTGAACAAACACTGCAAAGAAATAGTGGAAAACAACAGAAAAGGAAAAACCAGAGATCTATTCAAGAAAATTAGAGATATTAAAGGGGCATTTCGTGCAAAGATGCATATGATAAAGGACAAAAATGGTAGGGACCTAACAGAAGCAGAAGACATCAAGAAGTGTTGGCAAGAATACACAAAGGAATTATATCATAAAGATCTGGATGTCCCTGCTAACCAAGATAGTGTAGTTGCTGAACTCGAGCCAGACATGAAAAGTGAAGTCAAGTGGGCCTTGGAAAGCATTGCAAACAACAAGGCCAGTGGAGGTGATGGCATTCCAGTTGGTCAGAGGACTGAAAAAGATTGGTCTACATCCCAATCCCAAAGAAGGGCAACACCAAAGAATGCTCCAACTATTGTACAATTGCACTCATTTCACATGCTAGCAAGGTTATGCTCAAAATTCTACAAGGGAGACTTCAGCAGTATGTGGATAGAGAACTCCCAGAAGCCCAAGCTGGATTTTGAAGGGGCATTGGAACTATTGGTCAGATTCCTAACATGTGCTGGATTATGGAGAAAGCTGGAGAGTTCCAGAAAAGCATGTACTTCTGCTTCCTTGACTATGCCAAAACCTTTGACTGTGGGGACCACAACAAACTATGGCAAGTTCATAAAGGAATGGGAGTGCCTGACCACCTTATCTGTTTCCTAAGAAATCTATATGTGGGACAAGCAACAACAATCAGAACTGGATATGGAATAACTGAGTGGTTTAAAATTGGGAAAGGAGTACGACAAGGCTGTATACTGTCACCTTGCCTATTTAACTTATATGCAGAGTACATCATGTGAAAGGCAGGTCTGGATGAATCACAAGTGGTAATTAAGATTGCCAAAAGAAATATCAACAACCTCAGATACAGAGATGAAACTACTCTGATAGCAGAAAAAATGAGGAGGAATTAAAGAACCTCTTAATGAGGGTGAAAGAGGAGAGTGAAAAAATGGGCTGAAGCTCAACATCAAAAAATAAAGAAAGGAAATAAACTAATATGGTCACCAGTCTCATCAGCTCTTGGCAAATAGAAGGGGAAGAAATGGAAGCAATGACACAGTTTATTTTCTTGGGCTCCTTGATCACTGCAGATGGTGACTGCAGCAATGAAATTAAAAGACGTGTGCTTCTTGGGCGGAGAGTGATAGCAAACCTAGGCAGCATCTTAAAGAGCAGAGAATCACTTTGCCAACAAAGGTCAGGATAGTAAAAGCTATGGTTTTTTGCAGTAGTGATGTATGGAAGTGAGAGCTGGGCTATAAAAAAGGTTGATCGCCGCAGAATCAACACTTTTGAGCTGTGGTGCTGGTGGAGACTCTTGAGAGTCCCCTGTACTGCAAGGAGATGAAACCTATCCATCCTGAATGAAATCAACCCTGGATGCTCACTGGAAGGACAGATTTTGAAGCTGAGGCTCCAGTACTTTGGCCACCTCATGAGGAGAGAGGATTCCCTGGAAAAGTCCCTGATGTTGGGAAAAATTGAAGGCAAAAGGAAAGGAGGATGGCAGAGAATGAGATGGTTGGACGGTGTCATTGATGCAACCAACATGGATTTGACCAAACTCTGGGAGGCAGTGGAAGACAGGAGGGCCTGGCGTGATCTGGTCCATTGGGTCACAAAGAGTCAGACACGACTTATCGACATGGCGTGGGGGTGGGGGAGGAGAATAGGAAGGAATCATAAGCAAATGAGTTAGCAAGGAAGGCAGAGAGGGAGTTTGGATTTATTAGACAAATGATAAGAATGATTGTAAAAATCAGCAAAAAGGTTTCTATTAAACCAGCAAAGGATGTTTTCTACATGTCAAATTTACTGCATTGATGTTACCACATGGAAAACTATCTGGACCCAATATACATGGGAACTTGTACTGCATGTGTATATGGCAGATAATCTGTACAGATGCGGTCACATGTATGAGAGATGGCACACTCATTGTATCTAATTTTGTACACAGACATTTATGGACAGAACATGTTGTGTTTGAAGCAAACTCTTCTATACCATAATATGTATCCTGACCCACTTTCTTCCTCATGACTCAATTAACTCTCAAGCTAAACAGTTGAAAAAAGCATGGATCAAGGTACTAGATCCACACAACCATGTAGAATATCCCATTCCAGGGCAACTTGAAAACAGTCTTGCTGAACATTTGTAGAGGAAACAATAAATGTTATTTCAATACCTTATTACACCTTATAATACATTATTGTAAGAGATGACATTATGTGAAGTTTACTATATAGGGTTGGTATCAGTCATTCCTGGAGCCAGGTAAAATTTGTATGTCTGATTCACAGATTATATTCTTTTGGGTCACTATAACACCCTATACCTTTTTGACTCAGCCAAGGTTGATAACTGCAGATGTTAGCAAATGATGAGTCAGGATATTCAGAATAATATGATTGGGTAAATTTCATGTTTTAAAGTAAAAATAGAATGTGAAGGTGGGAGAGAGGAATCAGTTCATAATGTACTTAGGAACAACAATATAATATTTTAGATATGTTATCTCTGCAGTTTTGTACAGATGTGGGGGTTGGCTTTCCAAGGTGTCAAGTTCATGAGTGAACTGGAATTCCAGCAAAGTAAAGTTCTCTTCACTACTACAGTATATTTCGCTCTATAAGATGCACTCCACCCTACTCAAAACTAAGGAGAAATGTCTGCATCTTATAGAGCCAATACAGCCCTGCATGGAGTTTCCAGAGTGGCTGCTGCAGAGACTTCCGGACCGGGGATGGCTGCTGTGGAGGGGCCCTGCTGTGACCCATGGCTCCTTTCTTCCTTCAAAGGGAGCCATAGGCTGCAGTGGTGGTCACCAGGCGCTTCCACCCAGCTCAGGTGCTCGTTCATAAAGGTGCCCGGGGAGTGGAGGGGACTCGGTCTCCTCAATTAAACAAGCGCTTGGGAGGAGAGCCAGAGTGACCTGCCCGGCTCCACTTGCACTGCAGCTGCTGCTGCCACCACCTACAGCTCTGAGGAGCCCCAAAAATATACAGTGGACCCTTGTATAACAAACAGTTTGCATAACATAAAATTTGTACAACATAAAAAATTCCAGAGATAGGGGAAATTTGCTTAACATAATTGCCTATGGGGAGAATCCGTACAACATAAAAATGGGATTACTCCATTTTCAATGCATTCTTATGGGAATTTGTATAAAGGAAAATTTGCTTAACATGATTTCATTTTGAATTAATTAATTCCTTTATACAAGGTACCACTGTATATATATTCTCCCAGCCCAGATGCTGTCTCCCGGCTCCCCAAGTCATCCGTGCCGCAGCACTGCTGCCCATGCTGTTGCCCTCCCTCGAGAGCCAGAAGGAGGAGCGGGGAGGAGAGGAAGGGGAGCGGGGGAGCGGGGGCTGCAGTGGTGGGTGGAGCCAGGTGGGTCACTCTGGCTCTCTGCCTAGTTGCTCATTTGATTGGTGGGGGAGGAGACTGCTTCCCCTCCACTCCCCGGACAGGCACCTGAGTGGGGTGGAAGTGTCCAGCAGCTGCGGCTACAGAGACCTCCAGACGTGATCACAGTATGTACAGTATGTGCAATTTTTTCCACACATACATACCTCTAAAAACTAGGTCTTCTTATGGTCCGGTGCATCTTATGGAGTGAAAAATATGTTAATGACATCTGATAGTAGATTATCAGTATTGTAGGGAGGTAGGCTTAGCTCTGAAATCTGTAGTTAAGAATTAATTTATTCAACGTTTTTATTTTTATATACATCAGAATTTTGGGATGGATTTGATTTCCATCATACAGCTGTCTTCTGAACTATGAAAACATGATAGTGATTTTATGCAAATTGCATATGACATTGTGTGCATGCACACATGCTCTGTGTCTTAAAGAAGGAGGGTTAGGGAAAGGGCTAGATTTCTGCAGCTTTCTGCAGAGGCATTTTGCATACATTGCAGGATGTTTTAGAAAGGGAAAAAAGTTGCCCTTGCCTTGGAGCTTGGGAATCTCCCAAATAATTTCTTTTTAAAGGTCTTATGTCAGTATATGCTGAAGTGAAAAGAATTAGGAATATAGCGATTCCCCCCCCCACGTGCATACAGTCCACTTAATAAATTTTGATATTATGTGTGTGCATGTGTTGTGTCGTTACAGTCGTGACCAACTCTTTTTGACTCCATGTCCATGGAGTTTTCTTGGCAGGAATACTGCAGTGGTTTTGCCAGTTCCTACTCCATAGGCTGTTGGTAAACTGAAGGTCAAATTACATGTTTGTTCTTTTTGTATATTTCCCACCTTTCTCCCAACATAGGCAGTTTTTAAAAGGCATATTTAAATACTGAAACACTGTACAGTGGTACCCTGTATAAAGGAATTAATTTGTTCCAAATGAAATTATGTTAAGCAGATTTTCCTTTATACAAATTTCCCATAGGAATGCATTGAAAACAGAGAAATCCCTAATTGCAACCATTTTTATATTGTATGGATTCACCTCATAGGCAAATCTGTTAAGCAAACAAGCCATTTGTTATACCAGGGTCCACTGTACATAAATTTGGCACAACCAGTGTCCACAAGGGTTTCAAGTAAATTATAGCAGAGAGAACTAGAGCAGTGTTTGGCAAATTTCTATGAAATAATTAATCGTCCAGTGTGAAGCATGTTCCTCTCCTCCCACGTCTTATTGTAAGGGAAGTGAAAAATAAGTCTCTGTATAATCTTGTTGGGTTCTGAAACACAATGGCTGCTTTTCCTTCACTGGTTTCTTAGATGCAGACAGTTCCTTCCCTGGAAGGAAAGGGCTTTCTTTTTCAAAAGGAATTACAGTATTAGAAGCAGATTTTTGGGGGCGGGGCGGGGCGGGGGGGATTCTTGGTGAATGAACCTTTAATTGTTTTGGGTTTAGTCTCAGGAACATTTTGGGGTGTGTGCCAATGGAGTAGGTAGCTTTATTTGTCATTTTATTTTCAATTGTTCAGAGCAAATGGAGCAGAAGAGTAGTGAGCATGCTTTCCCTCAAAAATGCCGTAAAGGTGAGCATTTATAAATAGGATGCCCAGTTAGTTTGGCAGGACATTTTAAGTGTGACAGTACAGTGTGTGTGAAATGCTCATGCAACGGCACATTTGGTAATTCCTGGAAGGTGATTAATCCACCATGTTCTCATGAAAGTCATGGGGGCAGTTTCTGTTTATATATAACAGTGGTAATCTGAAGAGAGTTTCTTTATAATAAAAATAATTATTACATAATGTCATATCATTTCCAACTTACAGTGACATTTCCAGGGTTTTCTTTGTTATAAAGAACTCAAAAGGGGTTTAACATTCCTATCTTCTGGTAGTACACTGGGAGTGTGTAACTTGCCCAGAGCTCCAAAGGCTGTATTTTCTCCTTGAAGGCAAAGTGGGGAAGCAAACTTGAAAGCTCTATATCACATACTCAACTCAGTGATCTATATGTATCACAGTCCTGGCTTAATTTCAGTCTCAGATCATGCTGTTTTATCAAATTATGGACACAATGTTTTTAGAGTGTCACATCTGTGATGCTGTTTTTTGAGGTTTATTGTTGGGAAACTCACATATGCAGTCTTTTGGAATACGGTGCCATCTGTCTATAAGTCACACAGTTATACATATGCCTTTCACCTGCCATAGAATGATGATTATATTATCTTTGCAGATGATTGGATCAGCTTGAAACTAGTCATAGTTACTTGTGTGTGTGTGTGTGAAAGCAGATTATACTTATCTTTGTCAGTAGAACATTTGGGGGCTGCAATTAAACATTATTAATGTGTCATGTGGGATTTTTTTGCTGTTTGTTCTCATAAGTGACTAACTTATCAATGTGTGAGAATAGTTTTAGAGAGGAATTTCAGCAGTATTTGGGAGGAAGATAGTTTTCATTTAAGTGTCAAAGAAATTGTTAGAATGTCCAAAGGATCCATGAATTTGTTTTCACCCTGCTTGTAAATGCAGTACTCTCCAGTTTTTGTTTCCTCCCTTCATCCTCTGGTGTCAGGCTTTTACAAGATTGTGAAAGCAGATTCTGGCTTGAGTCTGTTGGAGAGGCGGGGGGCGGGGACGGGGGTAATGGGGGTGACGATGGCAATGGCGGGGTGGCAGCGGTGGGGGTAGGGCAATGGCAGCGGGGCGGCAGGGGTGACAGCTGTGTCGGGGAGTGTGGGCAGTGGCAGCAATTATGGCGGGGTGGGGTCACGACAGCAGCTCCAGTGGTGGGTGGCGGCCACAGAGGTGGGCCCAGGCTGGGTTGCTGGGCCTGTTCCGTGTATCTGGCAAGTGGGCCCAGCAAGCCGGCTGGGCCCACCTCTGCGGCCACCGCACATGCTGCTGGAAAACCCAAACGGGCCCAGCAGGCCAGCCTGGGCCTACCACTGCCACTGGAGCCGCTGCCACCGCTGGAGAGGGTGAGTTAGTGGGGGGAATTCTCTCCCAACATAGGGACCTCGCTAGTGACACCTGAAGGTGCTGCGGGCGACTGGTCGCCCGCGGGCATCCTCTTGGGCAGGCCTGGGTAAGAGTAATTCAGATCTCTTTGCCACATCTACAACATAATTTCTTTCATGAGGCATCCAAGAAGGCTGAATATTTCAGTAGTCTTTTTGGAGGAACTTGCCTCTTGTTGTTGCACATTTCGAACAGTGGACTAAGTTCTAACAAAGGACAGTCACTGTAACATTGCTGCAGAGGTATCTTCAGAATTCATCCCCTCAACTGAGCTGTCGGGAGAGCATTGCAACAAGCAATCATATATGACTGCCTTAGCTTTGGAAGTGTCAGTATGCTAAGATAAAAAGGTGGATCAGGTGGAGTAGAGCATTTAATTCCCAGGTGAAGTGGGGAACAGGTCTGCCTAGCATCCACTTGGAAGGCATTCCAGTCTTCTTTAATAAACCTTTCTCCAAGTAGCCTTTACTTTCTCTTGTTTAGGTCTTCTTTTTCTGTAGGCCCTGTTTGCTTGCTTTCATATCTATAGCATTGTTCTATTTTAAACACCAGCACACTTGTGCTGCTAGTTTCAGTGAAGGTTGGAAGCTCTTCAGTATTTAATAGTTAATATTTGTAGCTGAGTGTGGTCTTCCAGGTAAAGGTTGAAATCCTTGGAAGTCTTAACTTGAGCTGTAGTACTGTAGAATATTTTGCAGAGGAACTTTCCCAAATCTAAAGATTCCAGGTCAATATTCAGAACTTATTCAGAGAAATTATTAACATTCAATAATGCACTATAATTTTATCTATGTTTTCTAACAGCTGCGGAAGAAATTGAACCTTGTTAAAACTATCTGAATGATTAATTTATCCCACTGCAGTTCCATATCTGAAGAATACCGTCCCTCCTGTAATTGTTTGATGCTAATTTACGGTAACTCATGCTTCTAGAAATAGAGCCACTGCAGCTGGCAGTTGCTTTTTTTGGGGGGGGGGGAGGTGCTCACGTTTGGTTTCCTAGAGCCCATTTTTCAGTTTTCATTCCATCAGCAGTTGCTCCTTCTGCCTTAAACCTGGTTGTAGAAGAGAGAGGAATATAGAGAGTGACAATTTTAGAGTTATATGAGGTTGCCAAGTGAATCTGACTCCCATTTTCCTGGGAGTAAGTCCCACTGTGTGAGATTGAATTATGATTAAACAAATATAGATTACACTTTTATGAACTTCTAGATAAATTGGTGGTTTAAGTCAGTGGCTGCAGAGCCAAATATATAGAGTTCGACTCCTTACTGTGACTCCTTGACAGGGGTTTCATGATGAGCTATAGCAGCGATGGCAAACCTTTTAGAGACCGAGTGCCCCAACTGCGATTCAAAACCCACTAGTTTTTCACCAAGGGTCAATACAGCCATTTAACCTGTATATAGGTGGCTGTGAAGGGGCAATGTCAGGTGCCCAGAGAAAGGGCTTTGAGTGCCACCTTTGGCACCCGTGCCATAGGTTCGCCAACACTGAGCTACAGGGTCCCTTTAATCTCTGTAATTCTACTTAGTTTCATGGTATAAAAAAAGTTGGAGGAAGCAGCAGAAGGTGAGGGAGATGACAAGGGGATGATAAGGTCATATAAAGTTGTTCTAAAGCTCAGAAAATAAAACAGAATGATAGCATAGTGAAAGCCTCATCTGGAGTTAGTGTGCCTAGAAAACACTAGAATACTGGCTTAAGTCATTAACTTTTTCATTTAACTAGTATTTAAATTTTAATGTGAAAATATCATGTCAGTAGATAAAGACCTGTAAAATTTCCCTTCGGTAGTTTTTCTTGGCAGTTATTCAAACTGAGTTATATCACATTTAAATAACCAAGTATGAAACTTTTTATTTAGTTGTTCATCCTCTTTCGGTAGCACCTAACAAAGAGATCAGAACAATAGATGCATTTAATTTATGAACTTGAATTTGCTATTGTAAAATAGATACAGTGTATTTTATGGAGATGTTTTATAGTGACGTTCAGGTGGAAACATAGAGCTACTTTTTGTATATCTCTCTGAATATATAAAGTCATTTTCTGTGTACTCACATAAACATAATGAACACTGCAGTTTATAATTTAGACAATAGATTATATATAATCACAGTAGAAATACTGTTCTTGTATATATAATCACAGAAGAAATACTGTTTTTGAAAGGTTAGGCTACCTACCAGATCAGTCATTTCCTCAGGAAGAAGTATCAAGCTTCTTTCTAATCTTACATCTTAATGAAAGGTTTCTCTTATATTCCACTTCCTTTCTGTATGTTTAATTTGCCCTCATGATGCTGGACATGCAAAGATTGAAAGCAGGTAGAATGAAACCTTATAAATTGGAAACAAACTACGTAGCAGTTGTGATTTCTTTTTATTTAGAAAGCATAAGATGTGTATCAGGATGGCACAGAACAAATTTGGGTGACAGTTATGGTGAAAAGGATATTAGAATTTTGACTTTTAAAATGACAATTATGATATTTTTATTTATGTCAGAGTTTTGCATAATCAAAAGCTATAGATGCATATGAAATATTGGTGAAATTAAAATTAAATTAGAATACTAAGATAATTAGGCATTTTTTTTACCAGAAGTGGTCTACTTTCAATAGCATTATCTTGACTGTTTGCTAGGTATGATTTTGTACATGTGGTAGAGCGTAAATTGGATGCACAAAAGTGCTGCACCGATTGAATTTCTCTACAATCACAGAAACTTTAACCTGTATCCAGGTAGCCCCATGTTACTTGATTATACAGTACTTGATTATACTATAAGCTGCAACAGACAAATTCCCACTCCCCCTGCCCACTATCCTACTTCGTTGTCTCAGTCATCCTGGTGAGAATGTTTGTATGTATTAATGTTTCCTAAATCACTGTCACCTTTATAATCCATTCCTGGAGTTTTACCACTTAGAATAGGGGTTGTCACCTTTGGCAGGTTTGAGGGGCCCAAGAACGCTCTGGGGGCCACAAGGGCCACCATATGCCCCCTCCCATCTCCTTCTAGCTTTGAAAACATGAATTTGGGGGTGTTAACAGGGCAGGCCTCCTACACCATATTTAAAAGGTATGCCATCACCTCTGAAGGCTTCCTGGAAGTAGTATTCCTGTTTCAGGAGGACAGAATAAAGAGACATGGGGGTGCTGAGAGTTAAAACAGCATTTATGGCTGCCTGTGGTCACCATTTGTGCACTTCTGGCTTAGAAAATAATAAATGTGTATAATTTGCAGACACTTCCAAATCATCGCCAGTTTTAGCTGAGCTGTTAGGCACTTAACATGTGCTAGCTTGTACAGTACCTTATTAAATAAATAAGATTTAAGAACACAATAAAACAAAGCCTTCATTCTTATTGATAGCAATAGTCAATTTTGTGAGCTGTGCTCAGACAATTGACTTTCTTGTTTGACAGTACCTTGCATTCTTTTATTTTGTTTCCCATCTTCCTTCAGTTCTTTTCAGTCTGTTAGGATGAAAGTGGACTCCCTAATAGAAATAAGTGGAAATAATTTGACTTTTTTAACTTTTCCCATGCTGATTAGTTGTAGTATTTAATTACAGTAGGAGCCCATCCACTGGGGATTGGTTCCATGTACCCCCGATACTGAAAATCATGGATAATAGTGAACTCTCCCCCCTCTCCCTCTCTCTCTCTCTCTCTCTGTGTGTGTGTGTGTGTGTGTGTGTGAGAGAGAGAGAGAGAGAGAGAGAATTATTCATTAGCAAGTTTTCATAGCACTGTCCCTAGTGTCCTCTAATGGCTGTAATGCATGTGGGATTTCTGTTTTTTTTCTTTTAATATTTTTCATATTTTTGTACTGTGGATACTAATCATGTGGATAAGGGGTCTAACAGTACATTTTAATCCCATCATTTCATATTATACCTTTTCTCCAAAATACCTATATAGGTTGATATGGAGTAATTTCGTTTTATACTAAAATAAAAACTTACAGCAATTTGAAAGGGAATGGTTTTCTCAAAGTCACTCTCAAAATGAAGTAGGGATTTGAGTTCTGGTTTTGCTGGTCTGGGGGGTGGACAAACTATGTATATTTGGCTTCACCTGGCATGTAGGTTTGCTCCCAACACTCCTTACAGACTCCCCTACTGCTTCTGGAAGTATCAAAGAGTGTGATCCATCTTTTAAATAAGTAACAGGAGGGCTCTGAACTATTTAACACTAATACATACTCAGTTTTTGAAATGAACCAAATTCTAGTTAATTCCATTATCAGCTTTGATGGTTTGGTTTGATTTTGCTTTGTTTGGTATATAGTACTTGGCAGACTTTGGAGCTCTCGGTCTTGGGGGCAGATGATTGACATCCAGATCCACCAGGGATAACTACTCCTGCCATAGCCCATCAATTTCCCTTTCTCCTAACCCATGGATTGGAAGTACTGTAGATAGATTTCTGAGTGATATAAAGTAGTATCCTAAACTTGCAGGAAAACACCAGGAAGAAGAAGGTAAAGTAGTAGATCTCTATCTTAAATCAGCAAAGGCTTTTGATTCTGAATTGCCTAACAACTGCAACAGCTAGAAGGCTCTGTCAATTCCCATCCATAATAAATTGCTGCAAAAGAAGACTTGTAGGGAAAGCAGGGATCCTTTTCTCTTTTACAAGTCCCAGAGTGGTAGACTTTGTGCCCTAGGCTAGATGCTTGCAAAACATCGTTTACTTCAGGGCTGTCCAACTTTGAACAGGCTGAGGTCTACTTTTTCTGGATGAAAGTGCCTGAGGGCTATTACACTAAAACCTCTACTTATGATTTTTATCTGTTCTGAGCATATGCTCATAAGTAAAAAAAAATTGTAAGTAGAACAGCAGTTTCCCATAGGGATGCACTGGAAATCAATCCTTTCTGGAGATAACATATTTCAATGCATTCCTGTCCACTCCCCTTCCTCCGGTCTGCACCAACAACTCAATTGGTCACGACTCACGAGACAGTGGCACGCTGATCATCTGGCCGGTAGGGAGAGCGGGGAATGTGCCATGGCCCTTGCATTGCCTCTCTCGGCTGAGACAGTAGGCTGGCAGACCCAGAGCTTTGCTGGGGCAGTGGTGGTCCTTGGGGTGGGGGAGGTAGAGGTGGAGAACTTAACCCCTCATATTTTTTATTGATGGCTGGCGGGTTAGTTTTGAACCCTTCATGGGCTACTGGTAGCCCCCGGTGTACCTGTTGGGCAGCCCTGGTTTACTTAATTCTTAGCTTGTTGCAATCCACTTTAGCTGCTGCTTCTGTTAGCTGGACTGTGGGATTCTCATATACATCTGCACCACACTGGTAGTGGAAGAAAAAGATTTAGAGGCTTTTTTAAAGGGGGGAAAACACAAATGAAAATAAAAGATCAGGTTAAATGATAAATCCTTTATGTTCTTTTAAACTGAAATTACACTTTTGATTGGTGTCTATTACAGTTCTATAGGTGGACTGTTTGCCAAAGTAATCCAGTTACATTTCATGTATTATTTCTGAAGTAATAGTGTTAGTTTGACTTTTTTTCTGTAGAACATTACTTCATCCTTAAATGGGTTAACAACAGCAACAAAAATGACTTGAAAAGGATAAAATTACCCTGTCAGTACTTTTGAATTCTGATGTTTAGAACAAAGGAGGTATTCATTTAATGCAATTAGTATTTTAATCCAGTTGAAGCAGCATATACACATGCCTTGACTGCTTTACTACAAAAGGGGTATTTCTTACCTATGGCTCTTCATTTAGATAGCAGAAGATAGCTGTAATTTGCCTCTGCAGGGCCAGTCTGCATCACATTCTGAAAGCTGTACAAAATTGGAGTTGCTCATTTATAAAAACAGCAGTAATCATATAATGTGGTGATGACAAAATAATTCCTGTTCTGTTTTGCTGAAGCAGAAGATTGCAATAAAGATATGCCCTTATTTCATATTATTCCCAAACAAGTATTCTGCTTTCTGAGATGTACTAATGTACTGTGTATATATTCGAATACTGTATAAGCCTAGGTACTTTAAAATTGGACATTTTTCTTTTACCGTATTGGATTTTCATCAGTCTCTGGCATCAACAGAAGAAAACAAAAAACAGTGGGAAGGTCAAGGCGAGGCTGAGATCACAGGCCTCTGGGGAGTTCAGAGAAACAAGAGTAATGAATAGATAAGAAGTGAGTAGGCAGTTTGTTGTTAACAAGCAGTAAATATAATATCATAAACTATGAAGGAACTAGAAAAAAATCCTCAAGTTCAATGTTACCTGTAACTTTCAGCCCTACTGAGCAGGGCTCTCTTCCTTGGGCACTCATGAAAAAAAAATCCCCTGCGCAGCATCCATTGTGATCCATTGTGATACAACCGATTACTACACTTGTGCGGAGCAAGAGGAGCCCTGTGCAGGTGTGTGGGGGGGTGGCAAGTGGCTACGGGTGAAAGCCAGTGCATGGGCAGGTGGGCACAGAACAAAGTGACAAATGCAATTATTCCAAAAGCCTGTGTAGCCTCATCCACTGATATATAACACAGTTTAAAAATGGAATAAAAGTTTCCCCAAGAGGACACACACATTGATACAAAAACAACTGACTACTATGTCATTTTAAAGTGATTTCAACCTCCCAATCTAATCTCTGGATTTATTTTCATAGCATTACCATGCTGTGAACCTATTGTAATTTGGACGTACTGGACCATGAGAAAGTGATAGTGCTAGGAAATGTGGAAGGCAGCAGGGAAAATAAGCAAGGGGTCATGGCATTTAGTTTGCAAGACCTGAGTAGAACTGTTAGAAATAAGAACTTTTGCAGATTACTAGTTCATAGGGTCACCATAAACCACAAGCAGTTTGATGGCACAGAAAACACCATTTTTTGGGGGGGGGGCGAGGGGTAGGTTAGAAATGTGTAGTCCAGTGTCAATAAAGCATCTTAATTCTTTTTGCTGTGGCCTGTAGAGATTCTCAGCCATCCAGGTGAGATTATCTGGGAGATGAGTCATGGCAACTAGATTTCTTTTCTTGCGGGATTGTAATGTTTCACTATTAGAGATGGACACGACCAGGAAAAATGATGTTTCGAGTTGTCGTGTGTCGGAGCCGGCCCGTTTCGGCTCGTTTCCGTTTGTCGTGAAATTTCTCAAAAATTTGTCGTTTCGTTTGTCATTTTTCGTCTGTCATTAGTACTGGTTTGGGGGGGTAGCGGGCTCCTGGAGGCACCTCTCTGGGGTGGGTGCCTCCTCTGGCCCGCTACAAAGGGGAAGTGGGCTCCTGGAGGCACCTGGGGTGGGTGCCTCCTCTGGCCCGCTATGAAGGGAAAGCGGGCTCCTGGAGGCACCTCTCTGGGGTGGGTGCCTCCTCTGGCCCGCTACAAAAGGGTACGCATAGCCAATTGGATATGCATACCAAGTTGCAGTGGCAGGCAGAGGCACCTCTTTTGGGTGCCTCTACTCTGACTCACTAAGAAGGATAGCATACTGGCATACTGGGGAGCGAAGTGAGAGAGGACCCCTATGGGCGCCCTACAGCTCACTAAGAAGGGAAGTGTACTTGCGTGTAGTGCAATGCGAGTACACAGATCTGGCTTAGGGTTAGGGTTAGCGCAAGGGCTAGGCTTAGGGTTACGGGTAAGGTTAGGGTGAGTTAGTGGGGTGCACCTCTGGGTGCCTCTCTGACCCACTAAGAAGGACAGTGTACTGGCATATGGGTTAGGCTTAGGCTTAGGGTTTGGGTTCGGGCTAGGGTTAGTGGGCTTTTTATGCCCGACTGGCACATCCCAGAAGTCTCGGTCAAAACCTGGCCAAGTGGCCATGCAATTGGTGGAATGGCTCCAAAAATTTGCATGGTCCACTCCCATGGCCAGCCCATCATTGCGCAGGTGTTAAAAAATAAAAATAAAAATAAAATAAAATAAAATCAATGGAGACGTTTTGTTGCAAGAAAAACCCACTGCTGCTACTGAAAAAATTCAGGCAGTTTTAAAATAGCTATTTTCGCATGTTTCTGTGGTGCTTTGGTGTGTTTTTGGACTACGATTTCAAAATAAATATTGCGGTCGCCCCATTTTGGATCCCCCACCCACACCGCATGGCATGGCGAGTTGACGAGACGGCGAGGATGCCCCCCACCAGAGCAGCCCAGGAGAGGAGAGGGGGGAGGCCGGGGACCCCCCACCCAGAAACCACCCCTCTGGTAGGTGCCCTCACTGAGGCAGGCATATTTTCGCCTGCTTTTTTGGCCGGGAATCGGGTTTTTTTTTTTTAGTTTTTAAAACTTTTTTTCTGTGCCGCCGCTTGGCAAGTTGGCGAGACGACGAGGATGCGCAACCCAGGAGAGGAGAGGGGGGGAGGCTGGGGACTCCCCCCCCCAGAAACCACCCCTGTGGTAGGTGCCCTCACGCAGGCAGGCATAATTTCGCCTGCTTTTTTGGCTGGGAATCGGTTTTTTTATTTTTTAAACTTTTTTTCTGTGCCGCTTGGCATCGCGCGATCGCTGTGATTCCAGGAACGACCACGACAAATCAGACCCAATTTTTCTTTAGTCGGTTCGAGTTTTAGTTCTGGCGGAGTAATTGTCGTTCTTCGTTCCGTTACTTAATGGAAACGAGGAACCGAAACGGAAACGAGGTTTTCGCCGAGTCGTGCCCATGTCTATTCACTATTCATCCAAGCAGATTCTTCAGTGGGGTACTCAAAGGTTCCACTGAATGAAAAAGCTGGTTGGACCTATGGCTCATACTACCTTGATCTATAGATGCATTTTATAGTCTATTGACATCACATCCTGAATCTTTTATTCAACAGAATTGATGGAATACAGTGAATTCAAGTGTTTTCTCAGTAGAGATGTTTTAAAATATGCAAGTATAGCAGTTGTGACATGTATACTGTAATTTATGAAATAGTTGCTCATACCAGTCTTCAGTGTGCTGTGGTTGTTCGAGAACCTATCTATAACCACCAATTGTATTAGCAAACAATTTCATACTCTTTCAGTGAAAATCTGCTTCATTTCAAGAAAATTAAAATATAAAATATCAGTAATTAAACTGTATATATGTGTATTTTACTGGCATAATATAAATACATCTCTTAGGAAGAGGCTGTTCAAGAGAATAAATAATGGATGAATTTTATACATTTTCTCATACATTCAGTAAGCATGGTTATTGAGGCAGGTGCTCTGAAATGTTATACTGTACCTTCAAACTCAGCTGAGCTTGACTAGTTACCTGATCAAGTCTGCCATGCTTAATAGTCTACATTATGTGTATTATACTATTCTCAACTTCCCTTTTCTCAGTCTAACAAATCCCAGGGAAAAATGGTTGCTTTCACCCAAAGTTCTACCTGTTTCAACCTCATTAACTAGGTCTTCTTTGTTAGTTAAGAGTGGATCTAGGAAGGCTGATCACTTTGCTACTTCCTTTATCTTCTGCAAGGCAACTAAGGAAGCTCTTGTGCTCTTAATGAATTATTAGACCCTTTAGAGGTGTAATGGTGGATGACTCATGCAAGGGGCTGTTGAAGAGGCTTATGTGTATATTGTGTATATGTGGAGGGTTGAAATGACAGGAAAACTTCAGAATATCTTATTTGCCTTATAATTAATCTTCTGAAATTGCTAAACTGCCATATGACATTGTTTGCAAATAAGACCATTGTTGCAAATAAGAACTGTGTGTCCCACCCTACCCCTGTTCCTCTCACCCTGTACTATGCAATTTAGTCTGGCTGTTGTCACAGTATTAACAGATCTCCTCATACTTAGCACATATCATCACCTGTTTCTGGCAAAAGCCAGAAAATACACCACACTGAGTGACACCAAGGCATGGGTAAATAATATTATAATCCGAAATCAGCTATGGGAAATATCTAACACACAGAGCCAGCAGGTTATTTGCAAGCTTAAGGAAGTTGTGGTGGAGATGCAGAAGCAGAATAGTCCAAACATTATGTCAGCCAGATATGGCAGTGTCAGGAGCTGAGTTAAAGTAATGTCCCAAGACAGAGAGGAAAGCTTCTTGCATTCTCCTGAGGTATGCGATTTGCCCCTTGACAATATGAAATAAAGTGTTGCCAACCAGCTGGTACAACATTTCTTGCCTGGTGTTATAGTTCCCATTTGGCTGGTGGATGAGACACACAGAGGAGAGGAATGGCAATCTCACTATCAGTTTAGATTTAGTTGACACTACAGCCAGAATATATCACTTGGAGTCAAATGCAGAGTATTACTTAGCACTTAGAGAAAGATGGAATCTTCAGGTAAAGCAGTACGCAGCTTGATCAGCACTGGGATGTGCTGATCAAGCTGCGTACTGCTTTGTTTTGTTTTGTATTACTGTTGTTGTTTTTACATTTTTATATTGTTGGGGGTCGTGTTCTTTTCTTTGCAATTTGTTATACACAGCCCAGAGTTCCTGAGGGAAAGTCAGGTGGTCAACAAGTACAAAAACAAACAAACAAACAAGTTTTTCATCCATTCATTGCAATGAGAGAAGAGAATTAAGAAGTTATTTGCTGTAGGTAGCTCTGTCCCCAGCAGAACTAATTAGCACTGCTGTATGCACTGTGTTGTCTCTTTGTCAAAACATGTAACTTGTTCCCCTGTGGGTGTGGGAACAAGTTGCTGCATTGGTTTCCGATACAACATACGAGTATTAAAGAGTATGAAAGATGGGAAGAAGACTTTTCTCCTGTGAAGGACCTGGGAAAGTCAAGAAAATCTTCACTATCAGCTCGTGCAGCTTTAAGAGAGCTAAGAACTACGTCTTTGAAATACAAGCTGCAGGTTTTCTACTGCAGCATATGGAAGATAAAGTTTAATTTAGTCTCTGTGGCAGTGATCATGCATTATCATGCATAAACAAGTCCTTGGACATCAGTGGGATTTAAGCAAGGGTAAGGCAGTGACTACTATGTTATAATGAAATTGTATGTAGATACAGTGGTACCTTGTATAAAGGAATTAATTCATTCCAAATGAAATTATGTTAAGCAAATTTTCCTTTATACAAATTCCCATAGGAATGCATTGAAAATGGAGTTATCCCATTTTATGTTGTACAGATTTTCCCCATAGGCAATAATGTTAAGCAAATTTCCCCTATCTCCGGAATTTTTTATGTTGTACAGATTTTATGTTATACAAACTGTTTGTTATACAAGGGTCCACTGTACTAATATTTTATTTGTAATGTTCAGTCTTGTCCCTTAAGATACTATTTTTACTTTTAGTTGTGAGTCACATACACAGCATTGCTGCTGCTAGCATGTTGCCCTTAAAATGTTAGGCTTATTGTATATGCTGCTTAAAATGGAATCCTGGCAAAGTTTAAGTGTACAGTATGGACAAAATACATTCCATAATACAAATACGTTATCTGGTTTAAGCAGTAAACTGGGGTAGCCAAAGGACCATGACCATACAAGTGGTCATACTGGAAAGGATGTATAAGGAAAGTATACTGAAGAATGATCAATGCAGCATCTTATAGTTTTTTTAACCAATAGGTTGGGAATTGTATATCATCTGTTCCAAAGCAGCCATTTTAAAGAACTTACGTAAAACATAATTGATGTCTCATGATGTCTTCCTTACTAGAATGGTGTTCCTTTCTCAAGTAGTCACTCTAGTCTTTGCATTTCATTTCGGAAGGAGTCTGGTTCCAAAACAAAACACTCCAGCACAGCTGTTATTCAGAACTGCGACTCACCCTCCAGAATGAAATCAACCACTGACTTACCTTGCTTTGGGTCGCACAGGGTGAAATGCCAATCAGGAAGAAGCCTCCAGTGCATCATCTTTCCTTCTCCCTGGCCCTGGTCATTCAGGAGCTGTGCAAGGACACACATCATCCTACCT
>JAHTLZ010000108.1:10157707-10169599 GCA_023846285.1 Phrynocephalus versicolor
GTGGTTGATTATGCTCCGGAGGTTGAGTCCTGGTTCTGAATGCCAACTGTGCTGGAGTGTTTTGTTTTGGAACCAGACCCCTTCTGAAATGAAACACCCATCTCTAATTAGATTTATTCTCTTTCTGCTAGTTCAAATAACAGTCTAGAAGGATGGCTGCTTTTGATTGATTGATTCCCCTTTCTCCTCTCATTTTATCACCCCAACTCTATAAGTAGGGTTGCAAGCAATTTTTGGAGGGAGATAGAACTTTTTGTAAGGTAAAAATCTCGACACACATGTTTGAATCTCGACACACATCACAAATGGATCAGATTTGGGATGCTTACAAGTATATGTTCTCAATCATACTAGAGTGCAGGACACACAATAATGGGCTCAAGTTATAGAAAACCAGATTTTTGTCTATCAGGAAAACATTCCTGGAGCAGTACAACAATGGAGGGAATTACCTTGCATGATTGTGAGTGCTAAAATACTTGAAGCATTCAATAGAAAATTAAGCAACCGTCTTTTGGATCAGCTTTGATTTGAATGGAGCAGGCAGTTATTGGATCCTTCCAACTCAAATATTCTATGATTCTGTGGTCTGAGACTCTTGCCTGGGGATTTGAAAAAAATTGATAACTCGTACTGCCCCTGCCTCCTTAGGTAAATATATAAACATATATAGAACAACCTTATTATGCAAATATGTGGCCAGAATGTGACTGTGGCAAGTACAGATCTTAATTATGATAACAGTGTGCATTATTACTGGTGGACTGCCTTCTTTTTCTGGATGGTTAAGAGCACTGGCCAGAATACTGCTGGGTCAATCTGAAGGTGTTGCATGGGTCATGGTATTTATTTATTTATTTATTTATTTATTTATTTATTTATTTATTTATTTATTTATTTGATTTGATTTGATTTGATTTGATTTGATTTGATTTGATTTCTATACCACACTATCTAGCAACAGAGACCACTCTAGGTAGTATGTTCTCTCACTGATGGTATGTTCTCTCGCTGAAATACACAAGACTCTAAGTTCTTAGAGTCATAGAGTTACTCAGTAAAGGGAGAATTATTTTCATACTACCTGCTCACAAAACAATCCATCATATCAGTGATGAAACTCTTTCAGAGTTATTAGAACTTGCTGCCACCTTGACTCTGGCACATCTGAAAGTGTGCAAATGGAGGCTTCAGAGATTGAACCTTACCCTCTATACAACTGGGTATTGCTTTCATTCCACTTAAATGTATTTTTATTATTTATTCTTCAGTTCATATCATCTGCTAACAGTGCATGTGGATGTGAGTGGGAGAAAATGGACATATTTAGCCAATTATTCATATATTTATGTGCCATAATACCTTGGTTTACAAACACCTTGATCTACGAGTGAATCGTGTCCCTGTATTATAATTTTCTGGCTACTGCACTTTGAAATTGATTACTCAAAGCCAAATAACTCTGCTCTTCCTGGCAGAACAAAGCCTATTTCTGATGGGTGATGGTGGTTGATAATTCCCTCATACAGTACAGATATATGCATATATTTGTTAAACAATAGTGTAAACAATGGTGTCCTCTTTTGCAGGTTTGACAGATGAAAAAGTGAAGGCCTATCTTTCTCTTCACCCCCAGGTACTGGATGAATTTGTGTCAGAAAGTGTGAGTGCTGAGACAGTAGAAAAATGGCTCAGAAGGAAACACAACACTCAGAAAGGTAAGCTGTCTGAAAAAGGTTTTTTTAATGACTTCTGCTGCAAAGTTTTTTTTTCTTTTTGCAGTGATTTTTAAGGGCATGAGTAACAGAGACATCAAAAATGACAAAATACACAATTATCCTGAAAAATAATGAACAATATCCTATAGAACTCAGTGTTTGGTGCTTGTTATAGTGATTCTGAACACGTGTTATGCAAATTGCATGAATGATACTTTAAGTTTTACATTAGTTGATAACTGGTTGTTCATAGTACAACATAGATCTTTATAATACTTTCTGAGTTTCCTTCACTTAAATCTGAGATCAAATATATATTGTTACATTAACCCCTGCCTATCACGGGGTTTAGGGACCCACCCGACCCACGATGACTGAAAATCCACGATAGGCGGATGCGGATGTTGGTCGGGTTGGGCCTGGGGGATGATCAGATCCCCCACGGTGCTCGCTCGGGCTGCTCCAAAACTTCTCAGAGCAGCGCGGGTGAGCGGTGGTGGGGGATCAGATCCCCCGGCGCTGCCCAGAGCCTTCTCAGAGCAGTGCGGGCCGGCAGCGTTGGGGGATCTGATCCCCTCCGCTGCTTGCCTGCATTGCCCAGAGCCTTCTTGGAGCAGCGTGGGCCTGCGGCATTGGGGGAGCTGATCCCCCACCCGCATGCCTGCACGTGCCGCCAAGAGACTTCTGGGAGCAACCCGGGCAAGCTGCATTGCGGGATGTGATCCACCATCGAGCTGGAGCCCGGGGCTTGGGGAAGGGAGAAAAAGGTGTAAAAAGTCTGGGGTTTTAAACTTTCCCCCCTTCACCACACCCTGGGCTCCAGCGCATTGACGCTGGGGTGGGGAAATAAAGGTTTTTCTCCCCCACTCCAGTGCTAATTAGCTGGAGCCCAGGCAGGTACTGCGATCCCATGATATAGTGGGACTGCAGTACCTGAACCGCGAAATGGCGGGGGGTTACTGTACTACCAATTTTTCTTTTGCTCTCACTAAGTAGAAGTCTTAGTGTACTTAAAAGTAAATTAATAAGTTAGTAAACAGTTAACTTAGTAAACAGACCAAGACACTGTTTTTCTAGTGTGGTGATGTGGAGAACCTTTCACTTAAGAATTTGTAATTAGGTGTATTGAAGGTTTAGGAAAATGTTTATTCATACTGGCCAGGAGAGACAGCCTTTTTACTTGTGGTTCTCTTGATTCACTGGCTATGATTCTCCCAGTAGTTTAGGCAAGGTGGAGAGAAGGGAGGGGGAAAGTGAAAAAAGTAAAAAAATAATTAGGAACCACTGATTTAAGGACTTGAAGAAGGAAAGAAAGAGAAAGAGGTCTAGAAGAGGGAGAAAAAGAGAAGGGAAGGGAGGTGGTAGTGGTGGTGGTATGCAGCCAGGCATTGAGAGAAACTGAGGCCAGGATGAAGGCAGGCCCAGGGATCCTGGTCTGTCCTGCCTCACTTGGCTGGTGAGAGGATGGGGTTGCATCCCCTGTAGCAACTAAGGCCTCAAGCTGCCACACACACACCCTGTCCTGGGCCCATGGGAGGCCTCATGTTCACCCTTTGCAACCAGCTCTGGCTAGGGCAAACCCAGGAGGAAAGAGCACAGGAGAGGCTTGCAGGGGGGACTCTTTCCTCCCTCCCCTTGCCTGCACCCTTGCAGTCTTTCACAATGGCTGGGAGGGACAGGATATACTCATCACTATGCATGCTCCTGGGATGGTCCTCCTGCAGCCCCCTTGGTCAGCGAGCTCCTTGGATGCCCCATGGGTGTTGAGGCAAAGGGATCCTTTGAAAAGGGGATGAAAATTAGAAATAAAAACTGAACCCACCCACCCACCCCTTTGGCGCACTCTCTTCTTTTCCTCTCCAACCCTTTCTGTTATTAGTGGCCAACAATCTACTCTGTTTTAAGATTTAGGTTCCTAACTTCTGGCCTTCATTCCTAATCTCTGCTAATGATTTGGGCCTGGTTTGGGCATGCAGGGTGTTTGTGGGTTCTACAGCTGCCTCCTTTCTCTACAGGGAGCCAGTCAGAAGCAGTGCCATGGGCTTCCCTGCCTTCTATCCTCTTCTGATTGGGTCCCTGCATGAGAAGGAGGGGCAGGGCACCTGGAGCACCCACACTATCCCTGTGGGCCCAAACGAAGCCTCAGTTTTGACTAGGAATGAGGGCAAGATCTTTAAATAAAATAGCTTTTTGTACACTAAATAGGGAAAAGATGGGGGTGAGAGAACGGAAGGTGGAGGGTGGCTTCATAGTGCCACTGCGGCAGATTCACTGCTGCAAGGTGCACACTTTGGGAATCCCCACAAAAAAGTAATGTGTGCAAAGACAATATATAGGGTCAAAGATAGTACCTAATAGAATTGGCACAAAATGAAAAACAAAATGCTTTGTCATCATTTTGTTATGTAACAAATTACTTCGTTACGTAATGAAACAGTAGGGCATGAAATGAAATGAAATGCCATTTCCCCCCTCTAGAAATGAAACAATTTGTCTTAGAGGAATCAATGGCGGAGGGCTCAATCTCTTCCCTGTAACTCCCTGAAATTTGGAGGTGTTTGGGGCTCAGAGGGCTGAGTTATTAAGCTCCAAAGGAGTGCCTCTAGGAAAAAAATCTAATTGAGCGAGAAGCTGCTAATCGCACAGGCAAGCGATTAGTGCCACTATGGCTTGGCTTCCAAATCCAATTAGAATTTTTCCCCTTAGGGGCAGTCCCCTTTGGAGCTTAATAACTCAGCCCCCCTGACCTCCAAACCTCTCCAAATTTCAGGGTCTTACAGGAAAGAGCTTGAGCTCTTCTCTGTAGGGAAGAGTCCAAACTTGCTTTCCAGTGATGTTGGTGTCGAAATATGCCTGTGATATCTATTTTGGAGTACATAAAATATACTCGAAAATTGGTATCGTAGCAGGCAAGTATCAGCACCAAAATTGCTGGGGAGCAAGTTTGGACTCTTCCCTGTAAACCCCCGAAATTTGGGAAAGTTTGGGGGGAGGGTCAGGATGTTGAGTTATAAGTTCCAAAGGTGGTCCTGGTAAATTGAATGTGTAGAGTGCACACAACCAATATAGGAGTTAACCCCTATATACTCTATCAATTAACTACTGGGACCCTCCTTTGGAGTTTATAACTAGAGATCTGAAGGCCTGAAAAAAAAAAACCCAGGAAACTTCAGAAAAAAACAGTCCCCCCCCATGAATATCTGCTATGAAATATATATCTCAGCTCATATTATATCTCACACCTCATTCTGCTGCTATACATGTCTGAAGAAGTGCACATGTGCACGAATCGTCACATTAAAAAATGAACTTTAAGGTGCCACATGTTTGTGTCTTTTGTATTGTTTTGTTTTGTTTTTCTTTGATTTTTGCCTGTAATTTTTTTCCTGAAGGCTTTTTGTTTTTTTCCTGAAAAATTGGAAAAATTGGAAAAAGAAAAAGAAAAATGATTATGAAATGTTTTATTTTAACTTAATGAATAAAATATTTTAAGACAGGGTGTTCAAATATTTTCCAAATCATTTCTTAAAAAAAAAAACAAGCATTTAAACATAGTCCCACTCCCTTCTATACATTTCCCCCATCTTCAATTATCTTAATGAGAATTAGGTTTTTATTTTGCTTTTATTTAATACTATGGAGAGGAAATATGAACAATTGTTAATTTTGTATTTTAAAACATTTTTGTAGAGGTTTTTTTTTATTCCACATAAACTAGTAAACAGTTCAGGAGATTGTTACTCCATTTGTTACTTACAATTACAAATAAATATTATTTCAAAAGTAAATTCTCTTTCTAATAATTGTTTGGATACGCTATATTTTAATATGCTAGTTGTGATAATTTTATGCCAAGTAAAATTGTCCATAGTCATATTTTATGTTCCTAAAGTAACATAATGACTTTCAAGCTGTAAAAGGAGGAGTGCTGGTGTAGCATTTTTTCGATTTTTCAAAAAAAAAAATTGGTCTCCAGTGTCTACACACAACCCCCTCCCCCATGTGCCACACAGTTTTGGGGTTGCAAACAGAGGGAGATTAACAGAAAGCAGTTGGCAGTTCGGTGTACAGTATACTGAATGACAATAATATTTTTGTTTTCAACAGTGTGTTCAGGAACATTCTGACTGAGCTTCTGAGCAGGTGTAGAAACCCAATAGTGTGAATCCCTGAATGCCCACTCACAGAACTACAGAGAACTATAGAGAAGTAACCTATTCTTACCCTTCCATAAACCCTGTACTTAAGCACTTTTCTGACAGCTGAACTGGTATTTCAGTTTGGTTGAGGAAAGGGCTGTGTTGGTACGCTTTGGGATGATAAACTAGGGGTAAAAAATGGATTAACATTCCTGCAGATTGTAAGAATTGCATTTTGTGCTTCCTTTTGCTCTAAAAATTGCCTCTTCCTACATTCTACTTTATGCATGATTGTAGAAAACACCATTGTCACAATGAGCTTCAGCCTTATCTAGAAGGTAGAATGTGATTTCAGATTTGTTCAAATATCTTGAAAAGAGAAAGGAATGTATGTTCCTGTCAGTTTTCCAAAGCTCATATTTGTCTTGAGGATACTTAAAACATTTTTCTCAGTGTAATCCTTTCATCCCCTGGAGTACAATAAATAAAATACGTCTCTAGTACAAATGTACGTATGTTGTAGTTACAGTAGGGCTCCTTTGGAAAGAATCAAATAGTTCCCTTGACGTAAATCAGTTCCATGTCGGATTATTGCTGTCTCCCTTGTGGTAACCTATCATTTCTACAGCTAATGATCCCCTTACCCTTATTGACGTTAGCAGAAAATTCCCAAGGGGCATTTTCGTTTGTTACTTTTGTCAGCTGGTCTGAAAAGAGCTCTGCTCTTTCTTGACTTCTCTACGGATGTTAAGGATTTCACTGCAGAATTCAGCAAAAATCTGTTTGTTTTCAATGCACTTAGGAACACAGAAACAATAAAATGAGCCAGTAAAACAATATATTATCATATTCTATGGAAGATTAACACCAGAAGTAGAGAATTCATGGGGCTTACTTTCATTATTTTCCTTGTCTTGCAAGGTTTTTTTTTCCAGATTGTTTGCTTTTATTTTGTTTACCTTTTTGTAAAAGAAAAACCCAATTCCTATAGGTAAAAATCTCCACAAAAAGACACAGCATTCAGGGTATCCAGTTTTTTGATGAAAGGCAAATGTAAAGAAAAAGAGTTGCATGCAATTTGAAATCTTTCCAAAGACTTTAAGTATAATGAAAACAAACACGGGGACTGTTACAAATTGTTCCTGTGTTACTGAGCCAAATCCGTGGTGTTTGGCTGGCCTGTGAACAACTAGACCTTAATAACTTAATACTCCTTTCAGTATTATCCCAGCCCATCAAATAACCATGTTTGAAAATTCATGCTTTCACACATATTAGAGATGGGCACGACTCAACGAAATTTTCGTTTTGATTTTCGTTTTTCGTTTCCGTTACGCAATGAAAACAAAAACGAAAACAAAATGAAAAATTTTGCCCTGTTTTTCGTTTTCGTTATGGCAGACACATTCCCACGAAAAGAATGCTAACGAAAATGAAAAATTTTCATTTTCGTTTTGTTTTTTACGTTTCGTTTTATAACAAAAACGAAAACAAAAATGTGCAACCCCCGAAAAATGAAAACGAACCGAAACGGACCCCAAAACGACAAACGAAAAACGAAAAATTATTTTTTTGAGTCGTGCCCATCTCTATCTATCTATCTATCTATCTATCTATCTATCTATCTATCTATCTATCTATCTATCTATCTATCTATCTATCTATCTATCTATCTCCAACACATAAAAATGTGCATGGTGTATGTATTCTTCATAGTGGTGGTACAGAAAGCTTCTCAGCTCTGTTCCTTATGAAATTTTATATGTGTGTTTTAAGGCACAAGCCAGAGAACCAGTTTACCTTCCTTACATGAGTATATATTGTTCTATTCATTTTCAGTGCTGAACCATGTCCCTAAAATCTAGAGAGGTAGCTTATTTCTGGCTTCTTGAGTTTCCTTGTAGGGAAACCTGGTAAACAAACTAATAATTTATATTTCCTTTGTAATGGCTATGTCCATACAAATAAATTTATTTTACTACTGTAATTTATACTCTTCCACAAAATTTTATTTATTTGTTCATTCATTAATTTAAAATATTTTACCCCATCTTTCTCCTTAAAAAGGACCCAAAGCAGCTTACATCATTAAAAGACAGTATTTGAAGATAAAGCAAGTACAGTGGAACCTTGACTTACATCATTAATCCGTTCCGGAGGTCTACACATAAGTCAAACATGCCTTAAATCAAACAAACTTTTCCCATAGAAAGTAATGGGAAAGTGGATTAATCCATTCCAGATGATGAAAAAGACCCCCGAAAACAGCAATTTAACATAAATTTGACTGGGACAGGAGATTCCTTCCGGGGGTGTAATTGAAATGTCTCTTCAAAGAGAGGAGGAGGCAGTGGAATTATAGTCCAAAAGTTATATGCCTCCACTTTTTAATGCTCATAGCAACAATGTCTAACATTTAAATTTTACTGATTTTTAACCTAACGTTCCAAGTTCTGAACAACCCTATGCTTACCATTAGAGTCCCATAACTGTACAGCTCCCCAACTAAAATGCTTCCATTGTGGACCCGAATTCTGCAGCCAGATTTTTTACAAGACTGAGCCGACTGTCTAACCAGTGAGGCCAGCCCCGAGCTCCTGGCCCTTCTTCTCCTCCAGCGGCAGCGGCAGGTTCAGCGAGGCTGAGGACCAGCTCCAGGTGCTCGGAGCTGGCCTCACTGAAACCGCCGCTGCCGGAGGAGAGGAAGGAGGCAGGAGCAGTTTGGAGGCGGCAGCCGCGATGCTGGGTCATGGCTGCTGCCCGAATCCCGGGCCTTGCGCCGGGGCTCCGAGCTGTAAGTCAGAGCCTGAGGCGCAAGTCAAACAGGCCCCTTCTTGCTGCAAGTCAAATATGCTGTAAGTCAAGCAGTATGTAAGTCAAGGTTCCACTGTATACTGTACTAAGGTAAGCTATATTAGTAAAAGACAATATTTAAAATGGCAAATAATGATTATAGAAAGGCATCTTATATAACTAAGAGGCAATATTTAAAGCTAAAGATGTTAAGTATAGAAATATTAAAAAGGAGGGATTTGTATGTCTCGTACAATAGTGCCAAATGGAGCTGGGTAAGGGAGTGGGGGCAGTGTATGACCCATGTTCCTTTGTTTGAAGAATGGGGGTGTGAAACCCAGTACTGTACTTAAGAAGCAGCTTTTACAACTGCCCTTCCTGCCTCTTCTTCTGCCCTGGCTGCAACACCATCTACAGTAGCCATGGATTTTAAGAACATTGAAAAGTTGCATCCTGGTAAAGCACATCTTTTACCATATCTGAAGTTCTGGGACCTGCTTTGAAGAAGAGTTATTTAAACTCAAAAGCTTGCAATGTTGCTTGCTTTTTATTTTTAATAGTGGCCTATAAAGGTATCACCTGTAACCTATTTTTACAATTGTGTTTCCTGATGGCCACATGGCTCAAACCCCCTTTTTTTTGCTTTGATAGAAAATACAAGCAATACTAAAAATTCAGTCAATGAAGTATTAGGTTCTGTCTTTTGTCTTGCACACTATGATTTCTTACTACATATATAGAGAAAGTAAAACCCAAAAAAGTCAGTTGGATCAAAATCTATAACTTGGCTTGCTGACTCCTCTAAGGTCAAGGATTTTAAAAGCAATTGGAGTGTATTCTGTAACATATTGTAGCACTTACTGAAGGCATCCTGTTTCATAGAAGAAATTTCATACATAGTATTGTTTTAGTATTTTAATTTCTTAGGGAAGCTGTATTTTGTTTCATCAATGGAGTCAGTGTAAAATGATAGTCTAGATTAGTGGTTGCACTTGCCAGTAGATTTTTGGTTTGTTTTCCCATGAAGAAAACCTGTATGATACTCCTAATGTCTGTTCTCCTTTTAGCTTACAGATTTTATTCTCCTATGCATTTGCTTTAATTGAAAGAAAGGCAAGAGAGAAAGAAGGTTTTTTGTTTGTTTCATGTAGGTTTAATTATTTAATTGTGCTCTTCAAGTTGCCTAGAGTCTCCGCTCCCACCATTGTATTTTACTTTACAACTTTGGATCTTTTAAATCCTTCATCATTTTTAATCTGGAGGTGCCTTTTTAAAATGCATGACATTGTTACCACTGTGGAACAGATATCCTTCAATAAAAATTAAAATAATTAAAGAAGATTTGTTTATGAAATTGTGGGGCATTGCCATGTGGCAGTGGGAAGCTGTTCTCCACTCCCCTGCTCTAAGAGTGAGTGTTTCTCCCGTCTGTGTAGTGAAACTGTATGCAATCAGCCTTGAACAAAATAGGGAAAAATTGTACACATTTAGTCTTTAGTATTTTAATTTCTTAGGGGTGCTGTATTATGTTTCTTCAAAGGAGTCAATGCAAAATGATAGTCTAGATTAGTGGTTCCCAGTAGATTTTTGGTTTGTTTTCCCATGAAGAAAATTTATATGCTACTCCTAATGTCTGTGCTTCTTTTAGCTTACTGATTTTATTCTCAAATGCATTTGCCTTAATTGAAAGAGGGGCAAGAGAGAAAGAAGGTTTTTTGTTTGTTTTATGTAGGTTTAATTATTTAATTGTGCTGTACAGATTACCTAGTGTCTCCCTTCCTTTGTTTGAAAAATGGGGGTATGAAACCCAGTATTTAAGAAGAAGCTTTTACAACTGCCCTTCCTGCCTCTTGGAATAAAGGGCCACTTGTGTATGTGTTCATTTTCTTGGTATGACAGTTATGGTAAAAAACAAGAATTTACTGCAAAAATGAGCTAAGCCAGTCTGAAATTCTTTGCCTTTTAAAAAGGTAAATAATTATTTTGGCAAGAATTTCAAATTCAGGTTTATTTGTATTCTCGAAGGCTTTCATGCCTGGGATCTGATAGTTGTTGTGAGTTTTTGGGGCTGTTTGGCCATGTTCTATATGTTTTTCTTCCTGACGTTTTCCAGACTCTGTGGCTGGCATCTTCAGAGGGCAAGGAGCTCAGGGAACTAGGAGTTCTCTCTGTGCTCTGGGGTATAGAGTGAATGAGACACTGATTTTTTTCTACGTTGTAGGAAAGAGGAAACCTGTCCTATGCAGGAGAATAGGTGTTAATCATTGTAATGTGATGAAGGGGTTAAGAAGTTTCACTGTAATTAGGGGTGGCAGTGATCCTTGTCTGTGGTTGATGGGTGTCATTAGCTGTTCTATTGTGTGAACTGATCACTGTTGCTTGTGCCTGGCTGGGAGTATGGAGCTTTGAACTTTTGAGAATCTGGTGAAGCATTAGGAAGAAAAACTTCCAGAACATGGCCTAACAGCCCAAAAAACACACAACTATCAGGTTTATTTGTTTTTCTGTGTATTAGTCACCGTATAACAATTGTGTTCTCAGAGAAATTTACATAAATCTGGATTAAAAACAAGTGAAATCCATAAATACAGGATTGATGTTAAAGAACAACCTCCATGGGGGGGGGGCTAGTTAAAACCACCAGAGGCCAAAGCATAACTGGATCTTAGCGCTATAGGAGAAAAAAGTTTCGCATAGCTTCAATCACTTTAACATATCTCTGGTAAACATTTTAAAACCCTGTGAGTACAAGAAGGCGATGGTCTGGTGCCAAAAATATATTGAGGTAGAGAAAATGTGATGCCTCTGGAAGCAGGATTTGAAAGATAAGAAGAGAAGTAGGGATCTGATGAGAAGGATCTCCAATGCATGGCCACTTGTTGCATCCAGATTTGGCAAGGGCTGTGACGATTGGAGATGGGCATGAATCGCTTCACGCCGGGTCAACATATTTCATCTTCATAGTACTGCAGGTGCCGCCCCCCACCCTGCCCGGGTTTCTCAGCTCACCAGTGGGTGGGCTCTGTGTTTCTTCTCTTCTTGGGATGTTTGTCTGTTTTCCTTCTCTGCCTCCTCCAGACACTGCCACGGCAGGAATCCCTGCCCCATCTCCATGTCCCCTATATTATTTAATACATATATGAGATCGCCCCAGGAGAGATTGTCCGGTATTTGGGGGTGGGGGTTGGTCTCTCCAGTATGTTAATGATACCCAGCCTTATCTTTCATTTCCACCTAAGTCT
>JAHTLZ010000108.1:10172959-10192765 GCA_023846285.1 Phrynocephalus versicolor
TTCTTCTTCTTCTTCTTCTTCTTCTTCTTCTTCTTCTTCTTCTTCTTCTTCTTATTATTATTATTATTATTATTATTATTAGTAGTAGTAGTAGTAGTAGTAGTAGTAGTAGTAGTAGTAGTTTCTTCTGATCTATAGAAGATACATCTTTATAATAATTCTAATCTTAGCTTGAGACTTTTACAAAACAAATGGTACATTTATGGTGTTGGAGAAATTGAATTTCTAATCCCTTTCCAAATTGTCGTATATCCTGACCAGTTACGAATAGAAAGTATTTTAATGTTGTGAAAATCAACTGATAGATGGAAATACTTTCAATTATTAAGAGTTTTAAAATGGAAAAGTACTTCATGTTTTCTTCTAGCTAAGTCATTTTCTCATGTACAATAAAAAGCTGTAACAGTAAAAAGAAAAACTAGACTTCTGGGTTTGATGGAATATAAATGGCTTCTAAGAATCTCTAACACACGTTCATTTTAGTTTGTTGTTCTATTATTATAATACCAATATCACTCTGAGCTGCAACAGTGCCTTGTACAGGTTTGCTGAAATAATGTTAAAAAAAATGAAGTCCTCAAAAATGGAAAATAGTTTCACAAGGTTTTCTTGCTAACACAGACTTGTTCTTTTCAAGGAAAGGGTGCTTACGTCTAATGAACAGTGAGGTGGGAAATGGCAGTTGTGGACCAGTTCCCCTCTTTCTCTTGTCTTATTTTATATTCCACCTTCATTATTCATTTCTCTATTTCACCTCCAGGATTATTTATAAGTTGATCTCAGTTCACACCTAAAAAACATTTTTGTGTGTGTTCATGCAAATGAGCACTTTTAGTTTATTCTTGTACTTGATGCCTTCACATTACATTTTGTGAACTTCCTAGAAAATTCTGGCTGTTGAGTAATATAACATAGTATTGTAGTAAATAAATGCATTTGGGCAGAAAAATGTCATCAGAAGTCATTATTTTATATAATTTTTGGTAGGGAAGGCATTTTAACAAATGTTGTGAGTTGAGATACAGTGAAATTCAATCATTAAACACTACTATTGCGTTTCCTGTAATTCTGGTTCTGCTTTTCCATTTTCAAAGTTCATACATAAAGGGTAAGACTGTTCCAAGATGCTAGTGGTTACTTATGTGCTTGCACAGAAATATGATGTGTTGGTGTACTTGTGTCACTGTTTTCTTATACAATTTTCTGCCTTGTTTTTAAGAGTACATTTGTTTATTTAATATGCTAGTTTTCTCCCAGGAACACCACACAGGGCAGCTAACAAATACAAACAAGCAAAATTAAAACATAAAATGAGTAAGTTTATAAACTCTCCAATAAATGAAAATTCAGTTAAAACCCACTTCCTTATCATAGAGTTGGAAGAGACCTCAGGGCCATCCAGTCCAACCCCCTGCCATGCAGGAACCCCCATCACAGGAAGCCTCTGCTTAAAAACCTCCAAAGAAGGAGACTCCACCACCCTCTGTGGCAGCATATGCCACTGCCGAACATGCCAAAGAGTAACTATTTTTTGTATGATAGCAGAAAAACTTGAGATAAGATGGCAACCTAGCCTAGCAGATGATGATGCTTATTTTAATTCATGCTGAAGGTATAGCTATATGAATTGTTTAGAATTACAAATAACTAATCTGGCTGTGTTTGCTTGCATACTTTCTCCCTTCAGCTTTCAGACATTTTTAATCTTCAGATTTCCTGCTTGGTTTTCAAGCATTCTTAGTCTTTAGACTGCAAGTGTAGCAATTTCCCTTGGTCTGTGTTATATACATTAGAAGATGTGCAAGTTAAACTTGTTTCCCAAATTATCATATATATTAATAATGCATCTATACCACACATACAGTAATAACTTGGTTTACAAGCATAATCCATTCCAGAAACATCGTTATAAACCAAAACACTCTTATGTCAAAGCAGATTTCCTCATAAGAAATAATATAAATGCAGGTGATTAGTTCTGGGGTCCCCTAGACCACATACTGTACACACAAAATGCCAAAGCTCACAAAATAAGTTGGCTAGAAGTCCACATCTGCACTATGGTTTAGGATGGCTGCGGAATCTGCTATGCTTGGGACTAATAACTGGATTTTACTCTGTGTTTTTAATATGACTAATAAAAAACAACTTGTAGCCATATGCACACTTGACTAGCTTCCCCATAACTAGAAATAGTTTGAAAAATAAGGAAGAATGTTGAAAAGAAATTAAATAAAAATATAAAGAAGAATAAAACAAAGCCCTAACCTGCACTCCCCTTTGAAAACATTCCTGGCTGGTGCAAGGGAGACCTCCCTTCCTTTCTCCTCCCTCTGCTTTTGAGGCTTGCCTGAGATGGAACATTCCAGACAATCACTCACAATCCAGCAGGGGGAGAGAAAGAGAGCCACAGTTGGCTCATTTGTGATCATGTGACCTGCTCCAGTGCTCGTTTTGCAAGACATTGCTTGTTGTTCAAGGCAAAATTTAGAAGAAATGTTTGCTCATCTTGAAAATCACCCATAAACCAAGGAACTCGTAAACCAAGGTGTTATTGTACTTGTCTCTTCAATGAATTCTGCTGGTACTTGCTTTATTTGTAATCTGAAATTGATGCTGTTTCACAGCACCTGCTTCCAGTTCCACAGTGTGCCTATACAGTTAATAAGGTCAAAATTTAAGCTAAAAATTGGTATTGGTGGTTTTCCTTATAAGTTGCCAATGCACCATTGATGATTCTTCAAAATTGCCACGCTGAGTTAGTTATATAGCAAAAGGTTTATTAAAGGCAGACAGAGATACAACAGAACACAGACAATACAGAAAATGGGTTAGTTCAAGGATCCGAGGGACAGCATGCAGGCCAGACGGTCCTGCTGTCCTGGACAAGGACAATGCAGAAAATGGGTTAGCTTAAGGATCCGAGGCACAGCATACAGGCCAGACGGCCCTGCTGTCCTGGACAAGGAGTAATCACATTTGATGGTTTTTATAGTTTTCTGTGTGATTCTATGATCTAAGGCTGACGTATTTAGTATGCATACACGTCCCTTCATGTGCTTGCTTATGTTCTTGGCTTATGGCCATCTGGCTGTCAAGGCCTAGAATGACTTGACCCTATTTTCCCAGTTCAAAGCTGGTTCCTTGTTCCTGGCTAACCACCATATGTTGCTGTCAGCAAAACGACACTTCGGTACCATAAGATAGTGTAAACATGGGCCATCATGGCCTTGTCTTCCTAGCTTGGCTAATCGCAAGATATTTGCTGGGACTGGTGCCTTACGTACTGTAAGAGATTGGCGCCCACAGGCTGTGAGATATTGTGCTAAGTCCCAGCTGTTATGTTTTGCTGTTATGCTAAATTTTGCTGTTATGCTAGGTTTTGCTGGGTTAACCTGACCCTGTACCCTGTCAGCACATTTGGGTCTGCTTATAATATATTTTGATTTTGAGACGTGCTCATTCATCCCTATCACAGTGGTACCTCTACTTACAAATTTAATCCATTCTGAATGCATGCTCTTAAGTTGAACAACTCTTAAGTAGAGGTACCGTATCTAAAAAAATTGAAAAAATAAATTTAAAAATGAAGAATTAAAAAAAATGTAAGTAGAGCAGACTGTACCTAAAATTTGTAAGGCGGAAGTTGAAATGTCAACGGCTTCCTACTCAAATTGCTCTTAAGTAGAGCTGCTCTTAGGTAGAGTTACCACTGTGTTGGGAACAGATGTGAGGGCCTATGTTATTTCTCCTATGCCATTTATTCTTAGAGAATTTGGTCTCTGCTGCCAGTTTTATGCCTCATTGTCTTCACTGGAATGAACATTTCTAGAGTCCTTTTTGCTGTTTGCAATCCCAGAGATTACACTAGCATTTTAAGGCAAGAACAGCCTTCCCCAGTTTTTGAATACGTGAATATGCTCAATCACATCCTCAGTGGGTGAGTTATCCAGATTTAGAAAATGAACTGCTCTAAATGGTAGTCAATTAGCTGGTTACCCTGGCTTGGCCCTCTTCAAGTCTTCTCCATTCAAGGTTTCCTGGACGTGACTTGCTGAACAACCACAGCAAAACAAGACTTGAATGAAAACTCATAATGATTCCACAGCTAGCTGAGAGAGCAATGAATCTTGGAGAGAAAGAGGAACAATAATGTTTATTATGTGGGAAACATAGATTCCCATGTCCTAATATCCTAATATCCTGTATCTTAGTACTATGTCTAACAGCATGGTTGAAGGCCATTTAATCTTACACTAAGTTCTGAATTTTCTCCTCTTGTTAGACTTTAAATGAAATCATCTTTTTTGTTAAGTTGAAAACTGTCATTTTTTAAAAATCCTAGCTTTCAGTCTTTTGTTCTACTGTCAGTTGTTAAAAGCATTCTTAATTTTATGAACTCAACTCTCAGGTGGCTCAGTTATAATTATATCATGGTTATGGCTATGAACTGCAAATAACTTTTTATAAAACTGCAAGGAGATCATGTTAAAATGGAAATAAAATTATTTTAAAAATAAGTTTTCAATAATATATTTTAATTAGAAGCGTACAAGTGGTTTAAAATTTTTCTTTCAGAAAAATTGCTGTTCTTGTGATTCTTTTTTAAAATTAAACCTTAGATTAGTTTTGACTTTTGTATTTCCTAGCTTGTATCAGCTTTCAGCTTGTAGTTAAACCTGAACAGTTCAAGAAAATACTGTTCCACCTTTTTTGGAGATTACTGGTCCATATTTGGTCTAAAAACTGGCACGGAAATCCTGCCCTTCTTGAAACAAATATAAGTCTTTTGCTAGCATTGCCACCTCCATGTATATACTTGTGTTTTTCATTTTTAACACACTCCTATGTAGAGATGGGCACGGAACGAACATTTTTTCGTTTCCGTTACTATTTGTCGTTTCCGTTACATAACGAAACGACAAACAAAAATTGTGATGAAAATGAAATGAAACGAACAGAACCACGAAAATTGTGGTCGTTACGTTTCGTTTCCATTAATGGCAACGCGCAATGAAATGAGCTGTTTTAAATGTTAAAAAATGCCCTGGACATCCGTAAAAACACAGCGATAATTATTTATATTGTCTGATAATACCTATCAGGGGGGTTGGGGTCCTTAAAACATTTGTTTTTGTCTTCTCCCATCACAATGTATTTTTTCTTTTCCCTTTAAAATGGATGTCGCCACCAGCCACAAAATGGAGGCAAGCCATGTGATGGGATCATGTTCAACCAATAGCATGCCCAGGTTGCAGACTGGGTGGGCAGGTCTGGCAGCCACAGAGGGCATAAAAAGGTCTGGCAGCCCCCGTCCTCCTTGCAGTCTCTGGTGGGAGTTAGGGTGGGATTGCTGTCTCTGCGACTCTAGCTTCAGTCCTGCAGCCTCCCTGTGTGCGTGCGTGCTGCGTACATCTCGGTGAGTACCCTCCCTTGCCCCGCAGTGCAGTCACTCTGCGGCTGCCTTGCACCCTGGGCAACGCCCGCCGCTGCCTTTGCAGTCTCCCTGCGTACCTAGTCTATACTGTGTCTCTGCCAGCATCCTTTTTTTTTTAGTGTTTTCCCTCTGGTCTGGGGCGTTGGGGGATGCCTGCGCATGGAAATGCTTTAAAAATAGCGCAAAAAGCAGGTAGAAACGACAAACGAAAAAATGAAAAACAGTAACATAATTTTTCAAAAAATTTGAGACAAACGGAAACGAACCGAAACAGACCTCTCAACGACAAATGAAAAACCGAAACACCATTTTTCTGTTTCGTGCCCATCTCTACTCCTATGTATAAGACAACCCCCTGCTCACCCAACTCAAAATTACAGTTTTACAACCACATGTTCTCTCCTCATTTTACTTCAGTATATAAGACAACCCTCAATTTTTAGTCTAACAATTTCAGACAATTTTAGATAAGTGTGGCCACAGTAGTTCCAGAATAATTGACAGTATTAACAAAACTGGAGCCAGGAGTATGTTTAGGAAAGGTCGGTGTAGAGGAGTAAGATTTTTGAGTATTTGAACTGCCTTTTTATCCTTGCAATATTTATACAGTTACTATGTTATATGATATATGCGGCCTAAAATATGATTGGTGGCTCTAAAATGTGTGTTTCCTTTCATTAGTACCAGAATTGTGATATGCAAGGAGTGGTATATGAACTGAACAGCTATATAGAACAACGGTTGGCTATAGGAGGGAACAATCAACTATTATTATATGAATTAAGTAGTATCATTCGAATGGGTAAGAAAACACTTTTGTTGCTTTTAGACTAAGCTGTGCAGTGGGTTTATCTTGTTTTTTTGAAAATTTCTTTACTATTAGAAAAATGCTATATGCAACCTGGACCTTAACTCAAAACAGAATCAGAGCTAAAAAGTTCCTCTACAGTAGTGTTCCAATGGTATATATAAGAGGTCAAATATATTTCCATGAATGAACATCATGTAGAATCAAGATCAATAGTAATTCAGACTACTCAGAAAGTAATACAGGAGAGATCTAATATTTATTTATTAACCTACTACTCTACGTGGTCGTATACCAAACCATAAATGATCAAGACAAAAACTAAGAAAGCAAAGCCCCACAAACCACTCCATCTTCCTAATAAAACGACACAAATGAACAAATAACAAACTCAAATAATAACCTAAATATCTAAATAATTGAACAAATCATGAGTAGAGGTGACACCCATCTGTAATAGAACTAAAACAATGGGTCAAGCTGCTGTTGGGTGGGGGGTGTTCTTGCAATCATTTTCAAACAATAGTCCAGACCATTTTGTAAAAATGGAAAACAGAGTTCTTGCCTCCTTGTGCTCTGTAGTGCTGAAGTGTTTCTAGTTAAAATTGTAAATCTTATTCATTTTATGATTATGCAATTTTGTGGCACATATTGTTGCCTGTTATAGTTATAGTTAATTGGGGGAAATGGCCCAAATCCTTTTGCTTGCTTCTCCTGACATAATACCAATGGTGTGACTTTTGGAAGGGAATTTTCCCAGCTTAGGAAAACACCCTAGACATCATCAGTTACATGCAGAGTAGCTACATGACTCAAGGTGCAACTGACAGTGCCTTTAGTGATTTCTAAGTTGGAGCAGTTTGCCTCCAAATGTTATGCTATTTGCATAGCTGCACAAGATGATTTAGCCAATATGTGTATAATGGTGAGTTGTAATTTTAGCCATTTTTTTGCTTGTTTGTTTTCATTTGCAGACACCCACTGATTTTATTAGTATTATGTTGACCTTTATTCTTCTAATTTAGACTCTTCACTAAAACTCTTATTGTTAAATACTGTTACTAAGGAATGTGAAATGATTGCTGTGTGTTATATAAATGCTGTTTGATTACAGGGCGGTGTTAAAACTGGTCTAATGTTTCATTATTGGTTATACTAATTTATTTTTATTTATTTTTTATTTTTACAACTTATATGCCGCCCACTACCCAAATAATGCAGCAAGAGTTTGTTTGTACCCAAGCTTACTGAAAAACAATTAATCATAGGTGAAGTCCTCAATTTTTGCACCACACTCATAATTTTCTGTATAATTTTTGTGCTACAGTCTGCAAAATTTTGTACATACATATGTACATACACAAAGTGATCTTTTACTATTGCTAGGATTATTCGATGTCATTTTGTCTCTCAGATCCATTAGTGTAAGTAATGCAGAAATCTTCTAGTTAAGCGTGCATTTGGGAAAAATATTTCCTTCAGTAACAATGTTAGAGAAGGAATATAGATTTGGATGGTGTAGATCATATTCCATGCAGGGCACACATATTACATGAGGCGAGCAGGAATTTTAACGGAGAGCGAAAGGCTGAGTACATGATGGTGGGCTTGGTGCTAATCATTATATTTCTGTCTGTATTCTTTTTCCTTCCCCCATTGCCAAAAATATGAGAATATTCTTTCTTCAAGGTTGCATAGTTAGAAGACTGAAAATCTTTTTCTGGTTATTGGCTGAAACAAGTCACAAAAGTTTGAGTGGGCTATTTTCAATTTTTTTTAGGTGTAGAGAGATATGAATGACAACAACAGTAGTGCATAAAGTTATGCATTATGCAAATATATTGAATTTTGTATAAGTAATTGTGCTGATATGATACTAGTTTTCACTGATTTTATTTTTTTCCAGTATGTGGGCTGAAATTCTTGATTCGGAGAATAAAGGGAATTAATGACTGCAATGAGCTGCAGGCATTTAACAGTAATGGTGGGATGATAATAACGAACAAGAAAGGCCAAGTTGAAATGCAGCTGTTGAACACATTGACAGTCTATCTTGTGGTTTCCCTAGTAGTAGAAGTTCTGCCCCAGTTTTTAAAAAAAATTCTTCAGAATGCAGTCATATATATTAATGTGTTTTTCCATTTATGCTAAACTTGTTGTTTAATCCCTGAATAAGGCAAGATAAGTATAGTAATATGGCTGTTCATAACTGATAGGAATTTGAATAATCAGCTCATTTTTCTTCTAGCAGTTTACAAATATAATATTTTAATAGAAATAGTTCATATTTTTATAGAAATGGTATTACAGGTTCCTGTAGCATATTCATGAAGTATTATTAAAGTTTTGTATACTTCTTCATTATTAGTGCCTTACATTTTAAATGAATATTGAAAGTACATAGGTATGCTAATTATAAAGCCCAAAACTGTCAGTAAGAGTATATTGTTCTCCTTAATGTGTTTTTTTTAATTGTTGGTTTGGCAGCTACAAATGCCGATGGATTTGCATTGTATTTCCTAGCAGACTGCAATAACGTGAGTATAAGTTTGTAAAGCTATTCCTTACATGAAGGATGCCCCTGTTCTGGGGGCCCTTCTGTAATATGTTGCGCAAAAGTTCAGAATGCATTTAGAAATATGTTTATGTAAATTCAGGTGATGCTTCAGATTTGTTACATTTACAAATTTGGTTGACAGTTTTGTTTTTCCACTGATCTTCCTGGAAGGTTTCTTCATATATATGTGTGTGTGCGTATGTTTATGTGTTTGGATTTCAAAAGCTGTGGTGCTACACCAGTTTATGCATCTGTTTAAGTTGTTGAGACATTTACACTTTCCTTGAATCTCAACACCAGCACGTACCTTGTCAAAAAGTGAGCTCTTGTACAGATAAATAGTCAAAATCTTACTGGTGTTTGCACAAATTATCATGACTAATTGTGGCTAATTAATGAGGTGATAGGAATGTCTTGGTTATGTGTCTGGTAATGCATCTGGTTGTGCGATCAACCAAATGCATTACCAGCACCTTGTCATTTAGCTGTGATTGTCTATAGCACGTGGCCAATGGCCAGGCTCTGAGGTAAGTAGATAATAATTAAATGATATGATGGTAGAAGAATACAAGAGTATGAGAAAATGAATGAGTAAAAACCACTGAGCCTCTGGGGAAAAGTGACCATGCTGTAATCTCCTTTGCCATGCATGTAGGAGGAAGAGTGTCAAGCAAATCAGACATAAAAACCCTTGATTTTCGAAGGGCAAACTTCCCTTGGATAAGGAAACTAGTTAGAAAGAAATTGAAGGGGAAGGTTGGAAGAATCCAATCTCTTCAGAGTGCATGGAACCTGTTTAAAACAACGGTAACAGAGGCCCAGCACAAGTGCATACCACAAAGAAAGAAGAGCTCATTTAAGTCCAAGAGGGCACTGGCATGGTTAACGAGTGGAGTTAGAGAGGCTCTAAAGCGCAAGGAGAGGTCTTTCTGTAAATGGAAATCCTCCCCAAATGAGGAAAATAAAAAGGAACACAAACTCTGGCAAAATAAATGTAAGAAGATAAGAGAGGCAAAGAAAGATTTTGAGGAACGCATGGCTAGCAATATAAAGGGTAATAATAAAAGCTTCTTTAAATATGTTAGAAGTAGAAAACCTGCCAGAGAACCAGTTGGCCCTCTGGATGGTGAGGGAGGAAAAGGGGAGGTTAAGGAGGACTTGGAAATTGCAGAGAAATTAAATGAGTTCTTTGCATCTGTCTTCACAACAGAAGACCTTGAGCAGATTCTGCTGCCTGAACAGCCCCTCTTGACTAAAGAATTAAATCAAATACAGGTTAAAAGAGAGGATGTTTTAGGACTAATTGATAAATTGAAGATTAACAAGTCACCGGGCCCAGATGGCATCCACCCAAGGGTTATTAGGGAACTGAGAAATGAAATGGCAGATCTCTTAACGGTAATATGCAACTTGTCTCTTAAAACGGCCACAGTGCCGGGGGACTGGATGATAGCAGATGTCACACCAGTTTTTAAAAAAGGAAGGAGGGGGGGACCCGGGAAACTACAGGCCAGTTAGCCTTACATCTGTCCCAGGGAAGATGGTGGAAAGCCTCATCCAAGAGAAAATCTTAAAACACATAGAAGAACAAACCTTGCTGAGAGAAAATCAGCATGGCTTCTGCAAGGGTAAGTCTTGTCTGACAAATCTTTTAGAATTTTTTGAAAAGGTCAACAGGCATGTAGATTTGGGTGAACCGGTGGATATAGTCTATCTAGATTTTCAAAAGGCTTTTGATACAGTCCCTCACCAAAGGCTGCTGAGAAAATTGCACAGTCAAGGGATAAGAGGGCAGGTCCTCTTATGGATTGAGAACTGGTTGAGATCCAGGAAACAAAGAGTAGGTGTCAATGGGAAATTTTCACAATGGAGAGAGGTGAAAAGCGGTGTGCCCCAGGGATCTGTCCTGGGACCGGTGCTTTTCAATCTGTTCATAAATGACCTGGAGACAGGGATAAGCAGTGAGGTGGCCAAGTTTGCAGATGACACAAAACTTTTCTGTGTGGTAAAAAACAGAGAAGATTGTGAAGAGCTCCAGAAGGATCTCTCCAAACTGGGGGAATGGGGTACGAAATGGCAAATGCATTTTAATGTAGCCAAATGTAAAGTAATGCATATTGGGGCCAAAAAATCAAAACTTTATCTATCAACTCATGGGCTCTGAGTTATCCGTGACAGATCAGGAAAGAGATCTTGGTGTGTTGGTGGACAGCTCCATGAAGGTGTCTCCCCAATGTGTGGCAGCAGTGAAGAAGGCCAATTCCATGCTAGGGATTATCAAAAAGGGGATTGAAAATAAAACAGCCAACATTATAATGCCATTATACAAAACAATAGTAAGGCCGCACCTGGAGTATTGTGTACAATTCTGGTCACCGCATCTCAAGAAAGACATAGTGGAACTGGAAAAGGTGCAGAGGAGAGTGACTAAAATGATTACTGGGCTGGGGCACCTCCCTTATGAGGAAAGGCTAAAACATTTGGGGCTCTTTAGTCTGGAAAAAAGGCACCTGAGGGGGGATATGATTGAGACATATAAAATAATGGAGGGCATGAGTAAAGTGGATAGAGGGAAGCTGTTCTCCCTCTCCCAAAATACCAGAACTAGGGGACATCCACTCAAATTGAGGGCTGGGAGAGTAAGAACAGACAAAAGAAAATATTTTTTCACCCAGCGCGTTGTTAGTCTATGGAACTCCCTGCCACAGAATGTGGTGATGGCATCTGGCCTGGATGCCTTCAAAAAGGGATTGGACAGATTCCTGGAGGAAAAGTCCATCACGGGTTACAAACCATGATGGAGATGTGTAATTCCCCAGGCTTAAAACCACGGTACTTCAAGGGCCAGATGCAGGGAAGTGGTATCAGGAGACTGATATCTAGTCTCGTGCGCTCCCAGAGGCATCTGGTGGGGCCACTGTGAGATACAGGAAGGTGGACTAGATGGGCCTTTGGCCTGATCCAGCATGGCTCTTCTTATGTATGTTCACAGACTCTATTTTTAATAATACCTGGATTACATTAATTTAAGTTGCCCAGTCAATGTCTCTTTTCCCTCATATTAGTGTCCCTACACACTGTATGTCAACAATATAAACAGGATTCAAACAATACTGACTGGTGTATCTACCCATCTTTTATTATTGAACCCCACCAGGTAGTGGATTCACTCTTCGTTTCATGTTTAGGTAACATGTTTAAATTGTGTTACTCCCTCCCCCAACTCCCTAGATTTGGTAAAACACAAGAGTACATAATTCTTTATCATGTTTAAGATTATGCTGGTCATTACACTTACATATATTTTACTCCTCTGTGAATACATGTACTGTAGTTATCCACACCTTTCATTTCTTGTCCTGTAGTGTTGCCCTTAGTATTACTGTTACCCATTTTCTTGTCCTAGAGATTTTCTTGAGGATATTTGAAGAGAGATTGTTTTCCACTGGCTTGCCCTTGGTCCACATACAGTACTTGTTTTATTTCAAGCAGTTTAAGAATTCATGTAACAGAAATAGTTTGCAGCAAAAAAGCTTCTTTCTTTTCACATACCACAATCACCTGTAGATCAAACCCACTAGTGTGTGTATGTTGTGTCTTTATAGTCGTGACCGAATCTTCGTGGCCCAATGTCCATGGAGTTTTCTTGGCAGGAATACTGGAGTGGTTTGCCAGTTCCTACTCCAGGCGCCTACAGCACCTGGTATTCCATGGTGGTCTCACATCCAAGTACTAGCCAGGGCCGATCCTGCTTAGCTTCCGAAATCAGGTGAGATCTGATGTGCTCAGGGCATGTACTGCTAAATTCTTGGGTAGGGATACTTAGGCAAGGAAGTCTTAAATTCCTTTTTTAATTCTGTATTGCTCATCACTTGATATGATTATTAAGCATAATGAGGGCTTTTTTCTTTTGTGATTTCACAAACAATCCCTTGAAGAATTCTTGGGTAAATACTCACTTGAATAAATACCCTACCAACTATGTTCATTCTGCACTTACATAACCCAGATGTTCTTGGACTGCAACTTCCAGAAAACCCCAGGCAGCATAGCTGGTGGTAAAATCTGCTAGGAATTGCAATCCCAGAACACCTGGATTACCCAAGATTGGGAATCACTCTTTTAGAAGAATTCTAGGAATATATTACTGTAAGGACATAGGTGTGCAGAGGTGAATCTGGTAGGAACATCTTTCAGTAGATCCTGACAAGGGGACTTTCATCTGAAAAAATATAATGAAAAGTGTAACAGTCCATATTTTCTGGGAATTTATTTCAAGTTCTTTTAGAAAACAAAATACAGAATTGTGAACTAATTCTTCTTGATCGACAGTGCCATCTAGTGACTCGAGTTAAAAGTTTAGAAAACCAAATGTGGAACCAACCGAACAGGAATTATTTGTAGCAGGTAGAAAAGCTTAAATAAAAGTTTGCTTCAGGGAGCTGGCGTTTTCAGCTCCTCTCTGCTGCAGCCTTTTATGCTCCCCTCAAAAGCATTTGAATTTGGGTCCTTTGAAACATCATGAAATTAGAGATATGGTGCACTGAAAGAACTTTCAGGTTTCAGTAGAACTGCCATGTGTGACTAAAAGCTGTCTATCCATTATACATTCACTCATTTTCCCACAAACATTTATTTATAAAGGAGACCTTATAATAAAGTAAAATAATTGCTAAGAGCTTTGCCATTATAGTTCATACTTCCACCCTTACCTTATCGTATAAATGGCTACCCGCTAAAGTTGTATCTTTAAAAAATGAAGTGTAGATCTCAGAACCTTATGACAGGTAAACTTTATTAGTCTTCAGGGTGCTGCATGACTCTTGTTTTTGGTGTAGCAGACTAATATGACTTCCTCCTCAGGTGTTCAAATATTAATATTGTACATCAAGAAGGAAATGGATTTCTTAAACATTGTAATACTTGAGGTGAATAAATTAAAGTGGAGTAGAACAGAGCATTCTAAATAGGTACTTACAAAATGTTTATTCTGAAAACAAGAAACTCAGAAGAATCAGTGTGGCTCTAATAAAGAGGTGAGTTGTAGTATAAGAATTTAGGGACTACTGTATAGTGCAACATCTTACTAAAAGATATCAATCATAACTTCGTGGAAAGGCTACTAAAATAAGTGTCACCCATTCCTATGGTTGATCTCATATCAAAATAGGACATGATGATAATTATCAGTAACTAGAATGTCAAAGTAGGAAATAAAGAAAAGCTAGACATTGCTCAGCTTGAAAGTTAGAAATGAAACAGGAGACTTCCAGACTTCTGTGAAGCTGTGAAGTTATTAATTGGTGCTTCAGGTAACCGAACAGACAGTTGTAGACATGTATGTTATGAAATGGCCAACAATGGATGACTGATTATACTCTTGAAGTAATTAAAGCCAGAAGAGAGGCAGACATAAAAAGTGACACCAACAAGGTCAAAATCTTCTATGTCAACTTTTATCATGCCGATTTTACATGCAGGGGCAAAGAGAACTGTAATAGCTGTTGAAAGAAATACAGTGGAATAACATGAAAGGAAAAACTGGATTTGTTATGTGAGATACAAGAAACCAAAGACAAATTTAAACAAAGAATAGGATGCTGAAAGATCACCAGAGGTTTCCTTATGTGATCAGGGCCGGGAAAAAAATTACAGAAGATATACAAATATGACAGACTTTAAAGACTGACCCATTCATGGTGTTCGACAGCAAAGTGACAGCTGCTTTCATACCGACTAGAAGAAATAAATCACTAGGAATCAATGGGATACAAGTAGAGTCTGACTCTATTCTAACAAGAATTTTTCAGCAAATATGGAAGGTAAAGCAGCAGCCCACAGATTGAGCATGTTCATTTTGCATTCCAGTTCCAAACAAAAGTACTGTATTGGAATAAATGTGGGCCACAGGTAATGGAACAATATAATCATTGCATTAATTTCCTGTTCAAGCTAATCGATGCCCAAGATTTTACAGCAAAATTTTGTAACAGATACACAGAGGCAAATGCTGTATGTTCAAGCCACATTCAGAAAAGGAAGAGTTAAAGTAATTGTACTGCAAAAAAAATTCCTGTTGTTTATTGTAGTAAATTGTGTTAGAGTGAGCCTGTTGAGTCAGTGGTGATTTAGTGAGTCTGCCCCCTGCCCTTTGATTCAAATCTGCTTCCCCTTATCTATCTATCTAGCTATCTAGCTATTTTGAATATTTTTATGCCATCTTTCTTCTTGGAAAAAGACCCAAGGTGGGGCACGAAATGAACTTTTGGTTCTTTTGGTATTCGTTATTTGTTTTGTTATGTAATGAAACAAATAACAAATGGCCCCCTCTAAGAAAAATGAAATGAAATGGAAATTTCTGTTTCATTTCAGTTTGAATCATAGAATTATAGAGTTGGAAGAGACCTCATGGGCCATCGAGTCCAACCCCCTGCCAAGCAGGAACCCCTTCACAATATTTCCGACAGATGGCCATCCAGCCTCTGCTTAAATACCGTCAAAGAAGGAGACTCTACCACCCTCCGTGGCAGCATATTCCACTGCCGAACAGCTCTAACTGTCATGAAGTTCTTCCGAATGTTCAAATGGAATCTCTTTTCCTGTAGTTTGAAACCATTGCCCCGAGTCCTAGTCTCTGAAGCCATGGAGAACAAACCTGTTCCCTCTTCAATATGACATCCTTTCAAATATTTAAACATAGCTATCATATCCCCTCTCAGTCTTCTTTTTGATAGGCTAAACATTCCCAGTTCCCTAAGCCGTTCTTCATAAGACATATCTTCCAGGCCTTCAACCATCCTAGTCGCCCTCCTCTGCACCCGCTCGAGGTTGTCAACATCCTTTTTAAACTGAGGCGCACAGAACTGGACACAGTACTCCAGGTGGGGTCTGACCAGAGCAGAATAGAGTGGTAATATCACTTCCCTTGATCTAGACACTATGGTTCTGTTGATGCAACCAAGAATCGCATTGGCTTTCTTGGCCGCCGCATCACACTGCTGGCTCATGTTCAATTTGTGGTCCACCAAGACCCCCAAATCCCTTTCACAGGTACTATTCTCTAGCCAAGTGTCCCCCATCTTATATCTGTGCAATTCATTCTTTCTACCTAGATGTAGCACCCTACATTTCCCTCTGTTGAAATCCATTCCATTAGCTTTGGCCCAGACTTCTAATCTGTCAAGGTCCTTTTGGATTTTCATCCAATCCTCTAGGGAATTAGCAACCCCTCCCAATTTGGTATCATCTGCAAATTTAATTAGCATACTCTCTATTCCTTCCTCCAAGTCATTAATAAAGATATTGAAGAGCACTGGACCAAGAACAGAACCTTGGGGCACCCCGCTGGTCACGTCTCTCCAAGATGATGAAAGACCATTTATGATCACCCTTTGTGTGCGATCAGTTAACCAATTACAAATCCACCTCACTGTAGCACTATCTATCCCACTTCCTATTAACTTCTTAGCAAGAATACCATGGGGAACCTTATCGAAGGCCTTGCTAAAGTCCAGATAAGCAATATCCACAGCATTCCCCTCGTCTACCATGCCTGTAATTCTATCAAAGAAAGAGATCAAATTAGTCTGGCATGACTTGTTTTTAAGAAACCCGTGTTGACTTTTTGTAATGACAGCATTGTTTGTTAGATAATTGCAGACTGATTTCTTAATAATCTGTTCTAGGATCTTTCCGGGAATTGAAGTCAAGCTGACTGGGCGGTAATTATTTGGGTCCTCTTTTTTCCCCTTTTTGAAGATGGGGACAACATTAGCCCTCCTCCAGTCGATGGGGACTTCCCCTGTTCTCCAGGACTTCTCAAAGATTATTGCCAATGGTTCTGAAATTACTTCTGCCAGTTCTTTTAATATCATTGGGTGTAACTCATCTGGCCCAGGAGACTTAAATTCATTTAATGTTTCCAGATGTTCCTGTACTATCTCCCTACCTGTTCTATGTTGCAATTCCCGTCCTGCCTCATCTACTCTTTGTCCCAGCGGATCTCCTTCTTCCTTTTGGGAGAAGACAGAGGCAAAAAAAAGTGTTGAGTAGTTCTGCCTTTTCCTTGTCTCCCGTTAGTAACTGATTATCATTGCCACGCAGAGAGCCTATCGCTTCCTTATTTTTCCTTTTGCTGCGGACATAACTAAAGAAACCCTTTTTATTATCTTTAATGTCTCTGGCTAGTTTAAGTTCGTTTTGCGCTTTAGCTTTTTTTACCATCCCCCTGCATATATTAGCTGTTTGTTTATATTCCTCTTTGGTGCATTTCCCATTTTTCCATTCCTTGTACTTGTTTTTCTTTATAGTCAGCTGAGTTGAAAGTTCTTTAGTAAACCATTTGTGGTTTCTTTAGACCTCTCCTATTTTTTTTTCTTGTTGGAACAGTTTTAAATTGTGCCTTTAATATCTCGGTTTTAAGGAACTCCCATCCATCTTGGACTCCCTTCTTTTTTAGTGTTTCAGTCCATGGAATCACAGCCAATAATTCCCTAAGTTTACAAAAATTGGCTTTCTTAAAGTCCAGGATTCTTGTCTGACTATGCTTAGCTTCACCTTCCAACTGTATAACAAATTCCAAGAGGGCATGGTCACTTTTACCTAACTTTCCTACCACTTCGACCCCATTTACAAGGTCCTCCTTATTGGTTAAGACCAGATCTAAAATGGTTTTGCTTCTGGTTGCCTCCTCTACCTTCTGGACCATGAAATTGTCTGCAAGGGCAGTAAGGAATTTGTTAGACCTTGCATTCCTAGCTGAGTAGGACTGCCAGCATATATCAGGATAGTTAAGATCGCCCATTACTACTACATCTCTCCCTTTTGACTGTGTGGCCATCTGCTCACAGAAGGCATCATCGCACTCCTCGGGCTGGTTTGGGGGTGTATAATATACTCCTACAGTGACATCCCTCCTGTTTTTTACACCCCTGATTTTAACCCAAATGCTCTCAACCTGCTTCTCCTGCTGTTTATTTTGTATTACTTCAGCAGTGTAAATGTCCTTAATATATAAAGCTACACCTCCTCCTTTCTTAGTCAGCCTGTTCTTTTGAAACAAGTTATACCCACCAATGGCCACATTCCAATCATACGTCTCATCCCACCATGTTTCAGTGATGCCAATTATGTCATATTTATTTTGGTGTATTAGGAGTTCCAGCTCTTCTTGTTTGTTCCCCATGCTCTGTGCATTGGTGTAGAGACATTTTAGGCTGCGAGCACTTCTAACCTGTCCTTTGCTTACCCTGCTTTTCCTCTCACTGGTGGTCTGCCCTACTTTTTGTCCTGCTCCTATTTCAACATTTGGGCTAGTCACCACAACCCCTTCTGAATCTCTCCCGTTAAGAGAATTTTCTCCCTCCCCCTGCAAACTCAGTTTAAAGCTCTCCTTATTAAATCTGCAATCCTCTTTGCAAAAATATTCCTACCAACAGTGGTGAGGTGCACCCCATCCCGGCCCAATATCCCGTCTGTATGAGAAAGCACACCATGGTCCAAGAATCCGAATCGTTCCTGCCGGCACCATCCGCGAAGCCAATTGTTTACCTCCACTATTAATCTTTCCCTACGTGGACCACGTCCTTCTACAGGGAGGAGAGATGATATTACCACCTGTCCACCCATGTCCTTCAGCTTCCTACCCATTTCTTTGTACGCTTCTGCGATCTCCTGAATGCTGCGTTTGGAAGTATCGTTAGTTCCTACATGGACCAAAACAAAAGGGTTAGAATCTGTGGGCTTGATGAGTCTCGTGAGACTCTGTGCTACATCCCGAATCTTGGCTCCCAGAAGACAGCAGACCTCTCGATTCATTTTGTCAGGCCTGCAGATAACCGCTTCTGTTCCTCTAAGCAAGGAGTCTCCAATCACCACCACTCTCCTTGTTCGAGGCTCGGTAGGTGCCCTTTGCTGTACTGCTGGATTTCTCTGTGCAGTGTCTTCAAGCTGCCCTTGCTGCTCTGGGTGCAGTTCCTGGCTGATAGAGGAGAGAGGTTGGAATCTATTGTGCAGTTGCAAGCTGTCTGTCTGTTTCCTATTTCTTCTTTTTCTGACTGTAACATTCCTCCATGTATCTGTCTCTTCTATTTGTGAAACGCCCTCACCCTGATTAAGATTCTCCCTGATACTATTATTGACAAGGTTTTCCTCTGCTTCCTGCCACCACCCCTCCTGATCCCTTAGGTTGGGAAGATTGAAAACACAGGCCTCCAGCTGCCTGACCTTGTCCTCTAATTGTTCCACCAGTTTGCACTTTGAGCAGATATAACCCGGTACCTGGTTTGGCATAAAAACAAACATGTCACAGGTGTTGCAAGTAACTACCTCTGCGCCCTGCCCCTCCATCCTGAATAATTGGTCAGTTATTTGAGAATGGAAGACAGAAAGGAAAATGTAAATTTTTTTTTGTTTATTCGTGCGCCGTTAGGCGCGCGCTGCAATATTAAGCTCTCAGGCAAACCTCATGTGGTTCAGAAACAGAATGCAAGTCTCCACCCCCAGGACCTTAAATATCTTGTGCTAGAATGCAGAAAAAAACAATCCCTTTGTTCTAAAATTAAAGAGAAAAATCCAGCAAATATTAAGCTCTCAGGCAAACCTTGTGTGGTTCAGAAACAGAATGCAAGTCTCCTCCCCCAGGACCTTAAATATCTTGTGCTAGAATGCAGAAAAAAACAATCCCTTTGTTCTAAAATTAAAGAGAAAAATCCAGCAAATATTAAGCTCTCAGGCAAACCTCGTGTGGTTCAGAAACAGAATGCAAGTCTCCTCCCCCAGGACCTTAAATATCTTGTGCTAGAATGCAGAAAAAAACAATCCCTTTGTTCTAAAATTAAAGAGAAAAATCCAGCAAATATTAAGCTCTCAGGCAAACCTTGTGTGGTTCAGAAACAGAATGCAAGTCTCCGCCCCCAGGACCTTAAATATCTTGTGCTAGAATGCAGAAAAAAACAACCCCTTTGTTCTAAAATTAAAGAGAAAAATCCAGCAAATATTAAGCTC
>JAHTLZ010000108.1:10192775-10249502 GCA_023846285.1 Phrynocephalus versicolor
AGAAAAATCCAGCAAATATTAAGCTCTCAGGCAAACCTCGTGTGGTTTTTCGTTCCGTCAGTATCTCCTACCTGGGTGGAGTGGTCCTAGTCTGGTCCTCCTGGCTGTAGTGCGGGCCAGCAGGAGGGGAAAAAAACAAAGCCAACCAGCCTGCGCTACCACTGGTAGGTGGGCCATGTGGACGGCAGTAAATAAATAAATAAATAAATAAATAAATAAAAATTAAATTAAATGTTAAAATATTAAAAATAAATAAAAATAAATAAAAATAACCTGATCCGTCTCACGTGCCAAAAGGATTTAATTTTTTAAAAAAAATATATATTATAAAAACCCTGACCGGTGGGGTTCAAAAAAGAAAAGAAAAGAAAAATAAGCAGAACTAAAACGAATTTCGAAATGACTTTTTTCTAAAAATTCATTTTGTAATCAATGAAACAAAACAGGGTGGGGGAACGAATGGGTCCAGAATATTTAAGACATATTCAATTTAAGAACAGGGAGTTAGAAGAGTCATCTTAGAACATTAAAAGTTAACAGTAGTGCTACAGAGAGCACTCAAAAAGAAAAGAAAAATCCATTATGAGGGGTGGAAAGTAACATGGAAAACACTGGTGTTCTTATGAAATCAGTTAGGCTCTGGATCAATAGCAGTATCCAGATCAGCCCGGATCTGTACAATTTTGGCTGTAAAGTTGTGTGGAAATTATTTGCAGTGCGTTACAGAGTGATCTGTGTTATCCACCCATGGGTCAGCATGTGGCAGACTCTTGACTATTTGGAAAAGCTCAGCCGGGCAATTGCATGCCGAAGCAATGGTGGTAGAGAAAAATGATTTCTTTGCTGCTTCCACTGCCTTGGAATAAGGCTAGCTTTCCAATGGCCTTTCACTGTTTATCTGTTTCACTCTTCATACTTGCTAGTTCCCCAGTAAACCAAGCAGCCAGTTTGGCTGTACAGTACTTCAAGGAAGGAGAAATTTAGGGGCATTCACGTCAATGACTTTGCTCATTTCCCCATTCCAGAGATCAACTAAGGATTCAGTGGATTCATCTGTCAAAGAGGTGGGAAACTCCCCTAGGGCAGCTACAAAACCATCTGTTCCCCTAACAGTTCCCCTAACTGTGACTTACTGTGATAAAATAAATAGCAGTTAAAGTAGGACCATTTGAATTGAAGGAACTTATAGAAGCATTGATTCACTAAATCCCCATTGATTCAGTGGGATTACTCAAGTGCTATTTACTGTGCTAAGCAACAGGATTTGGGACATTGGCTGCTGAAGTATATCAAAGAATTTCAGAAAAAAACAGTGTGATATTTATAGATTATTGCAAAGCCTTTGATAGTGTGGAGCATGAAAGCATGTGGATCAGTGTAAGAAATACTAGTGTGCTATAACGTTTGATTGTCCTGATGTACAGTCAATATCTTCACAAGAAGTTGTCTTTGGGGCAGATTAAGGGCCAGATTAAGCAAAGGCGTCACACAAGGATGTGTTTTATCTCCTCATATTTTCAATGTATGCTTAGAACATATACAAATATCTGGATTAGATTCAGATGAATGAAGGGTGAAAATTGTTGAAAAAATAATCAATTTAAGATATTCAGACAACATCATTACTGTCAGGGAAAAAAGCATGGTTTCAACTGATTACTGAGAAGTAGCATAGAATAACTTGAAAAAGCAGGATTATAGTTTTTTAATGTGGCACTTATTTCATGGTGTATCAGGCATACATTTTAAAAATTCAAAGAACATAGTAGAAGAGAAGAGCACTTAGACATTGCTTACAGACACCAATGTATGTTGCATTTCTGTTAGTATTAATTTTATTCCCATATTAATGAAAAACAACTTTCTGTTCAGGCTCCTTCTAACTTTGAAACTTGTTTAAATATGCTTCTCTGTTAAATATGGTTGCATAATTAAGCTCACATATTGTTATATTATATTGATTGCACACATGAGAGGGCGCTGGCATGGGCTTTGGGCTTTCATGTTGTCTTCTACGCTGAGATCCCACTGACTAGCCTACAGAATGATTACTAATGATTAAGAGACCTCGGGTATTTTATTTATGAGTGATGAAACAGAAGCCAGAAGTAAACAGTGTCATGTTATTTGGGACTGGAGGCTGCCTTAAATTTACTGGATTAAAAGTGATGTCATTTCCATGAGAGATTCCAAGAACAGGCCCCTCAAATACATCTGTGTGGATCTGGCATATTTATCACCCAATTAGTGATATTTGCAATTGTTTTAAAAAACTGATTTAATGTGGAAACAGATATGTTAACAGCAGTCTTTTGGTTTTCTTTTTATTCCCCTCAGAGTCTTTGCGTTTTCACACCACCTGGAATAAAGGACGGACAACCACAGCTTGTTCCTGTAGGACCCATTACGCTTGGCACCACAGTATCTGCGCATGTAGCCAAGTCTAGGAAAACATTATTAGTAGAAGATATTTTGGGGGTAATTTTCTGTCATCTTTTATGCATAGAGTAGTTCAAACTCTCAGCTATCTTGTTTGGGGTGGAGTTGGGCACTGCATGGATAACTCACCGCACCCAAACTTACTTTGACAGAAGGTTCTTAGTGCACAGTTCCATAGTATGTCTGCAGTGGGTACCTGTATACTGTAGTGCTGGTAGTGCTCTTTATAACTGCAATCTGTAATATGGTCTGGTTTTTTGGGGACTGGAGACTGCCTTAAACCCACTGCATCCACAGTGACTTCATTTTTGCTATGATCCCCTCAAGTACCACAGTTCAGCATATATATTGTCCCCATAGTATTGAGCTGCAACTCCATATATACCTGTTGGAGAGTAAGCACTGCCAAAGCCAATGGGACTTCTAAGCAGACATTCATACATCTGTACTTTTTTTTTTTGCAGTGATCCAAACACTTATCTGAGAGTTAGTTCATTGTACTCAGTGGCAGTTATTCTGAGTACACATTTACAGCACTGCATTTAATTTACTTTAGAATTTATTCAGAATTACTGTAAAGGCATCCATGCATGGCATTTTAGAAGAATTCAGATATTGTAATATCTGTTCCATTGTCTAATTTGAGCAAACATTTCCTTTGTACAAAACACATGGCTAGTTCTGTGTCCTTTACCAGTGGGTCCCCTCGGGGAGAAAATAAAGTTTATTATTATTATTATTATTATTATTATTATTATTATTATTAAAGTCTACAACTCAATGTGTAATCAGACAATGGCATATAGATTGCACTGGACTACATCAGAAATGGTAACTTCCAGAGTACAACATTAAAAAGGAGCTTTTATCACTACTCTTCTGTCCATTTCCGATTGCACCAGTTGACTCCAAAAGTAGAGCACCCCCCCACACACACTTGACCAGAAGGGTCTGAAATGGGGTTGAGCATGGTCAGTCTTATTCACAGTCTTTTGTATGTCATGTGGTTGCTAGAAAGTAGATCAAAACAGACTGTGCTGCCAGGGCTCCAAAATACTATCTAAAACTTGTCTGATCCTACCCTCAGTTACATCTGCATTCAGTAACAAAATGCTGTTCCTACTGTACTAAGGGCATGTGCTATTGATAAGAATGTGGTCATTGTTTAATGAAATTAGCTAAAATACAGATTTTATATACAGATTTCAACCCTGAAAATTTCTCAAGAGAACCATGACAAGACCAGGATGCAATAGAGGAAGAATTGGCTGTGATTTATCAGGTCCTATGTATATATCAAGATAGATAATAGCTGCTTGGTGCATCTTGAGTCAGTACAGTAACCAATGTTTTCGGTAACATTTTAGCAATTACAGTGCTCTGACATTCCTCAATAGAGTTTTATAGAATGATAGAACAGTGGAGTTGCAAGGGAGCTATAAGGCTATTATATCCTGGCCAGCTCAGTTACTGGTGAAGGGTTCTGGGAGCTTGGTCCAAGAACATCTGAGGAGCTCAGGATGGAATCATTGTTACAGGTGAAAGCTACATTGCGCTTAAGGTATCAGGGGAAAATACTCCTTATCTGCACACAGAATTTACACAGGTTTAATATAAAATAAAAAAATGTTACGCTGTTAATATAATTTTTTGCTTGCTTTTTTTAGGATGAGCGGTTTCCTAAAGGTACTGGTTTGGAATCAGGAACTCGTATAAAGTCTGTACTGTGTTTACCAATTGTTACTGCACTTGGTGATTTGATCGGTATCCTGGAGCTCTATCGACACTGGGGCAATGACACCTTCCATCTCAGCCATCAAGAGGTATGCAGAGAAGTGAGAATTTAAATGCCTTTTTTAGAGTGACAATTTAAATTTTATTTTTAAATGTTTATGCAACGTTTATATTAGTGACAAGTTGTCTTCAGGAGCTACTATTTGAGAGGTGGAGGGTGTTCTCCCTCTGCTGCTTTTATGATTAAGTATCTTTGCTCTTGCCGATTTTCACCTGTGTATATCTTTTCTGGTAAACATGCAAATATAAGGGAAAAGGTTATCTTGGGGGCATCTGTGCATCATCTTATTACATTCAGAGCCTTTTCACATGACCCCTAAGATCCGCTGGCCACTTAAATTCGGACCAGAGATCTTGGGGGTTCGTTGCTCTTCCTGTGTTCCCACCCCCTCCGCACTTCCTTGCTCCTGTCTGCGTGAGGGGAGGGAGAAAAAAAGAGAGGAAAAATGCAGGCTCACCTCTGTCTGCCAGTAGAAGCTGCCCCGAGCCCCGTTGTCATCCTGATTCCTGTCTCTTAAAGGGGTGGGGGCAAAAAACAACAACAAACAGAAGCGAGGAGAGCCTGGCACTCACTCCTTTACACCCGCATCAGGGATTTTCACCGGCGGAGAGCAGGTACCTGAAAAGTGTGCTGGGATGCGCTTAGGTGGGCGTGGTCACACTTAATTTTCTGTAAACTCCGGAGCTGGTGGGGAAACAATTTTAAGCTCCGGAGCTGGGAGCCATTTGCTGCGGAGTTTAGGGGTCATGTGAAAAGGCTATCAGAGTCTCTTAAAGATGCTTTTCATAAAAATGACTACAGCAACATGGGGAGGGCTTTGTTACACGTCAGCATGTGAACAGCAGCCTTAGTTCCAACTGCAGTGAAATGTAGAGGTTTATACATCAATATTGTGTATTAATAATGTAAGTCGCCTTAGGTCCTGTCTGGGGTAAAAGGTGGGGTAAAAATATCTTAAATAAATTAAATAAATGCCTGGCAAAGAGCTGACTGTTTCTTTGGTAAGACCATGTATTCTACCCATATATGGGAGTGTGCTTAGACTGGGAATCATAGAATCATAGAACAATAGAGTTGGAAGATACCTCAAGGGCCATCCAGTTCAACTCCCTGCCATGCAGGAACCCCCATCACAGTACTCCTGGCAGATGGCCATCAAGCCTCTGCTTAAAAACCTCCAAAGAAGGAGAATCTACCACCCTCCATGGAAGCATATTCCACTGCTGAACAGCTCTAACCATCAGAAGTTCTTCCTAATGTTTATATTAAATCTCTTTTCCTGTAGTTTGAAACCATTGCCCTGAGTCCTAGTCTCTGAAATCATGGAAAACAAACCAGTCCCCTCTTCAATATGACATCCTTTCAAATACTTAAACATGACTATCATATCCCATCTCCACCTTCTTTTTGTAAGGCTAAACATTCCCAGCTCCCTAAGATGAAGAAGAAAAGAGACAGATCAATGAGCTGAAGAAAAGAAACAGATCTGTCTCTGAAGGAAAGAGACAGATCAATTAGCTGTAATTGTAATTCTTTAAGTGGCACCATGTAGTGTCACTACCCACTCCTCTACCTGGCTGTGGGGCAGCTGTGCTTCTCTCTCTGCTGTGCTTCTGTTTTTCCCATAATCACTGTGTTAGTGAGGAGCTGAACAGAGTGGCAAGACACATCCCTCTAAGCATCCACTTTTGGAATGTATTGAGACTTTCACCAAAATTCTAAACAATTTTTTTCCCCAAGGACTCTGCATGGGTGGCTATATAGACCTTCAGTACCAGTTCGTGACATGTTTGTGTGGTCATCCAATGGCACCTCTTTGACATGGATGTGTAAACATTTAGGACTCAAAATAATCCTCCTAAGGTGGTGGCCCTCTATTCAGAATTAGAGTGGGGTAACCTGCGAAGTTTGTTTCCTTATTCTCATTTCCTCACTGCTATCCAGCTGCGAACACCATTATGTCTAGCCAGAGTCTAGATTGCCAGATTGCTCCAGTAGATCAGTTTGAGATGTCCATTGCACTGTCTTGTTCTATTATATTAGATCAGTTTCAGCCTGTATCTCCAGGAGAGGTCGGCAAGGCACTAGATGATTGCAGGGGCCACTGCAACCTCCATAGACCCTTGTCTAGACTGTTTTTTAAAAGCTGCCAGACTGACAACAACAGAATGGGCCATATTGTCAGTGAATCTCTTCTGGAGGTACAGGTTCCCCATACCCTCAAGGAGACACAACTTAGGCCCATCTGGGGGAAAATGAATTTGTCGGTAGATGATTGTAACAACTATAGACCCTTAGCTAATACTCCATTTATGAGCAAGATAGTGGAGATGGTGGTGACTAACCAACTTCTGGTAGTCTTGGATGAGTAAAACAACTGGCCTCAACCCATTCCAGTCTGGGTTTAGGTCACAACACAACACTGGGACAGCACTACTTGCACTGAAGGATGATCTTCTGAGAGAGGCTGACATGGTGTCCCTCCTGATCCATGGATAGGCACTGGGATAGATCTAGCCCTCTGTTTAGTTTTTTTAAATTGTTTTACTGAGGTCATTGACAAGTTACAAACACAATGGAAATCTTGTGTTTAATTCTTTTTATTTGCAGTCTACAAAAAGTTATATAAATCACCAAGTGGATAAAATGAGAACATTTCATTTGATTTGTTTACTGCATATACTTTTATTTCATATTGGTTTATTTAATAGTCTCATTTTGGTGTTTTTCCCCAGTCTTCCATTTGGTAATTTTAAAGACATCTTGCGAGGGAAAGATTATAAATTAAATAAATAAATATTATGGGCTTACTTCCTGTTCAAAATAATTAAAAATGTAATTAAATAATTACTAATCTTAGTCACTCAGGGTGAACAAGCTTTTCAATGGGGTAACAAAGACTTTTCTTCATTTCAGGTTGCAACAGCAAACCTTGCATGGGCCTCAGTAGCAATACATCAAGTAGAGGTAAATCTCTGGATTAAATGCTGGGCGGGGGCAGGGTGGTGTATGTAAGAAAAGTAATAAATAAATAATAAATAATTCTAGGGAAAAATATCAGGCATTACTGTAGTATCTAATTGATATAAATAGTTGGCTTACAAAACCCTCCATGGCTTGGCCCCTGTTTATCTGGAAGAGCGGCTTCACCGACAACTAGATCAGGCCCGACCCACCCATTCATCATTGGCCCTCTCGCTTCAGACGGTCCCCCCGAGGGAGGCCTGCAAAATGAGCACTCGTGGGCGGGCCTTCTCGGTGGCGGTGCCGCCTATCTGGAATAATCTACCTAGCGAGTTGAGGCAGGCTCCATCGTTGGCGTCCTTTAGGAAAGGCCTGAAGACCCTCCTTTTTAGGGACGCCTTCAAAAATGACTAGAGTGGTTTTCTTCTTCTTCCCCCTTTGCCCATATGCCGTTAGTTTGCCCCCGCTGCTGCCACCGTCTCTGTTTCTTGTGATTTTATGTGAACCGCCCTGAGTTCCCGCTCGGGAAATAGGAGCGGTATATAAGTGTGAAAAATAAATAAATAAATAAATTGGACTATATGACAAAAATATGTTTCAATAACTTTGTTTTAAGAAGAGTGTTTAAAATTCCCCTTTAACTCGAACCTAGTTCAAATCCAACTCGATCAGACTTCCAATTACATACCAAAGGCCAAATTGTCCTCAGTCTAGGCTGTAAGCTCCCTTGCCAATCCCTTTTCCTTCCTTCTTCTGGGAGTACAGCAAAACACAGAAAGAAAAAACTAAATTTTCAAAAGAAAGAAAGAAAGAAAGAAAGAAAGAAAGAAAGAAAGAAAGAAAGAAATAAAGAAAGAAAGAAAGAAAGAAAGAAAGAAAGAAAGAAAGAATACATTATAAATAATTAAATAATAGAAAGTAACTCCTCTCTGTTTTTGCTTCCTTTGAAGTCAGGAACTCAAGTAGAATGTCGTCACTTTTCCCTGGGATTCCTCTTACTGTCTCTTCTTCCACCAGGTCATCTCCATTGGTGAGAATCATGCTCAGGATAACAGAATAGCTACTCCTCTCGTTTCTTCCTCTACGTGCTACAGGAGACAATTTTAGGAATCAAGAATTCTTGAAAGGGCCATATTTATCAGAATTTACCTCTCATCGTATATCGAGATAATTGAAATCTCCTGTTACTACTACATTCCATTTCTCTGAAATTCTTGCAGTTTGTTTTTCACATGTTTCATCCACTTCATCTCTTTCATTGGGAGGTTGGTAGTAGACTCTGACTACTATGTTCCTTTCTCTCTCCTCCCCCCCACCATTATATTAAGCCAGATGCTCATGATGGGACAATCATGTTCATTCTCCTGTATTTCTGTACAGGCATGTATATTTTGACATATACTGTTATTCCCTTTCTATTCTTTCTGTTCTTCTTGAATAATTTATATCCTTCAATTGCTGTATTCTGGTTTTGGGAGTCACTCGACCAAGTTTTAGTAATCTTTATTAAGCCATATTTACTCTCCTGTACTACTATTTCCTGTTGTTCTTGTTTTTTTCCATGCTTCTGGAATTTGCAGACACTGGAGACTTTGTGTTTTGTGGCTTGCTTGGCTTTCTACATTTTATAAGGATTTTATTGTGTCCAGTTAGTCTGTTCCTCTTATTCTGCATAACCCTTCATCCATCTTTACCTCTCAAGCCCTCCTGATGACGGTTTTCAGGCTATGGCCAAGGTGTGATCCATCATTTACCCTCAGTCTGTCTTCCAGGAAGCATAGCCTGTGGTTCCGTAATCCAAATACCTCATGTGACCACCATTTTTCTAGCCGGTAGGTCACCCAGAGTATTTTCCTTCCACTTTCTGTTCCTCATCTTGAGTAGAAGATAGCCATAACACTATCTGGGCCCCAGTGTCCTTGAGTTTCCTTCCCAGAATCTAATCTGATTTATTTGTAGTTCCTCTCATCCTAAAAGGATGAGAAGAAAAGGATATGCATCCATGTATTTTTTGAACTATGTCAATGCATCTGTCACATCCCTAATTCATCCTTCTGGCAGAAAGCATAACTTTTGGGTCCTTGGATCATCCTGTCATGTTTCATTCCCACATAGCAGGAAGTCTTAGACTACAACTCTTCTTCTTCTTCTTCTTCTTCTTCTTCTTCTTCTTCTTCTTCTTCTTCTTCTTCTTCTTCTTCTTCTTCTTCTTCTTCTTCTTCTTCTTCTTCTTCTTCTTCTTCTTGTAGAGTGTGGCTTCAGTGGCTTTGCTTGACTGAGCATTAGCTTTTCTCATGTCCTCCTTCAGGGACTCCTGTATATCTGCATGCTGTCTGGCAGACTCCTCTCCAAGAATCTAAATGTTGTTTTGCAGTGCTGTCAGTGAAGAGCGTCTCTTCCTCCTTTTCCTCCTGTGACTCTTTTCAGTGTTGCTTCCTTCACTATATTTATTCTGTGCCTTGCTCTTCTTTCAACTTCTGTGCCTCCCTAAAGCTGATGGTCCTTGAAAGTTCTGCCTATGTATTCTTCATCTGCCTTTATAGCCTTAAGTGTGGCCACTCAATGCTCCTGTTCTTTCACTTTTTCTTCCACCCAGTTTGTACTTGCTGCCTGTGTACATTGTGTTGTTCTCAGACACAAAGACAAACATTGCACACACTTTGCAGATCACTAACACTGAAGTGTATTTTTCCTCCATGGTCACTGTTAGACATGGGCACGATTCGGCGGAATCCTCGTTTCCGTTTCCGTTCGTCGTTTCCGTTACGTAACGGGTAACGGTAACGAGTATTACTCCGCTCCAGCTCAAACCCGACCCGATAAAGATAAATTGGGTCTGATTTGTCGTTGTCGTTCATGGCATCGCGGAGATCGCGCGATGCCAAGCAGCACAGAAAAAAAGTTTTAAAAATAACACAAAAAAAACCCCGATTCCCAGCCATAAAAGCAGGCGGAAATATGCCTGCCTCAGTGAGGGCACCTACCAGAGAGGGGTGGTTTCTGGGGGGGGGGTCCCCGGCCTTCCCCCCCTCTCCTGTCTTGGGCTGCTTGCACCAGGCTGGGGGGGCATCCTCATCGTCTCCATTTGCCATGCAGTGGGGGGGATCCAAAATGGCGACCACAATATTTATTTTTAAATCGTGGTCCAAAAACCCACCAAAGCACCACAGAAACATGTGAAAATTAGGTATTTTAAATGTCTGAATTTTTATAGCAGCAGGCAGCAGTGGGTTTTTCTTGCAACAAAATGTCTCCATTTATTTTATTTTATTTTATTTTTATTTTTATTTTTTTACACCTGCGCATGCGCAATGATGGGCTGGCCATGGGATGGGACCATGCAAATTTTGGAGCCATTCCACCAATCGCATGGCCAGGTTTTGCTGAGGCTTCTGGATGTGCCAGAGAGGGCATAAAAAGCCCACCAACCCTAACCCTAACCCTAACCCTAACCCTAACCCTAACCCATATGCCAGTACACTGTCTTCTTAGTGGGCCAGAGGCACCCAGAGGTGCAGCCCACTAACCCACCCTAACCTTAACTGTTACCCTAAGCCTAGCCCTTACCCTAACCCCAACCCTAAGCCAGATTCGTACGCAAGTACACTTCCCTTCTTAGTGGGTCAGAGTGATGCATCGAGAGGTGCCTCTAACTCCAGACCCACTCCCTCCCTAAGCGTAACCTGTACGCCAGTACGCCAGTATGCTTTCCTTCTTAGTGAATCAGAGAAGCGCCGACGAGGTTCCTCTGACACACTAACCCCCCCAACCCTAACATAATGTTCTTAGTGAGACAGAGAAGTGCCGACGAGGTTTCTCTGTCACACTAACAACCCAACATGATGTAAAAATGTATGGTACGCGGCGTCTACACGTTACGCTTCCCTTCCCTTCTGGGTCAACTCAGAGGCACCCAGAGAGGTGCCTCCCAGAGCCCACCCTAACCCCTACGCCTAAACCACTGTACAAATGACAGACGACAAACGGAAACGACAAATTTTTGAAAAATTTCACGACAAACGGAAACGACCCGAAACGGGCCTGTCCCGGCAAATGACAACTCGAAACGTAATTTTTTCTGGTCGTGCCCATCTCTAGTCACTGCTCTCCCCCACCCAGTCTCTCTCTCTCTCTCTCTCTCTCTGTGCTGTGCTCCCTTTCCTCTCTCCCTTTCCATTGTTAAAGAGCAAATGGCAAGTGGAGTTGCCAGAAGATAACAACTTGTCCACCTTGATCATAGCTAAGATGAGAGAATTGCGGGGGAGAGGCAGTCTTTGTTAAACAGAAAATTGAACACTTTCATTTTGTAAATGCATATGAGCTAGCTATCCTAGATTTTTCCATTCATAGTTTTAAATCTAAATGAGAAGGCAAATACAGTAGTAAAGTCTTCCAGCTGACTGAATAAAAGATAACCAGTTTTTAAAGTATAAAAGAACAGGCTAATCTTCAAAGTTAGCACATCTGTACCTCAGATTGGAGTCTGATGTGTGCTATAATTATTTTGTGTGTATTTACACGAATTATATCTAATTTATTCCTCCCTAGTAAACAATCTGGACAAGTAATATGTATGTTCCACGGATTCATTCTGATTCTAATCTTCTGCTTAAGTAAGCAATAGTTTTTCCAATGTTCCAATCAGGTATCCAGGGGCCTTGCCAAACAGACTGAATTGAATGACTTCCTGCTTGATGTGTCAAAGTAAGTAAAATGTGGTACAAACTGAGTACTGTATGCTGTTGTGCAATTTCTAGGCAATTGATACATTTTATTCCTCACTGTTTACTCATCTCTTTGGGAATTGTTGATCATACATTATTTACTCGTTTCTGATGCGAACCGGGAATACCTTCTGTAGTCATAAATTATAAATATGCTAAATAGATTCACCAGACTATTATTTAATGCTAAGCAGTATTTCTTTTTTAACTTAATTTTATTTTTGAGAGAGAGAGAGAGAGAGAGAGAGAGAGAGAGAGAGAGACTCAAAATGATTTGGTTACATCCAAATTGGGTCTTATGGAAAGCAGACATATTGAAATGAATGGAAACAAAGATAGTAATAACTAAATGACTTAAGTCCCATTGTTTCCATTTTAATTAGGTAAGTTTGCTAAAAGTCTAGGTACAATTCATTTAGTATGTTACAGTCCAATTTTGGTGTATACTTTGATGTATATTTGATGTATTTTGCCAGTCAGCATAGAAGGGTTAAGTTTAAAATTGAAACTCTGGAAGGAAATGCCAAACAAGAATTTTTTTCTTCCAAAGACTTCTCTTGGGCAGTGTATTAGTCCCCATGAAAGTTAATGTACAGCAAGAATTCTTTCTAAGGTGTTTTCTGATCATTTTAGTAGTAGATGAAAAATGAAGGATCTTTGTGCATAGACTAGAATTAGATATTACATATTTTTCCTTGTGGGTCTGAATATAAGATATAAAATAATTACTAGTTAATATGGCAAAATTAAAGCTTGGTTCAGTGAACAGGTGAAAAGTGTTAAGAGGATTTCAACCTCACATTTGGCTGTAACCCTTTTAATAGGCTGTATAGAACTGCTTTGAAACTGTATTTAATTCAAAACTCCTATTTAGTGCAGAAGTAGAATGAAATCTGGGTTTGATGGCTCAGTCACTGAGTGACCCTGGGCAAGACATCATAACTGATGATGGGTGGCCGGCCGGCCAGGGGGTGTATGGATAGATAGATGGACGGATGGATTCCTTGATTGGATTGTTATACTGCTCCTGTTAGTGCCAAAGGATCTGACAGAGTTGCTATAAAATGTCTCAGGGTGTTTGCCCTTGTGAAATTTACAGTACGCTGATCACTTTCCCCTGGTGAGGAGAATGTCAAATTAATTATTCCCACTTATAGAACAGGTGATCATCACTATCAAAGCAAACAACTCTGGTTTTCTTAAGGCTGTTCCACTTTGCCACATGATAATCAATAATCATTATTTGTATAGGCAGTTAAAAACCAGCATAAGTTCTTGGCAAATTGTAACATCTAAGGACATTATTTCTTTTTCTCCAGAACATATTTTGATAACATAGTTGCAATAGATTCTCTACTTGAACATATCATGGTAAGATATCTTCTGAAATTTCACTGTTCCCTTTTAAAACAGTATATGCAACAGGTGTTGTTTTTTATTATCCCTTGCCCCCATCTTCATTTATCTTTCAAATCAATAACTGTGTTGCATTTGCTAATTTAGAATATTGTGCAAATCTTCTGAGAAATTGGATATAAATTTGTGCAGTACCATTCTGTGACCTGATGTGTCTGAATGCTTATTTTGTCTTATTCTTCATGGTGAGAATTCTGAAATAATATGAAACCTAGAATTGATAGGCCTATGACATTGTGAGTGGGTTACCAGAATAAAATACTAAATTTAATTTTGGACTGCTGTAATCAACAATTCAAAGTCAACAACAACAAAAATGCCTTGTATTTTTATGGTGTTATATCCACAGTAACTTCATGTTTTTGTATTATCTTCATGGTGTATAGTGTTGATAGACAATGCTTTTCCTTAACTAAATATGTGAGAATCTTAGATTCATAGAATCATAGAGTTAGAAGAGACCTCAAGAGCCATCCAGTCCAACCCCCCGCCATGCAGGAACCACCACTACTGTACTCTTATGGCTTAACACACTTGTATGGCAGTAATCATAGAATGTGGAGTTGCATAAATCTTTTTTTAAAAAGCTAATTGCAGCTACTCATGTTAAAGACTTTGTGGTAGGGAGTAACCCTTACCTACTCTCACTTAATTGCCACCTCCCCCTAAAAGTTTCTGTTAATCTGAGGATGGAGTAGGGTGGGAAACAAAATTTATAATCTCCTAGTGATGTCTGTTAACTACTCTGTGTTTATTTGCTCCAGAAGCAGGATTTGAATGATGTATGTTTTTAGAACCTGTGGAAGTCTACATATTAACTTTAAATCATGAAACCTAATACAGAACTTGTCTTAAGACCGTTTGGGTTAATTTCAGCTTTGTTTTCTGTCTGTAGATATATGCAAAAAACCTGGTGAATGCAGACCGCTGTGCACTCTTCCAGGTAGATCAGAAGAACAATGAATTATATTCAGACCTATTTGATATTGGAGAAGAACATGAAGGGAAACCTGTCTTCAAGAAGACCAAAGAAATAAGGTAAGAATTGGGAGTGAGCGAACACTGTTACCCAGCCACTGTTCATGGCTGCTGGGCTTGTGATGTGGTTTTGTCACAAATATCATCATGCCCCTTTCTTGTCTTCCAAGTTACAAGGGACAGGCTGAGGAACATCCAGTCTAAGTGACTGCCTCTCAGGTGCTCTGCTAATGCCAAAAAGACCAGCAGGCTTCTTTCTCCCTCCCAAGAGTCGTAATTATCAGAAGACCAAAGGAGTGGATGTTTCCCCTGCTGAAACAGTGGAAGCTACCAGCACCACACATTATGTTGCAAGCATTTGCCCTTGTCATCCTCTTATTCTCAAAAAAATAATGGCAGGAGGGAGGATTTGGATTGGAGCAGGGAGGGACATCCTTTAAGTAATGCTGCTGTCACCTCCCTCTTAGGGAAAATATATAGGTACCCATGTGATTTTCTTGATATGACATAAATTCTGGGATAACTTGACATGGGTATAGACCAATGTTGGCGAACCTATGGCACACGTGCCAAAGGTGGCACTCAGAGCCCTTTCTGTGGGTACCTGGCATCGCCCCTTCACAGCCACCCATATTCAGGCTAAATTGCTGTATTGGCACTTTGCGAAAAATTAGTGGGTTTTGAATCGCAGTTTGGACACGCGGTCTCTAAAAGGTTCACCATCATTGGTATAGATGGTATAAGATTGACCTCCCACAATGCAAATTCTCATCTTGATAATATCAGTTGTTTTTATAGAGGGAAAACCTGCAGAGTCCCCATTGTAAAGATCCTTTAGCCTTCATCAATGTGAGACTGAATGCATTTCATTCTCTCCAAAGAAGGTATTAGAGGAAAAGATGGTGGATCAGATTTTGTTAAGTGGATGACATCAGCGTTTGAGCTCAGACTGTGTGGAGCCTATCTTAGAGAAAATGCCTATATCTGCAGTATAATGGGTAGCAGATTCTTATTGTATATTAATTGTATTTTAATTCTGTTTTATGGCCTTTGCCAATATGGAGTTTGTCTTACCTGGCAATTTCCCACTAGGGCATATTAGCCTAAGGATGGACGAGGAAGGGTACAAAATATTGAGAGCCATTTACCCAACACATATGGCTGCCCAACTTTTTCCTTTAAGAAAAAGATAATGTCTTGGGGAAAACGTAAAAAATTTAAAGGGCTGGGATCATTTCTGCTTCAATTACCTCTTCCCTGAGAAGAGCATTCCACTATGCACGAAAAGGACATTGTTTCTATATATTTCTCTGACCTCCACACTATTATATTTGAGGAGAAAGAAGAAAGTTACATACTTAGTCTATATTTTGCAGTAAGTAGAAATTGCATCATTAATTATGACACCACTGCTGTGATTTAAGATGAATGTCCTTGTTTCATAAATGGCACCTGTCATTCCAAAATAGGAATTTGTTTATTTGATTTGTAAATCCTCCCCCACTGCTTCTGCTGAGAAATCGAAGTCTGTTTTCATTTAGGCTATAAGGGTAGGGGCTAGGGTCTCAGAAGGAAGTTATGGAATGGCTGGAGTTAACAAGGATGTTTGGCATGACAGAGGATGACAGGAGATCACATGATTTTGTGCCCTCAGAAACGTTACTCAGATGTTCACCTAATGGCCTCCTTTGTTTCACTGCCACACATTCATCAGGCTTTTCGTGGCATCTTATATCAGCCTGTGACTCATGGCTCACTTTTCCTTTGCACCATTTAATAATGCTTTCTTACAGGCCTCAGATTTTGTGACTCTTCTAATGGCTGTGACATTAGTCCCAAGAGTCTCAATGGAACACGAGCTCTGATTTGTTTTTGTTTTGTTTTTTAATAGGGACAAAGTATTCTCTGGATTTTCTTCTTTTCCCACTTGCCTATCCTGAAGGAATGGCCGTGCAAATGTTGGCTGGTCTATTGTCTAAACACGTTCTGACATTATTTTATAGGGGGTATCCTAGCCCATTTCATTTGCGGTAGAGAAACCATTTGACTCATGATAGTCATGTAAGTCAGTACCACAAAGACACAGCCATTGTGTCTGCATTTATTACCGAAGTTGTTGAAAGAGAAGGCGGCAGCTGTCTGGCAGCATTTCAGACTCATGTTGTCAGTTCAGGGAAGTTATTACTTTGAATATCCAACTGCTAAACAATTTTACTCTCTGAAGAACCAAAAGGAAATAAATCCTTATTTCCTAGATTCCCATTGTTCCTTTTTGTGGTCTCTGGGAGATCACACATATAGGTTCCTTTCCCACCTGTGTGGAATATACTTGGAACTTTGTAGAGCCTAAGCAAATAGACAGTTGCTTAGATGCCCTAAGCACATCTGATCTCGCCTGATTTCAGAAACTAAGCAGGCGCTGTAGGCGCCTGGAGTAGGAACTGGCAAGCCACTCCACTATTCCTGCCAAGAAAACTCCATGGATATGGAGTCAAAAAAAGTGGGTCACGACTGTAACAACACAACACAACACACACAAGCAAAGAGGCAAGACACACCCTCCTGATATGTATGTTCCCCGCTCTGGATTGGGGCATTAGTTCCCATTTTATTGCTTCTGAGAGAACACCTTGGAGCTTTCCAGCCCACACTGTATATTGATGGTAATTCTGGGTGTTGAAATTGTTTTTCTGAAGGTGGTTTAGCAGTTGGACAGGTCAGGCTTCCACCCCAAATTTCCTGCAGTATGATTGGCAGCAGATTCTTATTATATATTAATTGTATTTTAATTCTGTTTTATGGCCCTTGTCAATCTGGAGTTAAAAAGATTTCAGCTCCCAAGAAATGGCTTTAGCCTTGAATGCTGATATCTGTGAGTGGACTGAATTTTGCTCAACACAAGTGTTATGTTTTCTTTTAAGGATCTTGTTTCTACCTTTTCATATTTCCTTTATGTTTTTCACAGATTTTCTATTGAAAAAGGAATAGCTGGACAGGTAGCAAGAACAGGGGAAGTCCTCAACATTCCTGATGCTTATGCTGATCCACGTTTTAACAGGTAGGAATTCAGCAGGCTTGCAGTACAGCTCATGATGTATCCTTCTAATGTAAATATAGAACATTTATTTGAACACAAGTGTTTTCCATAAGTTTAAAGCTAACCTGATCTTTTAAAATAAACAGTACTGAGAGAAACACAGTTCTTGTGAGTCTTCCCTCTGGAAAGCAGCCTTTAATCCTGGAGTTGCAACTCCCTCTGAAGCATATAGGCAGTGACAGAAAAACTTCTTCCCCAGTATTCTCCCACACTATCTCGAGTGAACTGCTTATTTAGGCTGGAGCACCTCTGATAGGCAAAATCCATTAGTTTTACCCCCACCGCCTCAGATCTATTTTTCCCTTGATTCCAGACATGTACAGCAGGACCTGTGGGATTACAGGACTTTTCTCCCTTACATCCTTGAGCCTGTTTAGACTCCCCAACCGCCCTCCTTTGCTGTCATTCAAAACACAACATGCAAAATGTCTTGTCTTACTGCAAAGGGAGGTAGCATCCCAAGACCAAAGAATACCATCTGGGAGATACAGGTAATAGATGCTCATGATAAACATTTTTGTTTTCCCCATTTCCAACCCCTGGAGTTGGAACACAAAGCTTCAAACAATGCAAGGGTTTTCTTTTTGAGATGCAAACTAGCTCTGTGAGGACAATCAGAAGATTTTGCAGCTAACTCCCTTCTTAGGCAAGAGCACATCGATAAAAAAAACTCCAAATAATGTAGTGCTTATAATGTAGTGCTGAATAATGTTATGCTTTATATGGGATTATAAAGCATAAAAGTATTAGTTTTATATGATCAAATTGTGACTATGCCAAGACTATATAGGGAGAGAAGTGTGAACTGGTGCACCCTGTGTGACTTATGTATGCATGTGTATATCTTGCAATAAGCAAAATTAAGGCAGAAAAAGTCTTCAATAAATTGTCTATGAAGATTCTCAGTCATCCAGGTGAGTTTATCTGGATGAAGCCATTTGGATGAGTAGCAAAGCATTTCACTCTCTCAAGTCCTGTTGCCATGACTCAATTTCCAGATCTTGCATCTTCACTAAAATGGAACAGAGATGGCCAATTAGCCAACAAACAAATCACACAGCAATCCAAAAACAATGATGCCTCATACCCATATATTCTTATGAGGAAGGCAGCAGTCACCATGTACAGGAATCAGCCTTTGATCTGAGTGTTTTATTTATTTGTTTCATTTCTTGAGGTGTGATAGATGTCTGCAGTGTACAGAGGAATCTTGAGTCACCTGGTGTTCTTAGACTGCAGTTGCCAGCAGCTTTTGCTACCAGCTTTGCTGGCCAGGGTTTCTGGGAGTTGAAGTGTGAGAACACTGGGGTGACCCAAGATTGAGAACCACTGCTCTAGACTGTCTTATAGGTCTTCACACTAAGCAGCTCCTAGTATTCTGAATGAGTAAAACCTGGGGTTAAAAGGTGTTTTATGAAATTCTAAAGCACAACTTTCCCTCTACATTCCACAGATATGTTTCCACTTGGGAAAAACCGCAAAAATCATTTGGAAGTTGAGTCATGGCAACTGGACTTCTTTTCTTGTGATTCACTCTGGTTGCCATGACTCAACTTCCAGATAACCTCATTTGGATGACTGAGAATCTTCTCAGACATACAGCAAAAGCCATTATTGTTTTAACAGAACCATTGGCTAAAGTCTTCCAGTGTTATGAAACCTTTATGAAACCCTATCACCTTTGGAGACAAAATTGTCCCAAGTTATGAAATCCCCATAGACATTATCATTTACATGGGAAGTCACAAAATTCAGTATGCAACTGACAATGTCTATGCTGAAAGGGGAAAATCACTTCCAAAGATTAAGCCATTCGTGATATGCCAGCATAACTAAATAAAAAGATTTGGGCCCATGTATCTTCTTCTCTGGGCCTTCACTTCTCAAGTTTTATGTTCAGAAACTAAGGGCGCTTTTACACGACCCCTAAGATCTGCTGGCCCCTTAAATTCGGACCAGAGATCTTAGGGATTTGTCGCTCTTCGTGCGTCTCCACCCCTCCCTACTTCCTGGCTGCTGGCTGCGTGAGGGGAGGGAGGAAGAAAAGGGACAAAAGAATAAAGCCTTACCTCCCGGTGCTGGTGGAAGCTGCCGGGGAGCCCCGGTCACTTCCTGGTTCCTCTTAAAGGGGCGGGAGGCAAAAAACAAAAACAAAAAGAAGCGAGGAGAGCCCAGCACATCCGCATCAAATATTTTTCACCTCCCAAGAGCAGGTACAAGAAAAGTGCACTGGGTCGCGCTTAGGTGGGCAGGGTCGCACTTAATTGTCCGCAAACTCCGGAGCTGGTGGGGAAACATTTTTAACCTCCGGAGCTTGCACCCATTTGCGGCAGAGTTTAGGGGTCGTGTATAAACGCCCTTAGTATTTAAAACAGATTAACAACTGAATATCTATTCATCATTCTCTTTCCTTTCCTTATCCCTTCCCTCTTTATTTTCCAGAGAGGTAGATCTCTACACAGGCTACACCACCAGGAACATTTTATGCATGCCTATCGTGAGCCGAGGAAGTGTAATAGGCGTTGTGCAAATGGTGAACAAATTAAGTGGAAGTGCCTTCTCTAAAACTGATGAAAACAACTTTAAGATGTTTGCAGTCTTTTGTGCTTTAGCCTTACACTGTGCTAATGTAAGTTTCTTTAAATAAGGATAGCAAAGGGAATCAATATATCTTTAAATTGTTTTATAAAATACTACTATCTCTTTGGGATTTATTTAGCCAAACTATTTGTACTAATGTATATGCCAATCACCATTATGCTGAGAAATGACAAAGACTAAGATGATCCTGTTCATAATACTGTAAGATTATATTTTCAGATTACCAAATCATTTTATTCATTTATAAAAAAAAGTCTCCAATTATCCTTCAAAATAGTATTTCTAAGTAATCTCAAGGCCCCAAAAATGTTTAATTTAACTAAAATGACCACGATGCTCTTATATTTTAGATGTACCACAGAATTCGTCATTCAGAGTGTATTTACCGTGTAACTATGGAGAAGCTTTCCTATCATACTGTTTGTACAGCAGAAGAATGGAAAAACCTCATGGATTGCAAACTCCCTCCACAACTTTGTAAAGAAATTGAACAGTACGTTTTTAGTGTGATTCTTTTTTCAAATAGAAAAAGAGATTACATTGGGAAGGCAATAGCTGCCACTGTTCAAAGAGCCAAATGCCACTGCTCTGAAGCCTAGATAAGACATTAAATTTATTTTTTTCACCCAGCTTGTAGGCTCACATCATTTGGGTATGTCTGGTGATAGAACTGAATTAGGTGTGGAGATGGAGTTTGACCTTCTATTCCTCCATACAAAGAAATACAGCTGAAACTTGTATTTGCTTTGGGAGGAAGCTCCACATAACAGTCTAGCCTGTCCTCCTACCTTATAATGACAAAGAATCCCTGTATTGCTTACAGTTCAGTCATCCTCAACACATGCAGAAAGCACATGTGATGTGGGGAGTGCATTTGTTCCACTCCCTCTGTAGTTGCTTTCATGTGGAAAGTTTTGTTGTTCAGTTGTTAAGTTGTGTCCAACTCTTTGTGACCCCATGGACCAGAGCACACTAGGTCCTCCTGTCTTCCACTGCCTCCCAGAGATTGGTCAAATCCATGTTGGTTGTATCGATTACACCATCCAACTATCTCATTCTCTGCTGTCCCCCTTTCCTTTTGCCTTCAATCTTTCCCAACATCAGGGACTTTTCCAAGGAGTCCTCTCTCCTCATGAGGTGGCCTAAGTATTGGAGCCTCAGCTTCAAAATCTATCCCTCCAGTGAACATCCAGGGTTGATTTCTTTCAGGATGGATAGATTTGATCTCCTTGAAGTCCACGGGACTCTCAAGGCTCTCCTCCAGCACCACAGCTCAAAAGTGTCAATTCTGTGTTGATCAGCCCTCTTTATAGTCCAGCTCTCACTTCCATATATCACTACTTGAAAAAACATAGCCTTGGCTCTCTGGACCTTTGTCAACAAAGTGATGTCTCTGCTTTTTAAGATGCTGCCTAAGTTTGCCATTGCTTTCCTTGATCTGCAGTGGTCAAGGAGCCCAAGAAAATAAACTTTGTCATTGCCTCCATTCCCCCCCCTTCTATTTGCCAGGAGATCATGGGACTGGTCTTAGTTTTTTGGTGTTGAGTTTCAGCCCATTTTTCTGTCTCCTTTCACCCTCATTAAGAGGTTCTTTAATTCCTGCTTTTAAGAGTAGTATCATCTGCATATCTGAGGTTGTTGATCTGTCTTCTGGCAATCTTAATTCCGGTTTGTGATTCATCCAGTCCTGACTTTCACATGATGTACTTCACATATAAGCTAAATAGGCAAATTGACAATATATAGCCTTGTTGTACTCCTTTCCCAATTTAAAACCAGTCAGTTGTTCTATATCCAGTCCTGACTGTTGCTGCTTGTCCCACATATAGATTTCTTAGGAGACAGAGAAGGTGGTTAGGCACTCCCATTCCTTTAAGGACCTGCCACAGTTTGTTGTGGTCCCCACAATCAAAGGCTTTGGCATAGTCAGTAAAGCAGAAGTAGATGTTTTGGGACCTCTCTAGCTTTCTCCATAATCCACATAATCCAGTGCATGTTGGCAATTTGATCTCTAGTTCCTCTGCCCCTTCGAAATCCAGCTTGCACTTCTGGGAGTTCTCTGTCCACATACTGCTGCAGCCTCCCTTGTAGAATTTTGAGCATAACTTTGCTAGCATGTGAAATGAGTGCAATTGTACGGTAGTTGGAACACTTTGGTGTCGCCCTTCTTTCGGTTTGGGATCTAGACTGATCATTTCCAGTCCTCTGACCACTGCTGAGTTTTCCAAATTTGCTGGCATATTGTGTGCAGCACCTTTACAGCATCCTCTTTTAAGATTTAAAGAGTTCAATTGGAATGCCGTCACCTCCACTGGCCTTGTTGTTTGCAATGCTTTCTAAGGCCCACTTGACTTCACTTTCCAGGATGTCTAGCTCGAGGTCAGCAACTACACTATCTTGGTTATCAGGGGCATCCAGATCTTTCTTGTACAATTCCTCTGTATATTCCTGCCACCTCTTCTTGATATCTTCCGCTTCTGTTAGTTCCCTACCATTTTTGTTCTTTATCATATCCATCTTTGCATGAAATGTCCCTTTAATATCTCCAGTTTTTTAAAACAAATCTCAGGTTTTTCATTTTCTATTGTTTTCCTTTAGTTCAAGGAGCCCTTCCTGTGTCTCCTTGCTATTATTTGGAAGTCTGCATTCAATTTTCTGTACCTTTCCCTTTCTCCCTTGCATTGTGCTTCTCTTCTCTCCTCTGCTATTTGTAGGGCCTCCTTGGACAGCCACTTAGCTTTCTTGCATTTCCTTTTCTTTGGGATGGTTTTCGTTGCTGCCTCCTGTACAGTGTTACAAGCCTCCATCCAGTCTACTCTTCTGCAAACTGTTGTTTTTATGTATTAAAAGTGATAAGAAACCGAAAGGATTGATTAGTCCCCTTGTTTTAAATGCTCTTTACATGCTTTGAGGACTGCTGAATGGGACTTGCACATCACCACTGAATTAGTGGCAATGTAATTATTGATAACTTCCACATCCCAGGTTACCATTGCTCTGGGCAGCAGTGAAAGCCAGGTATGGAATCCGATTTATATGTGTAAGTTCTGAGTCATCCTGGGTCAGTCCCATAGTTGTCATGGCAGCCAGGGTAGATTGCTGTTGTATAAACAGTCCAGTTACTTCTCAGTTGAACATATCTGCTGTGCAATGCTGTGTTTCCAGTGCACCCAAGAATTTTACTCAGTTCATTAACTGGGAAATAAAACACCTGCTGCTCCTGACTAGGATGTAAGAACAATTAATAATGAAAGACAAGCAGCTGTATCATTCTGACCTCCATGTAAGATTATGAATATTGACATGAGAAAAACATAAACTTACAGAACAAGATAAGATGCAAATTAAATTCTGAGTATGCCTCTGGGTGTTCTTTTTTTTAAAAAAATACTGTAGTTTCTGTGGGTTCTTTAGGAGGGTTTTTGGGCGGGGAGGGGGTGGTAAAAGAAAAGTCAAATGCTCTGGAAGCGGCAGTAAAACAGAAGGACTGCTGCACGAAAAACATGAGGCAGCCAACTGATAGCTCTGGTTGTCCCACCAGCAAATAAAGTACCAAAGTGGTTAAAATGTCTCACTTCTTCAAGTTCTTGTCCATTTTTAAACCACTAATGCTGATAAGAATGTTATTGTTGCAGCATAATTGATGCTAAGATGTTATTTCCAATAAAATTCCCCCCAGAATGTGTAGCAAACATGTCAGGCAAAACCAAAAGGAAAAAACAATGATATGAAAATAAAGTAAAAACCAGTGGCACCTTAAAAGCTGTTACATTTTAATGTGAGTTTGTGTGGACAGACCAGTTTTTTCAAACACACTGAGTGAAATACAGTAAAATGCAGAGTTCACAAGTAAAATACTCATGCTGGCTTTGAGAGTCAGAGGTGCAAAGTCGTGTGACAAAGAAAGTACACCTTCTTTGAATTCTAAGGTTTTGTGTATCAGGACTTAATAAAAAAATCATTTGCCATGTGGCAGATCTGAAAATTAGATACATAAATCCTCAGGTGAACAATCACACATGATATAATACATTGTGCCATGATTTATTTTATTAAAAAAAGGAAGCAAAACTGGAGAAGCCATATGGGAAAATGAAGTACTGTATTTTTCCATCTATACTGCACTATTTTTTCCTAAAATTGTAACACTAAAAATTAAAATTGTTACACTCTTAAACACGGAAGTAAGATGAAGAGAACTGGGGGTTTTGGAAAGAGAAGAACAGTGGTGATGGTGCTGAGTTAAGTTCCTGCCCGTGGGATATTTTCCCTCCCAGACTCGCACCCTGAAGACTGGAATCAACTCTCTCCCTAGCCTAGCAGCTAGAGCAGCGAAGGACAGCACTTCTTTGCAATTTCTCCTTTTCCTCCAAAGTAAGCAAATTTTCTCTCTTCCTACTCAGCACCAAAGTCAAGGGCAGCACTCCTTTGCAATTTCTCCTGCTTCAGCCTGAAAAGAGAATGGCACTCATTTGAAAAGCCTTTCTCCCCCTTTGCACAGGTACTACAAGCCCAATCATTAGCTAAATTCAGCAATCAAACATCTCTTTTTCCAGCTGTGGTTGACTCCCTACATTATCCAGCTCCAAACAGACATGATTATAGGAAGGAGAATGTCAGAAAATAAGATGTCAGAAAATAAAAAAGAAAATAAGCAACTACAGTGGCACCTCTACTTACAACTTTAATCCATTCCGAATGCATGCTTTTAAGTCGAACAGTCCAGTAGAGCAGCTCTATCTAATAAATGAATGAATGAATGAATGGAAAAAAATGTTTGGAAGGCAGCTGTTAAAATGCCAACAGTTTTTCACTCTTAAGTCAAGCTGCTCATAAATCTTACTCTGCAAAATTCAAAGTGAATGTAGTCGGTTATGCAAAAGAGCATGCAAATAGAGCTGCAGAGAGACACTTTGGACCTCTAAGTGCAGAGTGCAGAGAGACACCCCCCCACACACTGAGTGTATGATCAGACAGTGGAGAAACCAGGAAGAACTCCTTGAGATCCCAGAAAAGAAGAAGCCTTTAAGAGGAAAACCAGCAAAATGGCCAAACTTGGACTAGAGACTTAAGACGTGGATTCCGTCTTTTAGACGGAAAAAATACGGAACACCTTTGCTGCTTCATGACAGTGTAATGTGTCCTATTTTATTTATATGAGGATGTATTAATCTAAAAATTTCAGACCTACTATGGGCCAGGTGATTTTTATTATGCCCTGATATATAAAGCCATAGCATTCAGATAGGATGTACTTTCTTTTGCACATGACTATATGCTTACATCTCACACGAACAGTAATGTACAGTGGTACCTTGTATAAAGGAATTAATTCGTTCCAAATGAAATTATGTTAAGCAAATTTTCCTTTATACAAATTCCCATAGGAATGCATTGAAAACAGAGTGATCCCATTTTTATGTTGTATGGATTCTCCCCATAGGCGATTCTGTTAAGCAAATTTCCCCTATCTCCGGAATGTTTTATGTTGTACAAATTTTATTTTATACAAGCTGTTTGTTATACAAGGGTCCACTGTATCTTCTTTGGTGTTCGTTTCTTTTGGCACCTGGTTTTTAAACATTCCCACATTCCAAAATATTTGTACTATAAAAATAATATGTGCATACAGCAGGGTGGATTACCTATGGGACAATAGTGGGAAAGTAACTTGATCGGTTGAACTCTAATGTTGTTTTCATATAAAAAGAAAAGAGGATCACCTCTGATACTCTTCCTTACAAACAGACATTAATTCCAACCTGCTCTATACATGAGGTAGTAGGTATCATGAGATAGACACCTTTGGAGCTATTGAAGTTGATGCAAAGAATAAATCCTTGCTCTAAATTTCTACTTGAAAAAAATCTTTTAAATTTTAGAAATGTTGATCTTTTTTTACAAAAAAAAAATGACAAGACATCTTACATACACTGATTTGGGCATGGAATTAAGCACACAGAATTGGGCTCCTTCTCCTGACATTGTCACAACAACCTTATTGAAAAATGGCCGAAAGTGACACCCACGGATTTGCATGCTTAAGTATGAACGAGAACATGGATCTCCCCAGTCCCACTGCAGTTCCCAAATTATTACACTGCAATGGCTCCCGTGTACTGCACTGACTCTAAAGGAACCAGGCTTCCTTTAGAGTCAGTTACTACAAGAGGAACAGTAGATAGATGAATGTCTTCTGTTTTCCTTACTGTGTGTCTTCCTTATGATAGGTTCCACTTCGACATCAGTCCCTACGAAGATTTATGGCCAGCCATTTTTATCCATATGGTCCATCAGTGTTGTGGAACAGGATGGTATGAATTCACTTTTTATAATCATTTCTATTTATTTCATAGGCCTTATTATAGGTCGGAATCTACTTTCAAGGCCTGATCAGTATAGATTCATTGAATCAGTGGGATTTACACAATTGTTGAGTTGTCACTCTGCAATGGATTCAGTGTGTTTACTCTTATGGAGATGAACAGTTAGATTTAGGCTGTAGTTTTGTGACTTACGCTGTGTGTAGGATAGTTGTATTTAGAATAATAATGTTTCCAGTTCTGTGCTGTAAATCTGTTATTAAAACTACTGGTATAAATGTGTGTTCACTCTTCTGTTAAGCTTCTTAGGGTTAAATTCAGAGTGTGAGCAGAAGGAAAAAGCTGGCTTTGCCTCCTCCATTGTTGCTGTCTTCCTATGGTCTGTGCATGCCTCAACTGGGTTTTACACAACATTTATTCATGTTTCTGTAAATAAATATTTTTTTTCATGGTTGAAATGTCGTGAGGCAAGGATGAGGTATGAGTAACTGTTGAAACAATGTAAAAATCATATTTTGGTCCATTGACCAGCAGTGAACAGAATAATCTCTTCATTGCCCCCCAAACAATTTAGAATTTCACATGCTTTATTCAACATTAAATGGAAAAGGTGAAGATCCTGAAGAACAGAATTTAAACAATTGGTTGTGGGGCTTAATATTACCACAATGAAATATACAACATAAAATGAAATAGATTAGAATAACTATTGAAGCTGTAGTTCTAGAAGTGGTAGCTGTGTTAGCCTATGCAAGCATGCCAGGCAAGGGAAAAAATGAAAAAAAAAATAAAAAAGACAAAAATGTTGTGGCACTTAAAAGACTAAATGCTATACAATACTACCTTGATTTAAGAGTACAGTGACCCCCCCCCCGCCATTTCGCGGTTCAGGTACCGTGGTCCCACTACATTGCGGGATTGCAGTACCTGCACCGCTGGGGGAGCAGGGGACAATCGAATTGCTCCCCGCAGCCGCCCCTGGCCCCTCCAAAAAGGCTTGGAGCCACATGGGGGGAGGGGCACCGGGAAGCGAGGCGATCGCCCCCCCGCCACCCCTCTGTGCGGCTCCGAGGCTTCTGGAGGGGGGGCGGCGGGGAGCGATTGATTCAATGGATATCAATGGAGAAATTTTCCCCATTGGAAAGCATTGAGCCAATGTTTTCCAATGGGGAAAATTTTCTCCATTGAAATGCATTGGCAGTGCATTCAATGGAGGGCCCTGGACAAGAAGTCTCGGGCGGTGCAGGCGGGTGGCGACGGGAGGTCAGATCCCCCTGCCGCCGCTGGTGCGCGCTGCCCCAAAACTTCTCACAGGTGCGCAATCCCCCCCTCCCAGGCCCCAACACCCGCTTCCGCATATCGCAGATTTTCATGGATCGCGGGTGGCGGGGGTTACTGTAACTTCATTTAATAGTGTTTTGCAAGATAAGCAAACAGTTCTTCTAATTTTTGCCTTGATCAACAAGCAATGTTTTGATATACAAGCACTGGAACAGGTCACATGATCACAAGTGAGCAAATGGTGGCTCCCCCTCTCTCCCCCTCTCTCCCCCTCTCTCCCCCTGCTGGATTGTGGATGATTGTCTGGAATGTTCCATATCAGGCAGCCTCCAAAGCAGAGGGAATAGACAGGAAAGGAGGTCTCCTTTGCACCAGACAGGAGAGTTTTCACAGGGGAGTGCAGGTGAGAGTTTTATTTTTCTTAATCTTTATATTTTTATTTAATTTAAAATAATCTCTCTTATGTTTTCAAACCATTTCTAGTCATTTTCCTATAGGGCCCAATTCAGGTTGCTGAGTACCATGTTGAGGAACCAACCACAAGAAAAAGGCATAATCAAAACACTTGTAGTCTGAGCAAACCGAAACCACTCACTCTATACCCCAGAGCATAGAGAGAACTCCTAGTTCCTCAAGCTCCTTGCCCTCTGAAAATGCTGGCCACAGAGTCTGGCAAAACATCAGGAAGAAAAACTTCCATAACACAGCCAAACAGCCCGGAAAACTCACAACAGCTATAAAATCCAGTTATTCCCAAACAGAGAATATTCCATAGCCGGGTACCTAAACCATGGTATGGATGTGGACTTCTAGCCAAATTTTATTGTGAGATTTGGCATTTTGTGTGTACAGTATGTGGTCTATGGAACCCCAGAACAAATCATCTGAGTTTCCATTATTTCTTATGGGGAAATTTGCCTTGATATAAGAGTGTTTTGGTTTGCAAGCATGTTTCCAGAACAGATTATGCTTGTAAACCAAGATATTACTGTATTGTAATATGAGCTTTTGTGGACAAATAGTCTGAAGAATTAGACTTGTCCATTAATATTAGTGAAAGTCTATTAAAATATAGCAGTTAGTCCTTAAGATGCCACACTGTTTTTATCTTCTTTATTTTATTTTTATATTTATATTCTAAAATTGGGAGGAGTGAGACAGCCTCAGGTCCAGATTGATTTCCTGTTGAAGGGTAGTAAATATATGTGGAAATACTGACTCCCAGATGATAAATCTCTTACAGAACTGTTCTGACAGTTGTGTAAGGTTTTTCCCTTCTGAATACTGATGTTAAAATACTTGCTGCAGCATTGCCCAGTAGACTCCAGAAGACTGCAGCAGCACTGAACCTCATCAAGCTGGTTATATGAAGCATTAGCAAGGAACTGATAGGATTGGGTGCAGATTTGATTGCACTCTATACTAATCTGACCCTTCTGCTGTCATATTATACTTAATACTGAAAATGTATTTGGGGAAAAATCAATTGCCAGTTTATTTCTGGAACACGAAAAGAATTTGATTTACTTAAAATTTCATCTTTGTTGCCTTCGTGAAGCCACACATATGGGTTTCTCAGCGCACACGCGCAGAAGTCGGATTTCCCTAGCAATAGGAAAGTTCATTAGTCTCCTCCCCCCCTCACACTGGGCATGTGCAAGGGGGTCCCACCCAAACGCCTCAGTTTCCTCAATAACCACCACACAAAGAGGTCACATTTTCATTAGTCTCCATATTTTTTTCCTCAACAACGTACTCCTATTGGAATCAGTTCTCCTTTATGGGGATTGGCTCCTCTTCTTGTTTTATGGCATTTTTGCCCCCATTCAAATGCTGTTTCCTGTAATGCCAAGATACCTCTCTCTGACGGACATCAGGAGTGCCTCTATAGTCTTGGTGAGACTCATCAAACAGATTCTTGCACTTTTTGTCGGAATTTTAGCACTCAAACCATAAAGTATCGCCGCTTTAGATTGAATACTTACCTTTTAGAGAGGTCCTTTCAACCTTCGTCTATGCACAAAGGTTCACCCTCTACCGTTCCGTCGCCGAGTCCGCTTAAACCAAACAAAACGTCAAAACCGGTGTTGTATTCAAAGAAAGTCTCTAAGAAGAAAATTCCACTCCTAGAATGCCTATCTCAACCCACCACTTCAGAATCGATGTTGGCATCATCCAACATAATCGTCATCCACACCGACCAGTCTTCCGATGCCTACCATCCATCCTGGTTTGGAACCTCTCTTTCCATCCAATACTTCATTGTTCTTGGATGCCAAAGGCTAAAATATCAAAAATCTGCCATCTCCCACTGTGCTACCGCACTTGTTTGTGCAGGCTACGGCGGTTTTAATTTCGTCTGCTGGCACTTTGTCTTCATCTTTGATGTTGGTAGGAGCTGTTGTGCAGTCCTCTCTGCTACTGCCTGCTCTTGAGTCAATTCTGCCCAGAAGGTCCAAAAGCACCATACTGAGGGCTAGAAAGGTGCTAAACTACATGGTCATTTGGCTTCCTTGCCACCTGTTCTGACCATTAGGGTGTCATCTGTGCCCATGACACTGACTGACAGAGCTGTCTTCGGTTCCAGTCAGGCCTATGCCTTCCATGCCGACACTGACTCCTCAGGCCCCGATGCTGCTGTCAGCTTTGCATTTGTCAGTGTTGATCATTTCTTCGACACTGATGGTCCTGCCACCCACAATCTGACCTGTGCTGGCAGGTACCTCTCATTTGGTACAAAGGGCTGATCCCTTTCCACCGACCGTTTGCTCCACCATCTACTCGAGTCCGACTACTTATCCAAGTTTGACGTACTACCCTCCATCCATTACACTGTTCCAAGCTATCCAAGGTCCGATCCACCATACAAGGTACTTCATCTTATGCGGCCGCCATTTGAACCTCTGGCTACTTGTGACCTTTGTCTGCTTACCTTCAAAGTAGCATTCCTTCTGGCAGTCACTTCAGGAAGGAGATCCAGTGAACTGTGCACACTACAATATGATCCACTTTACCTCCAGTTTTATAAGGACAGGGTGGTCCTCTATCCAGACATCATCTTCTTACCTAAGGTGGTCACTTCCTTTCACTTTTCACAACAAATCTCTTTACTTACCTCTTTTTCCAAACCTCACAACATCCTTAGAAAGGCAGCCCCACTGCTTGGATGTTAGCCATGCCTTGGCATTCTATACGGACCACACTGCTTCCTTTCGGTCCACACAAAATTTGTTAGTGTGTTATGACCCTTGTTCCAAAGGGTTGTCAGTTTCCTCTCAGCAATTTGACCACTGGGTTGTTTCAGCCATTAAGCTAGCCTACTAGTTGGACAAGAGGCCCTACCTGATGCCTGTCAAAGCTCATTCCACAAGGGCTGTATCTTCCTCTGTTGCATTGCTTAAAGGTGTTCCTTTGCAAGACATCTGCAACTCTGCCACGTGGTCGAATCCCAGTACCTTCGTGAAACACTACAGGACGGACGCCTGCATGAGGTCCACCATGGCCTTCAGGAGAGCCGTCCTTTCATTGGTGATGGCATGACTTCCCACCATCCGGTGAGCGTGCTTGTAATCACCCATCTGTGTGGCTTCACAAAGGCCACAAAGAAGAAGAACCAGTTACTTACCTGTAAAGGTGGTTCTTTGAGTGGACCTTCATGAAGCCACACAGCACCTGCCCGCCTCCCCTCGTACTGTCACGCCTTATGTGTTAATTACCTGTTATGCTGGCAGTTGTGAGGGAACTGAGGCATTTGGGCAGGACCCCCTCGCACATGCCCAGTGCAAGGGAGAGGAGACTAATGAACTTTCCTATTGCTAGGGAAGTCCAACCTCTTCGCGTGCACGCTGGGAAATCCATCTGTGTGGCTTCACGAAGGTCCACTCAAAGAACCACCTTTGCAGGTAAGTAACTGGTTCATTTTACCATTCTCCTGTGTCAAGTAATTACATATTGGATGCTCACTATTTTTTTCCATGTAGAGAAGGATATATGCCAGGGATGTTCTCTGTTTCTTCTTATGTTCTGCTTCTGTTTGGAGCCATCTGGATGTGTAATAACACAAAATTTAACTGCTTCAGTACTGATAAATCAAAAATACAAACACAAGTCAGTTTTATATTGTGATAATCTTTTGTTTATAGCCAAATCTGAATTGTCATAATGAATGTATTGCCATCGATACATGTATGTTCTCCATACCTTCCCATTCTGTTTCCTCAAGATTATTTTAAGAAAATTAACACTGCATTTAAGAAATGTATATGCTGAGCTTAATCTGCCTGTTCTTCACTCAAGTCAACGTAGCTGATATTTACGTTAGGTGGATTTAACACTCCAGTCTCTACCATAGGGTATGACTTTTTGTCTGGAAAAATAATTGGCAAACCCACCCTGATTCCATGATTAGCAGATGCACATACTTCTCTAGGTATCTTTGAAGCTCTATACTGGTCAGCTTCAGCCATCATACAAAAAGCAAAAGAAACTTCCTAATCTGCCACTTATAGTGCATCATCAGACATTCTCTTGTGAACATCCATTGAGAATATCTTCATGGGATTGCCAATCAAACTTCCTCAACTTTCTGTCATAATTATGACAGCCATCTTGATTACAGTTTGGGGAGGTACATTGTCCCAGTCACCAGATTCAAGCAACATGGTCTGAAGCAGAGTGTCACTCTTGAATCAATGTCTGGAATTTCTTGTCATCTGCAGATTGTCTTCTGTGTTTGAGCCCCTGCCCCCCCCGGGTGTTCCACACTAAGAAACAGAGTAAATTTATTTATAGTTCTTTTAACTGTGAAAACAATATTTGGGGACAATGCCCAAAGTAATTCATGTTGGAAACATAAATAAACTGGTCAGGATCATACCCAGAGGATGAGCGACTCTGTCGGTGTTCTCCTTTCTTATTGAAAGGGTCAACAGCTGAGCGTAAGCCTTTTCCCCTCAGTGATGATTGACTGATGTTTTCACTTTAATTCTAGACCAGATACAGCCCCTCACTCTTTAGATAATGTTTTTCTTTGGTGTGGTCAACAGTACTTTCTGTTTGCATTTGTCTCTGTTTCCCACTCATTCCTTGAGTCATTATGAAATTGAGGGTAATTAATGTGAATGCCATTGTACTGACTACACAAAACTATGCCAGATATAGCTCACTATATGTCTTCATGCTCAGCACACGTTCATTTAATTGCATCATTACTCAGAGGTTTTCGCAAATGGAGCAGATCAGAATTGGAATACAGATATAGACAAACTAGGACTAATGACAATGCACAATCATTCTTGTTGCACAACCTACAGCCTTCTTGCAAGCTGCCCATGGACCTTACATGTGCAAATGGCAATGTTTCATTTATCTGCTGAATTCTGCAATTCTCCAATTTCTTGTCTATCTCAAACAGAATAGACTTATCATCCCTTCAAGGCTGTTGGGCAGCCAGAGCAACGTAATAGACTTTAAGAAGGTCATCATTCTGTGTAGATTCCCTTATGAAGAAATCCACGGCCCTCACAAGCTATATCCTTGAGAATCTTCTTGGATGCCCTATAATTCCTTTCTATGATTTTTCCCTGGTACATAAGTGCCATTTGGACCCTTAGCTATGGTGTGTTCCCCTCTTTCAGGCATTAAAGCAGCCATCTTGCTACACCATCATGTCTCCTCAACACGCAAGTGAACTTTGTGCTCTGCAAATTGACCCACCACTTTTGACATTTAATAAAGATAAAGTTGTGCTGTGGCCAGACAGCACATTCCAGCCAAAAATGGTTTTAACATTTCATGTGAAGCAGGACATCATATTTTCTCTTCCTTTCAAAACTTTTCTACACGATTCAAGGTCTTCCTTATATTCTCTGGATGTTCACTGAGCTCTCATATTTTATATTAATGGAACGATGCCCTTTCGAAAGTTAGCAGAGCTTTTCATTTGTTACTTAGAGTCAATATTGGTAAGGCAGTCTATACACAAAGGTTTGCCAAATGGGTTGTGCTGCCAGCTTTTCTCCTTTATGAGGTAGCTGCTTTGTCAACCCCAACAAATATTTATAGTCATTCCACCAGACCTAGAGCATCCTATACTACTTTCTTACCAGGAGTCCCTTTGATATATATCTTCAAGGCAGCCTTCTGGTCTCATCTGTTCACATTTCTCAGTCATTACAGACTGGATGTGTGTGGACTAGAGCAGATACATCACTTGGCTTTGCTTGTATCTTGGAATGGTGTCCCCTCTCCTGGTAAGTAAGTACGCTGGTCACTTTTGTGAACCACAGACACCATAAAAAAGAAAATCAGATCACTTATCTGCAGCTGATCCTTTGAGTGGTCATCTGTGAAACTCACATGGGCTACTCTTCTCCCCACAGTCTGTCACACTGTCTACCATAATTTTAACATGCGGTGGATATGAATCTCAGCTGGAAGGCACTGGGGTACCACTCTGCAGGTACAGTGGAGGCAGGACAGAGCAGGAGTGTAATTCCTGACAAAGAGATACTCAGCAGTAGAATGTGACAGCTTCATCTATGCACAGACATAAGATCCATTTATGTGAGTTCACAGATGACCACTCAAAAGATACATAGTTAATTAACAAGCAAGCAACTTTTTTCTTGCACATATTGCAGAACTTAGATGGAGAGATTCAAATAGGCGGCAGAACCAGGATTTACACATGCATGTAATGTGCAAATATAATTGTCTAATACTGTAGATTCCCAAAGAGTTGTGCTAGAAAGCATTTTAAAACTACACATTTTACTAAAACAGTAGTTTAAATCCATGCCCCCAAAAACCCATTATCTGCAAAACATATCTGGAAAAGAAAGAAAAAAATATATTTAACCCTCCCCATGCCACTCCCCCCCCCTGCAATGTATGTTTCTTTCCATTTGGAAAATATTTTAAAAGTGGCCTCAGGAGAAACTCCCCAGGCCAACATATCTCTATGATGAACAACAACTGTTCTATCTCTTCCAAATTAGACATATTACAGTAAGTGGAACATTTCCAGCTTATGCAGATCTCTATGTGTGCTTCAAAGTCCTGCAGAGCTTTTGATTGGGAGAGATATTTTTAAATGTTTTATTTAAAGTAATTCAAGCTTTACTTTTATTTTATTTCATAATGTTTTGTATTCTGTTATGATCTATGCAATACTGACAATCTCAGTAGAGTTCTGTATTAATACAGTATATAGTCTGTAAAAATGTCTGGAATTGAAATGGCATAAACCTGGGTAGGGGAGGAGGGCAACCAACTTTAGAAATGTTTTCTCAAAACACATACAATTGTGTGAATGCCAGACTAAACATTCTGCAAACTACAGTAGTGCCTCCTAATACGAATTTAATTCACTCCATGGGTCAATTTGTTTTATGAAAAACGTGTCTTAAGAGTCTGTGAAGATTCTCAGTCATCCAGGTGAGTTTATCTGGAAGTTGAGTCATGGCTACTGGACTTCTTTTTTCTTTTTTCACTTCGCTGCTCAAACAGCTTCATCAGTCTTTTTTCTTGAGAGATAGAAATGTTTCACTGCTCATCCAAACAGCTTCTTCAGACTGATGAAGCTGTTTGGATGAGCAGCGAAACGTTTCTATCTCTCAAGAAAAAAGTCCAGTAGCCATGACCCAACTTCCAGATGTGTCTTAAGAGGCACAGTTTCCCTTAGGAATGCATTGAAAACCAATTAATCCTTTCCAGAGGAATAGATTACATTGGTTTTCTGTGCATTCTTATCGGAAGGCTGTTGCAAACTCCCTCAATCAAAAGAGACCCAGGTGAAGGGAGTTGGCGGCTTCACTCCTGGCTTTCCCAACCTTGTAGCACTCGTGGATCAGGTGCTACATGGCCGGGAAAGCCAAGATGGAAGACCAGGCTTTTGTATTTTGTGTGCCCATTACCCCCTCAGTTTGTGCTGCGCAAAATTCAAAAGCCTGCCTCATAAGATGATTTTTTCACAAGGCATCCAATAGGCAAAATGTCATATTGTGAAAAATGCCAGTTCTGGTAAATTTCATTCGTCTTACTGATAATTTCTCTTACGGGGCATTTGTCTTGTGAGGTGCCGCTGTATAATGCTTACTTTGTTGAACTTATAGAAGCTTCAATATACTTCTGTTTTCAGTTTTACTTTTTTAATCTATAAATTAGGCTTGGTTATTCTGTGTCTAAACTTATTTGTAAGTAAGGAATTAGACTTAGGGATAATTAGTCATTTCCTCCAACTATCCAGCGCAAATTTTGTTTACTTAGGAGAGACAGGCATCAAGCTCGTGAGGTCTACGTCTTTGTCCTGGAAGTCAGAAACCGTTTCTGATCTCCTATAAAGCACATAGACATCCTGGTCTGTATTCTGCCTACCCCAAAATTAACCTTCTCATTTACTAAAATGAGGACTATACATCATGGTTTTCTCATATCTACTATGTGATATGAACGTCTGCTACAGATGTTTCATAAATTCTGCCAACTGTCAAGTATTTCACAGCATACCTCAGATTATTGCATATAGGCGAGTCTTTTATTGCCTAGTGTATCATGTAATAACCAGACATGACCATCATAATTGGGAATCTCTAGGGCACAACTTTATTGACTACACAAGCAGTACTCTGGCTGAGGCAGTGGGTTGGATCCATCGTATCAGGGAGCCCAACTGCCCCTTGATGCTCAGATCTTCACACAGCCCTTTTGGAAAGTCCATTTTGTTGTAGGATCCCCTGGGGTGTCCACCCCATCAGTCTTCCATGTCCATTATGCCATTGCAGGACCCTGAGGACCATAGACACAGTTGGTGGCCTGTGCCATATGTCATTGCTGGAGGCCTTCGGCTGTGCCCTCATGCTTCCCCTCCTAGCTGACGTGACCTTGTCAGATGTTCCTCTGTTGTGCAGGTTCTCACCTGCCACTTTCCCCCCACTTGGATCTTTCCCACTGGCTGTAAAACTGCCATTCCTTCAAAGTAACTTTAAGATTTTTTAAAAAATGTACAGTGGTCCCCCGCCCTTTCGCGCTTCATATACTGTGGTCCTGCTATATTGTGTGACCACAGTATATGAAAAAAGGCCCACTGGGGTAAGGGAGGGGAGTCAGTCAGAGGCCTTAGAAATTGGATTTTTGGTGATTCGGAAGTCACTTCCAGTTTTCCAGAAGTCACCTCTGGTTCGCAGGGAGGCCCTTTTGGGGCCTCCAGAAGGTCCAGGAAGGTCCAGGAAGGCCGAAGGCTCCAGAAGGTTCAGGAAGGCCCTCACAGTACAAGAGCCCCAGCTAGACCCCCTGGGCCTGATCTGACCTGTATCTGCATATTGTGGATTTTCAATTATCGCGGGTTGGCTCATGTCCCTAACCCCCGTGATAGGTGGGAGGTCACTGGTATTTGAAAACTCAGATACTTGTACCTCTGAACTTCATGCCTTAAATTGGCTTGAACTATTCATAGCTTTAGAATACTTTCTACTAAAATTAATAAAATCCTAAATAACTTACATAAGCACAGGTTGCTTTGTGTTTAAAACGCTGAAATAGAGAATGATGACTTGATATGGCAGAAAACCATTCCATATGGGTAAGTTGGGTTGTCCAGACTTTCCAGTAACCTTTGCTTAGCCCAGCCTTCCTCACCACGGAAAATTCTCTAGGAAATTATACCCAAAATCTTACAAGCAGGATTTAGGAACAAACAGATGCCTTTGATGGTGAGAAGGAGTCAGAAGTAGAGGTCATGCTTAAGAGGAACTCATAACTAGCTACAGCTTGTAGTCTATCCATAATAGAAGTTACATTTACAAGCTTGGATGATTTTCATATGGGGAGTTGTAACCTTTCAAAATCAAATATTTATTGACTGTTCCTCAGTTAATTAGCTTTTTGCACATTAAATCAAACACATATTTTAATGACCACTAATGTAAGTTAACATTAGAGGATTCTATAATGTTAGTAGAAGAAACTTAAGAGGAATAAAAGTATGATTTAATATGACTTTGTATAAGCTTTGAAAGTTAAAATCAGGGTTAAAATCTGCAGTTGCAAGTGTACCTTCTTGGAAACTTTCTGCTCTTGTGAGTAAACATATGTGCAAGGGAAGTGTTAAGCACAGACAACTGCTATGTTTTAATGCTCTTGTATCAGTTGATAGACTCTATATATTAATCCAGATACATTTTTAGTTTTAAAATGCATTAGATAATTCTTATCTTGAATTGTAACTATAGAGGCAAGGTAGTTGTCTTTCCTGCCATGTAAGTCTGCCCCGTTTTGCACATGCAGGAGGAACAGAGTTCCAGAACCTAACGAAGGCGACGATTGCAGTGCTATGCTGTCAGCGTTGAGCCTTTATGTGGAATCTGATATTTTGGAGGAAGGGTAATTAGAGCTTTTAGCTTAGTCACCCCTTTGAATAAATGTAATATGTATGTGTGTGGGGAGTATAGAGATTTGGTTTGGGAACTAAGCTGTTATACTAGCTTGCATATAGAGGTTGGGTTATATCAACCAGTGTTTTGCAAGATGTGAGGGTTACAGTGACAAAGCTCTGTGGGACTCTGATGTGGACATACAGATCTCTTGTCCCATTCTCTCTGAGTCAGAAAATCTTTCTCAAAAAACAAATAATAATAATCTTGATTGAAAGTGTTGCCGTATGCAGTGAAAGAAGAGAATGGTGACCTCCATATGTGTGTTAGTTACCATGCGTGTACTGCAGCTGTTTAGCAATTGAGACAGTTACGTTGTTTGACTATTTTGCATCTTGGGCAAATTTTTAACAAGTGTGTACAGACAAATGTTTAGCTAATTAGGAAAGCAGGGGGAAAAGACTCTCAGTGGCTGTAGTTTGACTATCACAGTGCCAAGCATCAGTTGAATTCTCTTCCACATGCATTTCAGTTATGCAGAACTTTTAGCCCTTTGCATCATAAACACGACCATCTTCAAATTAACATATGCATTAAAGCAATAATGGGAGACGCTGCCACCATGTAGAGATTTATGATCTCATGCCCGTTGTACACCTGCTGGCATGACTTGGATATGAAACGGGACCTTTCTGCATTGCAGCAGCTTTTTCCTTAATGATTCTTATGTGCATAATATTTTGAATATAATGAAATTATACAGGCATTATAATATAAGTAAATCCACTCCCTTTTATGCCTACCTATGCATGGAGGATGGTGAGCAGGATGAGGGAGTGGCAGTCTACCCAGAATTGGGGGCCCTGGAAAATTAGGATCTTGATTCTCATGGTGGCTTTCCCTCACTGGCAGAGTGCTCCTTCTTCAGGCTCATTCTCCTCCATATTTTGGAGGAGGATGTGTGATTAAGGTGCTGCTTTCTATATACTGTGAGGGTTTCCCCCCCCCCCCAAATTAAATGGCTTGAATAGAAATGGTGTGTTTTGGGGGGGATAGGGACTGTCAGCTTATGCCAAATAAAGCTTTTCGGCCTTTAAGATGCAATAAGATTTGGGGAGTGTGGGGCTGCAACACAGCTAATATCTGCAGGCAAAAATCAAAGAAAAACAAAACCAAAGACACAAAACATGTGGCACCTTAAAGACTAACTTTCATATTTTAATGTAACGTTTCGTGGACACGTCCACTTCTTCAGATAGCTATATGTCTGAAGAAGTGGATGTTTCCACGAAATGCTACATTAACATATGAAAGTTAGTATTCAAGGTGCCACATGTCTTGTTTATTTTCTTTTGTTTAGTTTTTTTTTTGATGTTTGCATGCAATTCTTGGAAAGACTAACACGGCTACCCTCTCTGAAGCTAATATCTGGTGATTGTTCTGTAACATAGTAGAGAAGGAACATTGTCAGTTGAAGTTGTCACTGAAAGCTGTGGAAGAAGTAAGGGTGTAATCATAGCTGTTTCTTCTGTGGTGTGTTCACTCCCAGATACTAAAAATAGCCTACCTTTGATCTGCAAGAAGAGAGGTAATTCTCTCTGCTAAATTCTAGTTTGACATTTAGTCAATGGCACACACACCCCTTTTCTGAACTGTAGGTTAGACAGAGCATATATACCCTCCTCCAGTTTGAAATGTCTTGTTAAATATTTATCAGTCAGTTAACTGAGTTCCATATGGAAAGATCATGCAGACATTTCATGTCTCAGTAATGTACAAAAAGATATGACTCTGAAGGATGGGGTTGAAAGGAAAGACAAGAATGTACAAGTTTGATTGGTAAAATCTAATTTTATATTGAAATTAATTCTACTTTTATCAGTATAACTAAATGTGCACTCACCTTAGAAGTTAAGTCAAAGAGTGCAGCAGTGATTTGGGGAGGAAATACAATCATTTTTTCAGAGATTGTCTGTGAAGGATTAATTGTAAAATACTCTCTTGTTCTTTTTTTATTATAATCATTCTTATTTTTTCACATTCTTTGTCTCACTGCTTGTTTTCTTTCAAGTTTTGACTTGGAAAAACTATGTCGTTTCACAATGTCTGTAAAGAAGAATTATCGCCGTGTGCCCTATCACAACTGGAAGCATGCAATTACAGTTGCACACTGCATGTATGCCATTCTTCAGAATAACCGCAGGGTCTTCACTGATTTAGAAGTAAGTGTAGAATTTTTTTAATGTGAAGAGTCATTATCTATGGAGGGATGTGTGCTGTTAAATAATTTGGCCACTTAAAGCACTGTTTCAATTCAGTCTGCTTTAGCTAGGATCTACTTTAATTTAGACTAGAATTTGAGTCCCAATTGAGATTTCTGAAATTTGAGATGTTTTAAGAGGGTTCTTGTAGTTCTGAGGACCCTGTTAATCCAAGCAATTGTTTAGGTTTAAATCTCTTACCTGGATAGATCTTGCATTGTATGGTAGACGCAAGGGTTAATCCTTGGCATCCTGTAGTAAATGATTTCCAGATAGTAGAGCTGGTTCTGAAAGTCAGCAACAGAGCTGCTTTCTTCAGTTGCAGCCTGCTATTTAGCATAATATATTATTTGATCCCAGTAAATTGAGGTTTGTATAGTACCGTACATTTGATCTATCAGTTGACTCGCGTGAATTTCTCTGAAGGAGTGGAGCGGCATCTAGTGGTACAAAACCAATCTGAATACTAAAATACTTTTCAACCTGTTTCCTAATCTAGAGGAAAGGTCTTCTAATTGCCTGTTTATGCCATGACTTGGATCACAGAGGTTACAGCAACAGCTATCTCCAGAAGTTTGATCATCCATTGGCAGCTCTTTATTCCACCTCAACAATGGAACAGCACCACTTTTCACAGACAGTGTCAATATTGCAGGTAGCTAATTATATTCTAACTTAAAACAGTTTAGTATTGACAAGCTGCATGTCATAGGGTTGGATAGAAGCTCCATAATTCTCTGCAACATAGCTGGACTGGTAGAATTGTTTGAATTGTAATTATGTAGAATAGAATTATTGCATCTTGATAACACAATGCCCCTTTAAAAATTTCTTTGGTTCATATCTTTTGAAGCTTTTATATTTTAAGCCAAAAACATAACTATAATTAATATAACTTATCTAAGATATTTTAATACTGGCATTTATCTTTTCAAACTTAAAAATACTGTTCCTCTTAAATCACACAAAATTGCTTTTGAAATGTACTTCCACATATTTATACTTTAAACCTCAGACAAAATGGCATATTATAAAAACTTCAAAGATGTTGCCAAAATTAACATTGCATTTTTTCCTATCACCTCCCTGTATTGGCTGAAATCCTATTGGTCAGTGTCACAATCTGCATTAGAGTAGGCCCATTGAATGATTTGGTAAGTCAACTCCTCTGTAAGGTCTGTTGATTAAGATGAGCCTCTGCTAGGTAGAACTTACTTTAACATAGAACCATTGAATAATTGAGTTGGAAGGGGTGTATATGGCCATTGAGTCCAACACCCTACACAATGCAGGAATCTAAATCAAAGCATATCTAATAGGGCGTTGTCCAATTTTCTCTTGAATGCCTCCAGTGTTAGGGTACGTACCACTTCCCAAGGCAATTGGTTCCATTCTTTTATTGTTCTAACAGTTAAGAAGTCACAAGTAGAGGAAGTCCATTTGAGTCCACAGAACTTATTGGAGAAGTTGATTCATCAAATCCCCACTGACTCAATGAGTCTCCTGCAACTTGTGACACAAGCAACAAAATTTCATCTAATATGTAGTGTGTGTGTGCGTTGTAGCTGTATTTAAAAAAAATCCATTGAAGTGAAACAAAAGATCAGTATTTACCACAACTTTAAAACCCCACAGTCTTACTCACTCTATATCCCAGAGCACAGAGAGAACTCCTAGTTCCCTGAGCTCCTTGCTCTCTGAAGATGCCAGCCACAGAATCTGGTGAAACATCAGGAAGAAAAATGTCCAGAAGACAGGCAAACAGCCTGAACAACTAACTCACAACAGCTATCAGAACCCGTCCATGAAAGCTTTCAAGAATACAACATTTCAATATCTTTTCAAACATTATCAAAACTATTTTGTTGCAAAATAAGCACCACTGTGTTATGTTTAAATGTGGACTGAATTCAAACAAGTTTGGGAACCCTTCCTGGAACTGATGTGAAATTTAGACTTGCAATAACCTGCCACACTCAGTCTTCCACGGCAGCAGACCACCAACATTTTATTTATTTATAGTGTGGTAGCAGATGAAATCACATATTGTTTAAAACAACATATACAGGGGACACACATTTCCTTTAGGAGAAAAGGAATTCTCCTTATTTCCCTTGTTTGAGGCCTAAAATAGGAAGGGAGTTGGCTGCCATCGCCACCATGCTGCCAAATTTTGCCAAGAGCCACAAAAGAGGCAAAGAGGCACATGCAGAGTATAGGACAAATTATGTCTACCCCAATCTAAAAAGGACAGTTTTGAAAATACAGTATTAGAGATGGGCACGACCAGAAAAAATGACGTTTTGACTTGTCGTTTCTCGGGACAGATCCGTTTCGGGTCGTTGCCATTTGTCGCGATAATTTTCAAAAATTTGCCGTTTTCGTTTGTCGTTTGTCGTTTGGGGGTTGGGGTTGGGGGTGGGGTTGGGGGTGTAAGTGAGTGGGCTCTGGGAGGCACCTCTCTGGGTGCCCCTGACATCTGACCCACTAAGAAGGGAAGGGAAGTGTAACGCAAAGCCACCGCGTACATTACATTGTTAGGGTGGGGGGTAAGTGGCAGAGGCACCTCTCTCTCTGGGTGCCTCTGACTTATTAAGAAGGGAAGCATACTAGCGCACTGCTGTACAAGTTAGGGAATGGGATAGGGGATAGTGGGCTCTGCAAGGCACCTCTCTGGGTGCCTCACTTTGACCCACTAAGAAGGAAAGTGTACTTGCGTATGGATCTGGGTTAGGGTTGGGGTTAGGGTAAGGGCTAGGCTTAGGGTTATGGTTAAGGTTAGGGTGGGTTAGTGGGCTGCACCTCTGGGTGCCTCTGACCCACTAAGAAGGACAGTGTACTGGCATATGGGTTAGGGTTAGGGTTTGGGTAGGGTTAGTGGGCTTTTAATGCCCTCTCTGGCACGCCCAGAAGTCTCAGTCAAAACCTGGCCATGCGATTGGTGGAATGGCTCCAAAAAATTGCATGGTCCCATCCCATGGCCAGCCCATCATTGCGCATGCGCAGGTGTAAAAAGAATAAAATAAAAATAAAAATAAAATAAAATAAAATCAATGGAGACGTTTTATTGCAAGAAAAACCCACTGCTGCTACTATAAAAATTCCAGCAGTTAAAATACCTAATTTTCAAATGTTTCTGTGGTGCTTTGGTGGGTTTTTGGACCACGATTTTTAAAAAAATATTGTGGTCACCATTTTGGATCCCCCCCCCACTGCATGGCAAATGTAGATGATGAGGATGCCCCCCCCCAGCCTGGTACCAGGAGCAGCCCAGGACAGGAGAGGGGGGGGAAGGCCGGGGACCCCCCCAGAAACCACCCCTCTCTGGTAGGTGCCCTCACTGAGGCAGGCATATTTTTGCCTGCTTTTATGGCCGGGAATCGGGTTTTTTATTTTATTTTAAAAACTTTTTTTCTGTGCTGCTTGGCATCGCGCGATCGCTGCAATGCCATGAACAACGAAAAATCAGACCCAATTTATCTTTATTGGGTCAGGCTCGAACTGGAGCGGAGTAATTCTCGTTACCGTTACCCGTTACGTAACGGAAACGATGAACGGAAATGGAAACGAGGATCTCGCCGAGTCGTGCCCATGTCTATACAGTATTAAAGTAGCTCAAAATAAAGTGTCATATTGTTTGTCCTTAAAATAATTGTTATGTTTTTTTTAAATAGCTGGAAGGCCATAATATTTTCTCTAATTTGAATTCCAATGAGTATGAGCAAGTCCTGGAGATCATCCGCAAAGCCATCATTGCTACAGACCTCGCTCTGTACTTTGGAAACCGGAAACACTTGGAAGAGCTGTATCAAACAAGAGCACTAAATCTTAAAAACCAAGCACACCGGTAAGAAGTTGATTAATATTTCTAAATTTGTTGGGAATCTCAATGTTTTGCTTTTCCAGTATGAACATTTTAATTTTGTTCTTTTTAAAAAGTGATTTTTCTTTGGATTATTTTCTGTTTTGAATCATGTGTATGCAAATCTTCAAAAATAAGGGGGTCATCACAATGGCAGAAAAGTCAGCTGTGTTACACGGTAACTTGAGCCTTCCATGCTGGAACAGAGAAATACCCCTCCACAGCAGAACTTAAGGTTCAGGAAGATCTAGTGCCAGATGACTTGGGTAGAAGAGAAATCAATGAAATGTTTCAGTATGTGACCTTTCAAAACTACTGTGTCTAGAAGTAAAGAAAGACCCTAGTGAAGTCATTCCCTAATTATAAATTAAAGCTGTCAGTGATAAAACCAACATCCTGTGTCTGGCTTTTACAGTTTATGGAATGTTTTGGGAAGATTCAAAAGATGTCAGCTTGCTGTCTCCAAGTTAGGTGTGTTTTTTTTTTCCGTTTCAAAATGTACATGTGATGCCAAATAAATTTACTAGAGTAAATGATAAATCTTTTCCTACACACTTTCAGTTCATTTAAGCATTGGTACTCTGATGTACCAAAAAAAAAAAGAAAAGAAAAGAAAAGAAAAGAAAAGAAAAGATAAGATAAGAAAAGAAAAGATAAGAAAAGAAATACAGTAGTGATCAGAAGCAACAGAAAGACTGTGTACATCACTGATTCCCAGTGAGTTTTAACAAAACTTCCAAAGGAAAATAGTTATGCTTCTTAGTGAAACCAACTACTGCACATTTTCTTCTGCACAACCACACTTAAGCCAGTGGTTCCCAACCTAGGGGTCGGGATCCCTTTGGGGATTGCATGACCATTTCACAGGGGTCACCATGAGCCAGTGAAGAAAAAGGCACAAACGCCTTGGGTCTGGAGGAGGAGGGGGAGGAAGGAAGTGGGGAAGAGTTAGTTACAGCTTGATAGGTTGGAGGGGATGTCAAAGTCAATGGCACCGGAGGCTGCGATTGGCTGAGGGTACCTGTAGATGGAAGTTCTCTATGGCACCTGCAGCAGTGCCCTGCCAAAGGGGGCTTGTGACCTCTTCCAGGCAGTGCAAGGGGTCACCACATTATGAGGAACTGTATTAAAGGGTCACAGCATTAGGAAGGTTGAGAACTATTGAAACATATAGGTTGGAAGTAGTATTCACATGTCTGAGTGTCTGTTAGCCAGACCATGTGTAATCTCCTTGATTTCTACAATTAGGCAGGAGGCTAGTATTAAAAGTGATGAACCTGTGGGACACCATTCTAAATCATTACTATCTTTTATAAGCTAAATAAAGTCTGCTCCGTTGTTACATGCCTTTGATGATATTTACAGTGTTCACTTCTAAGTATTACCTTTAACATAGACTACTTATTGTTTGTTAATCTGTTTTTAGTTGTTTTAGCATTTATGCTTGTTGGAGATATTAATGGTATGGTGGTTGTCAGGAACTTGAGTCCTTTCAATAAAATGAGATGTATATACAGTACATAGACAATAACAGTAATAAATAAATTGGGTTATTTTTAAGCATTTTGGCTACCATTGGAAAATAATATTGATGTTATAATTCTTGCCAACTCTGTTAATGTTCCTGATAACCAACTAGCAAATGTGTTTAAATAGCACAATGAATTTTAAGTTGTTACTTTCTAGGGAACGTGTGATTGGATTGATGATGACAGCTTGTGACTTGTGTTCTGTGACAAAATTGTGGCACGTTACCAGAGTGACAGCGAGTGATATATACGCTGAGTTTTGGGCTGAGGTATGTATATTTCATTATCCTTCTATTTATGTTTAATAACAGACTAATATGAATATCTTGTGGAAATTGTTACTAGGTTTTTATTTGCATAAGTAAATTGTAAGTTGAGCGTTCATTATTCATTTTTAAAATATTAAGCAATTGATTTCCACTTAAGCAATTGTTCTATTGCTAGTTTTCACAAACTGTGAACCTTTGGTACTACAGATTAAAGATGGTAATTCACATGAAGGAGTGATTGTCCTATAGAAAATGTCCTTGCACATTCCAATGCTGTTGTCTCATGAATGAAAAACTAACAAATTTCTTCCTGAGATTTAGAATTCTGGAAGAAGTTTCTTGAAGACGGCATTCATATATTTGATTTTCCACTAGTAAATAAAGAGAGAAAAATGCTTCCTCATTTCCAGTACTGATGTTTAATATTGGAGTTCAAATGGTATTTGCTTCTATTATTTGGGTTCCTGAAATAGAACTTATAGAAATTGCCATTTTATTCATAACTAATCTGAATGCAACACTTCTTCTTTTAAAAAAGCATTAAAATACCTATGTGCTTTTCATAATCTTACAAAAAATTCTGAAGCAAAATTAGGTGATCAGCAACAAAAGCAAGATTCCTTTTGAATCAGAAAGTATGTGTGAGAAAGATCTGTGAAACAAGTAAAGAAAACAATAAGAGGAAACATAACAGGGGAAAGTAGAAGAAAAGAATGAAAAATAAACATTGTGGCTCCTTAAAGGCTAACTGCTAACTGCTGTATTTTAATGTGAGCTTTCATTCCCTGAAGTTGACTGGTCCATGAAAGTTCTCATTAAAATATAGTCGTTAGTCTTTAAAAATACCATTTTTAACTTTTATTTTTATTGTGTTTTTGTGTGATATGCTAACACAAAATAGTATGCCTACCTCTTCTAAAAGTAAAAGCAGGGACATACTTCTCCCTCTCACAAAATACCAGAATTAGGGGACATCCACACACACTGAGGGTTGGGAGAATAAGAACAGACAAAAGAAAATATTTTTACCCAGTCTGTAGAACTCCCTGCCACAGGATGTGGTGATGGCATCTGGCCTGGATGCCTTCAAAAGGGAATTGGACAGATTCCTGGAGGAAACGTCCATCACAGGTTACACACCATGATGGAGATGTATAATCTCCAGGCTTAAAACTGGGGTATTTTAAGAGCCTGATGCAGGGGAATGGTATTAGGAGACAGATATCTAGTCTCGTGCACTCCCAGACACATTTGGTGGGGCCACTGTGAGATACAGGAAGCTGGACTAGATGGCCCTTTGGCCTGATCCAGCATGGCTCTTCTTATGTTCTTATGAGAGAGGGACAAACGGAAAAGGTAAATTAAAAGAATTAAACATATTCAAACTTTATGTGAAGAGAAAAGGCTCTAGGTAAGTTCTCAACTATAGCTCCCAAATGGCTAACTTCCTCTTCAGTGCCTCCAGCACTGGAGCTTTCACCACTGCTGTTACAGACCAACACCCTGTCCTTCTAAGGGAATGGTTCCCAACCTTGGGTAATCCAGATGTTCTTGGACTGCAGCTCTTAGAAACCCAGACCAGTACAGCTGGTGGTGAAGTCTTCTGGGAATTGTAGTCCAAGAACATCTGGGTTGTCCGTGATTGAGAACTAGAGGCCAGGACTGCCCTATCTCTGCTGTCTTTCTGGAAACAGGCAAAGCTTTAGGGCAGGCATGTCCAAACTTTGGCGCTCCAGATGTTTTGGACTGCAACTCCCATAGTCCTTTGCCACTGGCTATCTAAGCTTAGAATTCTGGGAGTTGTGGTTCAAAACATCAGGAGAGTCAAAGTTTGAACATGCCTTCTCTAAATGATCCTCTACCTATTGTGTCTTTTATATGAATCTACCATACATGGCAACACAGACTTTGTGTTTATAACCATGTACAGTACACCTTTGTGTTTATATCTCTCCTTGTGTGATTACACTGACATTATGTTATCAATTGTTAGTTCCCATCCCTCATAATTTTTAGATGGTCTACCATACATGGAATTTATACTCTTCTCAACTGCTTGCATTCTCTTTTAGCTTTAATGTTGCTTTCTTGCACTGTATGATACCCATCAGTTCCTTGTTCTTAAAATTGAATATCTTAGTTGTACTGGACTGTATATTGTCACTCATTACTGTGAGCCCTCTTGGGTCCTTTTCCAAGGAGAAAGGTGTGTGTGTGGGGGGGAGAAATACTCAAAATTAAATAAATAAATACTGATTTAAGAGAGGGGGGTCATTGCTCCTGCTCCTACATGAGATATCTGACATTACAGAAGGTAGGATTCTAAACCTAGGGGGATCTTGGTGGTAATCAATTAAGGCTCTCCTTTTCTACTGTCAAATCAATTTCTTCATTATTTTTCTACATTCTCCCCCTACATGATCTTAATCTGTAATATATTCAGTTCTAAACACATATCTCCATATAAATCAGAAACATTTCACTGATCAAGAATAAGTAACTAACTAATTAATGTAATTCTTTCAGGGGGATGAAATGAAGAAGTTAGGCATTCAGCCTATTCCTATGATGGACAGAGACAAGAAAGATGAAGTTCCTCAGGGTCAAGTAAGCCCAAAAATATGCTGAAGAGATGTAATATAAAAAGAAGATAGATGTTCATGTCTTCAAGTACTGCATACTTTTGTGTTTCTCTCACTGGTCTGTTTAAGTTAATTTTTTAAACAAAAAAAGTCCACAAATTACAAGAAATCAAAGTAAAAATTGCATGGAACGATGGCTAGAGTTAAATGTAGTAATTGGCGATGGGCACGAAACGAACTTTTGGTTCATTTCATTATTTGTTTTGTTATTCATTTCAAAATGAATAATGAACTGCCCCCTCTAAGAGAAACAAAACGGAAATTTCAGTTTCATTTCGGTTAATTTCATTTGCTGGTGTTTCTTACCTGGTGCTGGTCCAGTCCTCCTGGCTGCAGGGAGGGGGCATCCAGAAAAAAAAACCCCAAAGCCAACCAGCTGTGCTACAGAGGTCGGCAGTAAAAAATAAATACAATTAAAAAAAATGTTTTTAAAAGGTCCGATGCGCAGAACCAGCCTGCAGGCCAGCCCAAAAAAACCCTGATCCGGCACGCGGGCCCGGTACCGGCCCACGAGCACCGGACCCTGTCTGCGGGTTGCCGAACCGGAATCTGGCCAACAGTTAAAAAACAACGCTGGCTGGCCCACACTACAGCTGGTAGGCGGGCCACGTGGTCGGCAGTTAAAAAAAGAAAAATAAATTAAAATGAATAAAATAAAAGGGAAGTGGCCAGGTCGGCACTCTGAAATGGAAAAAATAAAAATAAAAAAATAAAACAAGTGCCAACCTGGCACCAGGGGGCCGCACGGTCAGTGCTTTAAAAGCAAAAAAAAAAAAAAATAAAAAATTAAAAAATTAAAAAGGAGTGCTGACCCGGCCCAGGGCTGGCTGGGTCGCTGCTCTAAAATAAAGAAATAAAAAAATAAATAAAAAAGAAGTGCCGACCCAGCCCCAGGGGCTGCGCAGTCGGCGCTTGAATAAAATAAAATAATATCATATAAAAGAAGCACCGAGCCGACTGCAGGGGGCACACGATCGGTGCTTGAATAATATAATATAATATAATATAATATAATATAATATAATATAATATAATATAATATAACATAATATAATATAATATAATATAATATAATATAATATAAAAGAAGCACCGACCCGGCTGCAGGGGCTGCGCGGTCGGCGCTTGGAAAAAATATTTTTTTAAAAAAGGAGAGAGAAAACACCAAGGAAATCCCCCCAAACTGCTGTTTTATTACAGTAGCTTGCTTTACAGCTGCTGTTTGTTCATGACTTGGGGCTCAATCCCAGGTAGCAGGCTCATGGTTGACTCAGCCTTCCATCCTTCCGAGGTCGGAAAAATGAGTACCCAGCTTGCTGTGGGAGGGGGGAACGTGTAGGCTGCATACTGTAAGCCACTCAGAGACTACTTGAAGTGGTATAGGGCAGCATACAGTCACCCCCGCCATTTTGCGGTTCAGGTACTGCGGTCTCACTATATCGCGGGATCGCAGTACCCGCCCTGGCTCCAGCTGATTAGCGCTGGGGTGGGGGAGAAAAACCTTTATTTCCTCACCCCAGTGCCAATGAGCTGGAGCCCAGGGTGTGGGGAAGGGGGGAAGGTTTAAAAGCCCAGGCTTTTAAAACCTCCCCCCTCCCCCCTTCCCCAAACCCCAGATCCGATCCCCCATCGCTGCCGACCCACAGGGGGTCAAGCAGGCGGGCGGTGGGGGGGTCAGCGCATCACCCCACGCTGCCCCACACTCCTCCAAGAAGCCTCGAGCCACGGGGGCTGGCAGCAGGGGTGATCACATTACCCCCACACTGCCGCCCCGTGCTCCTCCAAGAAGCTTCGGGCCGCGCCGGCAGATGGCGGGGGGGTGATCACGCTGTCTCCATTGAAATGCTTTGGCTCAATGCACTTCAGTGGATAAATTTTTCCCCTTTGGAATGCATTGAGCCAATGTATTCCAATGGGGAAAATTTTCTCCATTGAAATGCATTGAGCCAATGCATTTCAATGGCCCCGGACGAGAAGTCTCTGGGTGGCGTGGGCAGGTGGCGGTGGGAGGTTAGATCCCCCTGCCACCGCCGGCATGCGCCGGTCCAAGAAGTCTTGGAGCAGGGTGGGCGGGTGGTGGCGGGAGGTCAGATCCCGCAACGCCGGCGCATGCTGCCGTAAGACTTCTCGGACTGGCGCACACCGGCGGCCACAGGGGGATCTGATCACCCACCACCACCCAGGCCCCACCTGACTTGCATCCGCATATCATGGATTTTCGGTCATCGCGGGTCCGGTGGGTCCCTAACCCCCGCGATAGGTGAGGGGTTACAATATAATCAGAGCTTTGCTTTTTACAGCTGCTGTTTTATGACAGTAGCTTGCTTTGCAGCTGAAGGATTATGTATTTATTTTTTCCTTTGCCAACTGTGGATAATTGAATCAGTGGGTAATGAATTAGTGGATACAGGGGTAGTACTGTATTGTGAGTTTTCTGGGTAAGGTGAAAATATGGAATAGGTAGCAGAATTTTCAGTTCAGGATTTAGCAGTGGCAGAAGTGCAAAGTTTTACTTCTATTCTATGACTTTTCTCATTTCAGCAGCAAGATTTTTTATTATGTCCATGAGTTGTTTATGTTTCCTTTTACCCATATGAATGGTATCAATAGTAATACTTAGAAAATATTTTGTGATGTCAGTTGTTTTCCTGCCACGCACATTTATATTTGTGTCTTTCTAATTTATTTAATAATTCTTTTGCTGATTTTCATGCCATTATGTTTTTCTCCCCCAGATTGGATTCTACAGTGCTGTAGCTATGCCATGCTACACTACACTCACACAAATCCTGCCTCCTACAATGCCACTACTTCGAGCATGCAGGTGAGTTATCCCTTTCACAGTATGACTTTGTCATGCAGCATTTTGACTACTTTTCAGGAAACTTCTTATTTAGCAGATCTTTGTAATAGAGTTTCTAAATTGATATTATAACATGCACTATTTTTTAAAGATCTGTTCTAATACTTGTTATATTCATCACCTTACTTTTAGTTCCATACAGCCTTAGTTACAATTGAAGGTGCATACTATTGTGCAAGACTCTACAGACTGCAGATTTCTTTTAACAAATACTTCCATAGATATTTGCAATAAATCAAAGCCCAGTAAGGAAAGATTTACATTTATCCCACCCTATTTATCTACAGCAGGGAAGAGCAAGAGGTTTGAGCACCAGTGATGTTATAGTCATCTCCCTCGGCTAAAGTATATTCTTGCTCTGGCTGAAATATGTTGTGCTCTTAATGGGATCCAGATGTTTTAACACTAGTTAATTTGATCTGCTGCACCAAAAGCAAAGCAAAAAAAGCAAAGTGTTCTGCTTATATACCGCCCCATACCACTACAAGTAGTCTCTGGGCGGTTTACAATTTTAATTACTGTGTGCAGGCTACACATCCCCCCCCCCCCAGCAAGCTGGGTACTCATTTTACTGACCTCAGAAGGATGGAAGGCTGAGTGAACCTTGAGCCTGCTACCAGGGATTGAACCCAGGTAATGAGCACAGTTTTACCTGCAGTACAGGCATTTAACCACTGCACCATGAGGCTCCAAGTGGTATTTCAGTAAAACTGATAAAAGGGAATTAGGAAAATACAGTGGAATATCTTCTATTGGATTCATACAGCATTCTCCTAAACTGGCATGTTTATATAAACTTGCTTATATAGGAGGGAGGTGGGAATAATGAGAATAATGAGAGAGACACAATGCAAAAAATATTGGCTAACAGGTACAATTGGACTGCTGTGATTTTTCATGAAACAATGTTGATGATATTAATAACAACCTGACATTGAGCAACTAATTAAACATTTCAGAGTCTCCTACCCCACCAAAAACATTATGTGGCTCTCTTTCATTACAGGTAGCTATTGGGGTGGGACAATGGATTAGTAGGAAAGTCTTTAATTTCCAAAAATTTCCAAAAATTGCAGCACAGATTCTCAGAAATGAAAAGCCACATTTGTCCCCATTATGAAAGGGATGCCAAGGGAACCTTGGGACGTAACCAAGGAGGGATCAGAAAAATTTAATTTCTGAAAAGTCACCATGACTTAAGATGCCATCAGCCTTACATGGCATAAGATATGCTGCTGGATTTCAGCCAGAGTGTGTTCCTGTTATTCATACCAGAGAAGCTAGAATTGAACTATTGAACTTCTACATGAGTAGTAGTAGTAGCTTTATTCTTAAAGTCTCCCTAAAATGTTCCAAAAAATAATAATTAACATAACTAAGAGAGACCATTGCTTATTCAATCATGGTTGATCTTCATAGAGGAGTATAATAGGACCTCTGTATCTGTAGATTCAGTATCTACAGTTTCACTTATGCACAGTCTGAAATAACTATATATAGCATGGTATTGCCCTCTAGTATCTGGTTCTGGTGATCCATGTTGAAATATTTTTCTGGGTCTCTCCTACTTTACTATAATATACAGAATATTTAACATTTGCTGTTATCCATGGGTTTCAGTATCTGTGGGGGGACCAAGCTGTATTTTGAAAATGGAGTCATTCTGTTTGTGTTGGCCTTTTTGCCTCTCCAGGGAAAATCTCAAGCAATGGGAAAAAGTGATACGAGGAGAAGAAGCTTATGGATGGATACCAACCCAGTCAAATAACACTGAGTCTGAGTCACTTCCTGTGAAGATTGACAACTGATAGACATTTAAACAACTGCTTAAGACCCTCCCCTCCTGTTTTAGGGTTTTCAAAAGATAAACACTCACAATGCTAACTGGGAAGACTCAGTGCCGATTCTTTCAGTAATACAGTGTGAACAGAGGGACTGAATGACAATTCAACTACTTCAGAATCAGCTATCAAGGAAAAATGTTTGGCTTGTAAATACAAACAACTTGCTCCCCCCCCCTTTATGGGCTAGTTGCTGAGGCCTTAATTTAAAAATCATTGCGGGAGAAGGGCAAAACATAGGGGTTGCTTTAATTAATGTCTTTCAAGGGTACTATTACTACACTAGACTACAGCCGGCTTTGGCCGTTACTTCACGAACCTCTCGCTTCGCGGCAACCCCTCCTTTCTGTGCGAATCGATTGTTTCAGTCCGCACGCCCCTCCTTTTTGGCTGCGATGCCACCCCGACCACGCCCCCTTTACCGTGCTCCAACCGGGGCGAGTGGTGACCCTGCCAGTGGCCGGGAATCTTTTCGCTTCGCATCTCGCTTTGCTCCCAACGTGACGTGTGGACTCGGTTGTTTTTTTTTAATTACATTCAAGCAGGAATATCGATGCATCGGCATCCAACATAAAGTTTAGCAGGGGACTCCCTCGCTCGAGTAGCGGTGGCGGTGGCAGTGGCGGGGCTGCCAATGATGCCAGGAAACAGTTAAAATCAGTAGAGTCACACGCCGAAATCAATACAGAAACTGTTCCGCTGCAACTGGCAGTTACATATTGATGCATCGATACGCCGTCAGTAGCAAATTTTTAAAAAAGAGGATGGGAAAAACGGACGTTGAAAAGTGGCATGCAAATGCGAAGGGAGGACGTGAGGTTGCAATCGATTCGGTCCAAAAATGGGTGCACGTGAGTACAGCGAAAGAGGGGTGGGATCGAATGGAAACCACGTGACCGCCACCGAATTCAAAGCGAAGGCAATGTCGCTGCGAAGCGATGCGCCTCGTGAAGTAACGGCCTTTAAAACCAGTGTCATTTCAGGAGTTCTTCTTAGCTATAAATAAGAAGCTACCATGTCATGGTTGTGAATGTTTTTGTTTGATTTTTCATTTGAACTCAGACAGAAATTCTCTGGGACTGAAACTACATTCGAGTTTACAGTACTTGAATTTTACTTGCTGCAAACAGGGGGGAACTTCTAAATACAGTGCTCCAAAAGTTATTTTATTAGCATCATAGGGCAAACAGCTTTATTGCACACATGTTAAGACATTTGAAAAGGTGTAAGTAACATAACGGTTTTAATAATTAATTTCATAAGCTAGAAAGTGTGTCCATTTCTACACTGGAACTCGAATAACTTATACCTCTAATAAGGAGACATGTAGTCCTTCCAGTTCATAAGAGTAATGGGTTGAATTTTAAATGTTGTTGCAGAGATCTGCCAGTAAAAGTGTCAAGTTGGCCAGCTCACAAATGATAGGGCTTTCCAAACATAGCCACACTCAGTAGAACATAATGGTACTTTCATAATGAGTGAATTAGACGCTGTTACCACTTTTTGTGTTGTTCAGTAGTACTGCATGTGTTCTGTTTAGGTTTTTCCATCGAATGTGCAAAGGAGTGGGAAACTTCTAAAGCATTGCTAGCATCTGTTCCTTTAAATAGATTGACTAATCAACTAAAGATCTGATCTGGAAACATTGCACTTAAGTACTGTGAATCTGTGATGACTTGGAGCCCACTTCTGTAAACAATTTTATTGTGTGAATACATGGGTATACCTCCTTGCAGAACTAAGTTTTAGACATAGTGCAAGCATTTTAACCTTAATATAGGATGTATAAATAAGCCATTGAGTTTAATCCTAGTACAACTGCCCTCAATGTGAGTTCTGCTGTAGACTTGAATGGGTATCTTTTTCTTTGCCCTTTCTCTTTTGCTTGCTCCAAATTTACCAAGGATATAGAGTCTGTGAGCACTAGGGGAGTGAGGTTATTTGTGCCTCTTGGTCCTGGCTATCCTGTGTATTTTATATAGCATTTGTCTGGCTCAACACATGGAACATTTACCTTGTGTAGGCTTGGCCTGCACAATCTTTGCATACACAACTCATATTATTAAGAATAAGATCTGACCTATGCAGAATATATGGTGTATCCATGGCCTAGTCAGGTGCAGTTTTGGAGTAGGCATGTTTGTGATCTGCTGGATTCATAAATCCTGAACATGCAAAGGCTCATGTGTGGAAAGCATCAGGAAATTCTATTGAGGAGTCTTGTCACTTAGAAATACTTTCAAGACTATGAAGCTGCATTGAGCACGGTTGCGAGAACATATGCAGATTCATATCTGTCAGATTATCTGGGAGCTCTGAAAATAACTGGTGTGTCAAGGTTGCTTTTTCTGCCCAAACTGTAATTTTCAATTACACCTGTTCTTGCTTCAGAATACTACACATGAGCACCGTGCTTCAGTTTGTCAAAAAGGTTCAGCCTATATTTTGTGCAGAGTGAACACTTTTTTAAAAGAAGCTCATATATGTGGATTGTATGATGAATGTGAGGCAAAAATCTGTCAGAATTTTATTTTTCGCTAATGAAAGTTTTAACTGACACCTCCATTCTTGTTCAATATAATATACATGCTGCACTGTTAGAATGTTGTTCATAACAAAGAATTAGTTCAAATATCTACCCTGTTCCAAAAAAGATGTTGTTTTACTAATGTAACCATCAAAGAATGTTGTCTTAAATTATAACTGAGCACTGGTCAGAATCCTGCTGGTGTTTATGTAAGGTATGGGTAAGCTCAGCATGGCCAATTGATAAAATGCAAGATTGGATCCTGGTCCCATGACTAGAATTGTGGCCACTGATTTGTACCTGAGCTTTCATACATTTGCAAAAAAGGTAGTTGCCACAAATACAATTGGTAGGTTTTTGCTTTTGCTCTGGCAGGTCCCAGTGTTTTGAAGTAATCTAGCTGTTTTCCTTACCCTAATTTTGTTGATTTTTCTGCCTCCACAATTGTCCTAGCCATATATGGATGTTGTCACCCTGTAAAACCAAGTAAATACTAAGCAAAAAGGATGCACTGAATTGGTTCATCTGAATAAATGCTAATATATGTGCATAGTAAATTGCACTAAATTGTACTGTTGAATCAATGGGAGTTTGGTGAGTCAACTTTTCTGTAAGTTTCATTAATTCATATGGGCCTCCTCTTACTGATTTATTTTAGCGCAGTAACCCACAATGAATAGGAGGTCCATTTGAAAGAATGCAACTTAAGGAGTTGACTCACCAAACGCCTGCTGATTCTGTCAGCCTATTCTAGTGTGATTTAGTATGTGAAGCAACAAGGTTTTAGTCTCTGATCCAAAATATTTATATGCAGATTGTTTGTACTTCTAGAAAAATGACAGAGCCGTTTAAAGTACAAGAGACAATTCCAGAGACGTGATAAGAAGGTGTTAAGTCACATTATGATGGCAATAGCTCTGTTTAGCAATCCCCATGGATGCTTTA
>JAHTLZ010000108.1:10261725-10276199 GCA_023846285.1 Phrynocephalus versicolor
AAGAAGAAGAAGAAGAAGAAGAAGAAGAAGAAGAAGAAGAAGAAGAATACAGCTATAAATAAGCCAAGCTATGTTTGGTTTACTAATTGATGATATGCACTGTAGACCACCTGGATTTGTTTCACTGATATGAAAACTTGGTGGCTAGAAGACACAATTTTTAAAATATTCTGAATACTGCAGCACTGAGAAGGCATGTGTGGAGTGGTTTGCCAGTTCCTACTCCAGGCACTTACAGCACCTAGTATTCCCTGGTAGTCTCCCATCCAAGTACAAACCAGGGCCGACGACCTTGCTTAGCTTCCGAGATCAGGCAAGATAAGATGTGCTGCATCAAGCTTAAAACACAAAGATTTATGTAAGCATTTAAATAGAAAAAGCATACTTCCCTTTTAGATTTCACCCTTCCAAAACTAGGAAGAGAAGAATATACTAGGAAAAGAAGAAAGAATGGGGAATAAATTATGCAAAATATGATGAATTATGCAACTATATCCAGTTTGCATAATTTATACAGGTTTCAGAATTCATTTTATCTTGGTTTAGATTCTGGATGGCCTACTTGAATTATTTTATTTTATTCATTTAATTTATAAAGGGCTTATATACCTCTGTTGATATTAGAATAGATGTAGGCCTTATGTAAGTAGCAATGGATTCTCTGAAGGCCGCAAGTGATTAGCTGTACGAATGTCCCCTGCAGAAATCTGCTTGCCTTCAGGTCAAACAAAAGTCCTTCTGGGGTTGGGATTGCAGTCCTTACCAGATGGTTGAGTGCTAGCGTGGAGGTGGTAGGAAATTGGCTGCTTGAAATTCGTATGGCAGCTGTATGTAGCTAACATGTTTATTAAATTAGAATAAACCTTGCCAACTGGAATTTGATTTCTGTTCAGGCACTCCGGAATATTTGTGACTGCACTCGTCCACATTTTTACCGGGTGCAAGCGGTTGGTGACGTGTTTGAAGACATCTGCAGCAGCTCTTGGATATTTGGTGATATATTGAAAGAAGTGAAAGTAAGTAAGGTTCCCAAGGTTTAATGGCGGTGTAGGAGGAGAACTCAACCAAAGGGCTGGGATCTGCACAGCAGGATCTGCGTTGCTATTTAAGTCTTTGTGTTTGAGTAACAGTTGCTGCGTAAACAAAATCACCATGGTTGAATATATCTCAGGCGTCATCTCTGTAGTACCAAATGCAAAAGGTCATTGAGAAAAAGCTATGCTCTGGAGAGAAAAGAACATGAATGCTCTTTCTTTGCACATGTGCTGCCATCCAACATCAACACAACTAGTAGTCTGATCCTACAGAACAGCTTGAGCTAACATATTTACTGTAACAAGTGCGGCTGCCTCCACATGGAGACCTCTGCACAAAACATGAAGGACTGTGCCATTTGTTTGTTTGTTTGTTGGATTCCAATTCCCAAAATTCAAGAATTCTCCCAGAAGAATTCTAGGAGTTGCTGCCAATAGACACACATCTCCATTTCACTCACGTGGAACCAGCTCTATATTCCGGGCTGTTTTAAGTTTACTTCCTATAGAAAAAAAAGAAATGTCCCGGGTGTTACCTTGGAGCCCTAGGACTTTATGGGTGGTGAAGTCTTGAAGCCGTAAGATTTTGTAGAGGGTAACCCCACATAACTGTACTTACTACAAAGATCTTGGCCTTCCAGAAAGCACTGAGACAGTCACCTTTTATTGTAGGGAATAAGTCCAAAGCCTGGAAGATAAGCCTTGTCCCAGATGATGAAAATTTAGATGTATCTATGAGCAAGAATTCCTGATTCTTGGAGAATGTTGAAAGCTGGAGTCCAAACAGCAACAAATGTCACACCCCTAGTTGCATAAGTTTCCATTTATCAAGGATATGAGCATGTCTATGGTCATACACTTCCCCTGTTCATTTCTCATGCCTGGGCTCTGAAGGTGGGGTGTTCTTGTTGCAATTGATAGATTTCTTCCTTTGTTATGCAAATTACTAATAGTAGAAGAACTTCCTTGCTTCCACGGCATGTGTCATTTACACAGGTATTACTCCAACTAGAAAACCTTGCTTTTAACTTCCAAAATCCCATAGCTATCATGATAACAGCCATACTGGCTGTGGGGTTTTGGAAGCTGTGGTTGAAAAAAAAAACAGGTGAAATTTCTTGTCTCTTGGTCATGAGTCGGCCCTCCAAGCAAGTGAAATTAGTACATAACAAAGGCTCAATGGGAAACAAAATTCACATTATTCTTTGAATGCTTTAAAACATAGATCTTTCAATTTGATCCTGCTCACACATTAATCCTTTTCAATTGCTGCAGTGGGAAATATTCCCCATCTCAAATATTTGGTCTAGTGGTAAATTTGGGGAGGGGGGGGATGCTACCCAGTTACAAAATCCCATGGTTTGTTGGTTAGTATCAGAAAAGCATTAGGGGGGAAAAACCCACTGTCCTCTTCTGAGGTTGGAAGGAGTGCTCTGAATTTGGATTTCCCCTTCCTGCTCTTGGCGAACAATATGTGTACCTCTGAGATGTTGCTCCTTGTCAGACAGAGGGAAGAAAGGATCAGAGGGTGGCCCCCTGAGAGGAGCAGATCAACGGTTTCCCCAATAGGTGAGAACCTTTTAGCCAGCCTGTTGCAGGCAAGTGGGAGGTGTAAGAAACAGATCCAGAAGAAAATGGCAAAGTGTGGGGCGTATCCAATGGCTGGAGTTTGGAGTGCTCTAATTTGGGATTACACTTCAAAAAAAGAAATGTGGGTACTTTATAGCAGAGGTGGGCAACAAGGGACCTCCAAAAGCTTTTGTGTGAAGACTCCCATAACGTTTCACTAATGGCTGTGCTAGCTGGAATGGATGGCAGTTATGTGACAAAAGTATTTGAAAAAAACAAAAACTCTTCCGCTGAAGTGTGGGAATATACAACTAGGAAAGTGGCAATCCTGTAATACTTTCAACAGGACAAATCCCCATTTTATATAAGAAGCCCCGCTTCTCTAGACATGCACTGGACTGCACCGCATATGTTTAGTTCAACAGAGATGAAATATGATAACTTGACATGATGATTACTAAAATGCAGAATCTTCAAGCAGCTTTAAACTTAGTTTAAAGTGTCATTAATTTAATCACAGTTGATCAGGTGCTTCTTACTGACTCCAATGCAGTAAATACATTGGAACATACATGTTGCTCTTCTCTTAAGGGAAAAATGTATGTTTTGATGTTTTTCAAAGTCAAAGGTTATTTCCATAACAAAGGAAGAAATAAGGGAGGCAGTCCCACCTAGCTACTTGCCTTTACATTCCAAAGTTATCATCTGAGAACAAAGGATGGCAGAGATCAGTCTGTATACTACATGGAGGGGTTATGATAGCTATGTTTAAATATTTGAAAGGATGTCACATTGAAGAAGGGACTGGTTTGTTTTCCATGACTTCAGAGACTATGGCACTGGGTAATGGTCTCAAACTACAGGAAAATATATTCAATTTAAACATTAGGAAGAACTTTCTGATGGTTAGCGCTGTTCGGCAGTGGAATATGCTGCCACGGAGGGTGGTAGAGTCTCCTTCTTTGGAGGTTTTTAAGCAGAGGCTGGATGGCCATATGTCAGGAGCACTGTGATGGGGGTTCCTGCATGGCAGGGGGTTGGACTAGATGGCCCTTGAGGTCTCTTCCAACTCTATGATTCTACAATTCTGCGATTCTATGGATGACTTTTTACTAACATTCCTACTTAATTATACCTTTCAGAATGAATATGAACTCTACATGGTGATACTGCTGGATGCCCTGCCTACAATGCAGTACAGAGTAATGCCCTTTTGCCATTCTGTATTGATCTATACTTTTGTCTAGGGTTGTGTCAAAGATCCTTAATTATAAAGGATTCGGTCCGCCTTCCTAGAACACAACAGATGACTCTTAAAGGGGGATGAGGCACAACACATTCAGAAATTCTACTCCTGGGAGCTTTCCCAGGAAAGAGTTACTAGCACTTGCCCTTGGGATCCATAGGTCCTTAGTTTCTATCTATGAATAAACCAACCAACCAACCCACCCACCCACCCACCCACCAACCAACAAAGCAACAGATGAATGGGTTGGTTATGAGAATGTGATTAGAATTTGAAAAAAATACCAAATAACTCCAGTGACTACAGTGGTTGTATATTCTGGGATTTGTAGCCCTAAGCATATATTTTTCTGGTATAGGTGAACTGTGATATAATTCACAACCACACATTGCTTTTTGTTTATTCTTAATTTCTCCCCCAGGAATGTATGTTGTTGTCAGTGAGCCAGGTATTTGGCTGCAGGTGTTGGGGGTTCAATTCCTCATTATGCATCTCAGAAGAGCCAGTCTGTATATTCAGGGTACTCACAGAAGAAGGAAATGGGGGTAAACCACTTCTTAGTACGGTCTACCTAAAAAAAACAAAAAACAAAAAAAAACTGAAAAGGGTTTCCATAAGACATGATTGACTTTCTAGCAAACAGTTTTTAGCAAACAATGTGTAGCCTGCATAATTAGATTGTAAACCACCCAGAGAGTGTTTGAAGCACTATGGGGCAGTATATTAACAGAACACTTTGCTTTGCTTTGCTTTTTCTTCTTCATGATAGCTTCAAGCTGGAAGTATTGAGATGTGTCTAAATTCGTTCACAAGCAGTTTGATTAATGGTTCCAGGGATGTTCTATAGGCCCAGGGAGTTAGATTGCCATCAATCCTCAGCTTAGAAATTCCTGTCCTTCTCTTGTGGCCTCATTTTTCGTTTTTCCCTCTTGAAATGAAATAGACTTTGCAGAATGAAGTCAAAGGCATGGAAAAGAGGACGGTGATGACTTATGAAATAGAAGAACATAGGCATGATGTACAGGTTCTTGTGCAGAAAGCCAAATCAGCCTTAGCAAGGAATGAAGAGTAAGTTATGTGAGTGTGATAGATTTACATTCAGGTATGCCATGATTATGGAACTCATCCTTCTGTATTTTTAAAGGTCACTTCCCTCACCATGAGATATATTAGTAACTTTTGTTACAGTCAGCCAAACATGGCCTCACCATAGTCATAGGGTACCCAAAGGGTGATCATAAATGGCCTCTCTTCAGCTTGGATAGATGTGATCAGTGGGGTGCCCCAGGGTTCTGTTCTGGGTCCAGTGCTATTCAATATCTTTATTAATGACTTGGAGGAAGGAATAGAGAGTATGCTAATTAAATTTGCAGATGATACCAAATTGGGAGGGGTTGCTAATTCCCTAGAGGATAGGAGGAAAATCCAAAATGACCTTGACAGATTAGAGTGCTGGGCCAAAGCTAACGGAATGGGTTTCAACAGAGGGAAATGTAGGGTGCTGCATCTAGGTAAAAGGAATGAATTGCACAGATACAGGATGGGAGATACAGTGTGATGTGGCGGCCAGGAAAGCTAATGTAATTCTTGGTTGCGTCGACAGAAGCATAGTGTCTAGATCAAGGGAAGTGATAGTACTACTACCACTCTATTCTGCTCTGGTCAGACCCCACATGGAGTACTGTGTCCAGTTCTGTGCGCCTCAATTTAAAAAGGACGTTGACAACCTTGAGTGGATACAGAGGAGGGCAGCCAGGATGGTTGAAGGTCTGGAAGAAATGTCTTGTGAGGAATGGCTTAGGGAGCTGGGAATGTTTAGCCTTTCAAAAAGAAGGCTGAGAGGGGATATGATAGCTATGTTTGAATATCTGAAAGGATGTCACATTGAGGAGGGAACAGGTTTGTTTTCCATGGCTTCAGAGACTAGGATTCAGGGCAATGGTTTCAAACTACAGGAAAAGAGATTCCATTTGAACATTAGGAAGAACTTCGTGACGGTTAGAGCTGTTTGGCAGTGGAATATGCTGCCACGGAGGGTGGTGGAGTCTCCTTCTTTGGAGGTTTTTGAATAGAGGCTGGATGGCCATCTGTCGGAAATACTGCTTAAGTCACAGAAGGTGTGTTGCATTTTTGTGATCCTGCATACTATTAGCTTTCTTTCTATTAAATTCAGTGGTATTTAAACAGCTGTGCAGTGAAATCCTAAAGTGATTTACCACACACTAACTTTAATTGGACATGGTTCCTCATATTTGTGTTAGGACTGTAGCCTTCATCTCATGTTAAGAGTTCTCAGCTGGCCATTTGCCCATGAAAAGCAGGGCAAATGACCCCGATCTAACTCTAGAAACCCCAGTGGACTCGGTGTCCAAGGGTGCCTTTCTTCAGATGCGGAAATTATACCAGCTGCGGTCCTATCTGGACAAGCAGAGCCTCATGACAGTTACACACACACTGGCAGCATCCCATGTTGATTACTGCAGTACGCTGTATGTGAGACAGCCTTTGAAGATGGTCCAGCGATTGCAACTGGTTCAGAATTGTGCAACATGGCTGGTAAGTGGTGGGGCTACCAGGGATCATATCACGCCAGTTCTGTACAAACTACATTGGTTACCAGTGGCTGTCTGAGCCTAATTCAAAGTGCTTGTTTTAACATATAAAGCCCTTAATGGTTTAGGTCCTTGATACCTGAAGGACCACTTCCTTCCATATGAAACTACAGCAGTAGCCATGGGGCCATTTTGAAAGAGCCATCCCTCAAGGAGGTGAGAGAGATAGCCTGTAGATATAGGACCTTTTTCAGCAGCTGCTCCCAGGTTATGGAATGCCCAACTAGCCTGGTGCTAACACTGACAATGTTTTGGTGCCAAGTATAAACCTTCCTGTTCTAGAGGCTTTTTAACTGATGTAACATAGATTGTGGGCCCTGATGGCAATTTTAGTGTATTGTATTTTAATGTTTCTAATAGCTTTTAATTGCTCATTTTAATTTTGAATTGTAAGCCGCCCAGAGACCTGTGGGTAGTGGGTGGCATATAAGTATTTATTTATTTATTTATTTATTTATTTATTTATTTATTTATTTATTTGTTTATTTATTTATTTGTTTGTTTGTTTGTTTGTTTGTTTGTTTGTTTAAATCCCACCCATCTGACCTAAAATGTTATTCTAGGTAGCTTACAACATTCAAAAATAATAAAAAGTATACATAAGAATAATAAAAACACAATTAGTAAACAAATAATATAGCCTTAAAGAAAGAAAGAAATATGGATACAGATACAAAACATTACATTAGAATAACCTTGGGTTAATATTGTAGAGAGTTAACTTGTCTGTATTAAAATTTTATGAGGTTGGTCCAATAAAGGGTACCATGCCTTACATTAACCAAGAGACTTGTTTTAGCAGTCGCCATTCACAAATCTTGTAATGGACTATGTCTGTCATCCAAGGTGGCACTCTTGAATTAAACAAAATAAGGAGATGTTATTGGTCTGCAGTTCCCAACAGTCTAGTAGTTGTAAGCCAATTGCTAAAAAATATTACAAAACTTAGACAGAGAAGTGGCCAGAGAATTAGGGTTTCATTTCACTGTTCAGGTTTGAGGGAGTAGAAATCAGGATAATCCAATAGCCATTCTCATGTCTCTAGTAATTATCCTGCAGTTATTCACTTGTTCTTCCATTTTTAAAGGGTCTGAGTACCGAGGCTGAAAAGTTACTTTAAAGGAGAATAAACCATATAAAGTAGTGGTGCACAACCTTGGGTAACCCAGGTATCCTTGCACTGTAATTCCCAGAAGCCATCACTGCCAGTTATGCTGCTGGGGTTTCTGCGGGTTGCAGTCTAAGAATGCCTGGGTTACCCACGGTTGGGAACCATGAATTTAAACCCATCTATAGTACTGATAGGAAGATGCTCTGGGTCCCAGGGGATCATCCTCCCCCTCCTTATTCATAGGTGACTGCAGTATCTCATTATATCATTCATCTCTCTGAAAAATAGCTTTCGAAGCTTACACTTTGCTTGAAAACGCTGCTACTGGCATTAATAAATGTCTTCATTCTCTCTCTCTCTCTCTCTTTCTGCATGTTAGACTCAGGCATGAGTTAGAAATTGAACTATGGGTGAGCCAGTCTGTCTCCAAGCCGGCAGGTAAGAGATTGGCACTGAACAATGGCGTATACGTTATGTATCACACAGAAGATGCTGTAGCCTGGCTCACTGATAGATTTCTACAATGATGTCCTAATCACAGCAGTTAATGTCAAGATATTTTCACTCCATTTCGCACTCTTTACTAGAATGAGGTCTGCATTTAGCATTGAAAGCTGCAGGGCAGGACCAGCATTCTTGCCCCAATAACCATGGTTTCCTTGCACTCGCAGAAAAGAAAAAGGTTGAGTCAGATATAGCTGTAAGTCCTATTCTTTCCACTGCTGAGCAGCTGACATCCCTGAGGCATCAAATTATTATGAAATGGGAGGAGATTCAAGCAATGGAGAAGGAAATCAAGGATACCATGACTTTTGCTGGTATGGTAAACATCCGAGAGAGGACTGTAAAAGAATTAGAGGTAAGACCCAAGGGTGCAGTGGAAAAGGCAGATGAGGGACATTTCCATCTTCCATTCAGATGGAGGTGTTTACGCTTTCTTTTTATTTTTGTTCATCCTTTTTAATTGTGGTGAGTGCATGTACTGCATTTTAAGCTGCTTCAAGGACACAGCTAGGAAGCAAGACAGATTGTGAAGCAAGAAGAAGAGCAACACCTGGTGTGTTTGTTTAGAAATGAGACACTTAGTGATCATGACACCAGCTTCTGGGACTTAATTGCTCTTTATTAAGTCACAGTAAACGATGGCTATTGTTAGAAGAAAGAACACAGGTGATCGACATCTGGCTCACCCCACCCTCACCTCCTGCTTCTCCTCCATGCTGGCTGAACTATTGTCAGAACTGTGGTTCCCCAAAATAAATATTTTTTTTCAAGACTGACCTCAGCATTGTATTGTTTGTCCTTTACTTTAATAAAAGCTGTAGGTGAGCATCTTCCAAACATGTTCTTTGTAAAAAGAGGAGAGTCTCTACAGGAAGGTACAGAAGTGTCTAGCAAGTTGAGAGAAACTCGGCAGCCTTGGCAAAATAATCATTTACTGGTTTGAAATGATATCAGTTTCAAAAGCACCAGCACTGCAAATATAGTCCTGTTTTTTGTTGTTGACAGTTACTGTCTTATTCTACTAAATGAGCCTTTATTAAACTATTTGTGTTTATTAATTGGATACTGGTGAAACATGTCTAGAGCCTTGTGTTAATTATATTTTCAGGGTGAAGCATCAAAACTTCAGGGATCTAACAAATTTCTTAAAAAGCAAATAAAGGTAAGTGTCGTCATCATGGGGCACCCAGAGTTGTGTAGTGCACAGAGTAATGAACTAGGTCTTGGAGGATCTGGATTCAATTCCTGTCTCAGCCATGGAAGCTTTCTGGATTGTCGAACTGCTAAAAATCACTCTTCGAATACCTTACATAGCCTACTAGGGTTACTATAAGTCAGTTCTGAGTTGACGGCACATAGAAACAACCATAACAATAATCAGAGCCTTAAAAGAGCTGTCAACAATTCTTTAAACTGAATGCATTATAAGCCTGATCCAAACTGAAGATGAACATGTGAAAGAAACAATGATACAACAGGCAAAAAAAAAATGGTTATAATATGGATTTGGAGGAATGGCAAAACTTTGGAACAGAAATTCTAAATTAACTATGATGACATCATATAAAATCTGTATAAAATGTTTTATAAATGGCATATTCCACCTGTAAAGTTAGCCAAAATGTTCCCAAATCTGCCTAGTAAATGTTGGAAATGTGCAAAAGAAATAGAGACTTATCATCATGCATGGTGGGTATGTGATAAAGCAAAAAATATTGGATTTACATACATACTTGGCCTATTAAATGATAAAACACACATAGATTTTAGGTCAGAACTGTTTTTAATAGGCATACTGCCAGAATTCTTAGACAAACAAAATTCTTATCTAGTACTGCAAATTCTGACAGCAGTGAGGATAGTTTAGGCACAATACTGGAAAATTTAAGAAACACCAACAGGTGAAATGATTGTTTAGAAAACTTCGAATGTGTAGAGATGGGCAGACTGACAATGAGAATTAAGGAATAAAAGAGAACTCACCATATTACCAAGTATGGAATCTGTTTTATCAATGGCTAGAAAAAAGAAACAAAGAATAAGAGTAAGCTGGTTGTAACATAATAATGACTGAAACTGAAACCCATGTAACACAATGTGTAACAAATATCACATATACTTTTTTAATGTGTAGAAAATGAGTAAAACATATTTTAAAAAATCTGATCCAGATACAACTGAAAGAAGGCCTGGGCACGTAGCGACAATTACATCATAGCAGCCATGAGAAGATGGCATTTCACATTGGTCCAATAACCACTCTCTTGTGTAGCTCTCTTGTCATATGGTGTCATCAGTAGTTTCCTCAAAGCTTGTCTATGTGATGCTTCACTTCCAATTTGTGGGATCTGTAGAATTTGTCTCTTAAGGCTTGCTGGGTGCATACCCTCAGATTTGCCAACAGGATGGGTTAAGTAGTATCTCTGAGTATTTTATACTTTAGAAATCCTGGGGGGGGTGCACCATAAATTAGCATCAACTTGATGATACGAAATTATGACAATGATATGAGATAATGACAAGTTAGAGTGTAGGGTCATTTGGTCCCTCTAAGCTGCCAGTTCCTAGGAATGTGATTACGGATGATTGTGGCTCTTAGATGCATGCAGTCTGGTCTGATGTAAAATAATGTGGCTAAGATTATGAGCTGCAAAGTCTCCACCTGACATCTCAGCTGTGTCAGACTACACTCTCTTATACACAAGTAGCTATCTGCTCAGAATTACAGGTCAGAGCTAGCAGTTGCCTCAGCAACAACAACCACCCTAATAGACAGGTGAAAGGACTTCTTACTTAGTGGATATGTAGAACTATGTGCATTTGAAGGGGACTTTGTAGTATCTATCTGCAGAGCAAGAGGTAAGGAGTTCAGTCCTCCACTCTGCCTCCTGAGAGAACAGCCAAACCTAGGCAAGCTGCACAGTCCAGAGTAGAGAATACTCAGAAGTACTCCCTTCTTCTGGTAATGGTAAACTATCTTTGGGTACTCAGCACCAACAACACCCTGGCAAGTACTATCATTGCTGTTACAAAAAACACTAACTGGTCTCTTTGTTTTCCTCACAAGTACTAGATGCTTAGGTCTTTCCCATTTTATGTTCTGTAGGATGTTGAACAGACCATCACAACTACATTAAAGAGGCAAAAGTTCACCACAGACTCCCAGCGGTGAGTATGATTGTTCTAATACAGGCGAAGCATTGGTTCGAACGCTGGAACAGTGCCAGGATTCATCAGCACTCAAGCTCTGGCTCAGCCTTGGCAATTGCTCAGCTGTAGAGTTGGGTACAAAATCAAAAAGGAAATGCTGCTTCATCATTTTTAGGGCATGGAACACCATTTGCCCCCCTCTAGAGTGAAATGATTCATCCTAGAGGAATCAATGGCAGGGGAGATGAAGCTCTTCCCTGAAAGCCCACCAAAATTGGAAAGGCTTTGGTGCTAGGGAGCTGAGCTATGAAGCTCCAAAAGGCATATGCACTTGAAAATACTGATCCCATCCATGTTTCAGCACAAAAGTGGCAGGGGTACCTTCCTCAAGCGATTCTAGGTAATCTCCTGAAATCTGGAATGGTATTGGGGCTAGGGAGCTAAGTTATGAAGCTCCAAAGGGCATATGCACTCAAAAATTCTGATCCCAGCCATGTTTCAGCATGAAAGTGGCAGGGGTACCTTCCTCAAGCAATTCTAAGTAACCCTCTGAAATTTGGAAATGTTTTGGGGTCAGGGAGCTGAGTTATGAAGCTCGAAAGGGGGTGCCCCTTGGAAAAACCATTTCTAATTGGAATTGGAAGCCAAGCTGCAGCTCGCCCGCGGCTTGGCTTCTGAAGTTCAGAATCCAATTTGAAAGACTTTTTACTAGGGGCACCCCTTTTGGAGCTTCATTTCCTAGGGGATCAGGATACTTCCACTGGGAGGGATGGACTGACAGACGGAGGAGGAGAAGTGGCCACAGCCAGCCACCCTCAGCCATCCTCTGCCTTTTCCCTTCCTTGCTCTCTAGTCAGCCCCTTCCCTTCCCTCGCTCACTGACTGGTTCCTTCCATCGCCCTTCCCTCTTTCTCCTCTGCCAGCTGAGGGAAAAGGGTTCATTCCCGGCCACACCCCCCACCTGCCGTTCCCTTCGCCAGCCCACTTGACAGCTTTCCGGTGCAGCGGCGTGCTGGGAACTGACTTATTTCCCTCAGCCAGCTGAGGCAAAAGAAGGAAAAGCAAGGGAAGGCCTCTGGACCTGGCCATGGCCACAGCGGAGGCCTCCGGACCCAACCCAATATGTGCACGTCATCAACCTAACGGCATCCACATATCGCAAACAGCTTCTTCAGTGGGCAAGTCCTCTTCTTTGGACAAACTACAACCGTGCTTCAAAAGGCATGCCTCTCCTTTCCCCTCCCTGTCATTGGAGATGACATTGTGCCTGCCTAGTTATCCTCTCTCTCTCTCTCTCTCTCTCTCTCTCTCTCTCTCTCTCTCTGTGTGTGTGTGTGTGTGTGTGTGTGTGTGTGTGTGTGTGTGTGTGTAACAGTTTCAATGTTTTTGCTTGTGTGTAAATTCTAAACACAAGCAGGAACATCTCTGCAACCATATCACTTGGCTCATTGGAAATAAGCTCAAGAGATGGGAAAGATTCAATGTTTCCTTCAAAGCATGGTGAATCTGTCCCTGAAAGTAACTCCTGATCTGGGCTTATGAGACACAAAAGTTAATATTTGGAGTCACTGTTTCTATTGATTGTTGACTGTTGATGGTGAGTTTTTGAAACACTGCACAATCTTCATTCCTCTTCTGATGTGGGTCATCCCAACAGCAGTTCTTTCTGGGCCATGGCTGGTGTTAAGAGGGATGTTGATAAAGTGTCGAAAGAAATAGATCATTGGTCAAAAGTAGAACCCTGGGAGCAGGATCTCTTCTTAATCTGCTTGTTAATGGCTACTATTGCTCAGCCATTGAAAGGATTTTGGAGGGAAGAAGGAAATTCAGGATAGTATCATGGTCAGCATCATGAATGGAGAAGCTGAGTCCAGCCAGCCAGAGACTGATCAGGGGAGAATGGAACTTGAAATAACAGGGACCGCTTGTCCTCTTGTAAAGATAATGGAAGTCATTCTGCCAGAAGGAAAAAAAAAGCAGTGTTATTTTAAAATCATTAATATACAGTATTCATAGAGGTTATTAGAAATAAAATATTAAAGCTATTAGTAGCAGATAACACTGAAATACAAGGTTAATTAGCCTCATTTATAGGCTGTTAATTATTAAAAGTAATTAGCCTAGAGACAGTTCAAGAAATGCCCTCACTAAATATTTTTAATGTGTTAAAACTTTGAGAGCAGTTTAAATTTTACTCCCAGTAAAGTGCATATTTAAGTTCTTTTTAAATTTGCTTGGTGCCTTGGAGATATTTGCATAATATGACAGGTTGTAAATGAGGGAGCTCCCAAATTTTGCCCTTATTTTATTATGACTCTCAATTTGGGAGCTGGCATAACTCTTCTCCATTATAGATTAGGGAATTTGAAAGACTGCAAGAAGCATGAGAATCAAAGTCTGTCTTGGAGGCACAATTGAAGGAGGGTATCTAATTGTGTGCAGTGAGAACTGCATCATCTTTTTTGCTCTTGGTATGCACAAGCTTATTTAAATGGCATTAATTATCAGCAAGGCAGAAATTAATAATGCAACCATTCAATTCCCAAAGCAGCAACCTCTCAGGTGCTGTGATGTTATCTACGACACTGAAGGCAAAATATGTGGCCCATTTCTACATGAGTCAATATTTATCCGCACAAAAAATACACAGCTGGTTTACCATCTCTTGCAAAGTCTCCTTAAAGTATTTTGTCTTTATTGGATTTGTCAAACTTTATTTACAAGGCGTCTTTCCAGACCATGTCCACTCAAGGCAATGAATAAAGCACAAATATAGAGATACAAACGATACAGTGTAGTTTTAAAATTCAACAACACAAAAGATTAACAGTATATTAAAATGTAATGCTTTGATTAAAAAAAAGAACACACTACCTCCCAGTAGACTAGAAGAAATCTGTGTGTATCAACAGGCTTTCATGAACATGGCACCCTCTCCTCTCCTCTCTTCCTAGCTGCAGATCCCAGATGCCCCAACCAGCTGCCACCTCTGGTGTCTTGGGGATTCTGGAAGCAGAGGCCCAGGAAAAAGGCCAGGTTCTAATTCTGAAGGTTCTAACAGTGGTTGTGAATGAGAAGCCCATCTACATGTGCCTTGCCATTTCCATACCAAAATGGATACTGATACCTCAAACAAACAAACAAAAAAGGAACTAGATAGATAGATAGATAGATAGATAGATAGATAGATAGATAGATAGATAGATAGATAGATAGATAGATAGATAGATAGATAGATAGATAGATAG
>JAHTLZ010000108.1:10276209-10297451 GCA_023846285.1 Phrynocephalus versicolor
TAGATAGATAGATAGATAGATAGATAGATAGATAGATAGATAGATAGCCCCTCGCTTTGGAACCAACTGCCTAGTGACCTGCACCTGGTATCATCCCTGCTGGCTTTTAAAAAAGCTCTTAAAATTGCTTTTTAGAGAGGCATTTGGCAACCATTAGTTCTCCCCCTCTTTTCTGTGATATATTAGCCACCATCAATGCTGCTTCTTGCTGCCTAGATGCCCTAAGCACATCTGATCTCTCCTGATTTCAGAAGCTAAGCAGGGTCAGGCCTGGCTAGTACTTGGACGGGCGACCACCAGGGAATACCAGGTGCTGTAGGTGCCTGGAGTAGGAACTGGCAAACCACTCCAGTATTTCTGCCAAGAAAACTCCATGGACGTGAAGTCACGAACTGTAATGACACAACACACACATGCTGCTTCTTATTTTTATTTTTATTTTATATCTTTTTTTTTTTTTTGCTTTTCACTCTGATTTTGTTGTTATTGTATTATTATTGCTGCGAACCGCCCGGAGCCCATTGGAAGATGGGCGGTATAGAAATATAAAAACAAACAAACAAATAAATCTCTATCAAAGGAAAGTCTTCAAGTCATCAGTCAAAGCTACCAAAGAATGGTTGAGAATTCATTTGCTTCTAACTCATTTTTGGCATTAAGAATTTCTCAGGGTAAAATAATATTGTCAAAGTATCTTAGGAAGCACATCATGTGGTTGCAACCCACATTTTCCATTTTTATTTTGCCTCCCCCCCAATCCCCCAGATCTTTTTAAAATCCCATTTGTTCTTTCTTGGACAAATTTCAAGTAGCAAATACTGGGTTAAATACAATATCAGTCCTTGCTAGAGTAGCTCTATTCAGATCCATGGAACCAAATTTATTTATTACTCATTAGTCTTATACAATGGTGGTGTTTTATCATTCCATCAAGTTATTTCAACTTTTGGTGACACAATTAATGGCTTCCAAAAGATCCTATTGACTTTTGTGCCTCTTCATTTTTGACTTTTGCCTGAATATCTGACATTTCTTGCTCAACAGGTGATAAGAGTATTTGTTATAGCATCTGGGGCATCACTTGCTTGCATGAAAAATCAATGTGATAGTCATAGTTACTCCAGCTATTGACATCTCCTTTCTTTGGGATTATAATGTGTATTAAATGTGTCCATGGTTTTTATTTTCTACATTTGTTGGCATATACTTGTTAGGGTTTGATTGATTTAGTCAAGGTTTGCAGATTGAAATAGTTCTGTTGGTGCTCCTGGTGATTTATTTGTTCCAAGGGAATTAAGAGCATTTTTCATCCCACTTTGCAAGACTGCAGCGTCTTCACTTTAAGTTTTTTTTCTTTGAATGAATGATTCATCTTAATTTCATCACCTCTTTATTTTATCCAGATCATATAAAACATTTCTCTTTTCATCTTTCACCATCCCTCACCTAGGTTTAGATCTCCTTTTGATTCCATAAACTTTATGGAAGAGATCTTTTGTTTCCCCGTTCTGATTGTTCTCATCTGTTTCTTGCAAAGCTTATTGTTTTATTATGGTTGTCTTTGAGCCTTTTCACATGACCCCTAAGATCCGCTGGCCACTTAAATTTGGACCAGAGATCTTGGGGGTTCGTTGCTCTTCCTGTGTTCCCACCCCTCCGCACTTCCTTGCTCCTGTCTGCGTGAGGGGAGGGAGAAAAAAAGGGAGAAAAGAATGCAGGCTCACCTCCGTCTGCCAGTCGAAGCCGCCCCGAGCCCCGTTGTCGTCCTGATTCCTGTCTCTTAAAGGGGTGGGGGGCAAAAAACAACAACAAACAGAAGCGAGGAGAGCCCAGCACTCAATAGGTTACATCCGCATCAGGGATTTTCACCCCCGGAGAGCAGGTACCTGAAAAGTGTGCTGGGATGCGCTTAGGTGGGCGTGGTCGCACTTAATTTTCTGTAAACTCTGGAGCTGGTGGGGAAACAATTTTAAGCTCCGGAGCTGGGAGCCATTTGCCGTGGAGTTTAGGGGTCGTGTGAAAAGGCCCTTTGTCTCTCTATGAAAGTTGTGTTTATGATTTTGACCCAATTTTTGTTTCTGTATGCTTCTTGCCATTTGTTAATAATTCTATTAGTTTCATCAGTTATCGATCCAGGACTTTCTTTTCTTGTGACTATAGATGTAGATTCTTTTCTTTTCTTTTCTTTTCTTTCTTTCTTTTTTTGCACTCTTCCCTGATATTATCTCTAGTTTCAGTCCATACTTCTTCTGGTTCATGGTAAACTGAGTTTAGTAATGGAAATTGTTCTCTACACAGCCTTCAAATTCTTCAGGAATGTTATCTCACTGTATTTTGGACTATGATTGCTTTATGATTCATCAGTTCTAATCTAATTTTTGATATTAAGAATTCACAGTCTGCTCCTGGTCTTATTTTCAAAGGCAGAACAGAGCTTCTTCATCTTCTTCTTTTAGCTGTATGGTCTATTTGATTTCCACACTGGTTATGTCAATATCATGCATGTGTATGGTCATTGGTTTGGTTGCCAGAAGCACATATTTAGGATAAACAAAAATGTTTACTTCACAGAATTCTATAAATCATTTCTGTACTTCATTTTAAACTTGTCGGTCAAGTTCTCAAGCATCTTCAGAGGGCAAGGAGCTCAGGGAACTAGCAATTCTCTCTGCACTCTGGGTTCCCTGAGCTCCTTGCCCTCTGAAGATCCCAGCCACAGAGTCTGGCGAAACGTCGACTTCCGGTTGATGGCCGACGGACCAAGACGCTAGGAAAACTCCTCTGGGGGATCCTAGAACGCACAGGGGACTTAAAGAGCCACGTGAAGGCTACAACGGGCTCTAAAAACTTCAGGGAGGCGCTCTGAAGGTGCTGGGTACCGGCTGCGCCCCTTTGCGACTCTCCTCTCACCCCGATCCGGAGGGATTGGGGAGGAAGGATCGAGACGCGGGCGCTCTGACCATCTCTACTCCTGTGCCGTGAAGCCTCGTTGTCTTGACCGGCAAGCCATCCGCCTCCAAGAAAAGAAAGCCTGTCTTACCAGGGGCTTGAAAGACTGGAACAGTCCAAGTGGCTTGAAGAATGACTTTCAAAAGATTTTCCCTGGTAAGAGACGCTGTGAGAGAGTGAGAGCGGAGTCTGTCCGGAAGCGTGGTGAAAAGAAAGCCGTGACGCCCCTTCTTGAAAACACAAGGATTGTCTTTTGGGTGAGAGGGTGAAGAAATCTCTTCTATTTCAAGTAAGCTTTCAAATGTAAATTTAAGGAAGAGAGGACAAAAAGAGGAGCTTTGACTGTCCTGGCCTGAGCTCTGCGGGTGAGAACTGGGTTGCCTTGAAGGAGTTTTTTTTCTTTCCCTTCCCTTTATGTTTTCCCCCTCGCTCTGCTGGCTTGAGCTTGGAAGCCAGGGAGACGCCGCGCCATGTTTGAGTGGGGGAGGGAAGAAGAAATCGCTGGCTGGAATGCTTGCTAGATAGCCTGCTTTAGCAACAAATACCTTCAGTAAATGGTTTTACCAGCGGAAACTGCTGAGTTTGCATCTGGCTGTTTGGGATAATCAGCGCTGAGCCACTGGAAATGGAATTTCTTTCTTCTTTGTGAGCCTTGTTTGTGGATTTAAGCCTGTTGAAGCGGCTGAAGTAACGCTGGTTTTCTCTCTCTTTTTTTTTTTTTAAAGGGAAAAAAAGGAAGAAAAAACTTTCTCACACTTCTGGTTTTCTTTATTCTTAAATTTTTTCTGGACCTTCGTTTTGTATATTGGAGACCTGTATGCTGGAAATTTCCACCAGTAGAGACAGACTGGGAACGGGCAAACAAGAGGATTCGCCATAGACAAAACAATAAATTTTTCTGTGAGGGACTTTGTACTAATTGATTTGCTGGTGTAAAAAATCTCTTCTTGTGTTGGAGTACCATCTAGTGGACTAAAGATTTATTGCATGCCCACTTAAAAAAAAAAGTAATTTCATTTCTTGCCCTGCAGCGCCATCTGGTGGTTAAAAGAATTAATTGCACACAATTTTTTTTCTTTCTCTCTTTTTTCTTCTTTTCTTTAATTAAGCTCTTTGTTGAGTGTTAAAAGGGTATAGGTGTTATAAAATTTCTAGATAAATTAATTTAAAATTTCTGGAAAGTGAAATTGGTGGGAAATTGACTTTGTAAGGTGGTATACTAACTTGTAAATGTGATTGATTGGTGTTAAATTAGTTTAGGAACTTTATTGAAGCCAGACCTATCTCTAATTAAATCAAATTAATTGAAATAAAATATATCAGTTTAAGAAAATGGACAAAGAAAAGAAGAAGGTAGACTTAGGAAAAAGAAGAGATTCTAGAGAAGAGGGGAAAGACTGGGGGGATCTGATGGTACACATAAGAAGAGAATTTGAAAAGAGTGAACAAAGTATGGACAAAAGGATTACGGATTTGAAAGATGATATGCAAAAACAGATAAAGGAAGCAGTGGGAGAAATAGCAACACAAGTAAGGGAACTGACAGTGAGAACGAAGTCTGTGGAAACAAAATTAAAGAGAGTTCAGACGGAAATGAAATCATGCAAAGAGGAGACGGAAAAAAATAGAGTTGCCATAGCTGAAACAAGGACAAGACAAGAGATGTTGTCGCAGGAGCTTGCTTTCCTTGAAATGAAGCAAAGACAACAAAACTTGAGATTGAGATTGATCCCCTGGGTGGAAGGAGAAGACATTAAGAGAAAAGTAATCGCTGAATTTGCAAAGTGGTTGAACCGGTCGGAGGAAGAAACTGACAGAGTAATTACTCAAGTTTTTAGAATTGCTACAAAATCAAAAAAATTGAGGGCAAAGAAGACACCAGGAGATGTGATAGTCTCTTTGACATCAGTGGAGATAAGAGAGCAGATTCTGAAGCACAGCTACGACAACAGACTCATGATTGATGGACAACAGATAATAATATATAAAGAAATTCCAATTTACTTTCTGAGGAAAAGGGTCCCTTATAAACCCCTCGCAGCAACGTTGAGAAATAATGCCATCAGGATAAGATGGGAATATCCTGAAGGTTTATCGTTTATCTTCAAAATGAAGAGGTTTAAAATTACATCAGAATCAGAAGTGGAGAAATTTTTGAGGAAATATGGTGAAGAACTAGGATATAAGAAATCGCCAGAGGTAAGAGGAATATCTGAGAAGAAGGCTGAGAAATTAGGAGCTGGAGAAGGGGACCAAGAGGAAGAAGAGGAAGAGGAAGAAGACTTATCATCAGATAGCGAAGAAGGAAAAGCAGACTTAGCCATAGCTGCTAACGTTTAAATTTTGGATTGACAAATTTTATTTAATTATTAGTTAACAATGGCTTTGAGAATATTATCATGGAATGTGAATGGCTTGAATGAGAAAGTCAAAAGAAATAAGTTAACGCATATTTTGAAGAAGGAAAACTTAGATGTAATTTGCTTACAAGAAACACATATTGCAAAGAAACACAAGAAGATCTTAGAAAATAAAAGTTTAGGTCATGAATTTATATCTTCAGACATCTTGAAGAAGAGAGGAATTGTTATCTATGCGAGAGAGAAATTAGAACCCAAATTAATTATGACAGATGAAGATGGAAGATTTCTGATGGTACAAATTACTTGGCAAGGTGAGAAATTATGTATTGTGGGAATCTATGCTCCAAACGAGAGGAAGCTTGAATTCTACAAAGACCTGGAACAGAGACTATTAGATCATCTAGATGAAAAAATTCTTTTGATGGGAGATTGTAATGGGGTGATCTCACCAGATATGGATAGATCCCAGAAGAAGAAAAGTACAGATGGGAAATTGCCAAAATCTTTCTTCGATATGATTGACACTTTAGGACTGACAGACACTTGGCGATTGAGACACCCAACGAAGAAACAATTTACCTTTTTTTCGGAACCAAATCAGAGCTGGGGAAGAATAGATTACATATTTACCCCGAATGACATCTCATCTAGAGTAGTCAAGGTGGACATTTTACCTAGAACGATATCGGACCACAATGCAATACTGATGGAGATTAAGACGAAACAACAAGGATTGTACCGTTGGAGACTAAATGAAAGCTTATTGGATGAAAAGGAAACTCTGCAAAAGGCCAAACAAATCTTTAAGGAATACTTAAAGGAAAATTGGAAGAAAGAAGTGCCAACAAAGGTAGTGTGGGATGCGAGTAAAGCTGTAATGAGAGGATTATTTATTCAGAGGAACGCCCACCAAAAGAAACAGAAAGAAAAAAAGAAAGATTTGATCTTAAAGGAGATTGTGAATGCTGAGAAGAAGCTGATAGAAAAACCTAATGAACAAGAATGGAATCAGAAAATAAAAATGCTTCGGACCCAGCTTTCAATGGTGATCAACCAAGAAATTGAATGGAAAATTAAGATGATGAGACAGAGGAATTTTGATTCGGCCAATAAAGTTGGGAAATTGTTGGCATGGCAACTAAAGAAGAAGCAACAACAGAAGTGGATAAATAAATTGGTGACGGAACAGAAGGTGGTAGAAGATCCTCGAGAGATTGTGAAGGTATTCCAGAGATATTACAGAGAACTATATGCAAAGAAGAAAGAACACCCAGAACAGATTGAAAGATATCTCAGAGAGAATGAATTGAAGAAAATCCCAGCGGGCAAAATCCAAAGTTTAAATGAGAAAATCACCCCACATGAAATTTCTCAGGCAATAGAGAGGGCAAAGATTGGAAAATCACCCGGTCCAGATGGATTAACAGCGAAATATTACAAGAAGTTATATGAAGAAATGATCCCGATTCTGGCGGAGGTGATGAATGAAGCTTTGGAGAAAGGAGTAACACCAAACTCGTGGAAGGAGGCATATATAACAGTAATACCAAAGGATGACTCTGACGCCACCGATGTAAAGAATTATAGGCCTATCTCCCTCTTAAATGCGGATTATAAATTATTTGCTGACATCTTGGCAAATAGGTTAAAAAGAATCCTGAATGATCTGCTGCATAAAGATCAAGCGGGTTTCCTTCCTGGCCGACAGATGAAGGATAATGTGAGAAACATTATTGATATAATAGAGTATCTGGAGGTCAGAAATGAAAAACAAGCAGCTTTGATATTTATTGATGCAGAGAAGGCTTTTGATAATGTTTCGTGGCAGTTCATGGAGAAGAATTTAGAATATATGGGAGTGGGAGAGTTATTTTTGAATGGAGTGAAAGCTATATATAGTGAACAGAAAGCAAGTCTATTGATAAATAATATGGTAACAGAGAGTTTTCCTATTGAGAAAGGTACGAGACAAGGATGTCCATTGTCTCCACTGTTGTTTATATCTGTTTTGGAAGTATTATTGGAAAAGCTCAGAAAGATGAAGCAGATAAAAGGTATTAAGGTGGGGGAGAAAGAACATAAATTGAAAGCTTTTGCTGATGATTTGGTATTGACTTTGGAAAATCCAAGGGAAAGTGTTACCGAATTATTGAAAGTGATAGAGGAATTCGGTAATCTAGCTGGTTTTAAACTAAATAAGAATAAAACGAAGGTATTAATGAAAAATGTTATAAAAGAGGAATGTAAGGAATTTGAGAAATTGTTTAACCTTACGGTGGTTAAGAAGGTGAAATATTTGGGAATTTATTTAACGACAAGGAACTTAAATCTTTTTGAGGATAATTACAAAGTGGTTTGGAACAAGGTAAAAAAAGATCTTGAAACCTGGAATCGACTGAATTTGTCGCTGATGGGTAGAATCTCTGTAGTAAAAATGAATGTTTTACCAAGATTGTTATTTCTGTTTCAAATGATCCCGGTAATAAGGGGAATAGGACACTTCAAAGAATGGCAAAAGATATTATCAAAATTTGTCTGGCAGGGGAAAAAACCCAGAATAAGATTCAAATTATTGACGGATAGTAAAAAAAGAGGTGGGTTTGCCATGCCGGATTTGAAAATATATTATGAGGCGTCCTGTCTGGTTTGGTTAAAGGAGTGGATCACTTTGAAGGATATGGAACTCTTAGATTTAGAAGGTCATGATAATAGATTTGGCTGGCATGCATATTTATGGTATGATAAGGTCAAAGTACATAAAGGTTTTTTAAACCATGTCATTAGAAAGTCATTGTTTCAGGTCTGGGACCGGTTGAAACCATTGTTAGAAAGATGTACCCCAAGATGGCTCTCACCAATAGAAGCCTTAGCAATTAAAAGACCAAAAACAATAGGGGCGGGAGTCACTTATGGGGACATATTAGTTATGGAAGAAGGGGGCCCTAGACTGAAAGCCTTAGAAGCAATAAAGGATAGATTAACTGGTTGGCTACAATACCATCAGTTATATGATATATTCAAAAAAGATAGAAGGTTACACGGTTTTGCAGAGAAAGATTCGAAGTTCCAAATAATAATGTTTGGTCCAACAAAGAAACTTCTGACGAGAGTATATAACTTTCTCCTGGAATGGAATTTAAAAGATGAGCAAGTGAAAGATTGTATGACAAAGTGGGCCATGGATTTTGGTCATAATATTGAAATAGATTCCTGGGAAAAGTTATGGAATGAGACTATGAGATTTACTGCATGTACCTCTTTGAAAGAGAATTTGATGAAAATGATGTATAGATGGTATATAACACCTAAAAAACTCGGGAAAATGTATAGAATGAAAGATGATTTTTGTTGGAAGTGCAAGCAGAAACAAGGGGACTTTTACCACATGTGGTGGACTTGTGAGAAAGTAAAAGACTTCTGGACGAAGATTTATGAGGAACTCAAAAAGATGTTAAAATATAATTTTCCGAAAAAACCTGAACAGTTTCTACTAGGGATGGTGGACAATGGAATTACAAGAGTCGATAAGACACTGTTTTTGTATGCCACCTCAGCGGCTAGAATGTTACTTGCTCAGAGTTGGAAAACAACTTACATTCCGACGATCGAGGAATGGAGAGCGAAGATGATGGATTATGCAGAAATGGCAAGGCTTACCTGCATAATAAGAGACCAGGACAATCAAAGATTCCTAAATGACTGGAAAAAATTTAAGACATATATGGGATTACATTGTAAGGATTTAAAAACTCTCATAGGTTTAGACTAGAGCTTGAAGGATTATTTTTATATGTAAAGTTAAAGGAAAGGCTGGGAGAAGAAGGACCGATAAAGCCACGCAACGGACGGAGGGAAGTCCAGTAGGATTTAGTATGTTGTTACTAGGTTGCTATAAGTTGTTTAATATGTATTGTATGCTTTAAATGCTTAATAAAAAGTTGGAAACAACAGAGTCTGGCGAAACGTCAGGAAGAAAAGCTTCCAGAACATGGCCAAACAGCCCAAAAAACTCACAACAGCTATCATATCCCAGCTATGAAAGCTTTCGAGAATACATTCTCCAACAATATTTGATTCTCCTTTATTCCTACCTTTGCACTGAAGTTAACCATGGTTATCAGCACCTCTTGTTTTGGTGTGCAATCAGTTTCCTGCTGGAAACATGTATGTAATCCGAACCTGAACCCGAACCCGAACCCTACCCCAATTACTGCCCACACTATCACTTCCCTTCAGCTGATCCCCAGAAAGGATTGATGCATCTCAATCTGGTGTCTCAGTTTTGATCATTCTGCCTTCAGCAAGCCCACTAAGATCCAACATCTATGGAGTCTAACCTCCAGACAGAATTGATCTCAGCTTCTCTAACACACTCAACCCTCCCTCTCCAACTACTGTACTCAAGTTGGAAATAGCCCTAGATAAGTCTTGTGAGTCCCCTGGGCTGCAAGGAGATCAAACCCATCCATCCTGAAAGAAATCAACCCTGGATGTTCACTGGAAGGACAGATTTTGAAGCTGAGGCTCCAGTACTTTAGCCACCTCATGAGGAGAGAGGAGTCCTTGTAAAAGTCCCTGATATTGGGAAAGATTGAAGGCAAAAGGGAAAGGGAACAGCAGCTAATGAGATGGTTGGATGGTGTTATTGATGCAACCAACATGGATTTGACCAAACTCTGGGAGGTAGTGGAAGACAGAAGGGTCTGGCATGCTCTGGTCCATGGGGTCACAAAGAATCAGACATGACTGAATGACTGAACAACAACGAAAGCCTTAGATTTAGAACACCTTTCTGTTTTATAAAGTGTTCTGCTTACTGAGGAAACTTTGACGCACCAAATAGTTTGGATTAGAGTTTCTGAAAACCTTTTACACTGAATATGCTAGAAGAAGCTGAAAGTAGGTTCAGAAAGGCCAAAGATACACAATCTCATCTCTGTAAAATGCACACACTATGTGGAATACTTCCCATTGATGACATCTTGATACAAATCAATCTGGATCAATATTTGAGATTATGTTAGAGGCTGAATATCTCCCTCTAACCTTCCCTAAGAAGGAACCAGATCCTTCCTTGAGCCTCTCTCATAATGACCTAATACCATTTTTTTTAAAAAATGGGAACAAATGAAGTGAGAACTCTGTCTTAAGACAAATACTTAGAACAATACGTTTTAACCATAAGCTTGTGTTTCATTCCTGATGTTGTGGTTGCTTTTTCTTTATCTTAGGTTTTTGTGGGACTTGGTAAGAGACTTCTTGGCACCAGTTGGAAAAGTTGACCCATTTGAACTGGATCCATCACTTTCTAACTTGTCCTTATTAAGCATTTAATATTTGCATTCCTAAGAAAAGAACACCGCCATGGGAAAAGAATGATGTGAGAACTTTAAATTTCTGTGTTATACTTTACTTACAGGGAAAAACTGAAATATATTTAAGATTTTTTTGGTTTTTTGCCATATGCATGTGTATATATCAAGAATGAACAGAATTATGTTTTTTATTTATCACTGATAGAAGGATAATGATTGCTAGTTTGACTTCTGACAGAGAACTGCCATCATATCTGAAATGTATTTTTATAAACATGGGCTCTGTGGTGTCATAAATAACTGAAAGTTCAGTTACTGCTTTGCGAAGTGACACTATTGGCAGGCTGAAAATACTGTTAGTAGCAACATATAAAGCATTTTTAACTTCAAAGATGATTACATCCACAGGACTTACTTTTAGAGTTCTAAAAAGTAAGAGTAAATTGATGTTTGATTAGTTGGAATGCTTTAAAGAAGCAACACAGAAGCAACACAAAAGAAATACAAATGGGGTTTTGGACACATTCCTTACAATATGATTAAATGTCAAATATAAATTTTATTGGCCTTCTCATTTACCATGTAAGCAAGATGTTACACTTGTCTGTCTTCTTGCAATGTCTGTTCCCAGTTTTCCATTGAATTAGTCTTGTATGTGTTTGCACAGCTGGCCTTTTGATGATTCTTGTCTTTTTTACCCAGTGGGTTTATGTCGATAATGAAATTATAAAGATTAGTTATTTTTCTGTATAGCAGTATGTTAAGAAATTACATATATCTCACATTCCATAATTGGCCTGTAAATCTGAGGTGTTAAGGAGTTTTAATTTAGTCAATTCCACTTCAAACATGACCATAACTCCTTCTTGTGGTGTAAGTGATGGAGGGAACATACATGAATGAGAAAGTACTACAGGGGGCAACTGTGATGTTCAAAGGGTTTTGGGAGGGACAGAGAATGAGAAGGATGTGGGTAGTTGTCTCAGACAAGCCAAGTGTCTTAATAATTTGTTTGACTGGGGTGTCAAACAAAAAAACAAAAACAAAAACAAAAAAGCACAACTGATCTTTGAGCATCGGCTACCTTAGATTTTAGTTCTCTCCAAGAACTCACTTTCTCCATATACGTATTCATGCAAAAACTGAATTTTTGCTATTGCTTTCATTAGTACCACATTCCTCAGAAAAAGAAATGGTAATGTGGTTGGGTGAAGCAGAGAGCTCGGTTGCTACTTCACTAGCTGAGAGAGCAAGAACAGAAGCAAACATTAAACATATTCCTGCCAAGTAGCTAATACACCATCCCGTGTTAGATTCTCAGAGAGAAGTACTCTGCATTGCAAAGTGTGGCCTGACTCTAGCCCATTCAGAGCTTGCTCCTTGTTTCTTCTCCCTTTGTTGATTGTTTTCTTCTTGACTACACAGGTTCAATAACAGATCTTCAAAACCTAAAATACAACATGCAACTTTGAATTAAAAGTCCAAACAGTCTTGCAAAAGAGGATTTTCATTTAATGTGTTCACTAGAGCCCAGTTGGAATCCCATTAAAAAAAGAGAGACAAACCCATTCCCTGCTTCATGATTTTCCTCCTCTAAATTCCTGTACCCAAATCTCTCAGAAACACTAGCAAATATTGAAAGCCTCATTATTACCTCACCAAGGAAAGGAGAGCCTGTCCATCATTCCAACCACTCACCTGATGACCTGAGCACTAGTACTGTAAGATTAGCTCCAAAACACCCTACATTCTCCTTCCATTGCCTCACTGCCCTTATCTCTGGTATTATCCTCTCCCCTTGTTATGGGAAGGATATGTTTTGTCAAACTGCACCATGCCTCCTAATAAAGGAAAATCTGTGCAATGCAGATGCCTCAGCAAACTGACCTTGAGTTGCTTCTGCTGGAGTGGGCTTCCAAAGAGAGAATCTTAACCCCCCTCCCAACACTTCATCAAACTGACCTTGGGCTGCTTCTGTTGGTATGCACTTCCAAAGAGAGGCTCTTAACCCCCTCCTGACACCTCAGCAAACTGACCTGGGGCTGTTGCTGCTGGCACATGCTGCCCAGAGCAACCCAAGGTTAGTTTGCTGAGGTGTCAGGAGGGGGTTAAAATCCTCTGTTTGGAAGTGTGCTTCTCTCAAGAAAACAATCAGCAATATACTGGGACCATAATATATGAACTGCAATGTGGCAGGGGGCTACTGTATAGGGGGGTGAGGGAATAGAACATTGCTTGAAAATGTCACCTTCTTGGACCTAGACTGGTAAAGCATATCTAAGGTCCTTATATGTGGAACATCTTGGGAAGCTATTATAAGTCTCAGATCAGTTGACAACAAGTTATTACTTCTAGTTGGCCTCAAATATCTGCAATGATTTCCAGATCATAAAATGGGGTTTACAGACATAAGCTCATTTTACTTTAAACATTGAGAAGTGTGTACATTTTAAGCTGTAACAATATAAAATGTGGGTGCAAGAACTTTTGTAGTCAACATCTCCATAGAATCGTATGGATAAGTCAGGGAGCCATGCCAGAAGCAATTTGGGCAGCTCATCAGCTAGTGGATGCTCAGTGGATGCAAGAAGTTTCTTTATGTATATATGAATTGATTAGCCTCATTAATATCCCACAAACAACATAAGCTGGCACATGTGACTCATCTTTCCTGTACTTGAGCCACACAACAACAGACATGTGAGGTAGAGAAGACTGCACGATATGCCCTAATTGAGGCATTAGCACTAGAAAAGGAAAGAAGGGAAAGTTTGGAGGAGACAGGGGCATGCAGGCAAGTCATGCCCCCTCTGCCATCTTTCACAACACAGAAGCTAAACAGTCGACCTCTCGGAAGCACATTTGCCTGATGGCCTTTACATGAGTGGGTACCCAGAACTGCTGCAACAATAACACTCTTAGTAGGAGGAGGCTCTTTACTGACATATCCATTGATGAATCTTGCAAACTTAATTTCATAAAATAAATATCTTCTTATTCAAAGTTTGTAACAAATAGCACGAGCAGTTACGTCAACAAAATGCTACAACTTGTGCATCCGAGATCATGGCAACTACCAAAACAGGAGTTACTTGTAGAACTGCAAAGTTTAAGTCAGGGGTGTGGCTTGGGCAGGGCAAGGGGGTGCAGCAATTAGGGGACACCAAATTGCCTACCCCCTGCCACCCCCAGCCATCTCCAACTCAGCCTGGTACGTCCAGGCTGCCCCTTCTCGTCATCGCCGCTGCACTCGGCCTTGCCACCTCTTGCTGCCACCTTGGCCGCAGGGGTGGCCCAGCCCAGCACCCCATCTGCCCGGCGGAATGTGAATGGCCCCGAGGGTGCCAGGGCTGCTGCCGCCACCATTGTTGCTGCTGTGGTGAGCCATGGAGGTGGAGCAGGGGCACACTGCCTGGGGCTGCTGCTGCTGCGGCTGGAGGTGGAGGGTGCTGCTGAGGGGGAGCCACTGGGGGTTGGCCAGGCATGGGGGTGGCTGTGGCCCTCCTCCTACTGGGCCCTGTGCAGCACCATCTCCGGCCTGGCACACCTTGACTTCTACTGTTAAGGTGGCAGGCTGTCTCAGTGGGGCTGGACGTCGCAGCGAGAGGGCAGGGGGAATCGCCCTCCCTGGCTTGGAGCTGCCTGGAGAGGGTGAGTGGGCTTGGCTGGCGGTCTGGCCAAGCCTGGGGGCCTGCCTGCCAGTGGGGGGTGTTGCCGCCGTGCCCTGCTCCATCCAAGGTGGGGGGTGAGCTGGCACCACGGGAGCAAGGGATGTCCTCCGAGCAGCTCAGATGAACCAAGAGGGAGTGGAGGTGGGGGGCTCGCTCTCCTGTGTGTTGAGGGTGTGTGTGCAAAAACTGACTTTTGCCTGGGGCTCTGGAAGCCCTAGCTATGCCTCTGGTTTAAGTGTCCTTTTGAATTCAAATTCAAACAAAAGAAATCCAAAAGATATTCCTCAATTGGAGTGGATATCTGCAGAAGAATCAGCTCCACACAGTGACTCTTCAAAATCCTAAAATAAAGTATCAATTCATTTGCACATACCTAGATACTCTATGAGGATTCACCCCTCCAACACAAACATATAGGAATTATACCTAGACCAGGTCAGTTGCAGGCTTGCAGCCTTAGCAATCAAAGTAGCAACTAGCATCTTCAGCTCTCTTGCTCTTTCTGATTCAAAGCTCTTAACCACAGCCCCACTCTTTCTGACTCCCACCCCTTTGGGCTGAACCAATATTTCATAGGATTTACATTGGGCCGGATTAAGACCATTAGGGGCCCTAAGCACTTAAAAGAATTTGTCATAAGACTGACCCCTACATTTTGAAAAGTTTAGCCTACAAACTTCACTTAAGTACTGCAACACCTGATTTGCCATTTCCTTGCCAGTATGGCCTTTCGTCTCCAGAAAAGTTAAAAAACATTCAATACACATCCATCTTTTAAGTTCCTAAGTACAACACTTAACTGATCAATATGTGATATATCTGATGTTGAATCAACTGATAAACTAAAATAATTCCCCCTTGATTTCATTATCCTTCATTATCAGAGGTCTAGACTCTGAGTGCTCTTCTTATTTTATATATCTGCATGTAATGTTTTCATTTAATGTGGGGGCCCCTTTTTGCGGATTCTGGTTCAGCTGCACCATTTGTAGTATTGCACCATATGGACAATGGTAAATTCAGCTATGGGAAATTTCTGCGATGTCCTTGATGCCCCTAAGCACTTGCTTATTGTGTTTAATGGTTAACCCACCCCTGGATTTACACAAGTTTATTCGGGTGAACATATTTACAAATGTGACTTCAGACTGTTGCTGCCTGCATTCCAAGTGAAGTGGGACACAGGGAGGTGGACTTCTCTGCATCCCCGAGTTTCTGTCGTGCTTCAAGCCTTACACAGTTATGGGCATAACACCTGAATAGCCTGAGAGCTACTGGCTTAATGTACCCAGTAAGTTTCACAGCTCACTGAGGGCTCTCACTGGGATCTCCAAGTTCCCAGTTCAACATTCTGTTCACCCATAGTGATGTCTGTAAAGACTGGATCAAAATCAAGGCAATAGCCTTCTGGTGAGCTTCTTTGATAAAGAGGCCAAGGGACTCATATTATTGCATGTTATCTTCCTATAACAGATCTCGTGAAGGATCATGGGTAACAAATGTAACCTTGTTTCATCCTAACCTAATTGCTCTCTCTCAGTCCTAATAGCTCTGAGCAGTTTTTAGAACTTGCAGTTTCTTTTCAATGGTCCACTAGATGGCAGTGTAATCCAAGTGATGCAGGAATACAAAAGAAGTAAGTGTTGAAGATAAAAGGAAAAGTTAAGGTAATTTGGAAGATGAAGGTGGCAGAGGATCATGTGGAATTTAAAATAAAGATCTAATGCTGCTTATGGGCTTCAATGTAATTGTTAGTTGAAACTAGAGTAGACCTCTGAATCAATAGAAGCTTGGTCAAGTCAATACTTGTGTTAAGTACCAATACCAATGTTAAGTGACTCGTTTTACTGACTTCATAAGGATGGAAGGCTTAGTTGACCTTGACCCAACTATCAGCCTTTTTACATGACCCCTAAGATCTGCTGGTCCCTTAAATTCGGACCAGAGATCTTGGGGGTTTGTCGCTCTCCCTGCGTTCCCACCCCCTCCGCACTTCCTTGTTCTGTCTGTGTGAGGGGAGGGAGAAAAAAAGGGAGAAAAGAATGCACTCTTACCTCCGGAGTGCTGGTGGAAGTTGCTCCGACCCCCGGTTATTTCCTGGTTCCTCTTAAAGGGGCGGGAGGCAAAAAGAAAGAAAGAAAGAAAGAAAGAAGTGAGGCGAGCCCGGCACTCTCCGCATCAAAATTTTTCACTCTCCCAGAGCAGGTACTTGAAAGGTGCGCTGGGTCGCGCTTATGGGGGCGGGGTCACACTTAATTTTCTGTTAGCTCCGGAGCTGGTGGGGAAACATTTTAGAGCTCCGGAGCTGGGAGCCATTTGCAGCGGAGCTTAGGGGTCATGTATAAGTGGCCTATGTGAAACCATTGGGATCAAACTCAGGTTGGGAGTGAAGGCTTCGTTGCAGTATTTCAGTTTAACCGCTATGCCATGGGACTCACTTATAGTTGGATGGAGATACTGCGGACAGAGGTATCTCTGCTGGCTACCAGAGCTCAGCTCCCTTTTATAGCTCTAAACTGTAGCCAGTGATGATCAGGACACTCTGTCTTTCAAAATGAATCACAGACTAGATGAATGGATTGGGTCCCATTGGGCAATATGAGTGTCACAGCTGTGCCTCTTAATAAGGCTGTACCCAATGTCTGGGATGAGTCTCCCAACCCCTCAACATCACTCTGGCAGTTCTCATGCTCCTTTAACTTCTTTGCAGCAGGCAAACCTTCAGTGGGAAACCACTCCTCCTTTTTCCCAGGGCACTTTGTTTGTCTTCTGGGAAAAGGCTCACCAACATGCTGCTTAGGTAGCCAGCCAAAGGCGTCTGGGACAGAAGCAGAACCTTTGGCAAATACTAGAAAAAGCATGGATACAAGTGCAAAATAAGCACTAGAATTATTAAATATTATAATAGGATTGCATGTACAAACAACCTACCTGCAGGTGTCTCACTCATTCTGCACGACTCATCCCAGCAGAGAGTTTATGAAGAGGTGGCCTTCTGGAGACAAACAAAATACCCAGCTACAGGCAATGGAATAAATGGAGAAGCTTGCATTGTACTGGAGACAGGGGAGATGGCCAAATGGACACAGTGTAAATTACTTCAAGGCTTGGTTGTCCTTTGCCAGCTTCCTACCAGTCATTTCAACAGCAACATAATGAGGAAACACCAGTGAAATCCTTCCATCGGGTTTGCTCTGAGACAGAGAGAATGCTGATCATTGAAAGCATTGCAGGCAAGAAGATGAAAGAATCCATTATGTCATTTTGGAATCTGGCCCTCCAGCATTTTTCATAGTAACACCTTCTTGTGCTGTCAGTGCCACTGATTCTCCCACAGATGGCACTGTTAAAACACCGGCGAGGAGATATTTGTTCCAGATTTGAGCACTCCCTGGAAAGAGATGAGAACAGCAACTCTTCTACAATTCTACAAGTCATGCTAATCAGACTTCTGACTAATGGGGACTTAAGACGAGCTGAGCACCTTCTCTCCCTAATATAGGAGTTTCAGGGTGCAACTACATTAGAAAAAAAAAGTTAAAAATAAACCAAAATTAAAATTAAAAAATAAAATAAAAATTGCAGATATTTTGTAGGTTTGGGGATAGCTGATTCACACCCTGTTTTAGTGATTTTTTTTACTTGTTTTTAAAAAATGTTTAAGAATGAAGAGCTAAGCTTCCACAACAATCCGTTCTTTTAAGCTAACAAGCTCACAGTTGGGGAAATCGAGAAGGGAAGGAGCCTTATCCCTTGTTAATGCAGTTCTTTGTAGGGATGGGCACAAAACAAAAAAATGAAATGCTGTTTCATCGTTTCATTACGTAACGAAATGAAACAAAGTGAAATGAAATGATGAAGCAGCATTTTGTTACAGACTAAGCAAAACAGTAATCCCCTCCTTAAAATGAACCATTTTGTTCCGTCTGTAAAATGGCACACTGCCACGGGTAAAAGAGGGGGAGAAAAGCACTGACTGTCCCATGGGCCAGCTGGTCAGTGCAAGTGTAACCCCCCCCCCAAAAAAAAACAACAACAACACAGACCTAGCCCATGGGCCAGCTGGTTGGTGCTAGGGTAAAACAAAACAAAACAAAACATTGCCGACCTGGCTCATGGGCCAGCTGGTCAGATGGTAAAAAAACAAACAAACAAAAAAGTGTCCACCTGCCTCCCCGTGGGCTAGCTGGTCAGCGGGAGAGAGAAAAACCTACGACGACGGCCCCAACTATGTAAAAAGAAAGCAAAATGAAACAAAAGAAAATACAGAATTTTTAAAATAAAAAATTGTTTCATATTAAATGAAACAAAACGGAAGAAACGAAAAATGAAACAAAACGCCATTTTGGCATTTCATGTCCATCCCCAGTTTTTTGTAATGGTGCCGTCTACCGGACAATAGGTAGAACTGCCATCAAGCAGTTTCATTTGAGTGTGGCTACTTAAATAAAACAGAACCTCGTTCCCTCATTTGACTTCACAGTGAAAGAATGCTACAGCATGGCTTCTGGTACATGGAATGGGGTGTGTTTGGGGTGGGGGGCGGTGTTCAGGCAGCAACATGATTGTGTCCCACTCTTCTATGGGGAGTTTTTTACCCAAAATTCCTGCAGAGTGATTATCAGAGTTATTTATTTATTTATTTCATTTTTATACTGCACTGATTTCCCAGAAGGGACTCAGGGCAGTTCACATAAATGCAAACAAAAAACAAACAACAATGCAAATTAAATAAACAGTAGAATAAACAAGTAAAATAAGCAAATAAACACATAATACATGCAAGAATCAGACATGAGGCAAAAAGAAAAAAGAAAAAATACTAAAAAAAGGGGGGAGGGAGAAACAATAAACAGGGAAAACACAACACAACAAATTACTGATCGCCGTATGCCTCCTTAAAAAGCCAGGTCCGTAATGCTTTTAAAAGGCTAGGAGGGCCTCAATTTGCCAGATTTCACATGGAAGTTTATTCCACGCAGTGGGGCCAGGCACTAAGATTATGGCTACTAACTCAATGGTCCTCCCGCAGGGTGGCCACACGGAGTGAAGACTCCAAGGATACTCTGGAAATGTTAGCACTACTGCTAATGCCTTAATCTTTAAAAAAATCCAATCCTTCAATATTAAAATGCCAAGATAAATCAATACTATTAATTTATTAAATTTTTCATTGAAAAAAGCAAATAATCATCATTAATTAAAAAACAAAGATGCTGCAATGGACCTCCGACCTCATGTGAAAGGATCATGTACAAGGGTACGCAGTGATGACATCTAAACAAAATATGGTATTGTACCAGTTGCTGGCAAGATGTATGAAGCCTGACTACGGTGGTATGGACATGTATTGTGTGGCAGTGAAGAAACTCTGGCCAGAAAGGGTCTAACCAGGAGGTCAGTGGATCCCAATGGAGGAGATGTCCAAAACAGCAGCGGATAAACACCGTTGATAACAACATGAAGTTGTCCCGAGTTCACCCGGACCTAGCCCATAACTGCACCAAGTATAAGGCCAGAACGAGAATAGTGGATCCTACCAAGTGGGACAAATGCTAAGAAAAAGAAGATTAATTAAAAAAACATTTAGAATCATTAAGCATAGTATGACAAACATACTGCTTCAAGCTGATCTTATAAACTTGCAGACTCCATATTGGAGTCTACTAAATTTACTGTGTGCGTAGAGTTGCTCCTCCCTTTCAACAACCTAGGCAACTGACCAGGATTACAGTGGTACCTTGCATAAAGGAATTAATTCGTTCCAAATGAAATTATGTTAAGCAAATTTTCCTTTATACAAATTCCCATAGGAGTGCATTGAAAATGGAGTGATCCCATTTTTATGTTGTACGGATTCTCCCCATAGGCGATTCTGTTAAGCAAATTCCCCCTATCTCTGGAATGTTTTATGTTGTACAAATTTTATGTTATACAAGATGTTTGTTATACAAGGGTCCACTGTATTATCCCTATCACCATCCAAGGGAAAGGGCCAGTGTTCCCTATTACTGTGCTGCTCAAGCACCCTCACTACTATGGGAGCTGACTTTACATTGTTCTTTTAAAATGGATAAGAACATTTATGGTGAAGCACACGGTCTTGGTTACTTTTGTGACGCCACATAACCAGGAGCCCCAAGATTAATCAGCGAGTATACATTTAGTGTCTTTCGTCTGCTACCTTCAAAAGTCATGAACAGGATTTGTGAACCAAAAATAAGTTCACTCATAAAGCACAAAATAATAAGGTCCAGTGTTACAAGCTGTCACATTCTTTATCATACAGCCATAAGCCTTTCATTATCTTTCCTTCAGGTTCCCTTTTAACTTATTTTCTTTCCTTATAGATTCATGCTTGTTTTAACAGTTGTTCCAACAAGAACACAGCATTTTTTCACAGACCACAATATGTTCTTACATCTTATTGTGAGTTCTTTCTCTCAGATCTAGAGATGGGCACGACTTAGCGGTATTTCCGTTTCCGTTTCCGTTACTCGGTTCCATTACTCTACGGAAACGGTAACGGGAATTACTCCGCCAGACTTCGAGCTCGAACCGACGAACGAACAATTTGGTCTGATTTGTCGTGCTCGTTACTTGCATCGCGCGATCGCGCGTGATGCCAAGCGGCACAGAAAAAAAGTTTTTAAAAGTTAAAAAACCCGGTTCCCGGCCAAAAAGCAGGCGGAAATATGCCTGCCGTGCCTCAGGGCACCAACCAGAGGGGTGGTTTCTGGAGGTCCCGACCCGGCCTCCCCCCCCCTCCATCCTGGGATGCTCTGGTGGTGGGACTCGCCCGCCGCAAAAAGCCCAGTCTCGCCGCCGGCCACCAAAGCGCAAGCAAGCGGCACGGGCGGCACAGGAAAAAACTTTTAAAAACTCTCCCGGGTCTCCCCCCCACCCATTCCCGGGCCAAAAAGCAGGCAGAAAAATGCCTGCTT
>JAHTLZ010000108.1:10317695-10337630 GCA_023846285.1 Phrynocephalus versicolor
AAACTTTGCATGGTCCACTCCCATGGGTGAGCCCATCTTTGCAAATGTGCAGGTGTAAAAAAATAAAATGAAATGAAATAAAATAAAATCAACAGAGACTTTTTTTGCAAGACAAACCCACTGCTGCTACTGTAAAAATTCAAGCATTTAAAATGGCTAATTTTCACATGTTTCTGTGGTGCTTTGGTGCGGTTTTGGACCACGATTTAAAAATAATAACGCGGTCGGCATTTTGGATCCCCCCTCCCGCACACCGCATGGCAAAGGCAGACGAGATGATCCCCCCCCGCCTGGTACCAGCAGCGCAGCAGTAGCAGTAGCCAAGGAGAGGGGGGCGAGGAAACCCCCACCCCCCAAAAAAACCACCCTTCTGGCCTGGTAGGTGCCCTCAGACAGTTTTCGCCTGCTTTTAGGGCCGGGAATCGGGTTTTTTTTACTTTTAAAAACTTTTTTTCTGTGCCGCTTGGCATTGCGCGATCGCGTGACGTCACGCAAGTAACGAGCACGACAAATCAGACCAAAATTGTTCGTTCGTCGGTTCGAGCTCGAAGTCTGGGGCAGTAATTCCCGTTACCGTTTCCGTAGAGTAACGGAACCGACTAACGGAAACGGAAACGGGAATACCGCTAAGTCGTGCCCATCTCTAATCTCCAACATATGTTTATCTTCTGCTGATACAGAATAAAAACATCCTGGCATTTTGTAGCCCAGTCAACAAATACAGGCCAATATCCTATGACTAGTCCCAACTAACAGTAGATCCCTTGAATCAAGTGTTCAATTATAAGTCGATATTTACATGGATCACATTATACCCATTGATCTACTTTTCTTGGAAATAGCAATAGGATACGGGCATTAGCTGTTATGTACCAGGATGGGACATTGTCCTTGATCAAAGTCACATTTGGTGCCAGAGCCCGGCATGAGACAGGAACACAAGCTGAATTGCAGTTCAAAGGAAGCCCCAGCCTTTCAGCTGGGAGACCTGAGCAGGGCTGTTAATGATCAGAAATAAATCATTCAAATGATTAAGTCAGAAGAAGGCTCTTAATGGCAGAAAGCAACAATGGCAGCAGGAGCTAGGCGTTCTATTTACTTTTTATTTGCTAGATTCCTCTTAGTACATGATTTATTTTTTCTCTTCAGGGTGAATGCCCTTTTCTTTTTGCAAATGACTGAGGCAAAGAAACAATTGGCCCCTCTCCCTTACCCATTTGTTCATCTTTTCACACAGCAGACCTGCTGCCTTCCTGTTTTTCTGCTTACTCTGTACATAGCCAATTTTATTATTTTTAATCTCACTAGCCAGTACAGTGGTACCTCTGATAACGAATTAAAGTCATTCTCAGAGGCAATTTGTTATCCGAAATGTGGTTTCCCATTGAAATGAATGGGAAACCGATTAATCCGTTCTGCAGGTCCAAAAAAGGCAAAAAAGATGGGGGTGGAGGTGGGGGTGGTGGCTCCAGACTTCTTTATAAAATGCACTTTAAAGTGCTGGAACACCCTCCAGAACATCCCCCGGCAGTGCAATTCAAACATGGACAAGAGAAACCAGCAAGATTACTCCAGCCTGTTCCCACCTAAAGTGCAATGGAGGGGGGGGGGGGGAATGCAAACAAACAAACATAAGCAGGAAGAAAAATTCAGCCCACTTTTGCCTGCAGAGCAATGGAAAAAAAGACTGCAAACACAGAGAAATGAAACCAGCAAGATTACCCCAGCCTCTTCCAGCCAAAAATGCTAAGAAAAGGAGAGCAAAGATTAATAAAAGCTAGCTCCCTATCTTACCAAGTTTGAAAGGTCCAAATCCTTCAGCAATACATGTCCAGAATGGCTCCAAAACACCATTAAAAACACTCTATCTCCTCCCACCCCTCCACAAACTATGCATCCTGCAATGCATGCAGGGTAGACATTTTTGTAAGGCATTATGAAACATTTGTTATCCGAAGCAGCCCATAGGGAACATTCGCTATCCGAGGCAGCCCTCTACCTGGAAATTTACATTTGTTATCTGAAAATTTTGTTATCCGAGGCATTCTTTATCCGAGGTATTACTATATCTGATTTTGAGCTTTCAGCCCCTCTGACTTTCACCCTATAAAAATGGTCTAGTTTTTAGTACTCTTCCTTGGAAATTAGAGATGGGCACAAAATGACCTTTTGGAGATTTTTTTTTGCCTCCTAAACTGTTGTAAATAGAACTCCTGTCAAGTGAACTTTTGGTTCATTTTGTTATTCGTTATTTGTTTTGTTACCTAACTAAATGAATAATGAACTGCCCCCTCTAAGGAAAATGAAACAAAATGAAATGGAAATTTCCATTTCATTTCAGTTCGTTTTTCCTACCGCCAGCGTCTCCTACCTGGTGGTGGAGTCAGTGGTCCCTCCGGTCCTCTTCACTGGGCTCCAGAAAAAAAAAGCCGACCTGCCCACGTGGTCGGCAGTAAAAAAATAAAAATAAAAATAAAAATTTAATTTAATTTAATTTAATTTAAAAAGGAGCACCCACCCAGCCCCAGTCCACCTTGCTGACCAGTTTGTTCCTGTTCCTAAGAATCAGGGCCAAGACAGCTGAGCCTCTTGTTTCGTCTTGTACCTTTTGGGAAATATAATTTCATAGAAGACAAGTGAGGGGTGGCTGGGTCGGTGCTCTAAAAATAAAAAAAAATAAAAAAACCACTGCTGATCTGGCCCCAGGGGCCACATGGTCGGTGCTTTAAAAAAATAAAGCAGCACCAATTTGGTCCCAGGGGTGACCAGGTGAATACATATATATATAAAATAAAACCAGCACTGACCCGGCCCCAGGGGCCACGTGGTCACACTTGGGGGGAAAAACTGACCAGCCGGTGCTACAGCTGTAGCGTGGGCCGTGTAGTCAGCAGTAAATAAAATAAAATAAAATAAAAAAGGAGTGCTGACCCAGCCCCAGGGGTGGCCGGGTTGGCACTCTAAAATGAAATATATATATATATATATATAAACCAGCACTGACCTGGCTCCAGGGTCCGCATGGTCAGCGCTTGGGAAGAAAAACGAGGCGCTAGCCCCAAGCCAGTGCCTCAAAAAAGTCCCTGCCACAGGGGCCAGGATCCTCTGCTGCTGCTGCCGCCGCCGTTAAGAACCCGAACCAGTTTGGATCAGTTTGGGTTCGTGCAATTTTTTTTTACAAAAAAATTATACAAACCTGAACCTGAACCGAACCAAGGGCGGGCCTGAAACAGACGAATCCGAACCATGGGTTTTCTGTTTCATGCCCACCTCTATTGGAAATGTATCCCTCTTTCCATTTCCTCTCTGCTTGCCTTTTAACTCCTGATTCATCTGCAAACTCCTTATGTCACCACCCCAGTTTCTTTACATACCTATCAATTTTCTTCTTTGTTGGAATTCTTTGCAACCATGACTTAAAAGCTGAATCTTTAAGATATGCATTGCGAACTCCCTTTGCTGCGAGTATTTCTGGGCATGGAATCTCAGCTAGTATTTCCTTAACACTAAAAAATATTCTAGTAATCCCTTTTTAAGCCACTTTTCTTTAAACCCAGAATACCCTTCAGAGTATACTTTTTAATATTTTAAGTTACAGTTTTTAAAATAATATATATTTAATTTGTTTTAAAAATTGTAATAATTTATTGCTTTAAGTTTCAATGATCTTAATAACAAGTGACACTAAGGATCACTGAATCCAGCCCCTGTCAAGGAATGACAGTGGGGAACTGAACTCACCAGCTCTCTCTCCTCAGCCAGGCAATTAAACCATTGAGCTAGCTGCCTTGGATCCTTTTAGGGGAAAGGCAGCATATCAGTATTTTAAATAAATAAATAAATGCTCTAAGATTCAATAATTTTTTTCCTTTCTGGTGCACAATCAATCTCAAGAGGATCTCACCTGATCTCAGAATCAGAAGCTAAGCAGGGCTGGGCCGACCACCAGGGAATCCCAGGATGGGCGACCACCAGGGAATCCCAGGTGCTGCAGCCTGCCTGGAGTAGAAACATACTAGTAACTTCATAGAAGACAAGTGAGGAATTTGTTGAACCTGACTTTCTTGATCAAGTTCGATTTCTAACATATTCCTTTCACACACACCTCCCACAAAGGAAGTATGTTCTTTGAGCAGGTCATATGACTGCTGACAAAGAGATTAAAAACCACAAAAGGAAGCTTCCAAACATCTCTAAATGGTCCAGAAAAAGCAACTAGACTTACCCAAAAGGACACAATAATAGCATCATGAAGTTGGAAGGGGCCTACAAGGCCACTGAGGCAGGAATACAGAGCCATCATGTTTTGTATCTTTCTGCAGTTCCATGCAAAACAACCCTGTTTATTCTCCCTGTTCACTTGTCTCCTAGATGCCCTACGCGCATCCTATCTCGCCTGATTTAGGAAGCTAAGCAGGGTCAGCTCTGGTTAGTACTCGGATGGGAGACCACCAGGGAATACTGTAGGCACCTGGAGTAGGAACTGGCAAGCCACTCCAGTATTCCTGCCAAGAAAACTCCATGGATATTGGGTCATGAAGAGTCGGTCATGACTGTAACAACACAACACACACATACACACACACACACACACACACACACACACACACACTTGTCTCCTGCTGATGAGGTTGCATGAACTGTGGGTAGCTTTCAAACTAAAGGCAGCTATTCCCCCAAAATCATACAAGCAGACTTCTTCTCATGCAACAGAAACCATTCATTATTTCCTTCCGTTCACATGCAAAATCTGCTCCTTAGGAATTCCCTAATCCTGCAGAGTAGACCTAAGAGCAGAATGCAAGGGAAGGGGAAATATACTCACCAGTGTATTTGTATTTGTTCTATTGGGGAATGGAAAGTATCCACTACTGCCTACTCTGTGTAAATGGTGGTTATACTTATTGCTATTTTTCTGTTTATAAACAATCCCCCCCCCCCCCGAGACACAGTCTCTGCAAGCAGGATGTTGGCAGTGTTTGGACTGAGTGCTCTATGAAGGCAAACTGCACATGACCCATCTCTGTAATACAGCTATACTATGTTTGTGTGTTTATATATTTAGTGCCCTTCGTGCCTCTTTCCATACTACAGTAAATTCTAGGAAGGATTAAAATTGTTTGTGATATTTCTGTTAACTTTTTTCTCACAAACACAAAAATAGTAATACGCTTGTGTGCATAGTACAAGCGTTTCTGGTTATGGTCTTCATTCCATGTTGAGCACATGAGGCCTTTACACATAAGGCCTTTACTTAAATTAGAAGATGGCTTTGGGGGAGACATAAATATCTGTGCATAACATTGGCATGGTTGACCTCAGCCAAATAATATTGATGGATTTCAATCATCTCACTTTGCTCACCCACTATTAGCATGATTTTTCCACACTGTGTGCCATTAAACAATGGAATTTGCTACCACAAGATGTAATGGTGGCTGCCAATTTGGATGGCTTTTAAAAGGGTTTAGAAAATTTCATGGAGGTTACAGCTATCAGTGGATACAAGTTAGAATGGACCTGTGTTCCATCTTTATTTCACAAGGGGATTTGAATTTGAAGACCTCATAAAAAGCAAATTCTTCTGCTTATATACCACCCCATAGCACTTAAAGCACTCTCTGGGTGGTTTACAATTCAATTATGCAGGCTACACATTGCCCCTCCCCCAGCAAGCTGGTCACTCATTTTACTGACTTGAAAGGCTAGAAGGCTGAGTGAACCTTGAACCTGCTACCTGGGATTGAACCCCAGGTCGTGAGCACAGTTTTAGCTCTAGTGCAGCAAGAGCTAAAACGGCTCCTCCAATTGACTGTCTACTCTGTGAACAGCATATTGGACTAGATAGGTCCTTGGTTATATTCAACATGGCTTTAAAATATCCTTCTAGTCTCACACTTTATGTGGACAAAATAGCTTCCATTCACCTATTGGACATTCAAACCAGGCATCTGTCACATTGACTTATTTCTTAAATAACTATAATGTAGAGTTTCTTCACTGTACAATTTAGTTCAAGGCAAATTAGACAAATTTTGTTAGTGGAAATTTTTGAAGATTCACCTTCCATCAACAAGTTAGCCTATTATACGGTTTTGGCTGTTTTGTTGTGTATAATTCCTTCATTTCGTCCCTCAGTCATGTCATATCAGAATGTTTGAAACTGGACTAAGCTGACAGCTTATTATCTAAATTAAGTGGATATCAACCAATTCAAATAAACAGCTGTACTGTGCTGATTAATGAAAGGCTAATAGGGATGGCTAACTTGAGAAAAAGGATCAAATTGACAAAATGTGAAGTAAAATGATAGTCCTGCGCTTTCGTTTTATTTCAAAAAATGCAAATCAGAGTCTGGCAGGCAATCACCCATTAAAATGGTCCCAGTTAAATGCACTATACTATTTAGAAGTCTCCAACTGAGTTATAGTAAGAGATTCTGTCTTTTTTCTATCTGGGAAACAGGGATGCCTTAAAACAAATTCAATCCAGTCAGATCCTGACACTTGCATGCCTAACGAAACTGACAAAAAGGCCAACATAAAACTCACATTAAAAAATTCACATTTATGAAACATTTTCAGAACCAGAAAAAAAAATGGTGTTTCTACATCAAGATGACAATACAATTGGATTGTGTTGTGTAAAACATATCACCTATCACCCTACTCCTTTAACTAATATTTACAAGCCAAATTGAAATGAATAAGTGTGATTAATACATAAAAATAAATACAGTAGTGGCTTGACACATGGTGACACGTAGACCTTATTCAGATATCTCATGGGAAGTACTGTTGTCTTTTATTTCACCCAGCGTATTAAGAACTCGTAACATTCATGTTTATGTTTTTGGGACACAGCCTAAGAGGTAGAGAGAGGGAGAACAAAATGTTTGCCATTAGGTTTGGGAAGGAAGAGGGGGGGGTGTATTCAGCTAGAGTCACACTTTTAAGTCTGCTGCAAAGCTCTGCACAGGCTCAGACACTCACCATGCATCATTTGTCTGAAATGTTGCTTCCCTGTTTAATGATGGGTTGTCTCCAGATTCATATGTGCTACATTTTTCACTTTCTTCCCTCTGAGTGTAACATTTTGCTGTTCTAACGAGTTTGCTTTTGCCCTCCCGAAGCACTACCTGCCTAAATGACTGCAATTGAGCAGACATTCTTAGTGCTATCCAACCAGCGGAAAACAAAATGTTTTGATCCTTTTTTTGCCCCCCTAATCTCTTCAGTGAGAAAGCAAGCCAGAGCAAGGTTTACTCCGTTTGTTTATTGTCAAGGCTTGCCTACTGAAGGAATAAGGGATGCTTCTTCCTTCTATACTTAAATGTGTCATTCTGAATCCCTCAATGTGGTTATTAACTCACTTACAGAAATTGCTGCTGCTTTCAATTTTTAAAGAAAAAAAAATAACCGTCATTTTAAGCACGGCACCCACACCTAAATCCCCATGCCATGTTTCTGGAACCCAGTAAGGATTCCATTAAGATTTCCTTAAAATGGGCTTTTCAACAAATGCATAAGCACCATTACACAAATCCTATCGATTTCATTTGTGGCTTTGCAAGCACTAGCCTTTTCCTACATTTTAAAATATCTCTTCTTTTTTTTTTGTACTGATAGTTAATAAATGACCAAACTGTTGTCAGTTGAGAAAAAGCTGCAAAACAAACTGAATAGGAGATGTTTCTTTCTTTCTTAGCTCTGGCACAACAGAAAGGGTATTTTCAAAGGCTGTAATAAGACAACAGACATCTTCTTTTCACCTCTACCTTTTATCCTAGAGTTGTGCACTATTGGGAACCTCCATTATAAATGACTATCAAAGCAAGATCTTGGTAGCACGGTGTTTTTAAAATGTCTGCAATGTACTTACTGGACTGTTTTCCTTCATGAAACACAACATGTTGAGATCCACCACTTTAGAAGTAGTGCAAACAGTGGGGGGGGGGGCGATCTTTTTATTTTTTTTTTAATGATGACAAATATTTCAAATAAGGAACAGGAATATGTTGATCTGATTACCATGTTCCATTTGTCAAGCATAAAATTACAGGGCTTTTGAGATGCCCTGCAGAGTCACCTATCTTCTGCTTTGGTGTTGTAATGTATTGGCCATCAATAATGCCCTTGCCCTATATAGCTGCCTCATTGTAGTGAGAAGGTGGCCCTGGAGTCTTGAAGGTTATGGTAGTAGACCACAAGGCTTTTTATCGCAGCCCACTGGGCACATTGTGTGTCTGCAGTTAAATACAAAAATATCCCTGCCTGATCAAATTGAACACAGATACTATAAATGCAGTGGGGTTGTCACATAGTTGTGCTCTGCACCAATGAAGATCCTCTCCACACTGATGAAACAAGAGACTTTCAAAGTGTTCTAGATATGTTGATGGTTCTAAAGTGCCAACATGTATTGGGTTTTAGTACTTTTTAAACCTTTGGTCCTCCAGATGTTTTACACCACAACTCCCACAGTCCTTTATCATTGGCAATATAAGCTCAGACTCCTGCGATTTGCAGTCCAAAACATCTAGAGGGCTGAAGGTATGAATGGATGTTCATTTTACCATTATTAGTGCTTTTAATTCATGTTTTGTATTTAATACTGTATTCAGTTGCATTGTGTAAGGCTCACTTACAAGGACATAAATTCTGCACTGACTTGAGCCAAGCAAGTGACAAAATGTACCTACCACTTGGAGCCATTGACACAATTCCTGCTTGGGCTTCCATCCACATGGATCTTCCTCTGGCAGACATGACACTTGGGGACCTACAGGTCCTTGATACTCATATATGGCTTTCTACCAGCTCATGGGGAAGTCTTTCTGACTCTCAATCCCTGCAGCCCTTCTGCTGAAGCTGTTATAACAAGAAGGCTCAGGCACCGAGATGCCTATATCACCCTCCCCCCTTTTTTACCTTGCCATGTTACAAAAGCCCTCATAATGCCTGTGTGTGTGTGTGTGTGTGACCCAACAACATTCTCCCCAACCATGCCCCTTCAGTCTTATCTGCTTTGTGTGTCCATATAACCTGGACGGGTTTGATACTTCAACCTGAGCACCTGGAGGCATAATTTCCTCAGATGCCTCTAGGAAAAAAAAATGATTCTGGCCATTGAACCAACAATCCTGCATATTTCTTACTTGAACAGGGAGTTACTGTGGTGTTTTTGCTAAGGCTTGCCTCCTGTTTTGGCTTAACCTGGACATGGACATAATATAGAGCTACCTGATAGTTGCTAAGGATTTACCACGATAAAGCCCATTTCACATTTTTTCCTACCAGGAAACTCTGAAATTTGCCCTGTAGTTTAGAAGTCTTAGAGCAACAGGGAAAGAAACCATGGGCAAAAATGGCCCCATGTCAACACACAGTCTAAGTGACAGTTGGATTGCCTCACACAATTATCTGTGTCCTTGAAACTGGTGGATACACTCTCACCTTTTGGGGGAATTTTGAAATTGCCTTAGAAAGCAGACATACTGAGATCCCTGTACCCTTGCCTTTTTATTGCTTCATTGAGTAATTGATACCCCAATGAAGATTCTCTTCTCTAACATGATTCTGTTTACAGTTTATTCATCAACCCTGTGGCATAAGTATGGACTATCTTGTAAATTTCTCCTCTAACCAAATATGAATAAAATGTTTTATAGACTCCCCTTGTCAAGTTCATGTTGATGTGCAAATGTGTTGCCATTTCAGCAAAGGCAGAGGTCATTATAGAGCCTAAAGGAATGACATCTGATTATTATCAAGTGCTTTCTTTACCCTTTCATAAACCGATACCTTAATATAAATGCAAACACAGGTGATACCTTCATACACCACTGAAAAATCATCATGTAATTAATGAGCTTCATCAGGGTTGTACCAGTGTGAAGCACTTGAGTCCAAAACTCAAAGTACATGGCAAGATGGATATTGACAGGCAAGTTGCTCTTAGACATCAGACCCAGAAGTTCTTGGTGGGTTCTCCAAACAAAGAAAGCAAAGGCCATGTGCTTACCCACAACTCTCCATGTGGCCTTTTTTCTAAGCAAATATGCTCCTGGTTAAATCCTGAATTATCTCAGTGAATAAGAGCCATTCCCTCCATCTCTGGGCTACTTATAATCTGCCACACTCCTGCCAGATAACTGGTGAGCAAAGAGTGGTCAGCATTCCTTAGACTGCTTGTGTGGCCTCTGGTCTGCTTAGTCTTTCTTTTCCTGCCTGAAGTGATCTAAACCAAGAAGAGAGGAACTGCCAGTTCTGAAGGCCTTCAGAAGCAGCAGTTGCCTTGTAAACAAGTTAACTCCACTCTTTGTAGGGTTTTATAATACAAATGTTTATTTTCCAAAACTAAAAGAATTATGGCCACTTTCCTTCTATTTGTTCCTTTCCAGGTTTTCATCAGGGACAGGATATTGCCCCCCCCCAGACCTGATAAGATTGCCCACTTATGTGCTGGGTGAGTAGAAATATGGCACATTAGCTTTGATTGACTGACTAACTGACTGACTGATTGATTGATTTCTATACCACCCAAGGTTTGGGGATGGGGTTCATGTTTCGTTGTTCATTAACCTTGGTGAAACAGGAACCACAATTCCTCCCAATCCCCAGAGCTGATATGTGTGCAGAAATAGGTTTCCACTATGGAAAGCAACTGTAAAGTAAAACCCATGCAATTTTTGAGGGGGCGGGGAGAGCTGCAAGGTTGAAATTATGTATTTATGTCTTCATGGTGGCTTGCCTACTTTTTTTTTTTGACAGTGCCAGTCACTTTGACAGGATGCTAGAAGAGAGAGGGGCAAGGGCTGCCTGGTGCTGTGTGATGCCTGCATCCACTAGACTTCCTTTACCTCACCAGTAAAAAGCAATAATATAGAGTGAGGGAAAAGAAATGTAGTGTTTAATGAAATAATGCTAAGAACATGGCAGCAATAGATGTTACAGAATGCTGAGTGGGTGATCCAGGTGGAACTGGCAGGCATGCCTTTGGTTTAATTTATCTTTGAGGCCTACAGTGAGAGATCTCTTCAGTTCACAGAGGTGACTGTAAAAAGAACAGCGTTAAAAGAGTGTACAGGCATTTGCAAAGCGTGCATAAAGCCAGCCAACAACAGGAGGCTCTCTTTGAAACAGGAGCAAACACAGAATGAGGCGCAGTTTCTGTAGTTGCAGTCCCACACTTAAGCTGCCAGAAAGGGATGACACTACAGACTTCTCTCTTTGCTTGAAATTCCTGCTCCATACAAATATATTGATATTCTTTTCCCCATATTTTAAATAAGATATGGGCTATTCAGAATAATGCCAAATGTGTTGTGCTTGGGTGTACCTCTTAGGAAGCCAATGTGATTGCTTTCCTCTACTAAACAGTCACTTTAGCTCCTTGAAAATAGAACCAATTGTGCTTTGTGGGTGTGGGGAGGTCACAGTCATTTTTTATTTTATGTCCCATAAGATATTGCGCAAGTCTACCAATACAAGTATTTGCAGCTACAGTGGACCCTCGTATAACAAACGGTTTGTATAACAAAAAATCTGTAGAACATAAAAAATTCTGGAAATAGGGGAAATTTGCTTAACAGAATAGTCTATGGGGCGAATTCGTACAACATAAAAATGGTCACGATTAGGGGTGACTCTGTTTTCAATACATTCCTAAGGGAAATTTGTATAAAGGAAAATTTGCTTAACATAATTTCATTTGGAACGAATTGATTCCTTTATGCAAGGTACCACTGTAAATACAAAAGTATTTCCTTTTGCAACTAAATATCCTGCAGTCACAGGGACCTCTGCCTCTCCCTGTGTTACCTAGGTTACTTCAGTATTGAGTGCTTTTGCTTTGTTCCCGCCTGCCAGGAGTCAGTTCTTCAATAGGTCTGAGCAGTTGTTTTCCCTTGTGACAGGAAAGGAAGGTGGAATCCAATCTTTTCAGCGGACCTGTCACAGCGAGTGAATTCGTTGAGACAAGCAGCCCTCTATGAAAGGTCAGGAACGTAACCTTTTCAGCTTTTCTACTCCTTAATCTCATTAGCTACCTTTAAAAAGTTATAGTGTCTCTTTTCATGGGAAGAAGCTTGCTATGCCAGCCAGCTAAAAATAGCAGCTGAGCTGCCCTTGGACCATCTGAAACAACTTCCCCCATGACAGGACCATTTTGTGCAGTTTCGAGAATATACTTTATTGACTAGGCTTTCACGATGATCAGAGGAATGGCATTAACTAGGCCAATCTTGCCGAAGGGTGATGAGACCTTACAGATGCAACAATCTTTGCTGATAATCCTGAAAGGATCAACTTCAAAGGTGACATTTGCTGCTATGTCTGCTGTATCGTTCCTGAAATGTGAAGGGAACTCTGAATTTAGTAGTAAGAAGGGAGAGTAAAGGCAAAACAACACACTAGATGGGAGACCTAGGGGTTGTTTTGTTTTTGGCCTTTCCATTTACTCTCCTCTGAAATGTTTCAGAGGGCAGGAAGTGCTAGGGTGCCGGTAGCTTATAGGTTCTGGAACAGCAGGTCTCTCTACATCCATTTTTCAATCAAAATTGTCCCATAGGAAAATCCCTTGCAAGGAGAAATAGGACAGGAAGCCCGTTATGTTGCAGAAAGAAAGTCTGGAACCCATCCACCTCTGCAGTGCTACTCGGATATATTGTATAGTCCCCTGCATTAAAAATATGAAACCAGGACACTGATCCAGAAGTGAACAGAGGGCTTCAGAAAGTCTAGTTCTCTGAATGTCATGTTACATAACAAAAGTGGTCTGGTAAGTAAAGAAGTCCCTAATGAAACAAAACTCACAGAGAATATGTATTCTCGAAGGCTTTCATGGCTGGAATCTGATAGTTGTGAGTTTTTCAGGCTGTTTGACTGTGTTCTGGAAGTTTTGCTTCCTGACATTTTGCCAGACTCTGTGGCTGGCATCTTCAGAGGGCAAGGATCTCAGGAAACTAGGAGTTCTCTTTGTGCTCTGGGGTAGAGAGTGGAGTACTCCAACTGTGCTCCTAGTACCCTGAGCTCCTTGACTTCTGAAGATGCCGGCCACAGAGTCTGGTGAAATGTCAGGAAGAAAAACTTCCATAACATGCCCAAACAGCCTGAAAAACTCACAACAACTATCACAGAGAATAATTCCAGGAACAGCATTGTTATCAGACAGGGTGCTGTAGTGGCCCCAGGCCCCAGGTGATGCTTAGTTATTTACTTTAGAACTAATAATTGTGCACCATCAAGTCAATTCTGACTTAAAAGCAACCCTTTTCAGTTTTTTCTAGGTAAAGAGTACTATACTCAGAAGTGATTTACCCTTCCTTTCTTCTTTGGACATCTTGGGATGATGCAGCTTGCCCAAGGCTCTTCTGAAATGATTGGGGTAAGTGGAGCTCCCAGCCTCTGGCTCTGCAGCCTGATTCTTAAGTAACTGAGTTATCCAGAGAGTTAAAAATTGGTTTTTATTCTAATGGTGGAAAAGAGGCCTGGGGTGGGGTGGCGGTTGGCCCGGTGTGCCAAAATATATTGGCTGAGTTTAGGCACTATACATGTGGACTTGGGTGTGTGGGAAGCAGTGGCTGCTGTTCCTTTCCGCTTCGGTCAGCAGAATGTCTCTGGCTTAGCTCTGGGCCTGGCTACTAGAATAAAAAACAACCCCAGAATATCAGAGTTCAAATGGATGTAGAAATACAGCACAAGCAAAGTTGACACTCCTCTGCCCATGCATTGAGAAGAAAAAAAAATACAACTTATTTTACAGTCTGTTTCTGAGGCAATATACAACAGCAGCAGCAGCAACAACAACAATACCCACTATGTGTACCTTTATGCACGTAAGAGAACGAGACACAAATGAGGTAGAAGGAAGAGATGGTGGGAATGAGTACTGCTGTCTTAGGTTACAGGCAGGGTAGAATTGTGCCTTTCATTAAAACAAATAAAAATAAACACACACCACCAATTTGTACAAATAGAAAATTATCATAACAGAGAGAGTGGTTGCTTCCACGTTCTTTGCCAGATGTTCTCTTTCTCTGTTGGCAGGACTGTTGTTTTTAATCTAGGAGGATGTCAAAATGTGATTTTCGAGCTGCAGCCTGAAATGGCATAGTCCGTTTCACCAGGGCCTGCCCTGGCATTGGGCAGACCAGCAACCTCAGCCAGCAGATGCTGAGCGCAACTTAAAACACTCTGCTCCTTCAGCTGTAGTAGAGATTACACATTTTGAAATAATATGGTACTGCTAACCTGTTTGTTTCTTGTATTTTTAATTGGATGGGGGTGGGGTTATGTTTTGGAGTAGTCCTGCACCCCCCCCACCAAAAAAAATTACTTTGCCTCTTTACCCTGCTGCTTGAAAAGATCAGGATTGAATCCAAAGGAGATTATTCCCAGGTAAGTGGTAATAGGATGGCTGGTTCTGAATAACAATAACAAAGGACATTTCAGAGTTTGCCCATTAAGAAACTGGTGTGTGTGTGTGGGGCATGGAACATCATTTCTTGTATTTGGGCAGGACAAGCACCATGCGTATATTCAAAAGCTCTTTGATTCAAAATGCAATCATGTGGAAGGTTTAGGAAATGTGGTTTTAATGCTGAAACAGCAATCTGGTCAAAAGGGTCATGAGCATGGCAATATCTGTCCCTAACTTTCCAGGCACCAGCATCTGTCATTAAAGAAAAAGTGTCATGTATTTTAAGCTTTCCAATGAAATGCCTTAGAAAACATTAAAGTGGTAATGCTGGGGAGGCTGATTGAAAAGTAATTGGCTTGGGGGTGGGGGGCAGTATTAACTGCTCTCTTTAATTTTCGCTTCACACATTTGCAAGATTGCTAAAAACTTCCTTAGTGAGGTACTTTGAGGCTCAGGGAATTTGTTCAAAACGCTGTGAGATCCAAAATGGAGAAATCATTAGGTAATAGAAGTGCCAGGTGCCAGGAAGCATATCTACTATCTAGCTTTAAGGAACCACAGCCACTCTGCATTGGCTAGAAAACGATTTCTTTAAAAAATGTTTCCATGTCAACTATTTTACATTGAGAAGCAATAGTTAGCTCACATCTTCATTTCAGCCTGTAGCAGAGCCCTGGCAAAAGGAGAGGTTGCTGCAGCTTTCCTTGGGGGTCACAGTTTTCTTCTAGCTGAAGGAGGATAGATTCTTGGAGAAGTTTGGAGAAGTTACCTTTTTACCAACAATATAAATATATAAATAAATAAATAAATAAATAAATAAATAAATAAATAAATAAATAAATAAATTGCAGCCTCATCTAGCCATGTTGGAGTTAAAAAAAGTAACTTCCCTAAACTCCACCCAGAATGTCAACATAATTCCAAGGGAGTTCCTGAGCTTCGTTCTAAGGATTTAATGAATACCCATAAGCTTTCCAGTTCTTGACAAAGAACAAGGAAAAAGAGGGAGCTATGGGGTGGATGGGGAAAAAAATGTTTCCATCCATCTTTTAACAGAAATCTAGAAGAAATTCCAAATTGGACAGAAAGAATGTAGGGAGATGCTGAAATTGCATGATTCACCTCCCAAGATCCAGGGCTTAAGAGTGCACCATATCTGTACAAAAATAGGCTCTTTGTTTTCATCTTGAGCACAGATAATGGGAAACAGATAAAACATAGTTTTATATAATATAAAATAACTATTAAAATTATGATTTTTATCATAGCTGCCTCTATTGGAGTTGATCGGGGCAAATAAAGGAGAATCTTATTTTTGATTTCTTTTTGAAAAAATCACCACAATTTGCTAATTTCGTATTTCAGGTGGTTAAAAATTAAGATTTTTTCCTTCAAATTAAGACCACAGGAAATTGAAACTAGTAAGGTAAAGGTTCCCCCCACACATGTGTGCTAGTCGTGTCTGACTCAACGGGCGGTGCTCATCTCCGTATTCAAGACAAAGAGCCAGTGTTGTGCAAGTCCATGGCCACATGGCCAGCATGGCTGCAAGGAAACATTGTTTTACCTGCCTGCTTTTTATGGCGATACCTATTTATTTACTTTCATTTACATGCTTTCGAACTGCTAGGTTGGCAGGAGCTGAGGTTAACAGCGGGAGCTCACTCCACTGCATGGCACTTGGGATTCGAACCGCTGAGCTGCTGACTTTCTAGCCAACAGTTTTTCAGTGCTCTAGCATGCTGAGCCACTACACCCCTAACATGATTTTGAAGGGAGTGAAAGCACCATGTATAGTGCCTAAAAAGGAGCACAAACCACCGAAGTTTCATTTGAACACTGGATGTCATAGCAACAAATCATTGGGTTAAATTCAGTGTTAGTCTACAGTAACACTCTTGAAATGAGAGTCTAGTCTCAATGAATTAATTTAGTGGACTGTACTACAAATATTTGACACTAGGTTTTGTTGTTGTGGTGTTGGTGGGGGGAAGTAGTTCATCAAAAGCATGCAGTCAATAGGAAAGGTTGGACTTGGAAGATTTATCACCCTGAAAATTTATCTGTTTCCCTCACTATTTCACGGATGTTTGTCACAGACAAACCCACACATACTGTAATGCATACACATATGCACACATGCATACATATTGTATATAAAGATGTGGATGTTTGCAGATAAGTATTCCAGAACGAATGTGTCTTTCATACAGTCATGGGTTAGCATAGCTATTTTTCAAATAGCAAATAGCATGCCTAAATAAACACAACACACTACCTTAAATGTCTTGACTGGTTGAAGGAAAGGCACTAATTGCACCTTCTAATCTTATCTAATCCACTTCTCAGTCTGGAAAGGCTTTTGAGCAGCTTTGCCCAAACCTTGCCAGTGCATTTTCTTGGCTTATAAACTGTCACTAGCAGTGGAAGAAAACCATTACAGTATTTTCTTCCTGCCAAAAGGATGTCCAGGCTCACATAAATTTTACCCATTTATTGGTGCTTTATCTCTTGGCCAGAGTTGCACAGATGCAAAATTTGTCCTCTGGCCAGGAAAAGCAGTTGTTTCTCTTAAGGAGGCAGGGAGCAGCCTTTATAAGCAAGCTTAGACCTTGACTTAGAAGTACAGTTGTTGTTTTTTGTCACAAGGATGTGTCTTTACAAGCTCTGTTCCACCAGGCCTGTTGAAATCAGATGACAAACCTTTCTGTGGAGCATGTGTGTAAAGATGGGGCCTGTGTGCCCAGAGATGAGCACAAATATGCAAACACAGGCACCAAAAGAGGTCAGAGAAATAAACTAGCTCATAGACGGCAGCTGCCAGAAAGCTGAGTTGGAACCCAAATAGAATATTTCTGGAATGTGTCACATTCACTCCCCCCACCCAGAAGATGAATTCCAGTTGCCATCCAAATTTCACTTCTCTCAGAATAAGTGATTTTTATATACCAGGGTTCACACGAAATGGCCTGTACAATCAGGCATCACTCTGAATCTATATCTTAGGAAGGAGCCCTTGGAAGCCTCTGGCCCTGCTAATTTCTTTCCTCCTGTTGCCTGTTCCCCAAGTGAAGGAGGAACTCATCATGTGGAAGGAGAAGAAAATGGCCGTGTGGGGCTGTCAAAGGTGGCCTGGAAGGAGACAAGGGATTGGTCAGAAGCAGCAGCAGCGGGGGTGGTGAGCTGTCCAGAGAGGGTAGCTTTGGGATGGCACCTCTCCTGCTCTCCAGATCCTGGAGATGGCCCTGTCATGAAATGGCTTCTCCAGGGGATGTATTTGTTCCTCCAGTCTTTGAGCTGCTCAGTGACAAATGGATGGAGAGATTATGAGGACTTTTCTCTGTGCTTGTTTGTAAAAGCCTCACTTTTCTCCTCTATTAAAAAAAAAACTAGTACCTTTTAAAGGAACAGATCAAAAACATCCCCAAAGCTTTAAAAAGTATTATTTGTGCAGGAGTTTGGGGGTGTGCATGTGTGTGTTTGTGTGTTTTAGTAAATTAGTCTGAACACTAAAAGCTTTCGACCTGGGCCCTTTTCAACATAAATTCACTCCTAATCGTGTTTGGAAAGCAATTATTTTTCACATCAATTCTTTGCAAAGCCCAGGGGGAAACTGCTGACATCTTTTAAACAATTATTATTATTATTACTTTGTGTTGGATTTTTCTTTGTTTGTTTATTTATTACAGAAGTAGCGTGGTAAGACTCTGTACAGCACTGCCTCGGTTTGTGCAATTTTGTTATAGTGGCCGGGCTGGGACAGCTATTTTGTGCTGAAAATAGGGACCAACTGTGGTCCTCTGGAGTTCATTACCAGCCACCTCCTCTGTTTTGGTAGGTCCAGCATGGCTCGAAACAACAACAACAAAAAACAACAACAACCCAAAACCACCCCACCCCGCTGCTCAGATCTGGCCTTCTCCTTCTTGAGCAAATGGCTAGGCAGAGGGAGAAGATGGCTCCTCATCACACCTGTGGCTGCTTCTGTCTCCTACCTACAGGGCTTGTGAAGAGGTTTGGGGAGGGTGACTTCAGAGTTTGCCTGTGCAGATACACATCTGAACATAGCAGCCCATGTGTAGTAGGGAGAAGGAGGGGAGAAGAAGAGAGAATGTGGGTGGCATGAGTCGTCTGTGTAAGAAGTACTTTTCTGGATACGCAGCAGAAACTGGCATGGGGATGTTATGCACCAAAGGTGAAGTTGTTGCATGGGATTCTCTGCCCCCGTCCCCTGCGCCAAATCACCAGAAGAGGTGATGGGAGCAGGTTTCCCAGAATGTGCCTTCAGGGTCAGGAGTTTCACAACAACAGCAGGAAGGTGGTGCCTGTTGTCTATCCTGGGTGCTGAAGATGAGCTGCCAACATGTCAGCTAGGCAACATGAAGGCAGAGGAGGAATTAAGGGATTGTTCCTTGTGATCTGGTCTCCAGGTGGCCACTGGAGTCTGAGGATGCAGGTCTTTCCCCTCCCACGGCTGTCTGTAGAGCTGCCTCTTTCCCATGCCAATACCCCATTTAGAGGTGAATCAGTTAGTGCTTAAGTTTCTTGGAATGCATCCGAAATGCAAAGCAGTGAATTAGTATAGGTTAAAATAAAAAATAAAATAAAAAGCATGGCGGCACCTTAAAGATTTACTACCTTGGGAAAGTCCCAAGAGACCAGGCAATATGCCTGGATTCTGCACAACCACACAAAGGGGTGGGGAGGGTGAGGAAGGAGGGAATTTTATCTCTTTTCAGTAATTTAGCAGATGATGATGTACAACCTTCTCTACTGCCACTGCATCGTATCTGAGTCTGTTCTCCAGGAAGATACCTGTACAAATCACCCTCTCAGGTCCGTGTTGATAGGACCTGGCTACTTATCAAGCATGTCACCTCACAGCTCCTCATTGCTCAAAATGAATTAAAATTACCACCTTTTGATGTGTGAGCCTGTGGATATATGCACATGTGTGTGTGTGTGTGTGTGTGTGTGTGTGTGTGTATCAAGTGAATACAAAATAATTAGGCCACTAGCTATCAAGAAAGCAGCATATCTAAGGAAGCACAGCAGTGGCTTGCCTGAGGGATGACAAAAGTGCAAGTAAGGTGAGTAGGCCTTTGGTAAACAGGCATTCTGTTTCCCTTGATTGTTTTTGTTTTATGAGTCTGGTCAGATTGATATGTTTTATTTGTTTTGTTTGCCTCTGCTGTATGTAAACAAATAAAAATGCAAAAAAAACCCCACACTACATTAGGGATCAACCAAGTGCTACATTAATGTGAGGGGAGAATTGCTTGTTTTTGGAAGTAATTCATTCCATTTGCTACAGTATTTAAAATGGTTCCTTATTATAATGTTGAATAATTAATTTATTAATATTACCTGTATTTGTTTTGTGTGTAAACTTAGGATAGGCAAGAATATGGCAATATTTTTTCTTTTCTTTTTTCCCCTTTTCCTTTGGAAAACTGGGCAGTATACAAAATAAATAAATAAATAAATAAATAAATAAATAAATAAATAAATAAA
>JAHTLZ010000108.1:10337640-10370373 GCA_023846285.1 Phrynocephalus versicolor
AAATAAATAAATAAATAAATAAATAAATAAATAAATAAATAAATAAATAACTGCTATACAAATATCTCTAAAATAGCGATCTGAAAGAACTTTAGAGTATAGTTATAAAACATTACTTCTTACACTAATAAAGTACATTGTTCCTGCTTGTTACATTGTAAGTTAAATGTATCTTTGTTGCATTTGTTGCTGCAAAAGTAACTTGCTACAATTTTACTGTTATTTGTAATTTGTTACTTTCTAGATTTGCTGTCTCACAGACACAGAAAACAGTACACAGGGAAGGAACAAAGTCTTGCTTCGGTAATGAAATATACACAGGGAGAAGGGATGCTGAAACTTCTCCATTCCACTTCTGAGTGTTCAACAAGTTATCTGTTCCGGATAATTTCCTATTTCTCTCTGATACACACACACACACACAGACATGCACACACATGCATCCACACATGCGCAGGCACACACACACACACACACACACACAATGAGTCCAGAGGTGAGTGAAGAAAGACATGTCTGCAGCCTATGCAATGAGTAGAGGTTAGCAGAGATGGCTCTTAGCAAGGATAACCTCTTTACTCCGTGACTTTAGATGGATTGATTCCCTAAAGAAGGCCACAAGCTTGAATTTAGGAGAGCTGAGCAAGGCTGCGCTGCCATGTTTCATTTTGGAATTGGACCCCTTCTGAAACGAAACACCCTTCTCTAAAAACCAATTAAGGAAACTGAAACTGGTTACATCATGCTATTGCATCCATCTTGCATCAGCTTCACTCATCATATCTATTATGTACATCTGGTTTTACAATGACTTAGTATTAATTACTGGACTCCATTTTACAAATCAATTAAATATACATGTAAAACACCTGCAGACAAACCTCTTCTAATACAAAATGTCCCCCCCCCCTTTCTAATATCTGACAAGTTCAGGCTCAATTTGTTTATATTTCTGGCACTCCAGGATATCTGAAAAGCTCTCCTCAAGTAGCACATTTCAAATTATTCAACTGTTTTTCCCCTCTCAGCTTTCTTAATTGTCTAGATTTTCCCACCCCATACATGGTGACTGGAACTTTAAGAGTGTGGAAATTCTTGGTCATCTGTGACATATCCAGTTTTTATTGTATATTGCCAAATCACAAACAAGTCGATATACCATGATTTACAATTAATAAAGAGTCCTGGGCGGCTCAGCAGGTTGACTTGTTAGACATTTTTAGTGATCCAACAAAGGCATTGCACAACCAATGATATTAAATCAGGCTTATGATTTTTTTTGGGGGGGAGGGGGGGAGAGATATAAACAAATGTTCCAGAGTAAGATAAACATTCTTGGTGATTAATTCCTATCCTCCCCACAACTGGCAAAATGGCCTCTTCATTTGCTAAAGCACTTTACTGCAGCATTTTGTGTAGGATTCTGTATCATATTTGGCTGAATTCTGAAATGCTTGTTCAGTCTTGGCTACTTGTGTCTTCTTGAGGAGACCACAGGGAATCATGGCACAGAACAGGTAGTTAAACCCACCATTCATGAGGTTTTAAAAGAAGATATGACAGAATTAAAAGTGGGGGAAAGGAAATCAGAACTTAAAGCATCTTATAAGAAGGAAAGGAATGGGTAGCCATGTGGCCCAAGCAAAATAGACCACTAAAAAAAATCTTCATAGACCACTAAAAAAATCTTAAAATAAACAAGCTTTCATGTATTAAGCTCCACTGCATCAGGTTTATACCAGTGTGAAGAACTTAAAGTACCAAACATTAATATACATGTTGCTCTTGGATGTTAAATCCAACAGTTCTTGGCTGATGGGTTTTGCCAGGCAGGATTGTGTCTTAAAGGGAAGTCAGGAGTCTGGTTGCTTTTTTTTTATGTTTATGGTTTTGGCAGATGTAACCATAGCGGTTTTTTATGGGTACAGCTTAGGCAGCTGTAGGTCAATTTATTACCCTTTAACTACTTGCAGTAGGTCAGACTGGATATAAACGTTGAGAAACAAATCAATTCAGTGCTGTTAATACTGAATTAAAATTAATTGGAAGCTTCCTAGTCTCCTCCCCCATTTTCAGGTTCAGAGGACCTGCCCCCCCCCCCCCGGAGCTCCCTTTTGCCCTTCAGAAGCACTTGAGAACCTCAGCTAGGATGGGGTTCACCTGTCAAACTAGAACCACAGGGGGCAGGTGAGCAGTATTTTGGCTATAAAAGGCTTATCCAATCCTGTGTCTCCTAAAGGAGTCTCTATGGCAAAAAGGGAGTCTTAGGGAGCCTTGGAAGCTGAGAAAAGGGGGAGGGGAGAGTCAGTTAGCTTAAATCCTATATTACCAGTGCTGAATGATGATGTCTTCCAGCTTGGAGGGCATCAATTTGCACCAGTAGGATTTTGGAAGTCATTAATTGTGCCAGCCATGTGCAGTGTGCTTTGCAGAGGGGGGAAAAGGGCAGGTCCCTCCCCTGAGGAGCTAGGAATCTAAAGCTCAGATCTTGGCACTTCTACTTTGACATTCACACCCATCCACCTGGTATGCTTGGCACAGTGAGGTGGGAAGCCTGGCAGAAAGCTATAGCTCTGCTTGGCTAAAAAAAATATTTTTACCTGATTCTAGTGAAACTGTAACCATTCTCAGCATGAGATAATCCCTCTCTTTCAGTCTAAGGCGGTTACTTCACGTCCTACCTTGTTCCGTGATTACGTTTGCACCATGACAGTGTTGTTCCCTGTTTCCGTTTGCTCACGGGCATGATTACTTGTCTCGTGACAACTGTTACTTCACAGTCTTGTTCTGTGACAAATTCTGAATTTGTCTTGCTTTCTTAACCCTTTTTTTAAATACTGTAGATAAAACTTTTTCGATATTTCAATTTACTGGTCTTCTGGGATTTACACGTCAATGCTACAGAATTTTCAGTACAGTGGAACCTTGACTTACATACTGCTTGACTTACATCATATTTGACTTGCAGCAAGAAGGGGCCTGTTTGACTTGAGTCGCAGGCTTTGACTTACATCTCAGAGCCCCAGTGCAAGGCACCGGAATTGGGCGGCAGCCACAATCCAGCGTCGTGGCTGTCGCCTCCAAACTGCTCCTGCCTTCTTCCCCTCCTCCGGCAGTGGTGGCTTCGGCGAGGCCAGCTCAGAGCACCTGGAGCTGGTCCTTGGCCTCACCGAAGCTGCCGCTGCTGCCGGAGGAGAAGGGTCGGGAGCTCGGGGCTGGCCTCGCTGGTTAGACAGTCAGCTCAGTCTTGTAAAAAATCTGGCTGCAGAAGTCTGATCCACAATGGAAGCATTTTAGTTGGGGAGCTGTACAGTTCTGGGACTCTAATGGTAAGCACAGAGTTGTTCAGAACTTGAAACGTCAGGTTAAAAATCAGTAAAACTTAAATGTTAGACATTGTTGCTATGAACATTAAAAAGTGGAGGCATATAATTTGTGGACTATAATTCCACTGCCTCCTCCTCTCTTTGAAGAGACATTTCATTTACATCCCCAGAAGGAATCTCATATCCCAGTCAAATTTGTGTTAAATTGCTGTTTTCGGGGGTCTTTTTCATCATCTAGAATGGATTAATCCGCTTTCCCATTACTTTCTATGGGAAAGGTTAATTTGACTTAAGTCATGTTTGACTTAAGTCTAGACCACTGGAATGGATTAATGACGAAAGTCAAGGTTCCACTGCACTTTCTTTAATAAACATATGCACTGCATGGTGTTTCCCACAGGGAAACTAATGTTGAATGCTGCTTCAGCCGCTGACCACTAGGTGGACACTGGTTGTTGCGTGGCAGTTGTTACCACATGGTCCTTTGTCTTGGAACAGGAACCGAGAACGAACCATGACAAGAGAATTCCCCAGCCCAGGGGCAGGTACGGCTTGTCACACTCTGTTCCTTGTTCTGGGAGTGAGGTTGAGACAACTTTTTGCTGTCACGCTATAGACATGAAGTAAGATTTTTTTGTACCGGCCCCAAGCGGGACAGCAAGGAGGGATGAATGGGACATGAAGTAACTGTCTTAGAGCAAAGTTACAAACCTGGAATGGTAGCGACCATAATTTTTCTCTTGTCGTTTTTCAATTAAAATAATTCTCTCCTCCAAAAGAGAGAGAGAGAGAGAGAAGAAAAAAGAAAAAACAAACAAGAAAAGAAAGGGAGGAAGGGAGGCAGAATGGTGTAATTTGTAGCATAAACAATTGTGTACATTTCATGGAGAGATGCAATTTGTTCTTATGTGCTGTCCAGTGGCTTTTAATGTACATACAGCAACCATATAAATTAATGACCTCAACTGCCCTGTTCAGGTATTGCAAATTAAAGACTATATGGCTTCCTTTAGTAAGTCAGTCATTCTTTTATCAGGTCTTCCTCTTTTCCTACCTCCTTCCCCCTTTGCTATCCTTGTTGTCTTTCACAACAGAGTCCTGTCTTCTCGTGAGATCTGCAATGTACGATATTATCGCCTTGGTTTCACCATGTTTGCTTCTACTGAGAGTTCAGGCTCAGTTGGTTCTAGAACCCCCTTATTTCCTTTCCCGGTAGTCAGCACTGTTATCTTTAAAGCTCCTTTCCAACATTTCATTTCAAATGAGACAATCCATGCATTTCTTGTTGCCTGTGTCCTTGTTCTGACAACCTCATAGCCTATAAAAATGGGAACAGATTAATTTGTGGTGCAGCCTCTGTGAAGAAGATAAAGGATGATACCCCTTTTCTGTTCCCTGAGGTAGAAAATCTTAACAATGAAGCAAGCCAAAGTGGTGCCTTCCATTTTCCTTTCGCTCATTTTTCTTTTGCATAAAGGAAATCACATTTGCTTTTAAAGAGGAACATTTAGATTATGCGAGCCGCTTTGAGTGCTTCACCCAGAAGGACGTATATGTTCTATTACCCTCCACCTGCTTCTGATATATTACCAGATTGCTTTCATATGAATATACACTATATAGTATCTTTTCATTTCAAAGGAGTCTATTTTCAGGCTTTTGTATACACGGAAGCCACTTTACTCAGCACTGAAATGGAGCCCCCTTGGTTTTCTGTATTTATTTTTAAATTATGAAGTATCTTGACAATGGGAAAAGAAGGGAGCCCTCTTTCACTGATATTTGCATTCAGTTGAGCTTACACCTGCATGTCATGAATTGCACAGGATTTGCTAATTTTTGTGCATGATTTACCTAGCATTTACAGTATGCTCAGTGATGAGAATGAAATTCCGATGAACCTAAGCTGTGTGCATCCCCCAATTACCTAAACAAGCACAGAAAATCTGGAGTAAAAACATGGGAAAGGGCTTCTTAATTTTTTCCCCCTTCTGGCCCTTTTTCTCCTGCTGGTCCTCAATATTTCATTCTTAACTGGTTCTCTGTCCTGCAGATGGGAGATACAAATTGGTGTATCTTCTGCTTAAAAAAAGGTGCTTTGAGAGAAAAGCAAAAGCTCCCGTCCTCTTCCTTTTTGGGACTAGAATACTCAGAATTCAACAGCCAGCATGCCCACCATGGGCACAGAGGTTCTGGCTAGATCCATGCTGGCTGAGCAATTTTGGAAGTGGTAAGGGGGTAAGGAAATGTAATTTTTCCAAATGGTGGGGTTAAATGCTGAACAAATCCTTCCCCTCTCCTGCTACCAACTCTGGCATCTACTCAAATTTAAAACAACAACAACAACAACTGCAACTGCAACTGCAACAACAACAACAACAACAACTGTAACAGATTTTAGAAGTAGAGAAGCCTTTCTGTAGGCCAAAAGTAAATAGTGCTCACATGAAAGTGCAATTTAGCTTCAGTAGAAATGCTTATCTCAGTGCATATGTAAACATAGGCCAAAGACACATTCCAGCCAGAAGCAAGTGAAACATGATTGGTCCAAGAAGCAACATGTGAGAAGGGACTTTTTTTCTAATGGATTTTATACCTGTAACATAGGCTAATGGACTATTGCTTAGCAATGTAGTTTAGAAATTAGATAATGAGGCAACAACAGGTGTTGATGAAAGAGGTACAACATTCTGTGATGCACTTCCCGGTAAGCACACGATCTTTTACTGCGCAGTTCACCGCCGGGAAACTACACAGAAAACGCTGGTAAGACTGCAGCCTAAATTTATATACCAGTGGATAAACTTTTGTTTGGTGAGGTTCAACTGCTTTGACCCATGAGAAAAAGTAACTTGAAAACAGAAATAAATGTGTAGTTAATATTAGAGATGGGAACGAATCGAAAAAATGACATTTCAGATTTTCATTTTTTGTTGCGGGTCCATTTCAGTTTGTTTTTGTTTTTCGCGAATTTTTTGAAAAAAATTCATTTTGTTTTTTCATTTTTCGTTTTTCATTTTTACCTGCTTTTTGCACGACTTAAAGCATTTCCACATGGGGACGTCCCCCAACGCCCCAGACCAGAGGCAAAAAACTAAAAAAATGATGCTGGCAGAGACACAGTATAGACTAGGTATGCAGGGAGGCTGCAAAGGCAGTGGCAGGCGTTGCCCAGGGCATAAGGCAGCCACAGAGTGACTGCACTGCGGGGCAGGGGAGGGTACTCACTGAGAGGTACGCACGCACACAGGGAGGCTGCAAGAGAAATCTCTTCTTTCTCTCCCCTAAGAGCCAGGCTGCAGCCAGCAGGAACACAGAGACACACACCTGCCTGGCTGGCCTAAAGTAACGAGTCGCAGAGACAGCAATCCCACCCTAACTCCCACCGCAGACTGCAAGGAGGACGGGGGCTGCCAAAGCTTTTTATGACCTCTGTGGCTGCCAGACCTGCCCAGTCTGCAACCTGGGCATGCTATTGGTTGAAATTGTCCAAGAATTTACATGATTCCATCACATGGCTTGCCTCCATCTTGTGGCTGGAATCCATTTTGTGTCATCCTTAAAGGGAAAAGAAAAAATACATCGTGATGAGAGAAAGACAAAAACAAACGTTTTAAGGACCCCAACCCCCTGGTAGATAATAATTTCAAATAATTATCACTGCATTTTTACGGATGTCCAGGGTGTTTTAATAACCAAGAAATCAATATTAGGCATCTGGGAGCCATTTTGGGTCGATGTCCCCTAACTCCCTTTAAAGGAAAAAAAATACAGCGATCTGAGAAAAGACAAATGCACATTTTAAGGACCCCAACCCCCCTGGTAGGTATTATCAGGCAGAATAAATAATTATCCCTGGGTTTTTATGGATATTCAGGATGTTTTTTAACATTTAAAAAGGGCTCATTTCATTGCGCTTGCCATTAATGAAAATGAAACGTAACGAACCTAATTTTCATGGTTTGGTTCAGTTCGTTCCAATTTCATCACAATTTTCATTATTCATTTCATTACGTAACAAAACGAATAACAAATAATGGAACATTTTTTTTTCATTTCATGCCCATCTCTAGTTAAAATGCACATGTATTGTTGTTTGCTGTGTTTCGTAAGCCACTTGTTTGCAAGGTGCCTGTAGCATGTCCTGACCAGCCACCCCCATGGTATGTTACAACTCTCTTGCATGTTTGCAGAATGTGTCATAAAATTATCAGCTTCATAATCCTTCATTTTTGACTGGCTCTCTTCCCATATGCTGCCATTGCCAGCACCGCCTGACCAGTGAGACGGGCATGTGTGGATTGTAGACTTGCGAAGCTGCAGGTGCTTTTAGGCTGCAGCTCCCCTAACCTTCCATCACTGGCTGTGCAGGATCTGTCTGCTGGAAACTGTAGCCAAAATAGAGCTGAAGAAGAGTCATTGTTACCCAGTGATGTTCTATAACTACTTGAACTTCTTCTTGGCAGCAGACCTTGCCTTTATCCTTTTATCACACATACTTGCTACTAAGATACAAATTCCACTCACTCATTCAGGCCCCACCTCCTCCTCCTCCAACATCCCCAAGAATTTCTTAAAGCTCTTGCTCCAGGTTGTAATGGTTCAGGAAAACTGGAAGCTTTAGCACCATTTCCCATCCACTTATTGAATGGGAGCCAGTGGTGAGTTCTTCAGCACCAGGTGGAAGCAAGAGAAATAATCCTGGTGATATATTATGACACCAAGAAAACCTTCTTTCTTCTCTCTCCTCCACCCAGGCTTTGCCTGAGCCCCCTCCCCCACCTCAGCCCCTCTCTTTTCTGCATTCTACTCTTTCAGCCTCTCTGCATCCCAGGAAATTGTCTCCTTGTGCTTTATTACAGCAAACAGAAATATTTGGAGCATACGTACAGCTGTGCTCTTGAACCTGTGACATTTAAAGGGCAATAGAATACTAATGAGGCTAATAAAATAGGGGGGAAATGATTCTACCTAAGTCAAGATGTAAGTGGCTCTTTTTGAGTAAAGTGATTTTGACAAGAGTACTCAGAGCTGACAATAGCAAGGAAGGTGGTGAGGAGGAAGACAGACTTTTTAAAAAAGGTAGAAAAATGACCCCCCCCCCCAAGTTTGGGATAGCGGAGGACAGATAAACAGGAATGGACATCTTCTACCACCTGGTTGGTTGATTTTTAAAATCCCTGGTGGGTATTTTGTCTTTCTCTTTTTCTTGACGTGCTTCCAGACTACAGGTTTTTAAGAAAGTTTTCTTTACTTTCTCCACATACTGTATGAGGTTAGAGAGCCCAAAGCTGAGAGCACCAGCAAAAGAGATGTGAGCTTCACAGTTAGCAGTGGAGCTCCCTTCAGGATTCATATATGTTTGTTCACCCTACGGTGGCATTTCACAGCTTCACAACTATCAAATCAGCTTGATTTTTTGTCAGTGATCAGATAATGGGTAACAAAGGAGCAAATTGCACGTTGATGGAACTAGCTTGGAAGCATTGGTGGGGTGGGACAGTCTTAATTGCACTATTGACTCTGTGGACTCTGTCAATAGGGCTGGATTCAATTAATGTGGAGGATACAAAGGTGAGTGCCTGCCACACTGCAACCGAGAAGTTTAATTTTTTTGAGGGGGGGGGCTGAGTTGGCTCCACTACCCCCCCCCACATCCAATCCATGTCTGAGCCCAAGTTTCACTCACTGGACCAGTGAGTGACCCCAGCAAACTAAAATCCTCTAAGGACGTTTTATATTACCAGGCACTTACTGGTTCTTGCCTCCCTTTCTTGCCTCTGTCAAAGGTGGTACTTTTAGTGCTTCCTCCTCCAGCACCTTAATTGGGTCAGGCTGGTTTCTGAATACCTGGTGGTCTCTGCGGTTTACATGGCGTCATGGTTGGTGGCTGGCTGAAGAGTGATGACTCTTCCCCTTGGCCATGTCTTATGGTCAACTGCCCCTGTACCCAGTCTCCCGTCCACAGATTTTCCATTGGCAGCAGGTGGCCCTTTTCCGAGGTACAAAATACGGGGTCCAGCTGCTCCACTGACTCCTGCCACTCTTACAATCATCGAATAATAGAATAGTGGAGTTGGAAGGAACTAATGGGGCTATCAAGTCCAATCCCCTGCTCAGAGTAGGAATCCAAATCAAAGTATGTATATCTCACAGATGGCTGTCTAATGTTCTCGTGAATGCTTCCAATGTTGGAACTCTCACCATCTCACAAGGTAATTGTTTCCATTGTTGCACTGCTCAGTCAGTTAGGAAGTTTTTCCTGATGGCCAGCTGAAATCTGGATTCCTTTAACTTGAGCCCAATATTATGTGTCCTGTACTCTGGGACGATCAAGATGCTGCCCCTCCTCCATAGGGTAATATTTTAAGTATTTGAAAAGTGCTATCCTATTTCTTCTCAGCCCTCTTTTCTCGAGGCTAAAATGCCCATTCTTTCAAGCTTTCCTCATAGGACTTGGCTTTAGTCCCTTGACCATCCTTGTTGCACTTCTTTGATTTTGTCCTGGTTTATCTGCATCCTTCTTAATGTGTGGCATCCAGAACTGGACACAATACACAAGATGAGGTCTAACTAGTGCTGAATACAGGGGAACTACTACTTGATAGAACTTGGAGACTAAGGCAGTTACTTCAAGTCCGTTTTGTTCCTGTAAGTGTTGCACTTCATACTTGTACAAAAAAATCTTACTTCACGTCCATCGTGCAACAGTTGAAATTTGTCTCGACCACACCCCCGGAGCAGGATCAGAGCATGACAATACTGCACCTGGCACTGGGTTGGGGTATTCTCATGTCATGGTTTGTGAAGATATTTGCTGAAACCAAGATACATTACATCTGCAGCATTCCCACTGCCTTCCAGGGAGATTGCCTTATTAAAAAGATGAAATAAGTTTAGTCTGGCAGGATTTCTTTCTGAGGAAACCATGCTGGCATCTAGTTTTTACTGCATCGTTTTCAAGGTGCTTCCAGAGTGACCACTTTACGATTTGCTCCATAATTTTCCATGGGTTTGATGTCACTCTGACTGGGCTGTAGTTTCCAGGTGCCTCCTTTTTTAAGGCAGGGAAATTAGCTCTCCTACAATCATCTGGCAGTTCACCCACCTTCCATGACTTCAAGAAAATAATAGTAGGCGGTGGATATGAAAGTTCTTCAGCCAGTTCCTTCAATGCTCTCATATGCAGTTCATCTGGTCCTGCAGTTCTGAACTCATTCAAAGTACTAAGGTGTTTCCTGACCATTTGTTGATGAAGCTCAAGATGCAGTCATCTCGTCTCCACTCTACTTCACATTTTCTAGGAATATTTTAGACTGTCTATTGGGAGTGTGACGAACCTGGGTTGAAACGCTCCCACCATTTAACACTTACAGTAAATATTTATATGTTAGAAATGGAGTCTGACACAATGTTTAAAGTTTCAAAAAAATTCATGTATTGATTACACAAATTTGAATAAATATTCACTGAAAACAATGCATTTGAACAAGTTTAGATCAAAGTCTTAAATGATACTTAATAACTGTTGCTGTTATACTTTTTACCAGTTTCTGACAATACCTAACCATATCCTATCTCTCTTAACAGACATCAGTGCCCTATCCAACAGTCATTGTCTTACACTTATAGACCTCTGCTAGCTCTGCCCACTAGCTATCTTATTGGCTACCCAGTTCACAATATTAGAATATTCATGAGGTATCTTTTAACTTCTGTTACAGGGCGTTAACTGAGGTAAAATAAGAACTGATCATTTCCACTTTTTCTTTGTTGTCTGTTACCATTTTTCAGTCTTCACTGAGGTACTGCTTATTTTCTCTTTCTTTTACTGTGTGTAACTGAAGACATTTTGTTGTTCTTGATTTTAGCATATCTTACTAACCTCAGCTCATTCTCAGCTTTTGTCTTCCTAACATTATCCTTGCAGTTCTTTGCTACCCTTTGTATGCTTTCATTGTGGTTTGGACTTCCTTTCACTTCCTAGGTGTGTCCCGTTTTTGTGGTCAGGTCTTTTTTGAGATGTTTGTGATGCCAGATCTCTCTTTCTCTCTGTGTGTGTGCAGTCTTCCACCTTTTTTCTTGTTACAATTGTCTGTATGTGTGAGCTTAGAATCTCCTTTAAATAAACTCCTACCCATCTTGTTCCTGTCATGATTTCTTGCCATGGGACCTTACTCATTTTCTGAGTTTATTAAAATCAATGTTCATAAAATCCAGCATACATATGGCTACACTCAGCTTTACTTCCTTTGAAATCAAGCACTCAAGTAGAATATGGTGAGCTCTTCCACCAAGTCATTTATATTGGTTAGAATCAAGTCCAGGACTGCTAATCCCCTAGTTTCTTCTTACATTTCTTGTAGGAGAAAATTATCAGCCACAGAAGCCAGGAATTTCTTGGAAGGGTCATGTTTCCTTATTACATTTTTATGAAGACTATTATAGAGCCCCATTAGCACTGCTTGCTCTGTTTCTCATATTATGCATAAGTCCTCATCTGTCTTTACAGCAGGGATTGCATCTCTCTGCCACTGCCAGTTCATTTTAAAGCCCTCCTGATGAAGTTTTCATGCTGCAGCCAAACACATTCTTCCCACTTTGTGTGAGGCATATCCATCATTTGCCAGCAGCTCACTTTCTGGGAAGCTTATCTTGTGGTCCCAAAATCCAAATCCCTCATGCTGGCATTGTCTGCCAGTGAATCTTCCTTTCCCTCTCTCTTCCTCCTTTGAATACAGGGAGGATAGATGAGAAGATTATCTGGGCTTCCGAGTCCTCAAGGTTCCTTCCCAGAGCTTCAAAGTCTGATCTGATTTATTCATAGTTTTTCTTGGTTGTTGTGCCCTTTGTTCCCACACAGATGAGAAGAAAGAGATATGGGTTCATGGGTTTTATAAGTGATGACAATCGTTCCATCTCTAACAAACCGGGCATGGGTGGCAGCTAGGATATCAGCAAGGAGGCCAGGACCAGGGTGTTCCCAGAAGCCAGATTGGGGTTGAGACAGAGAGTGCGGTCAGCCAGTCCAGCTCCAGGATTCACAGAGATGGTAGTCAACCAGTCTAAGTTCAATATTCACACAAATGTGATATGACAGGGAGGGGAATGCCAAACAGGAAAACTTACAGAGCAAAGGAATTCCAGAAAAGTTCAAGATAACCAAGATAACTGAAAGTTCAAGATAACTGAAGCTTCAGGAGTCCAGAGGTCTCATGTTGCTGAGGCAAGGAACAAGGAGTGCAGGGTGCTAGCTTTGTGCCAGGAGCAGGCCCACTAGCTGCACTCCCTGATTGCCTCAGCTTGAGTGGGGTCTGACTCAACAAAGAGGCTCCGTGTTTGCAGAGTCATGTGGCTCTGACCCTGACACCATCACATCAGTGATCCATCCTTCAGGGAGATGGCATAGTTCCCCTCATATTTCAGTTTGAACCCCACACCGTAGGGATTCTCCTACTACAACTGCTCTTCTTTTTTTAGGATGTGGGTTCATTGACTCAGTTTGGGATGTGCCTTCCCCCTCCAGACCCGAGCCATTTGTGCCTTTTTCTTCACTGGCTCATGGTGCCCCTTCTGAAATGGTTGTTTGACCCCCAAAGGGGTCCCAATCCCCAGGTTGGGAACCACTGCCTTAAGCCTTGTTTCCTCCAGCTTGCCCTGGCCTCTATCCTACTACTGCTCATTTACATCTTGTGCCCTCCCCCCAAAAAGCCTGGCTCTTCTATCTTCCTTTCCATGCCCTCCTGCCACTGGGCTCTCCAATGGGTCTACCAGGAGTGCAAGAGACAAGGGCATGAAAGCCACCTAAATTGGCTAGAGTATCCCTCTCATACAGGGATAACATTTTGTCACTTTCTATCTGTTTCTGCCTGGACTCCTTACACTTCCTCCAGGGCAGAGATGTATATGCTTCCTGAATTCTGGCCCTTCATGCAGGGTGAGATAACCAGGTTCAGATCAGGCATGGGCATTTCATTTTGGGAAGTGATCCAGTTCTGAAATGAAATGTGGGAGCCCAGCTGACATTCAGAACAGGTCCAACCTTCAGGAACGAATTCAGCAAATCCCTCACTTTGTGTTGGGCTTGTGCAAGGTTAAACCTCAAAGAGGAATGAGCCTCTGATATCATCTTTCCTTCTCCCTGGCACTGGCCAACACGGAGCTGTGCAGGGAAATGCATCATCCCGCCTCCCTGTCTAACTGGCTAGTTCCAGGGAGAAGGAAAGATGACAGCAGAGGCTTCTTCCTTGTTGGAGTTTAGCCCCGTGTGAGCCCAACACAAAGGTAAGGGATTGGTTGAATTTATTCCAGAGGGTTGGACGGGTTCCGAATGTCAGTTGGACTCCCACATTTCATTCCAGAACCGGACAACTTCTGAAACAAAATGTCCATGCCTAGTTCAGATGCTCTAAATAAGCAAGAGAACTGAAATTGCAATTGGTTTCTACTCTGCTCCATCTCCTCCTTTCCTCTCAAGCTGCTTGTTTTAAGATATTCAAGCGTAGGGTGTACTCGTTTGGTGTACCAGAGACATACAGCCTGTAAACTTGCTCTTTTCCAGATTACTCTGATTCTCTGCCTGTTCACCAAGCAGATGTGAGCAATGGTAGGCCATGCTAAGACAACACAGGCCAAGTGATACTGCTGCTCTAAAATGCTTTTCCTTTCTAGTTGGTGTTAAAGCTTACACAAGGACTAGGCGATTGGGTCAAGGTATTGGTTTTAGCCATAAGCGGCAAAACAGAACGCACCTGTCAAATAACCTTTTAAATCAAACAATTGTCTTGATAGCCAAACAAGTGCCATTAGAAGGAAAAAACTTTGATGGACCTTTGCAAACAGAGAGCAGGGGAAAATTCACCTCTCTTTATCCTTGAAGTGCAATGGCCAATAAGTTTTACTTGACCCAAACTGCACAGTGGTTTAAGCTTCCAAAGCCTTGACCTCCACTGCATCTATCCTCCTGACCTACATTTGATTTAGTTGAGTAGCAATTGTTGAACTGTGAAATCTAAAGCTCAACTAGTATCAATGCCCACAGCTGCTCTTTTAATGCAGGACAAGCACACTGAAATGACGCTTTGTATGAACCGTGTCACCTTCTGAACTCAGAGCTACAAGCACACAATGGGAGGCAGTGGCAATTATCATTTTTGTTCTAGGCTTTGTCCAAGACCAGAACAAAAATATTCAATATTTTATAAATCCACACAGTCAGGTACATGTTTACTTTCATAAATGATTTTGCCTTCTTTAATTTCCTCTTTTCAAAAGGCAGAAATATAGTGAATGTGATTATCCATAAAACATCAAAAATACATTTTTATATTGACAAACAAGGTGGAAGCCCGCTCTTTCTTTTTTCAGTGTTGGTTTCTTTCAATTTGTTTCAGTTTCAATTTCTTTTCCCCCTTTAAATCCATTCTATGAAATAACAGGAAATTAGCTTATGAACATAAATACTGATTTCCTAGTCTTGGTTGGATGGAACTATCCTTCCTCTTAGGAGTTGTGTTCATAACTTGGGTTTTCTCCTTGAGTTTCCTTGAAACAGCAAATATTCACCATGTCCAGGCCATTGTTTAATCAGTGTAGATTGATTGCCAGTTTTGAAGTGGGGGAGTCTTGGACAGCATTGGTGGATGCACCAGTGGTCGCTTAAAATTGATCCTGTCACACTATGTGAGGCTGTTATTGAGGCTGACCTGGAGATGACAACAGGTGAAGAATGCAGCAGCCAGATTGGTGTTTAGTTGGATCACATATCTCTGGTTCTGGCTTCTCTGCATTGGGCTCCTGTTTTTTTCCTGGCCAGGTTCAAGGTTTTTCTGTTTTGGGGTCTAGCAGGTTCTCTTTGTTGTAAACCAAGAGTCATGACAAAGATGAGAAGCCTTTGTATATTTGCATGAATCTTGGCAAATTGCTGTCAAAATACCTTTAAAAATGCCCTGCAAAGTGATTTTCTTAATACAGAAATGCCTTGCAAAGTAATTTTCTTACCAAGATTTTTTGTAAACTTGTTGCACAGTTGCATAAGAGATGCCATTTTAGCAGTGAATTATGGTAAGTTTAATGCTGAGTTGCATTCCTTAACGTATAGCAGTTTGCCACGAAAATTCCACTTTTTGCAGGACTGTGCAACAGGATTCCAGCCACAATTAATTACATTAGTAGTGTTGATTCCATTCATTGTTGTGAAATACAATGTTGTTCTGTTCTTACAAAAATAAGATACAAAATTATCTGCATTACTTCTAGCTTATTACTCCCAAGTAGAGATGGGCATGAATAGAAAAAATGACGTTTTGGTTTTTCGTTTTTCATTGCGGGTCCATTTCGGTTCATTTTCATTTTTCATGAATTTTTTGAAAAAAAATTGTTTCTTTTTTTTTACCAGCTCTTTGCGCGACTTAAAGCACTTCCGCACCCAGACGTCCCCCAACGCCCCAGAAAACACTAAAAAAATGATGCTGGCAGAGATACAGTATAGACTAGGTACGAAGGGAGGCTGCAAAGGCAGTGGCGGGCGTTGCCCAGGGTGAAAGGCAGCCACAGAGTGACTGCACTGCGGGGCAGGGGAGGGTACTCACCGCGAGGTACGCACGCACACAGGGAGTCTGCAAGAGAAATCTCTTCTTTCTCTCCCCTAAGAGCCAGGCTGCAGCCAGCAGGAACACAGAGACACACACCTGCCTGGCTGGCCTAAAGTAATGAGTCGCAGAGATAGCAATCCCACCCTAACTCCCACCGCAGACTGCAAGGAGGACGGGGGCTGCCAAAGCTTTTTATGGCCTCTGTGGCTGCCACACCTACTCAGTCTGCCACCTGGGCATGCTATTGGTTGAAATTGTCCAAGAATTTACATGATCCCATCACATGGCTTGCATCCATCTTGTGGCTGGAATCCATTTTGTGTCATCCTTAAAGGGAAAAGAAAAAAATACATCGTGATGAGAGAAAGACAAAAACAAACGTTTTAAGGACCCCAACCCCCTGGTAGGTAATAATTTCAAATAATTATCACTGCATTTTTACGGATGTCCAGGGTGTTTTAATAACCAAGAAATCAATATTAGGCATCTGGGAGCCATTTTGGGTAGATGTCCCCTAACTCCCTTTAAAGGAAAAAAAATACAGCGTTCTGAGAAAAGACAAATGCACGTTTTAAGGACCCCAACCCCCCTGGTAGGTATTATCAGGCAGAATAAATAATTATCCCTGGGTTTTTACGGATATTCAGGATGTTTTTTAACATTTAAAAACAGCTCATTTCATTGTGCGTCGCCATTAACGAAAACAAAACGTAACGAATCTAATTTTCGTGGTTCTGTTCGGTTTGTTCCAAAGTCATCACAATTTTCATTATTTGGTTTGTTACGTAACAAAACAAATCGCAAATAACGGAATGATTTTTTTTTTTTCATTTCGTGCCCATCTCTACTCCCAAGTTCTGAGAACATGCTATTTATTTTCATAACACATTCATTTAAACCACTTATTCTCTTGTTATTCTGTGTCCAGAATGCAAGGGTAGGACATTATTTATGTAAAATGGAAGCAGAAAACTTCCTGATCTTGCCTTGCAGGATGACCATAGGATAGGGAGTAAACCAATTCACCTGTCCACCCCATCTTATCACTCTATCCTTTTTGTGACCAGCTAATTTGTGACCTGCCAACCTAGCAGTTCAAAAATACAATGTAAACTAGATGAATAGGTACTGCTGTAAAAAGTGGGAAGGAAAAACAGTGTCTCCTTGCAGCCATGTCCACATACTTGCTCAACACTGGCTCTTTGGCTTGAATATGGAGATGAGCACCACCCCTAGAGTTGGGCACAACTAGCCCACATGTGCAGGGGGGAGTTTCATGCTGGTGGGAGTCCAGCTGGCATTCAGAAGTAGTCCAAACTTCTTGGACAACAGAATACATAAATGTATTCTTCATTTCATGTCACATTATCAACTTAAATCTGATATAGTTATTATTAGTTACTCAATCTTTGATGAGGAAGTTGTCAAGCTGATATTAATGAAAATTATAATGCCCATAAATGATTATTCATCCTGAATCTCCTTTGCTTCAGGCATCTTCAGTCTTTCAAAGGTAGTTCAGGCATATTAGGCATTCGCTAATGAGCGTCTGCAGATGATGTAAATCTTCTAAAAAGAGAAAATGCATTTTTCTTAAAGTTTTGTAATTTTCAGCACTCATCAAAACTCGATGAGTGTTATAGAAGTGTTCTTATTTGGATTTGGATATAAAGGATATAAGCATTGCTTTATTTGGTCTATCCCATCCACTGAATAGCATGCTAAACACACTCATTTAATTAAGTATCCCAGCCTCATTTGGAGTTTAATATTTCTGCTGACAGAAACCCTAACTTTTCCAAGTTCAAAGGCCCCCTAAAATTGGTTGGGGAAGCTAAGCTTGACATTTGCATGCCTGGGATCAGTAATTTTCCTTTGATTTTTAAAAAAAATTACAATTTTTGTTTCAAGGAAGCTCCCCTGTCTTTTCCATGCTGCTAGATGCCAGGGATCAGTATCTTTAAATATTTTAAATGACTTTTTTAAAATTTGGAGTTGAATAACTTGCCCCCCTGTACCCCAAACATCTTCAAATTGGGGGTGCTTCAAGGGGAGAGCTTGAGGAAGCTCCTCTGTAATTTCCTCACTGCTAGCTTCCTGGGATTACTAGTTTCAAGCACATAACATTGCAATTAGAAATGTTTTTTCTGTGGTACCCCCTTTGAAGTTGAATAACCAGGCCCCCTGAACCCCAAATCTCTCCAAATTTAGAGGGTTTAAAGGGGAGTGTCCAAGGAATGTGCCCACCAGGACTGGTGCTTCTAGGACCCAGGGAACCCATTTTATAGCATAACAAATCATTTCATCATTGGTTCATATACATTTTTAAAGAATCATTTTGAACAAAATGAAATGAATCACGGGGAATGAAATGAAACACAATGTATCTCAATTTTTCTGTTTCATGCCCATCCCTAGTGATCACATAGATGGAGGGGCAATTGCCTCCCTAAAGCCCAGGGAAGTTGCCATCAGTGTGTTTGCAGTGCAATCACATTGATGGGGGTTAGGGTTGATCACTTCCCTGAAACTACTTGCAGTTGCACAGATCAGGACTCCCCTGGGTGTTGGGGAAATCACCCCCCCCAAGCTCCCTGAATCCTCCATCTGTAAGATTGTGGTTTTCCTAAAGCATTGCAATTGCATCCTGGCCCACTTTGCAATTGTACTGTGCTCATAGAGATGGGGGCTCCCCTGAGCTTCCTGAAGCCCCTATCTGTGCCATCCCAATGAGATCACCTTGAGGGGGAGTCAAACACCTCCCTGAAGCCAGGAGTTGCTCAGCTGAACTCACATGGGTAAACTCAAGAGCATGGATCTTTCCCTCTTAAAGATAAAGCTTCACTTGTTTCATTCTCATATGTCAGGATGAGAAACTACCAAAAATTTCCCCTTCACTTATGAAAAGAGTGAGTCATGGTCAATAAGGGAAGAGACACTTTGGAAAAGGGAAGAGAACAAAAATAGAATCTATATGGGCTGTTTTTGTTGTTGTTTTGCAGAAGTTAAGAAAACTGTACAAACTGTGGGATATGAGTATTCCTTTGTAACTTGGGCTTTCAAGGATTAGACATGTCAGTGGGGTAGTTTGTATCTTTTTATTTCAATAATTGCCCAGTCCTTCTTTGTGTATGGTATGTGGTCGTATTTGCTTCTAAAAAGGGAAAATGCACTAGTTTTCCACAAGAGTAGGTTTGTGCAAATTACAGAAGGGCTTCGGAGAAAAAGTGACTCAGCGTCACCTGGATGTGAGGAACCAAGGAGAATGTGTCTGTGAAGATTCTCATTCATCCAGGTGAGGTTATCTGGAAGTTGAGTCATGACAACTGGACTTCTCTTCTTGAGAGATCAAAATGTTTCACTATTCATCCAAGCAGCTTCATCAATCTGAGGAAAGTTAGTGGTGAGTCCTCCAATTTAGTGTATGTGATTCAATGCATTGAGGAGTGTGCAGACATCTATATTGGAGAAACTGAGAAGCCATTAAACAGAACGATGGCCCAATGTAGGAGGGGTAACAGCGTAGGACCAGAATCAGCAGTACACCTCCACTTGAAGGACAAAGGGCACTCATTCAAAGATGAGGATGTACACAGAGAAGATAGGTGGTACGAGAGAGGGGTCAGGGAAGCCATCCATATGTCTGTTGAAAACTCCTCCCTCAAAGAGGTGGGGGACTCATGCACAATCTGTTTGTTATCCTGAAGTTGAGTCATGGCTAGGGATGGACATGAAACAGGAAAACGGTGTTTCATTTTGTTCTGTTTCGGGGCCCTCAACATTTCATTTTGTTTCATCTCATGCAATTTTTTACAACAAAAATTCATACAAAATGAAGCATTTCATTACCTGCGGCAGTGGCTCCAAAGGCTCTGGTGGTGGGGTGGCCTAGCCTGGCCTGCTAAGCTGGCTGGCGGCGACTCCAGCAGTGGCTGTGGGGTGACTTAGGCTGGCCTGCTCAGCTGGATGGCAGTGACTCTGCCTCCGCTGGTGGTGGCAGTGGGCCCTAGGCCTTCCTGCACAGCTGGCTGGTGGTGACTCCGCCTCCGCTGGTGGCCGCAGCGACTCCATTGGTGGGGGCCCCTAGGCCAGCCTGCCCAGCTGGCTGGCAGGGCTCCGGTGGCAGCCACGGCAACTCTGGCAGCAGCTGGCCTAGGCCGGCCAGCCAGCCACTTGCCCTCTCCTGCTGCAGCAGCGGTGGTTCCAGTGGCAGAAGTGGAGGCTCCAGCAGTGGGCCTAGGCTGCCCTGCCAGCCGCTCACCCTTTCTGGCCTGGCTGGGTGGTCTCAGGGGCAGCGGTGGTGGTGGAACACTCAAAGGTAAGCCAACATTTTACAGATAGAACAAAATGGTTCCTTTCAATGCTGCTTCATCATTTTGCTTAGTTTCATTTTGCTCTGTTAGGTAACAAAATGACAAAACAGCATTTTGTTTTTCGTTTCATGCCCATCCCTAGTCATGGCTACTGGACTTCTTTTCTTGAGAGACTGAAACGTTTTTCTGCTCATCCAAACAACTTTATCAGTGTGAAGAGTCCTCCACTTTATAGTTCACTTTGACATCTTGTCACCCTGGTCTGATATAGACTCATAAGATGAACAATGGCCTGAATAGGGTTATTAGTTAGTCTCAGTAGGCCTTTAGGTGAACAATGGCCTGAGGTGCTGAAACTTCAATCTCTCAAGAAAAGAAGTCCAGCTGCCACTCCAGATAAACTCACCTGGATGACAGAGAGTCTTCACAGAAATCTGTCTGCTACTTATCAAGCTGCCCTTTCACCAATCTACCAAACAAATTAGAAATACTTCACACCTCCACCAGCAAGGCCACAGCTAATGACCCATGCTTAATGGGTGTTGGGAAGGGTTGCATAGGTGGGATATTCATGCACCACAGGCCACTGTACATCTAATGAGTCTCTTCAGGCCATTGTCCACCTATGAACTTATTAAGGCCATTGTCCACTTAATGAGTCTATTCAGACCATTGTCCCCTATGATCCTATTCAGGCTACTGTCCAGCTTATGAGCCTGTTCAGACCAGGGTGGATGTGGAATCAAAGTGAACTATGAATTGGAGGACTCGCCACTAACTTTCCTCAGACTGACAAAGCTACCTGGATGAGTAGTGAAACGTTTCGATTTCAGAAGAAAAGAAGTCCAGTTGCCATGACTCAGCTTCCAGATAAGGAAAATTTGTATGTTTTTCTTTGAGGTGTCTTATTCAGTTGATACTTTAAACCCTATGAGATATATTTCAATGTGAGCTTTCACAGACTACACGGAACCATTTTGATGATTCATACTGAAGTTTACCAACAGCCTGTTCAATATTTATAAGGGCAGAAATCCAGCTGCTGTGTGAGTGGATGAGGTACCAGTGGTGTGCTTGGCTGGATTCATCCAGCACCTTGTCTGATCAGGATGTAGCTTCCACAGATCAAGCTCCACACATGCATAAACACTGAACAGGAGAGCGGCCTTCATCTTTCAAGTGTCACAATCCTTTCATTTTCATTTTCATTTTAAATTTCCTTCAAATACTTCTGTTATACTTCATGAAAATAAGGCAGCCAGAACTCATCAAAATGAAGGGCTTAGTCAATTCCTACTTGACTGACATCCGCTCTCCCAAATGGCAAAGGTTCTGTCCTAACCACACTTACCACCTCGACAGTGGAAATGAATTTCTTTCCAGTGGCAATGGTGGCAACCTTGCAAGAATGGCATGAAATCTTGCTAAGTACTTTCAGGAAGCAAACTGTTCCAAAATTGCAAATGGCTGCTGGATGCCCTGAAGTGTGGCAATTTTTGATCAGTGTATTTTAATGCATGCAGCACTTTGCTCCTTTGAATTATTTTTATCTGGGTGAGTAAAGGTTTAAGAAATATAATGAAAACTGTGAACATTTCTACCAGCAATGCTTTGGTAATTATCACCTGAGCTCAAACACAAATTGCAAGAATAAGTTAATTCCTTCCCTTGACAGTTTATACTAGTGGTGCCTCTTTGTTTTTCAGACTCTTGTTTCAATTGATTTTTCTTTGCCATCATTTGGACAGCACAGGAAAGAGGATTCATGTGATTTAAAGTTTCCACTGCATTTTTTACCACAAACCCTGATTTCCATATGGTGGCATCCAAGCTCATTTCCTTGCATTTAACATGATCTGCTTTTCTTTTATTTACCATTTTAACAAAGCTTGATGCTGGTTAAACCTGGATGTTGAGATAACCGTGAACACTTTGCCGTTCAACTATGGCAGTGATGGCAAACTTTTTAGAGACCGAGTGCCCAAATTGTGATTCAAGACCCACTAATTTTTCACAAAGTGCCCATAGAGCCATTTAACCTGAATACAGGCAGCTGTGAAGGGGTGATGTCAGGTGCCCACAGAAAGGGCTCCGAGTGCCACCTTTGGCACCTGTGCCATAGGTTCACCAACAATGAACTAGGGGATGCTTAAGGATTATTTTCCTCCATTGCTCTTGTGGGGTGAGCTCCATAGAGCATTGAGAAATGCTTTTACCATGGTATCTCTTCACCTTTCAGTAACTGGTTTCCCTACAAGTTCATTGCCAAAAAGACAATTGGCCTGGTGTTGATGATATCATGGAAGGCTTCAGAGTCATATTCTCCTCTTAAAATTCCATTCTTACAATTATACCTTGCTTTTCCCCTTAAGGCAGGGATGAGCAACTGGAACCCTTCATATATTTCTGGTCTGCAACTTGTACAGTTCTAAGCATGGTTAGACGGGAGGAAACAGTCCTTTTGGCTCCTGGGTTTTATACTGCTCAAGGATTTAGGTATTATACAGTTGTAAAAATGGGTTGGATGACAGTAGGGCTATTTCTGGACTGGTGAATTACAATTCATGTGCCCTGTCTTGGTAAGTTCCCTCACGGCTGTATTTTGTACCAGCTATTCATAATGTGTCTTCAAGAGAAGCCCGACATTCAACACACTTTGGCAGTCCAGTAAAAGATGTCACTACTCCATGGAGTATTGTGGCTAAGCTCTCTCTGCCCAGCAGTGGGCTCATTGACTCTATCTGCCATGGAAACCCTTTGAGTCTCCCAAGAAATGAATGGAGAACAAGAAAAATGCAAATCTAATCCTTCAGAGTGGAGATAGACAACTTGGGGCGCTTTTACACGACCCCTAAGATCCCAAATATCATTGACACTTCACCATGCTGCTAGGACTCTGGGGAAGGTATCAGGGCTTATGGAAGGTGTGATATTTTCTGTGACAAACTGACAGTTCACTGGGTGTTGAAGATAAGGCATGGTTTGAGGTAAAGTTTGCCCAGTGCGAATTGCCATGCAGGCTTCTTGTTTGGGAGATAAAGTGAAGAGGAGGAGAGATCCATGTCTTTTGCTCTGGAGGAAAAAGAATGAGGTAATGTGTGTGTGTGTGTGTGTGTGTGTGTGTGTGTGTGAGAGAGAGAGAGAGAGAGAGAGAGAGAGAGAATAATGGCATTTTATTCCTTTTTCGGGCAAGCTGTAGTAAGCAATCTTAAACCTTACATGACAATTAAACATCCTCTGAAGTGTGGACAGTTTGCTTTCTATGGTTATACCTCAGTTGAGTTGGGTGTTTGTGTTCACTAGCAGTTAACTGAGTTGGTAGCCATTTCTGCTAACTTCTTTATCTAAAATCCGGGGTGGTTTTGTTGTCTGAGTATTTGATTAAGGCTCCTCATTGAGCCATGAATATACAGTAGTACCTCTTAAGATGAATTTATTTCGTTCTATGGGCCAATTTATTTTGTTCTATGGGTCAATTTCATTTATGAAAAATTCATCCTATGAAATGCAGTTTAATGTGGTTTTCCATAGGAATGCATTGGATTTGTCTTGTGAGGCATCCCATGGGCAAAATTCATCTTACGAGTTTTGCCTATTCCCAGAAATTTCATTCATCTTACGGGTTTTTCATCTTATAAGGCATTCATCTTACGAGGTACCACTGTACGTGGCCCAGTCATACCTCACAGGCTATCATGAAGCTAAAGTGGAAAGGAATAGAACAACATGTAGTACTTTCAGCTCCTGTGAGGAAAAATGAGTTATAAATGCAGCTAGTAAATACTGTACATAAAAGGTAAGAAGAATCATGGTTTTCAAGAATTCAGCCTGGGCCAACCAATCTAGCCTGGTTGGGTGGGCAACATTTATGCCTTAAAGGAACTAACTGCCCATGATCTCTTTTAATCAGAAACATCCCTGTTTTAGCAACAAGCTTGCATTCTTGAAATGGAAATTCACCCTTTAGGTTCAAGCTGCCGTTACCTCCCTTTTTCTGTGAGGGTTGAGATTCAGCCTTGAAACTCTTACACAGCCTAATTATTATAATCCTCTCAGAACTTAATTATTGGGAGCCGATGCCGGTGCATACAAGCTTAGTTGACAATCTGGCTTCGTGCAGCTGGATCCCGGCATTGTGTTTGGCAGTCTCATGCTAAAAGAATCCACTTGGTGAAGTCATCTAAAATAATTATGCTTTAAATATGTGCTGTTTCTGCCAAGCCATGTGCTCCCGAAAACACAGAATCCAGATGTCATGGATTTTCTATTCACTTCAGCTTCAGTTCTGCCATGTGCAGGAAAGAGGTGCATTACAAAATTCCCCCCTTGTCTTTTCCAGTGCAGGAAAGCTTTAATTAGACATAAATGAGTTTGATCAATGAATCATTAACTTCCATTAAACTTTAAGTAGATTTCCTGACCCGGCTACTTCATTTTGAATTTAATCTGGTACACACTTGATAATTAGAATGAAAGGGACGAAAGCTGGAGGCTATCCTCAGTCTTTCACACGAAATGGAGTTGAGTCAGCTAATTCGTTGTGTTATAGTCAGCTTACAAGGGCAGGAATTAGCTGTAAAGTGTAATTTTTCCTAGGGAAAAAACTGAACTGTGAAGTGTAGTGGCTCTTTGTTTTGCTTTCAAAATTAGTTCTGGAATAGCCTGTCTCAAGGCTTTAAAACATCTTTCCAAGTACATCCCTGGCTGAGCAATAGCTGTTGTCCCTGGTTATGCTGAAAGCTTGCCTCTGAAAGGTGAAGCTGCTGTGTGAGAACTCAGGGTGGGGAGGGATTTTGTTTCCATTTGTGATGGTCAAGAACAGGTCGACACCTGTTCAAGTGATGATGTGCTTATGCTCTGAAGTCTGAATAAGACACTGGACTGGCAAATGTGTCTATTTAGGCCCAGGACCAACTCTTTAACAGCCTGGTTTTAATCTTCACACATTCAAGCAAATAAATGTTAAATTAAAGCTACCATTTTCCCCTCTAAGAGGCTCTCCCCCTTTAAGACCCATGTGGTAGACAGGATACAGCACAGGCTTCTTTGTGCTGTGGCTGGCTATGTAGGATTTAGTTTCTGCTTACTGAGGGGGGTGAGAACTGCCCCAAATTTGCCAACATCATTCCAAAGAAGGAAGGAACTTGTGGTGTTTTTCTGGTGTTTTTCTGGTGTGTGTGTGTGTGTGTGTGTGTGTGTGTTTTAATAACAGTGAGAGAAAGTAAAATGGAGTGGTTTCCCTTCCCCTACAAACACGTGCCTTCTTTATTATTGGTTCAGCTATCTGCACCATCAACCCTTTTTAAAATGAAGAACACTGGGAAAACATTGAACGCTGCAAATATTGCACCAATAGTATCTTTTTATGGTGGCCAGTGGAGCCATGACTGTTCCTAAGATACTCATTTAGAACCAACCAGGAGGAATTCTATGGTGTGTTAGCTACATCCTGTTCATGTGGTTTGCTGAAAGTCCGCATTGCTTCTTTATGGAACTCTTGACTCTCCTCTTCAGCAATAACAATCTTGCTTTTTGCAGGAAGCAATAGATGGCAATATAGGCAAATTGTTTGTCTTTTTATAGACCTTTAAGGTGCTGCTACAGGGGAAACGAGTGATCTTTTTTGTCTTAATGTTGTGCTACTGATGCATTAATACCGGCCTTTGTCAGAGCTTAATGTGCACTATCTAGGTCCCATGCAAAATATACATTTTCAAGTGTTCAGTGTACTTTGTAATAAAAAAATAGACATTTTTGGGGTCCTTTGTTTCTCTTTAAAGGTCTGGGAAAAGATAATAAATGGGGGAAATACATAATCAGAGAAGAGTAATTTACAAATAAAGATGCAAAGTTTATTAGAAAAGGGAAATACTCATGGTTAACCTTGCAAGGAGATCACTAATATGGTCAAAGATCAATAATATAAGCAGCTCAAAGAAAATACAATAAAGTGTACCTATTAAGTAGGTTTCATCCCAATGCTGGGCAGGTGGAAGTGCTGGTCACATCAGAATTGAGGAACAGAACACTGGTGGGTGTTTTTGTAATTGTCTTACCTCAGGGGTGTCCTAACTTTTTGCAAGGAGGGCCAGATTTGGCGAGGTGAAAATGTGTGGGGGCCGACCATCCAGCTGCATTTGGCCCCCAGGTCAGGCTTTGGACAAGTCTCTATAACATGCAACAGGCAGGGAGGATGCTACAGCAATGGAGCCGGGGGCGGGTAGGCTGAGCAGGTGGCTGGGGGGATAGATGGAGGCACGGAGGGCAGGCAAACTGTAAAACCACAAGCTGATGCCTCCATCCAATATGGGGAGGGGCCAGCTGGCAGGGATGCATGACAAGCTGAGCCGGCGGGGAGAAGAGGCTGCGGGCCACTCAAAATTTGAAAACGGTCCACATTCGGCCCCCGGGCCTGACTTTGGACATGCCTGTCTTACCTCTAGGAGTTCCATCAGTAATACAAACGTGTTCTGAAAAAATGATTACTGTTGCTGTTTCTTAGGTGCCAGGGACCTGGCATCTTGACAATGCCCTGTCCTTTATTTGGGCAATGGTAACCTTCTTGTGGAAAGCAAAGGGTTACTTGTGGGTGCATCACCTGCATGTAATTCTTTTCTCATTGGGAGTTTCTGCTTCCCTCTTCCTCTGTCTTCTTCCCATCTCCCCTCATAGTCTGGCCCACTAAACCTGTCATCTGCTGTGCCTGCCCAAGGGAAGATTTCTACTCTTACTTGCTCCATGCTTTTGGGGAGACAATACGTACGGGAATGTGCCAATGATACATTTCCATTGCTAGCTACAATGAATGAAGCAATATGTGTCTGGAAGTGATAGAAATAGGAATAAATAACATACAGCATAATCTTTGTAACAACATCCTCCAGGATTTTTATAAAATATCTTCTTATCTTTCCCTTTTCTCCTCTCCCTGTCCCCTGTTAATTACTGACCCATATTATATGCCTGTGTTGTTGCTACATATTGTTACTATTGCTACCCAACAACAGTTGCTGCCCTTCTCATGGTGAGGGTGCCACACCAAGGATGCATTCTTGTCATTTCTTTTATGTATGGAGAGGAGGCCCTTCATCAGGGTGCAGGAGTTACCTGCAAAAACATGCGCACACAGCTCAGCAGTTCGAATCCCGGGTGCCATGCAGTGGTGCCATCTCCCACTGATAATCCCAGCTCCTGCCAACCTAGTGGTTTGAAAGCATGTAAATGCAAGTAGATAAATAGGTACTGCCATAAAACGTGGGAAGGTAAAGCAGCCTTTCCTTGCAGCCATGCCGGCCATGTGGCCATGGACTTGCACAACACTGGCTCTTTGGCTTGAATATGGAGAAGAGCAGCGCCCCTAGAGTTGGACATGACTAGCACGCATGTGTGTGGGGGAGCCTTTGCCTTTACATTTACCTAAGCTTTAATAACTCACTGCACAAAACAAAATCAACCTCCTGAACATCACCTTATCGGTCTTGGATCAGTGCAACCATGAGGCAATTCCAAGTAGCCAGGGAGCCAGGGAGATAAGTTCCTAACAAAGAGAATGAGGGAATGAAGAGAGAAGAGAAGCCCGCATGGCTTGTATTCTTTGATTTCTTCCTTCTCTTTCTATTCAGATGAAAGGGGTGGAGATTTGGAATTCTTAGCAGCCACTGTAAGGGCAATGCCTTTCATCCCTGTTACTGGTGCCGTTGCTATATCCGAAGTCCTTTGGGAAAGGAAGAAAAGAATATTTTGGTGTTGGCAATACACATTAAAAGGTTCCACTGATTTCAGAAGCATCCCACTTTTGAAGTGTCATCAGAAGTACTGTACATTTTTAGAAGTCTCCAAGCATTTATCTGAAGGTTTGGAAATAATCCTTCCTACATGCCATCAGCCATTAGATAATCTGTGCGATACAGAGAGCTGGCTGTGATCTTTGGCATCCATTTCTCATTACCGCAGAGTGAGACAAAGAGAGCAGGAAGTCACTTCTGCAGAAACCCACGTTTGACAATCCCCACTCTCTGTTTAGAGGACATTTATACTTTGAGATATTGCTGTAGGTACATATACCCTGGCACAAATAAAAAGTCTTTAATTAAAATGAATATGAGAGAGGTTGACAGCAAATCTAGCAAAACTCCAACCTCCAACTTTGACAAGTTGCATCCGATCATGGACTTGGCGAAGGGGGCAGATGAAGAAGGTTGTGGGGGTTTAAGAAGGGGAGAAAGGCAACAGCCACATCAAAAACCACATGACCAAACCACACTAGAGAGACAACAGCACTGCTGAGCTCGTGTCTGCACATGCTTATAGCTTGGGTTTTTTAAATATATTTTTAGCATTTGCATATTTGCTGTTGTCATAATATGTAGAATTGACAAAATATATGTAATGCACATTTAACAGATTGAAACAGAGAATTTGTAAAGTGGAGTCAGTCAAAAATTCAGTGTCATGATGATAGTCACAAGTGCAAGGAATTAGAAATCACTATCAGGTTGAGTGATTTAGCACAGGTGGAATAGTTAATGACATCATGGCGTATCAGAATGTGATTGGTTACAATCATGTCTGATGAGTTCCAAATGTGTATATAAGAACTGGCTGTAATAATGTTAAATTGGGACTGTTTATGGTGAGAAACAGTACCCCACACTCTGTTGATTTGTATATATATGTTATTGCTTGGTGTTATGCTGTTGTTATTTGCTGTATATTTGCTGTATATATTCAATATAAGAGTTTTATTCTAATTCATGTTTCTTTGTCTCTCCGTTTCTAAGTTCGGATAATACTTATAACAATTATCTACACTTTATCTACATGCTACTGCTGCTAAGCTCATATTTTCCTCTGCTATACACATGTGTGTATTTTCTTTTCATACAGTAATCCATTAATTATTGCTTGATAGGGTTATGGCCCAGAGCAGATAAATTGTGATTTGTATAAAGTTGTATTTTGCAGAAGGAAATGGTTTGGAGTGGAACGGAGACAAAGGAAAGCTGCAAAGGAAAAGTTTTTCTCTGAGGCTTGGAAGCGAACAGAGGAGGAGGCAGCTGATAAAGCAAGCCAAGCATAAACAGAGTGTTTGAATGAAAACAGAGGAGGCATAACTGCTTGAGGAGGCTGAAGGAAGTGCAGAAAGGGCGAAGAACCCGGCACAATCAGCCGAGATGGCAAGTATGAACTTATCTTCAATGCCTCTGGTGAAATTGAATAACAACTATTTAGTCTGGGCTAAATGCATGAAACATTATCTTATATTTCTAGATCTGTATGAATTTGTGGAAAAAGAACTAGAAGATATAAGAACATAAGAAGAGCCATGCTGGATCAGGCCAAAGGCCCATCTAGTCCAGCTTTCTGTATCTCACAGCGGCTCCACCAGATGCGTTTGGGAGTGCATGAGACTAGATATCTGTCTCCTGATACCACTCCCCTGCATCTGGCCCTTGAAGTACCCTGGTTTAAAGCCTGGAGATTACACATCTCCATCATGGTTTGTAACCTGTGATGGACTTTTCCTCCAGGAATCTGTCCAATCCCCTTTTGAAGGCATCCAGGCCAGATGCCATCACCACATCCTGTGGCAGGGAGTTCCATAGACTTACAACGCGTTGGATGAAAAAATATTTTCTTTTGTCAGTTCTTACTCTCCCAGCCCTCAATATGAGTGTATGTCCCCTAGTTCTGGTATTTTGGGAGAGAGAGAAGAGCTTCCCTCTATCCACTTTACTCATACCCTGCATTATTTTGTATGTCTCAATCATATCCCCCCTCAAGCGCCTTTTTTCCAGACTAAAGAGGCCCAAATGTTTTAGCCTTTCTTCATAAGGGAGGTGTCCCAGCCCGGTAATCATTTTAGTCGCTCTCTTCTTCACCTTTTCCAGTTCCACTATGTCTTTCTTGAGATGCAGTGACCAGAATTGTACACAATACTCCAGGTGGGGGCTTACTATTGTTTTGTATAATGGCATTATAATGTTGGCTGTCTTATTTTCAATCCCCTTTTTGATAATCCCTAGCATGGAATTGGCCTTCTTCACTGCTGCAACACATTGGGGAGACACCTTCATGGAGCTGTCCACCAACACACCAAGATCTCTTTCCTGATCCGTCACAGATAACACAGAGCCCATGAGTTGATAGATGAAGTTTGGATTTTTTCCGCAATATGCATTACTTTACATTTGGTTACATTAAAACGCATTTGCCATTTCTCAGCCCATTCCCCCAGTTTGGAGAGATCCTTCTGGAGCTCTTCACAATCTTCTCTGGTTTTTACCGCACGGAAAAGTTTTGTGTCATCTGGAAACTTGGCCACCTCACTGTTTATCCCTGTCTCCAGGTCATTTATGAACAGATTGAAAAGCACCGGTCCCAGGACAGAGCCCTGGGGCACACCGCTTTTCACCTCTCTCCATTATGAAAATTTCCCATTGACACCTACTCTTTGTTTCCGGGATCTCAACCAGTTCTCGATCCATAAGAGGACCTGCCCTCTTATCCCCTGACTGTGCAATTTTCTCAGCAGCCTTTGGTGAGGGACTGTGTCAAAAGCCTTTTGAAAATCCAGATAGACTATATCCACCAGTTCACCCAAATCCACATGTCTGTTGACCTTTTCAAAAAATTCTAAGAGGTTTGTCAGACAAGATTTACCCTTACAGAAGCCATGCTGATTTTCTCTCAGCAAGGTTTGTTCTTTTATGTGTTTTAAGATTTTCTCTTCGATGAGGCTTTCCATCATCTTCCCTGGGACAGATGTAAGGCTAACTGGCCTGTAGTTTCCTGGGTCCCCCCTACTTCCTTTTTTAAAAATTGGTGTGACATCTGCTATCCTCCAGTCCTCCAGCACTGTGGCCGTTTTAAGAGACAAGTTGCATATAACCGTTAAGAGATCTGCAATTTCATTTCTCAGTTCCCTAATAACCCTTGGGTGGATGCCATCTGGGCCCGGTGACTTGTTAATCCTCAATTTATCAATTAGTCCTAAAACCTCCTCTCTTTTAACCTGTATTTGATTTAATTCTTTAGTCAAGAGGGGCGGCTCAGGCAGCGGAATCCGCTCAAGGTCCTCTGTCGTGAAGACAGACGCAAAGAAGTCATTCAATTTCTCTGCAATGTCCAAGTCCTCCTTAACCTCCCCTTTTCCTCCCTCACCATCCAGAGGGCCAACTGGTTCTCTGGCAGGTTTTCTACTTCTAACATATTTAAAGAAGCTTTTATTATTACCCTTTATATTGCTAGCCATGCGTTCCTCAAAATCTTTCTTTGCCTCCCTTATCATCTTCTTACATTTCTTTTGCCAGAGTTTGTGTTCCTTTTTATTTTCCTCATTTGGGGAGGATTTCCATTTACAGAAAGACCTCTCCTTGTGCTTTAGAGCCTCTCTAACTCCACTCGTTAACCATGCCGGTATCCTCTTGGACTTAAATGAGCTCTTCTTTCTTTGTGGTATGCACTTGTGCTGGGCCTCTATTATTGTTGTTTTAAACAGGCTCCATGCACTCTGAAGAGATTGGATGATGATGATGAACAGAGTGTGAGGCAAGATTCAAAAGCGCTGTCTGTAATTATTTTGTCTTTGGAAGATTCACAGTTTGTTTTTGTACAGGAGGCTAAAACCGCATATGAAGCTTGGACGGCCTTGAGAGCTGCACATAACAAAGACACAGGTGGCAGCAAGATAACATTGATGAAACAACTGTTTCGGACAAGGCAAAGTCCAGTAGAAAATATTTCGGATCACGTAAGGAAAATAAATAACATTTTTCATCAGTTATCTGAAGTGGGAATAAATCATGATGAAGAATATAAATGCCTTGTAATCTTGTCAAGTTTGGATGCATTGTTTGATAATATAGTGATGGGATGGAAGCATTGAAGAGTGATGATTTAACTGTTTCCTATGTTCAGTCAAGGCTACTGCAAGAGGAACAGAGGAAAGCTGAATCTAAAGTAAATAAAAAGCCTGTGCCGAGTTCTGGTGAAACAATCCAAGTGGTAAGAAGATGCCATATCTGCAGAAGTGATAAGCATATATAACGTTTCTGTGACAAAGTAAACAAGAATAAGAAACAGAAAAAGCAAAACTGGCAGAGTGAAGGACACCAGGTGTCTGTAATAAATGAAAGCAATGAAGAAGGATGCACAAAGCAGGAATTGTTTGTTGTAGGTTCTGGAGCATCAATTCATTGTGTAAATAAAAAAAGATATGTTTGAAACACTAACTTTATATAATTCCAGAACTGTAACATTGGCGGACGGAACACAAAAGAAGATATGTGGAGAAGGTAAACTATTTTTTAAACCTCTCAAGTGTAAATTTGATAAAGTGTTGTACATTCCATCTCTGAACAACAATTTGCTAAGTGTGCCTATGCTTGTGAAGATGGTATTTGAAATGCAGTTCAGTGAGAGCAGTTGCAAAATTGTCAAGAATGGGAAGACATGTCAAGATATGTAAAAGTTGATAAAACATATGTTATGTATATTTAA
>JAHTLZ010000108.1:10380291-10397232 GCA_023846285.1 Phrynocephalus versicolor
TTCCAGAACCAGTGCCGCATGGCTTTGCAACATGGTCCTACATGCACTCTTGCTGCCTTATATTGCACGTGATGCAGCATCTGTGTTGTCTTCAAGGATAGCCCTTTGTACAAAATATTGCGGGATTGAAATGCTTTGCTTCTCATCCAAGTAGTTTCTTCAGTCTGAGAAAAGTCGGGGATAAGTCACACCTATGCAACTCTTCCCAACACCCATGAATCTCCACAGACACTATAGTAGTCTGTCTAGGAAGTTACTGGTGTCATGTATATCCAGGTTGACCTCAGCCAGGAATCATCATAGCTAGTAGGCCAATTGCCTGCCCTGGAGTACAGTGCACCGTAAACCTAGGGGGTAGGCTCCTAAAGCCTCATGGGGTCACCAGAACCAAGTCTTCCTTTCCTCTCAGAGACAGCAGAAAGAGGCAGAGGTGGACAAAGCATAGCATCCCATGTACTGTAACTCCAACCAGCTCTAAGTTATAGCTAATAGTGAGTAGGGTGTGGCAATCCAACAGTTGCCAGAAGACTCCACTTCTGGTACCAAAGCTGTCTAGCTCCCCTGAAAGATTCTGTGCAAAGTGATGAGAGGGAGCCTTTTCGATCATCAGAGAAATATGCCTTGCATGGCACAACTGTTGTAACGCATGTGGAGTATTGGCATACCATTGGTGCAGAGAAAAGGGTCATGAATGCCCATCCCCTTTATATGAGGATTTTTCTTTCTGATGCTAAAATACTCATTTCAAATACTCTCAAATACAAATAGCATTGTCTGTGATGAGAATTTATTTTACTATGGGCATTGTTCCAGTCGAATTTATCCAAATGCAGCTAACTCAAGGTCACAGTGGCAAATCAATGAACACTCCCCCTCTCCCTCTTAGATGGTAGTTTATTTTTCCTATTGACCTCATGTGGATTTGAACTCCAGGCCTTAAGGCAAACATCTATAACATCTATATTAATCCTGGGAGCCACTGAGTTCAAAAAGAGGCATTGCATCATCTTGCTTGTTCTTGTGCTTACAAGTACATGGGGAATACGGGATATATAAAATCTTCCAGGCTATGAATTTATGGATGAAAAAAATCTAGCTTTTTAGAAATACTGTCTATCTGTATGAGTGAATATATGGACTTTTAAAAAAATTATCCACTACTATATAGAATATCTGTGTAATTATTTCAGAATTATAGTATGTTTTTCTGCCATAATAAATTTTCTTGCAATTTTGCTTTTGAAGCTACCAACAAGATTGTGTGGATTGTATATTTCAGCATTAGATGAGCAAGATAAATACAGTAAACCCCCGCCTATTGCGGGCATTGGGGACCCACCCGACCCGTGATTCATGAAAATCTGCGATATGTGGAAGCGGGTCGGGTGGGGGCGGGGGGCGATCAAAGGGGAGAGTGGGGGCAGTGGGGAGCAATGCAATTGCTCCCTGCTGCCCCCCATGCAGCCCTGGGGCCTCCCAGAGGGGGTGGGGGGTGGGGGAGCAATGTGATCGCTCCCCACCCCCCCACACAGCTCCGAGGCCTCCCGGATGGATCTGGGGGCAGCAGTGAGCTATTTGATCGCTCCCCGCCACCCCCGCACAGCTCGGAGGTCTCCCGGAGGGGGCAGTGGGCGGGGGGAGCAATGTGATCGCTCCCTACCTCCCCCTGCAGGTACTGCAATCCCGTGATATAGTGGGACCGCAGTACCTGAATCGCAAAATGGCGGGGGGTGACTGTAACAAGGCATCCATAAGAGTTTTGTTCAGGTGGGGAGAATTCATAGGATGCATCATTACAAAGTGGAAAGCCTCCTTGCTTACATTAAAAGAACCCATACATTTAAGATGTCACGAATGAACAACCACTGATGTTGCCCTTCATTGCAAATACCCACAGATAGCAATGTCGCATAAACCTAATCACACCTATGCATGCTAGAGGGAATAGTCTATGGCAGTGGTTCCCAAACTTGGGACTACCACTCCCAGAAGTTCTGCCCAGCACAGCTGGTGATGAAGGTTTCTGGAAACTTCAGTTCAAGAATATTTTAGGACCCAAGGTGGGGAACCCCTGATCTACAGGGAGGCCCTGACCTCTAAGGAAAAGAGTGACCCATTTTTGATCTATGAAACCATTAATATGTAGTTAGAAAAAAAATGCTGGTACCAGTTTTCCTTCCTACTTGCCCCACTTCCTTGCAAATATGGACATCCTACCGCCTTCTTTTAAATTACACCTCTCTGTTAGTTCTAAAATGAAGAACCCTAGGTAAATGTTAAGTTTAAAAACAGGATCCAATTTGGGCTTCATGTCTTGGCTAGTCATCCAGTATTAACCCAGAATTTCCTACTTTAGACATAATGTGGGAATCTGGTTAGGTACTCATGTATCAGCATGAAAGGGGGGGGACGCTCTGCATTTTGAGAGTTGTGGAATATTTTTGACTAGTAACAATTCTAGCCCATTGAGGGTTAGCATGACATTTAGGGCTGTGCTTAGGGATTAACATTTCCAACAAGACCCTTAGTGATCCCCCAATGAAAGAAATTCTAGGTGCCTCTAAACGAGATAATTAACTCATTTGTCCATGTAATTCTATTTTGATGCATCACACTATGCAAGAAAATGACATGAGACTTAAAAAAAATCCCAGTACAATACATTTTCTGGGACACAAAGGACTTCAGTTCATCTATCCAACCAACCCACATAATTTTGTCAAGGGTTTCACTTGTTTGTCAACCAAACTAAACCAAAACCAAACTTGTACTTCAGAAGTGGCTGAAAGTTGAATTAAATATAACTAAGCAAGTGGCAATACCTCAGAATGCCTACATCACAACACAGGTGTGCTGTACTTCCATGTGGATTCTGCAATAAACTATGAGTCTGGTGGACTGGGGACTTTGATTTCATGGGTGTGGGCCAATAGATTAGTTTTGGGTTTTAGCCCAGATGTGACAGAGACTATCTAAGGGACTGAGCCTTTTACCCATAATAGGGTCAGAATCTTGGATAACATGGCGTAGATTCACTGTCTATGTAAAACAGGAGTCAGCATCCTCACAATTTTCTGTGACAATGTATGCAGGCATATAGCATTTTATTTCATCTTCCTGGATTTCAGAGAAATGTTTTACTTTCATGTGGGGAACTACCTGGGAGTGATGGAATGGGAAATTGGTAGAAGAAGAAAGGGTTAAGCATTCCTCCTTTATTGCTTCTCTACTTTAAGCAATTCCACAATTTGCTTGGCTTAAGTGTCCCTGCTATATGTATGTATTAAAAATGTTTATAAGCCACCCTTGGAATTTCATTGAAGGGCTATGTATTAATCTCTATACTAGAATAATAAAAAAGTATTGCTAACCCAGTAGAGAAATGAGGCCAGTGATTAGGTACAACCAGAATGCAGAAGTCTGATGACATCGACAGTCATTTGATTTTATTGACAGGTCCTAGATTGGTTATTTTATCAACAGAATCAGTTCTGGGACAGAGGAAATGACTGTATCGTAGATGCCAAACAGGAAAGCAAGACACAACTTGCAATTTCCCTAACAGGTAGCTATATATTGTTCCACCTCCATTTTAGAAAGTCTGCTCTTGAATTCTAGAAGCCCAGAAGAGCTCAGCTGCCGCTGTGCATGTCTTAATTTGCTCTACAGTGAAAGCTATGACTTCAGATTTCACAGGGAGAACATAACTCATGAGCAAGGAATCAATATTTTCACGCTCCCTGTTAAGCAAAATTGGGTTTCATATTGGTAAGCAGATCAAATTAATGCTTAGACCTGTAGTTTTGTAACTACCAACACTGCAACTTTAATTGCTCCTGGAACCCGAAATTAATCATTTTTAGGTTGGTCATATAAATAGCATCCCTGAAAGTAATGGGTCAGTTGCTTGACACATGGAAATGGTTGACACAGAAGGTTTTCTTTCCCCTTGTTCAAAGAGTCTTTCTCTCCCTCCCCCTCCTGAACTTTTGCCCAAGAATGGAATCTATTCCTGGCTACATATGCATTGCTATTTTTTCCTTCCTTCCCTGAAGCATCAAGTGAAAGATATGTGCAAGAAAAGAAGCCTGCACCCAAGCAGAAAACATCACAAGAAGATAGATGGAAAATTTCTCACCACAGGGAAGAAAGAATTTTGCAGATGTTCGTTCTTGCTTGCAATTTTTAAAGACTTGACGACGAACGGAACTGGGTCCATATGCCATTTTTTCCCCTTTGTGGCAGCCATCACATATTTTCTATTAATTAGTCTTATTTTAACCCACTCCAATTAAATCAGGCTCTCCACACCTACATCCCCTCTGCTCAATAGTCAGTTGTCTTTGATCGTCTTATTCATATCTCATATATAAGACAATTGTGTCTGATTTTTTTTAAAAAAACAGGAAAGTATATTGATTACATTTTCCTTGTGAGTTAGAACAGGGCAGTTTTGATCATTTTTCTTCTGCTAGAGACGACTAATACCACAATCCTTAGTATGTTGACTTGCAAGTAAGCCCACCTTCCCATGCAGTTTCAGTACCTAGTTGAGTGAGTTTAATTGATTAACTAATTAAACCACCACCACTAGAGATGGGCATGAAATGAACATGTTTTCATTTCTGTTATTCGTTATTCGTTCCATTATGTAATGAAATGAATAAAGAAAATTGTGATGAAAATGGAACGAAACGAACAGAACCACGAAAATTGGGTTCGTTACCTTTCGTTTTCGTTAATGGCGACGCGCAATGAAATGAGCTGTTTTAAATGTTAAAAAACGCCCTGGACACCCATAAAAACCCACAAATAATTATTTATACTGTCTGATAATACCTACCAGGGGGGTTGGGGTCCTTAAAATGTGCATTTATGTCTTTTCTCAGATTGCTGTATTTTTTTCCTTTAAGGGGAGTTAGGGGACATCGACCCAACATGGCTCCCAGATGCCTAATATTGATTTCTTGGGTATTAAAATGCCCTGGACATCCATAAAAATGCAGCGATAATGCAATAATTATTTGAAATTATTACCTACCAGGGTGTTGGGGTGTTGGAGTCCTTAAAACGTTTGTTTTTGTCTTCTCCCATCGCGATGTATTTTTCTTTTCCCTTTAAGGATGACAAAATGGATGTCACCACCACAAAATGGAGGCAAGCCATGTGATGGGATTATGTTCAACCAATAGCATGCCCAGGTTGCAGACTGGGCAGGTCTGGCAGCCACAGAGGGCATAAAAAGCTCTGGCAGCCCCTGTCCTCCTTGCAGTCCCCTGTGGGAGTTAGGGTGGGTTTGCTGTCTCTGCGACTCTAGCTTCAGTCCTGCAGCCTCTCTGTGTGCGTACGTGTGTACCTCTTAGTGAGTACCCTCCCTTGCCCTGCAGTGCAGTTACTCTGCGGCTGCCTTGCACCCTGGGCAACGCCCGCTACTGCCTTTGCAGCCTCCCTGCATACCTAGTCTATACTGTGTCTTTGCCAGCATCAACTTTTTTTTAGTGTTTTCCCTCTGGTCTGGGGCGTTGGGGGACGCCCGCACACGGAAATGCTTTAAAAATCATGTAAAAAGTGGCTAGAAACAAAAAATGAAAAATGAAAAATGAAAACAAAATTTTTCCAAAAATTCACAAAAAACAGAAACGAACCAAAACGGACCTCTCAACGAAAAATTAAAAACTGAAACACCATTTTTTTTATTCGTGCCCATCTCTAACCACCACCACCACCTATGGATCATAGAGTAAAACTTCTATGAATCAAAAAAAAATCCAACTTCCCAGTTATGTATAAATTTTAGACAAGCTTTGTGTAAAAAAGTTCATCCTCAAAAAACACAAAGAATGGACAGAGGCTACTAGAGCAAGCCAGTGATTTCATATGAGCAAGGAGAAGAATATTGTGACTCCTTGTCTTTGACAGAGGGGTGGTGGGAGGAGACAAGCAAAGATTTACAACCGTAAGATACGTTTTTAAAAAAACAGGCTCCAGATTGGAAACCAAAAAGGATCCAAGCCCAGATCAACAATAAGAGACATAGAATCATAGAATCATAGAGTTGGAAGAGACCTCTGGAGCCATCCAGTCCAACCCCCTGTGAAACATCCCTTAAACAAGGGGGCCTGAATGTAGTGCAAGCAGATCACTTAATGATTCCTAATATTATTAGAAGGGCACTGCCTACCTCTTCAGAGCCCTCCCAAAACCTGTAGTCTGGGCAGCCCTCATTCTTAATCTTTGAACCTATTTATACCTAACACCTAATGTTCCTAATGTACTAATCTATTTCCTAATTAATATTGAGGGCTACCGGCTTAATAAGGGTATATTATTCAACAGCTTTCACTTGAAGTAAATTTACTGCTTGCATTACCCGTCAATTGTGACCAGTTATAAACCTCCCCTTAGCCTTAAAGAGAATGGGATGGCTGAAAACACACTGCCACTCTGGTCCAATCTGAGTGGAAGCCAAAAATTCCCATCCAGCCCTTAGGTAACCAGCTAATCTCATTATTAGGGAGGGAGGGAGGGAGGGAGGGAAGATGGCTGAATTGAAAAAGAGGCCTCTCACCATCTGGCATAGCCTTATCTAGCCTACTGCCCCTGCTAACAGCCCTGTAGGCTGCACACACATGACACCAACTGGGCCCCTCCCAGCACTATGGCTGATTGAAGCTACCATTCTTGATCCATGTGGTACATTTAAATAACATAGAATTTCATTTCTGTCATACAGAGACTGTCAGATGGCTGCCACAATCAGTAGCCACAAAATGACCCTGATCCTATGGGGTGGCCCAGAGTGATCCAATGGGCTTAATGAATTTCAAGTGCCATTGGCAGTAGGCCAAAGATAAGAACAAATGCAGCTGAGATTTTGGGCTGACAGGAGAAGGCTTGCTTGATTCAACTCAAGGGTTAGAGAGAGACACTGGCATGATGATACACCTCTGGTCTCTCTCCCTCCTTAAGCCCAAGTGGAAAGAGAAGGGCAATGGCCCATGGAACTGCTCTCCCTCTTAGCTGGCTGCAGAGGGATCGTCACCTGTGACACTGTGAGTTCTATGTTTTGTCAAGCAGGTAAGACAATCAATTCTTTCCCACCATTGAAGTATATCAGATACAAGGCATACACACACCATCACATTTGAATGAATGACATAATAGACATTTGTTTTGGTGAAGACTGTTTTGATGTCAGTGAGTGATTGTTATCATCAAGGTGAAGGGAGAAAATACAGTGGCTGAAATTACACTCCCTAGAGATACCTGATTGAATCTACAGGAACTCCTGCCATAGTACATGATGCCATGTGATACAGCCATTCAAAATGGCACATGACATGTGCCTTTTCAGCTCTGGTTTATGTCATTCTTTTTTTACAGATGCATTGCAATATCAGGTAGAAGAAGGCTACCTCCTTTTCTCCCACTACATTTCTGTTCACTCCTTCCTTATGGCCCATTCTCCCCTTGCTGCTGTCTCTGCCACACTATGTGTCTGTCCTCATTGTTGAGACTTTGAATTTTTCCATTGTGCCTGCATTTGTGCATATGGAGGGCCAACTCCATTTTTTGACCTGTATCACTTGACCTGTAACCATAATCCAAAGATTTGTGACTATAGAATAGAGAGTGGGAGCATGACCATGAGCAGGGCAGGATGCTCTCCTTGTGTGATGTCATGCCCAACCATTAACATGCCCATAGAAATAGTGTGTACCCACCCACCCACACCAGACTCTGGTACCATCACTTGTATCAATGTGCTAGATTAAAACATAGGAAAAAGAGCTGCAGTCTGAGCATGTGTCATAAGTAAGTTCATGCTTCTTTGCAGCTAAATCAATGCAATTGCACTTTCCCTGTTGTGTTGCAATGGTGTAGAATCAGCCAAAGATAAGTTGCCTGACCTATGGCATTTTTTTTGGTGAGCATCCATGCAGTTTTCTAAGGTGTATAGTAGAGATGGGCACGAATAAAAAAAATGGTGTTTCGTTTGTTGTTTGTCATTTAGGGGGTCCATTTCGGTTCGTTTCCATTTTTTGTGAATTTTTTGCAAAAAAATTGTTTTTGTTTTCATTCGTTTCATTACCATTTCATTACCATTTATTTCAATTGTTTGTAATATTTTTTAGCATTTAAAGCAGTTCAATGTATTGCCATAACGAAAACGAAACAGACGACAAAATTTCTGGTGTTTCTGTTAGTTTCGTTTCATTTTAGAAACAAAATTCATTTGTCATTTTGTTACATAACAAAACAAAAAAACAAAAACAGAAATGAAAAATTGTTTGTTTCGTGCCCATCTCTAGTGCAGCGTTTTTCAACCACTGTTCCACGGCACACTAGTGTGCCGCGAGATGTTGCCTGGTGTGCTGTGGGAAAAATTGAAAAATTCTAAAGAAATTCAACCCAGGGCTGGCGGGCGGCCCACAGCTGGGAGGCGCTTTAAATAGCATCCAAGGGCCAGCTTGGCTCCTCCCCCCGAGGCCCGCGGCGCTGGCATCACTTCCTGGCCCCGCTCATTCTCTTTAGTGTTTGCCCTGTGCCTGCCGCCGCAGCCGCAACTTGCTCGCTTCCCTCTCCCCCCTCCTTTTTTTACCCTGGACCACCACCACCCCTTTCCTGGGAGCTACCAATGGACTGAGCCGCCCGACAGCCCGCCCGACGACACGAGCCGGCCCAGGAGCCCCAGCCCAGAACAAACCACCAGGTGAGGGGAAGGGGAGGAGGGGCGCCCGGCTGCCCCACAAGCACCGCGGCAGGGCTGCGAGGAGGAGGGGATGGAGGAGGCCTCCGACGGGCCTGGGCTGAGGAGGCGGGCGGGGGGGGCTACTGGCACGGCTGGACGGCCGGCCGGCCGGCCTTTAGGTTCCGGGAGGGGAAGAGCCGTCTCTGAGTGGCCCTGCGATGGGTTCCTCATCAGTGTGGGGCCGGCGCTGACAAGCTCTCCTCTTCCTCCTCATAGATTGTGGGGGAACGGTTGCTTGGGGTCCTCCTTGAAGTCTTGCCCTTTTCTTTCTGTCTTGGGTCGCCCTCTTCTCTCTCTCTGTCTTTTCTTTCTTTTTTTCCCCACCTCTCTCTTTCCATTTGTACCCTTTCCCCTCTTCATAGAAACGTGCTAATTTCTAGCCTGCATATGTGTATCTGTAATTAAAACTGTAAACCGCCCAGAGACTCCTTGAAGTGGTATGGAGCGGTATACAAGCAGAACACTTTCTTTCTTCTTTCCTTCCTGCCTTCCTTCATCCTCCTCCCCTCCTGTCGCTGGACTTGCTGAAGGCATCTGCACTTTCGTAAAGTGGCAATACAGCAATTTAACCTGAATACAGGTGGCTGTGAAGGGATGATGTCTGGTGCCCACAGAAAGGGCTCCGAGTGCCACCTTTAGCACCCATGCTATAGGTTCGCCTACAGTGCCCTACTGTTAATGTTTTGCAGCCAGTTAATGTTGCTAGTGCTATCCAGTGTACACTGACGGACGGAGACATTTTCTAATGGTGGTGTGCCTCGTGATTTTTTTCATGAAACAAGTGTGCCTTTGCCCCAAAAAGGTTGAAAAACACTGCTCTAGTGTATAGTATTGAATAGTTTGCTCAACTTTCATTTTCATGATTCATCATGTGTGTGGGTGGGAAAATGCCAGATTGTCAGCTCGGACATTTTCCCATTAATCAAAAAACGATCAGAGGAATAGCATGAGGGAAATTAATTGTAGCATATGGGTCCATAGTGAAAATAAGGTAGCCTGATATTACTGCAGCCATTCAGGGCTTGATCAGACAGGCATTTGTCCTGTGATTTGGTGTGCTGTTGTGATGAGTTGGTTCACTTGTTTTTCCTGGCAATCAGATGACATAATTCCTAGAGCAAAACAATACATCCCCAGAGTGCTCTTACTAGCACCTCTCTGAGGCCTTGCCAGAGGTTGCTTCTACAGCACGAAATGGAAAAACTGTGTTTCATTTCATACCATTTCATCCCCTCCACGTTTCGTTTCATATTTTTTAAAAAAATTGTTACTTAAAAAACAAAACGAAATGAAATGAATCCCACATGGCATCAGAACTCTAGCTGGTGTGGTGGAGGATACAAAAACCTCCTCCCCACCACCTCCCAGCTAATTTTGTCAGCTCAAGCCCAGCTGAGAGGTGGGGGTACGAGGAAAGGGGCAGCCAAGCAGAAATAAATTCCTTTCTCCCCTGCCACCGACTCCTCCCATTGTGGTGTTTTGGACAGGGAGTGCTGTAGCCAGTGGGGCCAGCTGCCACTGCACACATCCCTTCCTGTCCAGAAAACCATCCTGGGAGGAGGGAGGAGCACAGGAGAAGGAAGGAGGCAGAGGTAAATTTAAACAGAGCTTCAATTACTGTTCTAATTTTTTCTTCCTCGAGCTCCTCACCTACCAGCTGGGGCTTTTTGACAGGTCAGGTTTTGGAGAGGGGGGTACCCCACCCCACATCTGGACGTGTCAAAAAGTCCCAGATGGGAGGCAGCGGGAGGAGCGATCTATACTATACTCATGCCGCATGAATACTGCTTTTTCCAGCTTCCTCTAATTGCCAGACTTCTGGGAATTGTAATCCAACACTTTCATGGAGGGGTGATCTATACAATACTCATACCACATAAATACTGCTGAAAAGATGAAATTGTGTGCTTAAATTCATTTCACCATGGTAATGTGAAGCACATATCATACATGAACTTCCACGTGGCATAGAGTGTATCAACAGCAGCATCTCTAGTGGGTATCTTGGCATTCTCCATGTCAAACAGCAAATGAGGCCATGATCCCACCTTTCTAGATATAACTACTTCATATATATTTAACATTCTATTTCCCCCATCTTACTATGAGACATTCATACCGCTATAGCTTACTCTTTATCTTGGAATTCCATGATAGTTTGGAGCAATGCATTGGCTGTTTTTCTTATGCATAATGTATTTTCCAAGAATGCCAGCATTTGAGAAATGTAATGATGTAATACTGATTTTTAGAAGACTTGTTCTATAACAAAGGTCTAGATGGGGGGTTACTATTGTGTCAGGCTTAGTCTTGCTGGTTGCAGTAGTTTCTAGTAAAGGGGAGTGGGGAGGTGAAAATGTTACTTTTAACAATGAATCCCATTGGCAGTCCACTGCAAAAGTGAGCAATCTGAGGAGAACTCATTAGCTGAAGTATACAATGAATTCCATAATGCAGCATTCTGTATGTTGCACCATAAAACACTGGGCATAGTATGGTATTGTACATCATTCTATTCCTAGATGACCCTAGCAGGAATTCCCCCAAAATCCAATTCCATCCTTTATTGTTGCTGACCCTCTTTACCCTGTTCTAATGACTCCTATATAGAAGATTGAGCTGTTCAGACACAATGGAGCATATATTTAATCAGCAAAGAATGCCATCGCATCAACATAAGCCTTTCCTCCATCTTTCTTAACACTCTCATTCTGCTTCAGTGATATAATAGGTGGGGAAACATGGAGCAAATACACATAACAGTTTTACTAACATTGTTAAAACAACAAAAAATTTCCCTCTTATGTAGGGGTGGAAAATCTTGTAGTGGCCAATTTTTTTCTGTTGTTGTTTTGTGTTTTGGACTGGACATATGAATGCATTGAGATACAGTATATTTTCTCATCATAACTAAGGGCCTTTTCACACGACCCCTAAGATCCGCTGGTCCCTTAAATTCAGACCAGAGATCTTGGGGGTTCGTTTCTGTTCCTGCGTCCCCACCCCTCAGCACTTCCTGCTCCTGTCGGCGTGAGGGGAGGGAGGGAAAAAAAGAACAAAAGAAGCCTTTACTAACCTGCCGGTGCCGGTCGAAGTTGCCACAAGCCCCGTTACTTCCTGGTTCCTTCTCAAGGGGCTCTTAAAGGGGCGGGAGGCAAAAAAACAACAGACAAGCGAGGAGAGCCCAGCACTCTTATCCGCATCAAGGAATTTTCACCTGCTGAGAGCAGATACATGAAAGGTGCGCTGGGTAGCGCTTATGGGGGCGGGGTCGCACTTAATTTTCTCTAAACTCCGGAGCTGGTGGGGAAACATTTCTAAGCTCCGGAGCTGGGAGCCATTTGCAGCGCAGCTTAGGGGTCGTGTATAAACGCCCTAAGAAAATGTGTTGATATTCATCATATTCTTGTCTCATATATGCACATTATAGCCTTTAAGCAGAGTTGCCCATGGTGTGCAAAAAAGTGTTCATTTCACGGTATGACGCCTCCTAGAGTAATGATACTTTTTTTATATAATAGGCCGTTTCCCTCCATTTAATGAAAAAGATGAGAACACACATTCACTTAACCAAATTCCCAGAAATCACTAGAGGACAAAGGTCACTGTCTCTAAAGTTGGCAGATGGCTAGCTAACGTGGCTAATCTAGATGATTCACTTCTTCACGAAATCAAATGGTTTATGAATGCAGGATATTGTTTTCCTGCACCCATGGTTCCAAAAGGCCAGAAATGGCCCAAGATCCCTGCTGCTCAATTGTAGGAATGAAAAGACAACACATCTGGTGCAGGTGAACAGAATGCTCTGAGCCCCCCTGACAGGTGGGCCGAGGCCTTTTATTAGTTGGAGTAAACAAGGCACCACAAGGGGAGGGATGGAGAATCATTGACAATAGGACAGAGGAAGACAAAGGAGGAGGGATGGTCTTTGGTCACATAACCTCCTGACCTGGGGGCCATCTCTGCGCCTGGTATCTGGGTGGTACCTCTCCCGCCGCCCCGGCCACTGCCTGAGTCATGCCTGTTAGAGCCTGACCTGGCCTGTGCTCGGGGTCATGTAGAGTTCACTTAAGGCTGACACATCCAAACTTTGACCCTCCAGATGTTCTGGACCGCAACTCCCACAGTCCTTTGCCATTGGCAATCTAAGCTTAGAATTCTGGGAATTGTGGTCCAAAACATGAGGAGGGCCAACGTTTGGACATGCCTGACTTAAGGGCTTGCCTTCCATGCTGGGTCCTGACCTCTCTGTGGCGAGCTTCTACGCCTGGAGTCTAAAGGCTTGCTCAGCACTGTCAGGTCCCTTGGGGTTCTGTGTGCCCCCAATCTCCTCCTATGGTGCCTGCACTGCCAACAGGAAAAAGCGTTCCAAGCTTTGCCAAAGAAAGTGTTGCCTAAATATAGATGACATGAAAGTCAGCCGTCAAAAGGTCTAACGGGTCTTGTGCTCCCAAAGAGACATCAACCAGGGAAAATCACAATATCTGCCCCATTTTAAATCACTTCTTTCCCCCAAACACAAAAGCCAGGACAGTTTTTCAACATATTATGCTGATGTCAAATTTGCACCTCAACGGCACCACCAGAGGGCCTTGTAAGACTGCAGGGCAGAGCGTCCCTTCTGGAGCAACAGGAAGAAAAAAAGGAGAATGAGGCTGCATATGGGCCACAGGCTATGTATTCCCTTCCTTAGTTTAATTGAGTTGTGGTTTATATTGGCAGTCACTGTGGCTTCTTTTTTTTAATGACTTAGGCAACCGGCATACTTAGTCAGACAAGTGGCTTTATTGATTTGGCCAGGAGTGCTCCCTGGATTGAAAAGCACGTTGCTTGACAGGATTTCGGCAGCAAAGTATAAATGAGACCTGTAGTGTATCTTGCAGGGTCTTATTTATTTCCATCCTATTGCTTCCTGTGCCTGTTTGCTGCAGGCTTATTTTTCCAATCTAGTTGCAATCAAAGTGCAGCAGCTCTCCCATATGTATTTGCTCTTTCTTTTTTGTTAGTGTCATGCTTACAGGTGCGATGAGCAAACTGTATTTAACCAGACATTTATAAGGCATAATGGTATGGCTTGAAAAAAAAAAAAGATGCCTTGATTTATTTCTCTTTGCCTTCACATGGTGGTTGCTGTTGTTTCTGTGCAAATAACAGCACATGCACCTATCTGTTTAAACACATAAGGTTGGCTGGGTGGGGATGGGGTTTCCAGATTGCCTTATGCATACCTGAAATGGTCCTTTCCTTTCTGCTGAGAGCTCTTACGCATTCATTATGGCGTGATATAATGCATTGCGCTGATATTGGAGGAAACGCTGCGGTACAAAGCACAGCGAGAGGGCAAGAAGAACTGTTCTGTTTACTTCCCTCTACCTCCCTTGCCCATTCCCTTCCGTAAGCCTTGTGCATGCTGACCGGCAAATAATGATTGCATCGGAGGCGCCTGGCGTAAACACGAATCCGGTAGCACTTGGTTTCATCTCAGGTCACAGAGAAAGAGTGCATAATAGCTAGGCTGGATGCGTTTGAAAAGGGAGAAAAGGAATTGTTCCTCACCAGCTGAATTTCTTAAGAGTGCAATAATAACTATAATTAAACAGAAAATGGGTAGGGTGGGAGGGAGCGAGGAGACATTTCAAACTGCTGCAATTTTGTGCAAAATGCACTGCAATTATCTTTCTATTCCTAGCCCAATCGGATACAACGCGGTTTCTTCTCTCTCTCTCTCTCTCTCTCTCTCTCTCTCTCTCTCTATCTCTCTCTGTCTCTCTTCCCTGTCCCCTCCTCACCAGTGCTCTCTCTCTCCCTCCCTCTCTCTCTCTCTCTTCCTCGCTTGCTCTCACCCACTCTTCTAAAGCTTCTTTACAGTTTATGTTGATGGCAGAAGCACACCAACGCAAGCCACAAGTGCCGTGGCAGGTTTGATATTAATTGCGGAGAGCATTGTTACTCCACCCACAGAGCGGCATGACTGACAAATCTGGTTTGGGAATGATGTTAGCAATTTTCTCCTTGCCGTGGTGATTATGGCAAAGAACATTATGTTGCTCATTTAAGATGCCTTTCATTGTTTGGGATGAGGTTCATTTTTAAATGTTGCAGAGGGAAAAAGGGGGAGTATTCTCATGTTTAGACTGCAACTAGACAGTCAAACAGAACTACCATATATCCCCCTTCCAGCACCCTTGGCCAGAAGCCCCCTTTTAATTTCAGCACACTTGTTGTTAATGAGGAGGTCTCTTAGGATGCCATTACTTTTTGGCATAAAATGACCAAAGAAGGAACATTTTTAATTTAATGGTGAGGCTTTAAGCATGCAGCATGATAGTGCATTTAAAAAATGTAGGTTTTGTTGCCTTGGCATGCCATTTTATGATAACACTCTGAGAGGAGCCATTGTGCAATGAGGTGTACTCTGAATTCAAAAGAGCACAGCTTCAGCCCTGGGGATAAATACCTCTCAGAGATCAGGCTGGAGAAAGGCCCCTGTTAAGATATCTGTCATAAAAACCAAGGAAGAGACCTCCGTGTAGTCTTGAGACTTCTTGCTGATTAGAGTGGAAACTAGTGGGTTAAGATGAGCCAACTCTATAGCCAAGTACACAAAAGGTTGACTACAGTAATACCTCAGATAACGAATGCCCCAATAATGAATTTTTCAGATAACGAATTGCAATTTCCAGGTATAGGGCTGCCTCAGATAACGAAGTTTCCCTATGGGCTGCCTCGGATAATGAATAACAATTCTAGGTGTAGGTCTGCCTTGGATAACAAATTTTCTCTACGGGCTGCCTCAGATAACAAATCACAATTCTAGGTATAGGTCTGCCTCTGATAACAAATTTTCTCTATGGGCTGCCTTGGATAATGAATTTTCCTATGGGTTGCCTCGGATAATGAATTTTCCCTATGGGCTGCCTCGGATAACGAATTTCCAGCATGCATCAGTTAAAAAGAGTTATAATGGGCTGCATCACATCTGTACCTTTAAGGTGCACTTTATACAGAGTTTTGAGCAAAACACCAGGTGTCTGGGTCATTTTCCTATGCCCTGGAACAGATTAATTGGTTTCCCATTCATTCCTATGGGAAACCATGTTTTGGATAATGAATTTTTTCGGATAATGAATGGCCTTGGAGAACAAATTAAATTTGTTATCCGAGGTACCACTGTAACAAGATAGCAACAGATTGGAAATCACAAGTACTCCAAGAAAAGGCTGCAGCCACTCCACCAGTAGATTTCAGATCTCATGTTCCCTCAACATTTTGAATGATCAGAGCGGATGGGAGCTGTATGGCAAAAAATAGGAAGAATCCCAATTGAGGAAGCTTTAGGATTGATCAAACCAAAATACAGCCCTTAAATGCCAGCTGGGAAAGGCCCAAGTGCTGAATTTGATTTCCAGGACAGAAATTCTCCACCTCTAAAAGAATGCAACCCAGTAACTCAGCTCACGTGTGATGAATTGAAATTCTACAGAACAAATTGGGTCTGGAATAACAATCGTTAGAGCAAGCAGAAATCTGAAAAGCAAAACAAAACTCAGCACAATAAATGTGTACTAGTGCTCAACCCCAGCCAAAATGAGATTACCCACACAATCCTGAAATCCCCCAAAAAGAATGGATCCCCCAGTTATTTTATTATAAGGATCCTGGCACATTTTTATTATGTCTCTATGCATTGCCAATATTCTCCTACACATATTTCTCTGCACTCATTAGTGTCCTGCACTCTAAATTCCCACATGGATCCATTCCAGACAGCTCATCTTGCTGCTGTGATAAGTTCTAGCCTCCTACTATCTCTCTCCTTCCTCCATATTTCTGTATTTTGGGGGAGGGGGGGGAGAGAGAAATCCTGCCTAGATAATAGGTTTAATTTCATTTGTACATGTTTCCTGCAAAAGTTTGATGCTCTGGTATTTTCATATTTTAAGCAGAGATGGGGTTGTTTACAACAAACTGAACCCATATGCCATCTCACTATTGAGAGGATACCTTAATTGGCCACCCAAAAAGCTAGAAAAAAGGGTGTGCAGATGTCCACAAAAGCCTTCCCCCTTCCCTCTATTCTTTTAACACTTCGTACGATGGAGAAAGTATTTTCTTGAAACCTGGTGGGGTTTTTTTGTGTCTTGCCTCAGAACAAATTCTAATCTCTCCAATGATACTTTTATAGGCCA
>JAHTLZ010000108.1:10397272-10413579 GCA_023846285.1 Phrynocephalus versicolor
CGGAAACGGAAACGGGAATACCGCTAAGTCGTGCCCATCTCTAGTTAGGATACTGGAACAATGGAACCACTTACCTCAGTAAGTGGCAAGTCCTCCAATGCTGGATAAATTAACCAAACATATGTTAAAAATACTTTGATATGGATTCTTGTATTGGGCAGGGGCTTGGAATTGATGGCGTAATATGCCCTTTCCAACTCTATTATACTGTCTCTTTTTCACTTTTGGTTCCCCTTTTGATTTTAATGTAATAAAAATAGACATTAGAATGGATTGCAGAGAAGTGTCTCAGAGATTCCTCAAACCATCTTGTGCTGAAATTTCAAAGAGACATTATTCTTCATCCCAGTGAAACAATATGAGGTAAGGCCTCTGACTGAACTGATTTATACAAAGAAAAACAACATAAAGAAATATCTGGTTCCTTCTGCCTAAAAGAGCAGAGGCCTGGGTGTCAATCTTGAGTTCAAGTAAAGAATCAATGTTTGCCAGTCCAAAAAATGACAAAAGCATTGTTGCCAAGCAACGATTTGTCTGTTTTTTAACCATTCCTATTTCTTCGGCGGTCACAAAAGAGATTAGGGGTCCCAATGCTGTCTCACCAGTTGGTCCAGGAAGCCACTATATAATTCAATTATGACCAGTTTGTTGCTTCTTTTGTTAAAAGGAAAATAGTTAATTCTAGTACATTTTCAGAAATAGCCAATTATGTACTGGTGTACAGCAACATATTTCATTAACTGAATAACCTCCAGTCTATTTGTTAAAATCAGCCACTTATCACAGTTACTCTGTATTCCAAAGCAGGAATTGTTTGTGGAAATTTGGAGCCCATATTATGCTACCATAACAGAGAGCCTAAATGTATACTTTATTGCTAGAGGCAATTTTTAAAAACATATAATCCTATGATATCTAGGCTTATTAGGTCAAGAGCATCTAGTTCTGTGAGATTTTCAGGACAAAATTGGCAATGAGGATGGGCCCTTTTGACAGATATGGGCCATTATGATGTTGCAGAGGGAAGGAATATAAGAGTTGGGAGGATATCCAAACACCCCTGGCTTTGCATTGCTGCTACCAGGCTTATGGAGGAGACTAAGAAGAAAGCCAGTGGGTTCATGAATGAAGTCTGTCAAAAGATGCAGAGACACTATGCTGAGTCCCTGGGTGCCTGGGCTTTGGATCACTTGGACCAACTTTTCCTCCAGTAGTGCTCACTCTGAGGTTCATCTCTCTGTTACTGATACCATGAAACCTTGCAATCTCTGATGAAGCAGACAAATAAATATTTGATCTGGTCTTTTATTGAAAAAAAAAACCCAACCTCAGGAAATGAGCTTCCTCTGCATCAAGTAGCCGAAGTGGCTTATTCAGAATGCCCAAACCATAGAAGAGTGATAGGAAAGTCCTTCCACCTTTGTGTCACCAAGCAGTGTGCTCTCCTACTGGAGGAGGGAGGAAAGAACGATGAGGACATTGACCACAGCTAGGCACTGGATTAAGTTCTGAAGACATTGAGGTTTTAAGGTCATTCAAGGCACTCAAGGAAAGATATAGAAGAAGTTGACTTTGACTTGTTGTAGGGCCATTGGTGAGAAGGAGAGGGAGAATTAATCTCAAACAGGACAGAGGGCAAAGAAAGCCAGCTTCATGCAGAATGGCACCTGTGTTGGAAATATCTTCCAGAACATCACCTGGTTTGCACCTCTCCCCGTTTTAGAAAAGTAGGCTGTAACTAAAAAAATTCCTTGTCTCCCTCTTTATCTCTCATGGTGCTGCTGCCTCCCTCCCAAAGAGTAAAGCATTTACAAGTTCCCGTGGCTTAACTGTATCTTTTTAGAGAGTGGGCTGAATGCCTCCCATCTAGTCCATATGCTCAGACCTTGAGACATGCATGATCTTCTATCTAGTTCAGGCCTGTTCAAAGTCCGGCCCGGGGGCCAAATCCAGCCCTTCAGGCCATTCCGAATGGCCCACAGCTGGCTGGCCTGTCCCTCCCTCCCCCTCCTTCGCCCCAATTTTTTTTTTAAATCTTCCGCCAACACTGACACCGCCGGGAAGCTTGAGGGTCTGGGCGGGCCAGCCGGCTTGTGAGCAGAAGCTTGTGGGGCTGGGTGGGCGGGCAAGGGGGTGGGCCACCACCAGCAGCACTGCCGGGAAGCTTGTGGGGTTGGGCGGGCGGGCGGGCCGGCCAGCCATCACACGGTCTGCTGCCACTGGCACTGCCGGCAACCATGTGAGGCTGGGCACATGCATGGGGGTGGCACGTGGGAGGGCCACCGCCACCGGCATCACCAGGAAACTTGTGAAGCTAGGTGCGCATGCAGAGCAGTGTGCAGGCGGACCACTGCCACTGCTACCGCTGGGAATCTTGTGAAGCTGGGTGCGCATGCGTGCGGGGTGGCGCATGGGCGGGCCGCCACCACTGGCATAGCCAGAAACATTGTGAGGTTGGGCGCACGCGCGGGGCAGTGATCAGGTGGGCCGTGCCACTGGCACTGCTGGGAAGCTTGTGCGGCTGGGCGGCTGGGCGGTCTGCTGCCACCGGCACTGCAGGGGAATGTGGTGGGGTGGGCAGGCCAGTGGGCCTCTCCCACCGCCAAGGAGCTTTGGGGTGGGCTGGCGGGTGAGCCGTCGCCACCGCTGGGGAGCTTGGGGGGTGCAAGGTCACACAGAGCGCCTCTTCCAAGAGGCAACCTGTGGCCACTGGTGCCTGTGATTCCTTGTTCTCCACCTTCCTTCCTTTCTCTCTTGGTTTCCACCTTCCTCCCGGTGGGGTTGCAAGGGATCAGTGGGTGGGGCTTATGGGTCAGTGGGTGGGGCTTGCAGTGGGGTGGCAGGGTTGGGGAGCAACCGGCCCCTGACACATTCTCAGCCACCAAATCTGGCCCTCTTTATAAAAAGTTTGGGTACCCCTGATCTAGTTGAAGAGAGGCTTTGCTATCAAATATTTTTCTAATGCCTCATTTATTGCTCCAGGAAACAGAACAATAAACTGAGTTTAAAAGCTCACAGGAACAATAAACCGAGTATAAAAGCTCACAGGAATTACTTTGCTCATTAGGAGGTCTCTATGGAAGGCAGGTCTCTGAACTGAGAAATTACTAATGAACATACTGTACTTCTAAGAGTTAAGGTCTCCCCAAGCTTTGTGGACCTGAAGCTTGTTCCTCATTACTGCCTGCTGAAAAGGTCCACAACAACTGATATCATTGGCATCACTGAAACCTGGTAGACGGTTGATAACCAATGGGATACAGTTATCCCAGGCTATAAACTGTACAGGAAGGACAGGAAGGGACAAATAGGAGGTTGTGTAGCCTTGTATGTTAAAGAAGTGATAAAGTCATATGAATTGGAATATCCAGGTGATTTGGAGTCACCATTAGAAACTCTGTGGCTAAGAGTATCAGGCCACAAGGGTGATCTAACAGTAGCATATGCTATCGGATGCAAACCCAAGCCCCTGAGGGAGACTGGCAGTTGGAGAGTGTTGTAAAGGAGGCATCCAAGAAGGAAAGCCTGGTTATAATGGGGGACTTCAATTACCTTTACATAGACTGGTTGAACTGATGTTCAGCAGCACATGATAAAGAGATAAAGTTCCTAAATATGCTAAATGATTGTTCCCTGGAAAAGATGGTTGAAGACCCAACTAGAGGTACAAGAATTCTTGACTTGATTCTGAGTAATGCACAGGATCTAGTGCAAAATGGTAATAGGGAACAGTGACTACAGCACAATTACTTTTAACTTAATCATAGACTACCAATCACTGATAAAATCTAACACAGAGACCTTTAATTTTCAAAAAGGAAACTTCCCAAAGATGAGGATACTAGTAAAAAAAGAAGCTGAAAGAGAAAACTGAGAGAGTCCAAACACTCCAAGAGTCATGGAGGCTGTTCACACAAACGATAACAGAGGCCCAATTGGAATGCATACCCAAAAGGAAAAAGGTCCAAGAGGACTTCGATGTGGCTTACAGGAGCTGTTTGGGAAGTGATCAAAAGCAATAAAAGCTCATTTAGAAGGTCGAAGGCTTGTCCAAACAAGAACAGCAAGCAGAAACATAAATTCTGGTAAAACAAATGCAAGGCAACAATCAGGAAAGCAAAGGAAGACTTGGAAGAGTGTATAGCTAAAAACACTCAAAGAAATAGCAAGGTCTTCTTTAAGTACATTAGAAGTAAGAACCCAACTAGGAAGGCCATTGGACTATTAGATGATGATGGAAGGCAAGGGGTTATTAAAGAGGAAACAGAGATTGCAGGGAGACTCAATGAATTCTTTGCTTGAGTATTCACTGAAGAAGACAGAGTCCACATGCCCCAAACAGAGCCTATCTTCGTAGGGAGGGAAACCGAAGAATTAAGCCAGATAGAAATAAACAGAGAGAAGGTCCTTGCATGTCTTGTTAACCTAAATGCTAACAAATTACCAGCACTAGATGGTATCCATTCACGAGTTCTCATGAACTTAAAAAGGGACTTCTAATCTTTTTTGTTCCATTCTTTAGGTTTTTGTAAGAGAGTCTCTGAAATATGAAAAGGGCCTGGATCTTCCAGGCCCATCATGTTTCCATCATTTGCTGCTTTCCCTCAAACCATGTGTGTAAAATTGCCACACTTTCTATTGAATGTTTCTGTCATGTACACCACTTGTCACAAGGATAATGAAAGGTGAGAAGGAGCAAAGAGCAACTGAAGTGTCTGATAAAAATAAATAAATTCAATATCCTATTTATCAACTTAGCAAAAAGAAGAGAAAACACAGCATTTCTCTGCACTTTTAACAAATGATATTGATATAAAATTAGATACATGCAAACAAATACAAAAAGATTGAAAAAGAATACTTTACAGTTGTGGTCTCACTGTGGAACACAATACGCAATGCAAACATCCATGTAACTCATAGTTCACTACTTTTTAGCTTTTTTCCTCAAGATTCTGAATAATGTGTCTTTGTAGTTGTCACCTGCAAGTGTATAAAAGCAAATCTACAGAATAACAAATTCCATAGTTTTTTAAAATGCCTCTGGAATTCCTTCTTTGCTAGAACAGATTAACACATTTAAACTTGCATCCAAAACTTCAGGGGTGATCAATTGTCAGTTAACTTGCCTTCCCCTTTGGGAGATAGTTCTGAATCCTCTAAGAGCTACTGCACTTGCAGCTTTCAGCTACTGAAATCTACCTCATTAGAAGGACTTTGTGAAAGACCAGTAAAGTTGGTGGAAGGCCTGGGGTATGTGAAACTCACACCAATGCCACCCTTCCCAATATCTATTAAGTATGGGTGATTAGTAGACATGGGCACGCAGCGGCGAAATTCTCGTTTCCGTTACCATTTGTCATTTCCGTTATGTAACGATAATGGTAACGACAATTACTCCGCTCCAGCTCGAACCCGACCTGAAAAAAGAAAAATTTGGTCAGGTTTGTCGTTGTCATTAATGGCATCGCAGTTTGCGGTGATCGCACGATGCCAAGCAGCACAGAAAAAAAGTTTAACCCCCCCCCCGATTCCCGGCCAAAAAAGCAGGCGAAAATATGCCTGCCTGAGTGAGGGCACCTACCAGAGAGGGGTGGTTTCTGGGGGGGGGGTCCCCGGCCTCCCCCCCTCTCCTGTCCTGGGCTGCTGCTGGTACCAGGCTGGGGGGGGCATCCTCGTCGTCTCCATTTGCCATGCGGTGGGGGGGGGATCCAAACTGGCGACCACAATATTTATTTTTAAATCGTGGACCAAAAACCCACCAAAGCACCACAGAAACATTTGAAAATTAGGTATTTTAACTGCCTGATTTTTTATAGTAGCAGCAGTGGGGTTTTCTTGCAATAAAACATCTCCATTGATTTTATTTTATTTTATTTTTATTTTTATTTTTTTACACCTGCGCATGCGCAATGGTGGGCTGGCCATGGGATGGGACCATGCAATTTTTTTGACCCATTCCACCAATGGCATGGCCAGGTTTTGACTGAGACTTCTGGATGTGCCAGAGGGCATAAAAAGCCCACTAACCCTAGCCCTAACCCTAACCCTAACCCTAACCCTAACCCTAACCCATACGCCAGTACACTGTCCTTCTTAGTGGGTCAGAGGCACCCAGAGGTGCAGCCCACTAACCCACCCTAACCTTAACCGTAACCTTAACCTTACCCTAATCCCAACCCTAACCCAGATCTGTATGCAAGTACGCTTCCCTTCTTAGTGGGTCAGAGTAGAGGCACCCAAAGAGGTGCCTCCCACTCCAGAGCCCACTACCCCTCCCCTACCCCTAACCTGTACGCCAGTACGCAAGTGCACGTCCCTTCTTAGTGAGTCACAGGCACCCACACCCAGAGAGGTGCCTCTGCCACTTACCCCCCCAACCCTAACATAATGTAATGTATGGTATGCGGCGGCTACGCGTTACGCTTCCCTTCCCTTCTTAGTGGGTCAGAGGCACCCAGAGAGGTGCCTCCCAGAGCCCACTTACCCCAACCCAAACCCAACCCCAACCCAAACAACAAACGACAAACAACAAATGGAAACGACAAATTTTTGAAAATTTCACGACAAACGGAAACGACCCGAAACGGGCCCGTCCCGACAAACGACAACTCGAAACGTCATTTTTTCTGGTCGTGCCCATCTCTAGTTATTAGCAGTGGCCTTCTTGATGGAGGTCAAGAAGTGTTTACTTTTTAATATTTCAATTTGTTACTTGTCACCATTAAAATCTATAGTTCTTAATAAAGTCATGTTTTTTTTCTTTTTATTGTTCAACTGTAGTCTTGCTTTGACATTTTATTCTTTCACTTTCATTATAAGGTGATTCAAGTAATAGCTGCTTTAAGTAATATATCATCTGTATTCTGTATATCTGTCATTTTTCACTCCTCCTTCCTCTGAATCTTGTCTGGCTTTCTGTATGATTATATTCTGCATACATGCTGAATAAATAATGGGATGAAATGTACTCTTGTCTGACACCTCTGCCTATAGGGAACCATTCTACATATTCATATCCTGTTCCAATGGGACCTTCTTGTCCTCAATGCAGATTATACATCAGGACAATCAAGTGCTAAGGCACACCCATTTCTTGTGCAACGACCACACGCGTCTCATGATCCACACAGTCAAAGGCTTTACTGTAACCTACAAAGCATAAACTGACATTCTGAAATTCTTTTGTGCACTCGAGTAGCCAATGGATATTTGCAATATGATCTCAAGAGCCTCTTCCTATTTGGTATCCAGATTGAACATTAGTTTTTCACTCCATAAATGCCTTTTTTGCAGCACCTTGAGGATCACACCAATACTTCCCTGCTATTAGATAATTAACAATTTCTTAAAATCTCATAATGTTGAAAGCCTTGTCTCCATGACTTAGTTATAGTGTTGTTGCTGCTATTCCCGTTGTGTCCTCTCAATCCAAGCAGCATTCCAACCCAAAGTCTGTTATCTAAGATAGGTAATGCAGTAATATTAGTGCAATAGTCTGTTTTGGCTTCTTTACACTTTTACCTTCACTGCCGTTTTCGCTAGTAAACGATGGATCAAGGCACTTTAGAAATTAGCTTATCTGTCAGACCTTTTCTTACCCTGGTGGCTCTCCAGATATGTATGGAGTATTAGTTAATGGTTACTGTCTATCATGTGTGAAGCTATGTCTTACTGATAAGCTTGGGCCAACAGAAATGTGTGTGTTATTCTCTCAGTCTTACCTGTCACTCTTTCTGAGTCATTCTGAACCCTTGGCAGTTTTAAATTACCTGTGATGGATGGGAACACTATTGGAGGCCAAATGGCTATCATTTTACTGTGAGATGTGGTAAAACCATTTATTTGACTATCAGATAAGGTTGGAACAGTGCTTTGTAGCAGCTATGTTCAGGGGAGCAAATAAAATAAACTATATATTACAAGACCAAGTGATCTTGTAATATATAGTTTTATATGAAAACCATTATTTTCATGTCTCATAATTTAAACCCTAAGCTAACAAGACCTTCTAAAGCTAATTGTTTTCTACTTGACAAAAAATAGTCAGTAAAATAAATATAGCAGTGTCTCACTTCATGTGAAGTTGTGAGAAAACAGCACATAAATTTATTGATGGCAGCAAGATATTATTAAAAGTTTGCTTTATGACTATGAGGACTTAGATAAACTGATTTCACCCTTCCTTTCTAAACCATATGACTGCCTGTTTTTGGAAGCATAATAGTTTCTCACTCCTTACAATACACTTTCTTTTTCCTAATGAATGAATGTTAGATGAAAATCCTTGGGGGCCACTGAAATACCAATATTTAATTCTACCATTATGTGCTAAATAAATCATAGAATCATAGAATTACGGAGTTGGAAGGGGCCCATATTGCCATCAAGTCCAGCCCCAAATCAAAGTACAGTATATCTTCTTATTTTTCTTAGCGTTTGTCCCACTTGGTGGTGGGTTCTGCTATTTTTGTTTTTACCTTCCATTTGGCACAGTTGTGGGCTAGGTCTGGGTGAACCCAGGACAACTCCATGTCATTGTCAAGGGTGTTTATCCAGTGTTGTTTTGGACGACCCCTTGATCGGGATTCCCTGACCTCCAGGGTGAGACCCTTTTTGCCCAGAGTTTCCTTATTTGCAAGCAAGATGTGTTTATTTTAGTACAGCTGCCAGCTCAGTTGCTCTTCTGGTCAGTGTGCTGATATTGATGGTTGTGACACAGGCTGGGATTCACTTACTTGCATCTTGATGCCATCCCTGCATCAAGAAACCTAGCCCATTTTTCACTCAGGCTGGGCTGCACATGGGTGTGTTGTTTCTAAAGTACACTCTGTCAGTGGACAGATCCGTTGTTTGATGCAACGTTGAATAAATCAGCTGGCCTGACTCAGAGGCCTATAGCCTATTTGTTCCAAGTTCAGCTCGCCCTGTTTGGGGCAGGGAGTTTCCAGTGGTACCACAAGGAGGGTCGGGCCTTGCCACCAAAATCAAAGTACAGTGGTACCCCGACTTAAGAGCAATTTGACTTAAGAGCAGAAAACTGTTGTTGTTTTAACTGCCACCTTACAAATTTTAGATATACAGTGGAACCTTGACTTACATGCTGCTTGACTTGCAGCATATTTGACTTGCAGCAAGAAGGGGCCTGTTTGACTTGAGTTGCAGGCTTTGACTTACATCTCGGAGCCCCAGTGCAAGGCACTGGAATTGGGTGGCAGCCACGACCCAGCATCATGGCTGCCGCCTCCAAACTGCTCCTGCCTTCTTCCTCTCCTCTGGCAGTGGCGGCTTTGGCAATGGCCTCACCGAAGCCGCCGCTGCCACCAGAGGAGAAGAAGGGCTGGGAGCTCGGGGCTGGCCTCGCTGGTTAGACAGTCGGCTCAGTCTTGTAAAAAATCTGGCTGCAGAATTCTGGTCCACAATGGAAGCATTTTAGTTGGGGAGCTGTACAGTTATGGGACTCTAATGGTAAACATAGGGTTGTTCAGAACTTGGAACATCAGGTTAAAAATCAGTAAAACTTAAATGTTAGACATTGTTGCTATGAACATTAAAAAGTGGAGGTGTATAATTCCACTGCCTCCTCTTCTCTTTGAAGAGACATTTCATTTACATCCCCAGAAGGAATCTCCTATGCCAGTCAAATTTGTGTTAAATTGCAGTTTTCGGGGGTCTTTTTCATCATCTGGAATGGATTAATCCACTTTCCCATTACTTTCTATGGAAAAAGTTCGTTTGACTTAAGGCATGTTTGACTTATGTCTAAATCTCTGGAACGGATAAATGACGTAAATCAAGGTTCCACTGTAGTCTGCTCAACTTAAAAATACTTTTTTTTCATTTTTTCATTTTTTAACTTATTTTTTTTAATTTTTTAGATAGGTACCCTGACTTAAGAGTAGTTTGATTTAAGAGTATGTATTCGGAATGGATTAAATTCGTAAATTGAGGTACCACTGTATATCTAATAGAAAGCCATATCATTTTTCTCTTGAACATTTTTGGCGTTTGAGTGCTCACCACCCCTGAGGTAATTGGTTCTATTATTGTACTGTACTGTACTGACATTTAAGAAGTTTTTTCCTTATATTCAGGTGATATTTGTATATCTGGGAGGAGATTCTTTAAACTCTTGCGGGACCTTTGTATGACCAGATCTGTAAACAGTGAGGAAGAACCAGGTGGGTATAAATCTGGTATGGCAATAAACCTGCTAAATAAAACTTGATTGATGAAAAGGAAAATCCTTTTTGCTTCAGAAAGAACAGCACCTGGAGGATAACTGGCACAGAGAATGTCTTGGGTGTGAAAAAGTCTTGGTGGAGCTCCGATTCATACACAGTGTGGACCATGCAGCGAAGAGAGTATACATCTACAAACATATTTTCTGCTCTATCCAGGCAGAAGGCTGTTGAATGAATTGTATTTTGAGCACACTTGTTCTAAAGGGAAGTATGTGGCAAAGTGGAATGGAAAAATGCATACCACACTGCTTATTTATGTAATGTGTGTCTGTCATGTTGTCTGTTCCTACCTGGGTTGTTCTTCCTCAAAGGAGAAGTGAAAATGGCCAAAGATCTTTTTAAGATGACAAGCAGCTTGGTGACATTGATGCTGGAAGGCCAAGTGGTTTGGCTATGTAGGCCTTGATAAAACATGCCCCAGCCTAGTTGAGATGTGTCCATTGTAACTGCGGTGGTGACGTACAGCTGATTGAAAGGCATGGCTTGAGTGAGGTTGGAGGTTGCTGTCCAACATAGCAGCTGTTGTTGTTCTTGGCTGTTGGACACAAGCGACAAGAGATCCATTGTCAGAAGGAGTTGAAAGAATTCAGGAACCAGTGTTGAAGCAGGAGCATATAGAGTTGTGCCAGTAGAATGATTGCATTTATTGATGCCATTAGCCACAGCAGTCACTGAATGGTTAAGACTGAGGACCTTGCAGAGTTGGCTATTCTGTTTGCTAGGCAAGCCAGTCTTGTTGGCCTGGGAGTGAGTGAATGGGAGTGAGCACAAGAGGGAATATTGTAGACCATCTTGACTGCTGACATTGATTTCACCAACACTCAGGCTGGCCTGTGATATGTGAAGTAGAGATGGGCACAACTAGGGAAAATGACGTTTTCGAGTTGTCGTGTGTCGGAGGCAGCCCGTGTCGGCTCGTTTCCGTTTTTCGCGAAACTTCGCAAAAATTAGTCGGTTCGTTTTTTCATTTTTTTGTTGTCGTTATACTGTTTTTTGGGGGGGGTAGTGGGCTCCTGGAGGCACCTCTGTGGGGTGGGTGCCTCCTCTGGCCCGCTATAAAGGGAAAGTGGGCTCCTGGAGGCACCCGTGGGTGCCTCCTATCCTCACCCACTAGGAAGGGGCAGCAGCAGGCTCCAAGAGACCCCTCAACATGGGGGTCTCCCCTCCTCACCTGCTGCTGCAAAATGGCATGCATAACCATATATGGATATGCATACCATTTGCAGACAGTGAGACCACCTGGTCCACTGGTATGACCCTTCGAGGACTGGGTCGCACCTGCCATGTCCCACAAAGAAGGGAATCGTACTTGCGTGTAGTGCAATGCAAGTAGATCTGGCTATGGGTTAAGGTGGGTTAGTGCAAGGGCTAGGGTTAGGCTACTGACGGGTAAGGTTACGGTGGGCTATTGGGTTGCACCTCTGGGTGCCTCTCTGACCACTAAGAAGACAGTCTGTGACGTATGGGTAAGGAGTCAAGGATTAGTGTTAGGGGGCTAGGGGGCTAGGGCAGGTTTTAGGGGGCTTTTTGGCACATCCCAGAAGTCTCCATGGCCAAGTGGCCATGCGATTGGTGGGATGGCTCCAAAAATTTGCATGGTCGTCCACTCCCACATGGCTGGTCACTCGGCCAGCCCATCATTGCGCAGGTGTAAATAAAATAAAATAAAATAAAATCAATGGAGGACAGAGGAGGAGAGGAGAGACATTTTGTTGCAAGAAAAAACCCACTGCTACTGTGAAAAATCTGGCAGTTTATAAATTTCCGCATGTTTCTGTTGTGCTTGTGTGTGTTTGGACCACGATTTCAAAAACAATATTGCGTTCGCCGCCCCATTTTGGATCCCCCACCTGCACTGCATGGCATGGCGAGTCCGGCTGCCCAGGACGGGGGGGAGGCGGGACCCCCCCTCCAGACCAGAAACCCCCCCTCCGGTAGGTGCCCTGCGCCCTTAGTCAAGCAGGCATTTTTCCGCCTGCTTTTTGGCCCGGGAATGGGTGGGGGGAGAGTTTAAAAGTTTTTTCCTGTGCCGTCCGTGCCGCTTGAGCCGGCGGCGAGACTCGTGCCGTGCGGCTTGTTGCTGCTGTGAGCCTGCAGCGAGTCCCACCAGAGCAGCCCAGGAGGGAGGAGGGGGGAGGCCGGGGACCTCCAGAAACCACCCCTCTGGTAGGTGCCCTGAGGCACCAGGACGGAGGAGGGGGGAGGCTGGGGACCTCCAGAAACCACCCCTCTGGTAGGTGCCCTGAGGCACGGCAGGCATATTTCCGCCTGCTTTTTGGCCGGGAACCGGGTTTTTTAACTTTTAAAAACTTTTTTTCTGTGCCGCGTGGCATCGCGCAATCGCGCGATGCAAGTAACGAGCACGACAAATCAGACCAAAATTGTTCGTTCGTCGGTTTGAGCTCGAAGTCTGGCGGAGTAATTCCCGTTACCGTTTCCGTAGAGTAACGGAACCGAGTAACGGAAACGGAAACGGGAATACCGCTAAGTCGTGCCCATCTCTAATGTGAAGCATAACATTTTTTCTTCCTGTTCATAATGACAATAAGAAATTAGAAAGCAGTGTTGGATAATCTCCTAAAATTTTGAATTGCAGACACAGAAGCAACATAAACTGGAGGGTTTTTGAAGGAGTGAATTGCAGCAAACTTTTGAGCCAACAGAGCATAGTAAGAATCACAGAATTCCCAAAGATAAATGATTAAAGAATATGAGGTAGAAGGGATGTGCTGTATAAGAAAGGTATTTAACAAGACACTCCACATTCAGTATTTGTTTTGCTGGTTCGCTTTTGGCCTTGTCGTTGCGTATCCTCGAATCACTCTCCAAGGGACATGTATGTTTCTTCTGTTTATGACATAGAATGGTCTGAATCACATTTATTCATCTTTTGGGAAATGATGGGTGGATTGTCTTTCTAGAAATAAGGAGGACCAATGCAGCAATCAAGGTCTGCAAACAAATGGAAGAAATCATGGATACTAACAAGAGATGCATAACCATGAAGCCCCATCAGCATTCCTGGAAGGCTTATGGGACAGTGATGATGATGTCACTCTAAAGCAAACAATTCTTCATTCACTTGGGACCATGGAGGGAATGGAGAACTTGCTGGAATGAAGCACACAATGGAAATGCAAGTAATTTCTGGATGAATTATTAGCAGTACAAAGAAAATCAGGAAGCTTGGGTGTTCATCAGGCGATATACAGAAACTGCCCTTCTCCACAAATTATAGAAATATTCTAGTCCAAGTCAAGCATGCTAAGATCTCATTAGTTTCAATGTGAGAGTTAAGTCATGTTTAATTTCAGTAGAACATAATGGGGTTAAAACAGCAGAATGACAACTAAAATGATTACTGGGCCGGGGAACCTCCCTTATGAGGAAATACTAAAACATTTGGGGCTCTTTAGTCTTCTAGAACGTGCCTGGGGGGCGGGGATAAGCTTGAGACATTCAAAATAATGCAGGGCATGAGTAAAGTGGATAGAGGGACACTCTTCTCCCTCTCACAAAATACCAGAACTAAGGGACATCCACTCAAATTGGAACTCTCTGCTGCAGGATGTGGTGATGGCATCTGGCCTGGATGCCTTCAAAAGGGGATTGCACAGATTCCTGCAGGAAAGGTCCATCACAGGTTACAAACCATGATGGAGATTGTAATCTCCAGGCCTAAAACCATGGTACTTCAAGGGCCAGATGCAAGGGAGTGATATCAGGAGACAGATAGCTAGTCTCGTGTGCTCCTGGACACATTTGGTGGAGCCACTGTGAGATACAGGAAGCTGGACTAGATGGGCCTTTGGCCTGATCCAGCAGGGCTCTTCTTATGTTCTTTGTTCTCATGACTTATTGTCATAAGAGCAAATATGAAACATAGATAATATTAGGTGAACTCATATTTATTATAAGCATCTTGCAAATAATATATGTAAATATGTATTATTTTATTGTGAGATGTAATGCAATGCAATGGATAAATTTTTAAGTTGAAGTGGAAATAAATTCCTTTTAGTAAATTATCCTAAAATTGAACACATTTGAGTTTCTTTCATTTTACACCGTGACTCTATTTCTAATACCAACCACTGCTAGAAGAATTATGCCAGTACTAGCAATGGAGTAAGCTTTCCCTCTGTTCATGTAGGACAACTGCTTTTTTCTAGTTAGTGGTAGTCATTGAATAGCAACAAGCAGAGAACATTATTTGCTCTACTGTGAGCTGAAATCAAAGCACTTGTTTCAAATGTTTTTGCAGAGATTATTGCCGGCAGAGCAGAAATGGACTAGCCACTGAGATTTGCAAACTGAACTTGAGTGCAACTGCATATGGTTTTATTTCACTTAGCATAGCAAACTTTATAAGACTGGCTCAGCATTTTACAGTATGCATTCAGATTAATGCAGGATTGTCTGATTGACTAAGAAACAGGGCTTGGACTTCTAGAATTTTTATATGAAGTTAAATCTGGGTAGGAATAGTAGTGGCATAAGATTTGTATCACTCCAGGTCACACGGACATCCAATTATATTTACAGAGAAAACTGATCAGGACCCCTTTCTGAGGAGGCTATAGAGCAGATGGACCTTTGGTGTTGACAAAGTATCCAGGAAGTTAAAGAGAAAAACACATGTTTTCTCATCCCTTTTCCCAGTCTCTCTCACAACAGCAGGACTTGTGATAAACTGATAATCATTTGTAATCTGGTGTAATAGCATAATAATAATAGTGCTGCAGCTGAATGCCAATTTGGTTCTCAACACTGTCTCTCTCACCCATTAATTTGCTATAGATGAAAAAAAAATATTACGCTGTGTAAGGGAAACCTGAGATGGGATCTAGGGGGTGTCAATTTGAGAGTTGAGATGATGTAGGCCTTTCAGATTTTCAGGTTAGCACTGGAATTATTTATTCTTGCTGGAACTTATTTGGAGTTCATGAAAGATCTGTGTAGCTTCCCATGGTTTATTGATGAGCTGCCAGGGTGCATCTTGGTGGTGCAAGCCTGTGTCTGACCAGTCATATGGTGGAGACATGCTCTATAATTTCATAAATTATTCACTATTAGCTGTGGGAAGTTATGCAGACCATATAGGAAAGCCAATAGGATTCTAGCCAGTATTTAGACAAAGAACTGGATTTAGTCCAGTTATGGCTGTGGCTTCCAATCCTGGGCAACAATCTCACTAGCTCCCTCCTGTCACAGTACTCAGATGAGGGTTGATGAGCAGCATATCATTCAGTTAGCTTCTGTTGTTCTCTGTCACTAGTTGTAAGCAGCAGGGACATTTTTAAAAGGGCTTTGCTGGAGTTTATGCATAATTCTGTGCCTGCTGTTGCTTGTTCTTCTCCTGCATCTTAGAATCAAATGTTCTCCTCTCCCAATCGTTTTTCAGCCTAGCTTTTTCCTTTTGTATTCTTTATATTTCTTCTAAAGTTGAGTGAGTGAGTGTGTTAGAATCAGTCTTGTTTTTACCATGTCTCAATTAGTTTTAGTAGCTCATTCATTCACCAGTGGTGTTTTCCTTATAGACCTCTTTTGTGAGGGAGTGTGTGTCTGTATGCCATTGGGCCATGTGGATTCAGGCTGCTTCCTTGCCTTTTTCTGTGCTGGGTGAGGGACATAAACCTCATACGATTAAAATATTTTCTAATTTTGAGTGCTTTATTGCTTTTTGAATTGATTGGTCACCAGGTGAGTATGTTTTGTCTGTTCATAGGACTACTGGTGGTAGGTGCCTGCATAGGTTTGACAATATTTTATCTTTCTTATATACTACTCCCTATTTTTTGAATAGATTGAGTCTCTCTTGCCTTACCTCTGCATTTTGGAGCACTTTCAAAGGTTCTTTGGGTTGGGTTGGGTTTTTTTTTTTTTTTGAGTGCCAGAAAACACAAATGAGGAAACAAGTTAGAAGCCCCAAAGCGAGTTTCCTTTGCATGTAAAACAAAATAAGTAGTGCATGAAAAATATGAAAAGAATCCAAAATAAAAGAAATATGAGCAGTTTTGCTTGGCACACATGTCTCTATATGTCATGACACACACACACACA
>JAHTLZ010000108.1:10413589-10433433 GCA_023846285.1 Phrynocephalus versicolor
ATCTTTCTACATTAAGTGTCCATTTTCATGGAGGACTCTTACATGACACAGATCACAATTGAAAAGACAAGTGGCAAACTTTGAAACATATTAAAGGTTGTAGAGATGGGCATGAAACGAATTTTTTAAAATTTTGTTTTTGATATCTGTTACATTACAGAATGAAATGAAAAACAAAGCGCCCCTTTAAAAAATGAAATGAAAATTTTCATTTCATCCCATTCATTTTTCGTTTATTATTTATTTTGACAAGCACCGACCCAGCCTGCAGGCCAGCTGGTTGGCACTAGAGTTAAAAAAAGAGAAAAAAGTGCCAACTGGTGGGGCAGGTCGGCTGTAGAAAACACATAAAAACTGAAACAAAATGAAGAACGAAACAATTTTTTCATTCCAAATAAAACAAATTTTAAAAAATGAAATTAAAAATTAAATGAAACACCATTTTGGTGTTTCATGCCCATCTCTAACAGGTTGCTATCAGACATCCCAAGACCTACCTTCCTGTAAACTGACAGGGTTAATTTTCCCTCAAGAACTAACACACCCTTAATTTTCATGCACTTACTGTATATGGAAAATCATGTAATTCGCTCCTCCCCGCACCCACACTTGGAATATGGCAGCAGGAATAGTAACTGGTAAATATTCTATGACACTACTTGACCACCATCTCTGTCTCCTACTGTAGTCTGTTTCTGGGTCTTATTAATACAGTTGTTCTGACCTTTAAAGCCCTCAAAAGCTTGCATTCTCAATAACTGCAGATCTCAAGCCACATTACATATGTATCCAAGCTTCACAACCAACCGTTCCCAAGTGCCTGTGCGAGGTGAGATGCAAATGGCAGTCACTGTAAAGAAAGTTTTTCTTACTGACTGGTTCTTAATGCCATTCCAACGGAAGGCTACATGGGCCCACTTGGTTAATATTATTCTCATGGTTGTTTTGCTTCATATAAGCTATTCCTTTGATTCTTTGCATTCATTCACTATTGCTATAGCAGTTCCATCCCTGATCTCTGCTTTAAAGCAATCTCTTTGGATGGTGTCATTGTTTTAGTGGCTTTATTAATTAATGATTGCTCTATTTAAACTGTGATTATTTTTAAATGTTTTTATGTTGTTTGCTATACAAAGAAATGGAAAAAGCAGTAAAGGTAAACAATGAAAGAAATTAATAAATAAATATCACCCCTTTTAAAGCATCCAGCACTGAATTAATTGCATAAGGCTTGTCATGAATTTTCCTCTTAGAATATGCTCCTTGCACAGCACTGAGGGGCGTGCCTCCTGTTTTCCTCAAGGGCACACATCGGCTTTATGCAAACTGAACTGCAGGCTTCCATATGACACATGTCACGGTAAGCAGAAGAACAGGGAGCAAGGGGAGGACATGAATGTAAATCTGGCCCAAAGCACTTGTTTGGCCTTGCAAGTGGGAAGCAAGCCATTGTACACAAAATCCTAAACCCAAATGGTTGTGATGTTTTGCCACTTCTGCTATGTTAATTGTATTATTATCTTTTGTTAGGGTGATTTGTTTTCCAATGAATGGAAATAGCTGTGCCACGAGGCACCCCTCTATGAATTAACATTCTGTTACAAGGTCTCCAAACATCTGGGTGGTGGATTTTGTTGTTGTTGTTGTTCGCCCAGGCACTCTTCATAAATATTTAACAAATCAAATAATTAAAGAATAATATGATCTGCCAGCTGTGGTGCCATCTAACAACTGTACTGTTGCCTCTCCGATTGTATGACTGCTCTTCCTATCGTACATGGCTCTTGTCTGTAGCCTTTTATAGGGAACAAACAAAAATAAATACCATTATTATATAGGGAGCCACAAATTTCTCTGGAAACAAAAACTGTAAGAGTAACCTATATTTAGTCAGCTGCAGATGGTGGTGGGACCGAGTTTGTTCCCTTGAGGTAATGCTCATAAGTATGTCAGGGATTTTTTTTAGTCAAAGTGCTTTTTTAATATTTCCACTTCTAAAGCTGTGAGGAGAGTGTACTCTGTTGGATTTTCCCTTGAATTCCCCTGGTGAACACCATTTGAGAATGAACAGAGTCAAAAATGCACACAAACATAACTTTATTCACTGGAGACAGGGAAACAAAGCAGACAATTGAAAAAATTGCACCCAAAAAGAGAAAGATGGTTCTAAGACCTCACAAAAATGAAGTTCAAAAACAAACAAACCAATGGAGGGAAGTAGCATGGTCTTGCTGGCTGGTGGATTCTGGGAGTTGTAGTTTTTCCAGACTCAGGATTGTACACAGAGATGGGACAAGGAGAAAGACCATTGCAACAGGCTGGTCAGATGTACACAGCTTTATTTGCCGCAGATTCCAAAGAGTGGCAAATGGTATTGGTCTCTTGCAGTGAAAACAACTGAGTGTTCCAGAAGGAGGAAGAACTGACATATAGTTAAGGCTGACTTGGCTTTATGGAATACTGGTAAGATCTTAGTACATCCATTGCATGTAGTGGACAGAGAAGATAAAGATGCAGAGGTAATTAAATGGTTTCTTTTGCAAGGAACAGAGATGAATCAGTACTGATGTAAGGTGATCCTTTCTAGGTCTTCCTATGTGTGTTTTATTAAGTTGGAGCTGGCTTCTAGTGTCTTTCAAGGTAAGTGAGATCTTTAAGGAGTAATTTAGCCCAGGCATCTCTAAAGTCAGGTGGAGGGGGCCCAACTGGGGCCTGTTTTCAAATTTCGAGTGGCCCGCAGCCTCTTTTCCCCACCAGATCAGCCTGTCATGTATCCACGCTAACTGGCCCCTTCCCATACTGGATGGAGATGTCAGCTTGCAGTTTTATGGTTTGCCTGCCCTCCCTGCCTCTGTCCAACCCCCCACCCACTTGCCCTGCTTACTCACCCCTAGCTCTGTTGCTACAGTGTCCTCCCCGCCTCCTTGCATATCCTAGAGCAGTCATGTCCAAACTTTGGCCCTCCAGGTGTTTTGGACCACAACTCCCACAGTCCTTTGTCATTGGCAATACAGGCTTGGAATTCTGGGAATTGTGGTCCAAAACATCAGGGGGGCCAAAGTTTGGACATGCCTGTCCTAGAGGCTTGTCCAAAGTCTGGCCCAGGGGCCAAATGCGGCTGAATGGACAGACCCCACACATTTTCACCAAATCTGGCCCTCCTTGCAAAAAGTTTGGATACCCCTGGTTTAACCAGTTCCACACTTCTAAGGAACTTTCATGGCTGAGTGGAGATTTGAACCCTGTTCTACGGAGTCCTAGTCCATCTCTCTATCCACCACACCTGATTGGAAATCTAGGGTTTCATAGATATAGAGTATAATAGATATTGAGTATTAATGGATTAACCATTCCCTTCTTCTTCTTGGGACACTGAGGCTGTGAAGCTTGCCCAAGAATGTATATGCTGGCTCTTCCCCTGAGATGCACAGTGGGAACTGATGTCTCAAACTCTGGCTCTGAAGCCAGGCATCTAACTCTGGAGTTATCTAGCACCTGCTACATAGTCAACTGCTATAAATATGGTTATTAGTACCTATCATATATATGGCACAGCTGTCCCTCCTAGAAAATACTTATCTCAGTTGCTTCAGAAAACTAAGCAAAATTGGGATCCATTATTAATACTTGGATGTGAGACCATGAAATAATACCAGGAGCCTTCACTTAAGGAGCCTATCTGAAATCCCTGGTTGCTGTTAGAAGCCAGAATTCACATTAATGAGTTTGATGGGCCTACGATCTGCCTGAGCATAAGGCAGCTCCCTGTATTCTTCCACGAACCCCCGAGCAAAATAAGAAAACAAAAACAACAGATATCATGTATACCAAAATATAAATATTTAAATAGCAACTTACATAGTACAGCAATTACAACATATATTCATAGCAAGAAGCAATAGCATCTTAACAAGAACATCTACTTACTATAATGAACTGTTAAAGCGTGTTTTGACGGATGACGGATTGTGTGGGGAAATGCGGCTTCAGGTACTTTTTAGAAAATAATACCATATAACACATAAAATAATGGGATGGCCTATTGGAGGTACAAAGCCCTCCTTCCATTTCTTTTAGTACCAAGCAAAATGCACTGGAACTGTGTTAGGGAACATTTCCGCATAAATGCATTATAGGGATAGATTGAGGAAGTTGCCTGAAGTTTTCTTGAGTATGGAAGTTCTCTGAATATATCTAGAGAAGACATTTTCATTAATGTCCCCTGGATGTTCATCTGGAGAGACAGTATGTTCATTCGGTGGCAGGAGGATCTTGCACACATGTCCCCATCACTTCAATATGTGTCCTCATTCTGTGTCAATGCTGAGGGAAGAATACATTTCTGAATTATTTACTGGCTGATGTTTAGTTGTTTTCATGAGACAAAAATAATGAATGTTTCTTGTGTCTCAACCAACTTCAGCTTCCTCCAACACAGGACAAAATTAACTGTGTTACATCTGTCAGCGCATTCAGTGCATCTGTTCAACATCCTCATGTTTTGCCCACTCTCCAAGTTAATCATCTGTTCCAGTATATAACATGAACCTGATGAGTCCCAGGGGATGGAAATGTTTCTGCATAGGTTCACATATATTTCTCTATTCACCGTTTAGTCTGGTTGCAAAGCCAATCTTCTTCAAACTGAAGAGAAAAGCTGAACACCTGCCATGTCTAGAAAACATGGGTACTTTCATTGCATGGGGAAGACCAGCAGCAAGTGCCGGCTCCCAAATTGAGTGGCGTAGAACCCAAGCTTTGGCAAACGACAGTAGTATGGTTTATGATTCTGAAATTGTATTTGCTCTTTGATCAGATAAGCAGCCGCTATACTCTTATGTCATCTTCAGCTTGTTCCAAAGGTGATGTGTCCACATTATGAGGCGCTCTACACAAGGGCTGATTTTCCCTGAAGCACATTGTAGATGATACCACTTAGTCTTGTCAGGAACAATAAGTTGAATGCCCTGATTAACTATTGCTAGCTCGCTTGTCCGCAACTAACTCAGCCTGGATTTAAAATATTAATCCTCTGTAGGTTGCATTTCTTTCTGTCTCCCCCATGTTCCCCCTTAGAGTCTTTATTAATATTTTATGGACAACATTTAGCAAGAGTACTTGATGCCGGTGACAGCTATATTTTCTTGGATGCTAACCAAGAGTCCAAATTACGGGCAAGGTTGTAACTTTTGTCTCCAATTTGCCTCCAGAGGCTTTTCTTTTCCATACACAACTGTTGTGGTCCAGATCTTCAGCTTGATAAAGTGGGTTTTATTTGGGATTCCTTAATAATTACCAGTATACAAATTCCCAAATTCCCCTTTCCACCAAAAACTACAAAATAATTCTAGTTCAGGTCTTTGGGATCTCTAATATTCTGCCTTAAACTGTTTGGAGTATGTTTCGTTGCTCTTTCTTTCATTTTAGAGCAATTTAATGTTGTTCTTGTTCTTATAAAATTTAAAATGATAGCATTCTTTGTTTTTGTTTTAAAAAATCCAAACAAACATAAGGATTTTTAAATGGTTGTGAGATCCTAAGCCCACACAGTTATTTGTTTTGGATTTGAGTTTTCAAGCAACCTTTGTAATTTTCAAAGGTAACATGTCAGTTTGATAGTTTCATTGTCAGATTCATTATAGCTTTGCTTTTGCCTAATCAAACATTATTGTGCTCTGCTTCTGCTGTTATATATGTTATTTAGGCCATATTTTACTTTTTAAGAGTGCTTATGCCTCTCATTACATAGTTCGCTTGTATAGTTCCTTTGAAGTTGTATATTTTCTCCTTTTTACTTTCTTTTTCTTTACATCAAGCAAAAAAAGTTCTCCACAACTCTGTGAGTTTTTACCCAATCAGAAAAGATACTGTATCTGATTATATCCCTTCAGTGTATTTTCCCTCAGTTTCCAGAGGCTTTTGAATGTTTGAACTAAATCTGAAATCTAACGGAGAAATAGAGTTTAGTGCACTGTCTCCCCAGTGTGGAAAGGTTTCTGGCTTCTTTGTAAAAGGCATTTGTTCTCACTATGTTTGGTCTCACTTGATAGATATACCAATTTATTATCAAATCTGCTGGTAAACTGTCAATGTTTGCTAAGAGGGATTTGCCACTGAATTGTTCTTTGGAGCAATACTTTTTCTCTCTCCATAAGGAAGATCATTGCAAATAACCAGTCAGTAAATGGAAAGATGTAAGTGTGGGACTGATACGGAAAACAGATTTTGTTTGAAGTTTCTCAGTTTTATTTTTAACACCCCTTTACCTATTGTAACAGCCTTCCTTGGTGACATTAAAATAAGCATAATGATCTGTTTTAATGTGATGGCTCCCTGTACTACTGCACACTATGCTACCGCCAGAAAGTCATGATATGACAATGCATTAGAGATGGGCATGAATTGAAAAAATGGTTATTCATTTTGTTTCAGTTTGTTTTAAGGTTTGTTTCATTTTGTTTCATTTTTAATTATTTTTATGGAAATATTCATTTTGTTGGTTCATTTTGATTTATTATTCATTTCCCCGCTTCGCATGATATATTATTGTTATTATTTTTAATCCTGCCAGCCTGCAGGCTGGTTCGGCGGCCCGCGGGACAGATTGGGTTATTTTTGTTTTTATTTTTATTTTATGTGCCGACCACGTGGCCCGCCTACTAGCTGTAGTGCAGGCCGGTCGGCTTTTTAAAAAAATAAATTTTGCTGGCCCGTGGGCTGGTTCAGCAACCCACAGGTTGGGGCCAGTGCTCGCAGGCTGGTATCGGGGGGCACACACCTGATCAAGTTTTTTTTAATTTATTTTTATTTTTATTTTTATTTTATTTTGTGTGCCAACCACGTGGCCTGCCTACTAGCTGTAAAGCGGGCCAGTCAGCTTTTTTTTTCCTGGAGCCCAGTGAGGAGGTCCAGAGGGACTATACCACCAGGTAGGAGATACAGGTGGTATGAAAAACAAACCAAAACGAAATGGAAATTTCAGTTTCATTTCATTTCATTTTTCTTAGAGGGGGCAGTTAGTTATTTGTTTCATTAGGTAACAAAATGAATAACGAATAACAAAATGAACCAAAAGTTTGTTTCATGCCCATCTCTACAATGCATTCAATTTGATTGCCTTTAAAGAAGGGAAGGTGAGATTAATATTGCCCATTCAGGTTCCTGATTCAGACTATCACTTTCCACCTAGTTCTCTACCCCTTAGTTTCTGCTACAGAAAGAGCTGCCTTCCTGCAGTGGTGAACTGGAAATCCAAGCTTTTATTCTGAATCATTAATTCAAGATAAAAGCCAAGAGGATTTATCTTGGATCAGTGATCAGAATATCTTATCTGCTGTGACATCCAAATCTAGAAGGCTTTCCCATGAGAGGTGTGCCTTGTGCCAATGTGGTGGTGTTCTCATAGCTAGGCTAAAAAATTCATTTGCCAAGTTTTTAAAAATGCTATAGTTTGTATTTAAAATTTTAATTTTTATGCATGTTAGACTAGTCTTTGACTATCAATATTATTGTATTATCCTAGAAAACACTGTAAACAATCATACTTTATTGCTTATATATGTGCTTTGTGAGAAAATAACCTGGGCCTTGATTGCCTGGGATATGCAATCTGCAAAACTTATTTGCTTAAAAATAGTATACTCAAGAAGCTTCTGAGATTATCAATGAACCCATTGGTACTCAAGGACAATCCAAAGGTATACCAAGGAATAACAGCAACCACCCCTTCTTTGCTCCTAAAATGTTGTCAGACTGAGTTCTACAACAAAATTTGGAGAACAAAATGTAAGAGTTATCCCTGGCTGACTGGAAAGGTCAAAGAGCTTGCATCCATCACATTTTAAATTTCAGTTGCTGTATATTTTTGTAACTTCAGCAGACATGTCTCTCTTACTTGTTTGTCTGCCTATTTGTATGTTTACCTGCTGTGTTGCATGTCTCAGCCTAGTGATCAAGTGATGCTGTTGAATTTCTGCAATATGTAGCATGTAAGTACTTGTACATTTTCAGAATTAGCATATATGTGGTACAGTTGTCCCCCGCCATTTCGTGTTTCATATACTGCAGTCCCAGTATATTGTGGGACCACAATATATGAAACAAAGAGCTCCTGGGGCAAGCTGCATGGGCCCGTTTAAGGCCTCCTACACTTACACCAGGCCTGGTGCTGCCCCAAACTGGCCTCTGACAGGCTTCCCAGGCCTGTTGGAGGCCCCAGAAGTGGTAGGAGGACCCCAGATAGCCCCCCCAGTCCCGACCTGACTCAGCAGCCACATTTCGCAGATTTTCCCTTATTGTGGTTCAGGTCGGGTCAGGTCCCTACCCCCCCCCCCATGATAGGCAGGGGATTACTCTATCTAATACAGTTTCATGCAAGTAGTCATGTAACCTGTTGCATGGACGGTTGCATCATCTCTTACACAGTTGCTTCTTGAATTATTTGTACAACACACGGACCCAGCACATGGATATTAATTCCTTTTGCAAATACTTATTCTTTACAAAATCAGCTTGATTGCTTTGACCTCTCCATTATATCAATTGTTCAAGGGTTATTGTATTTTGTTTATTGCACTAAATGCAACAGAGTCTGGTGTTGCCTTAAAGACTTATAGTAGAAGATTCATTTGGCACAAGTTTTAATGCATAACTCACTTTGTCTGGCAAATTCTGTGCAGAGACAACCCTCTTTTATTCTCTGGGGATGGGGTGGTAACTTTAGGTGCTTAAAACACCAATTATTATTACTTATGAAATATATTTTTCTCTCAGAGAAAAATATGGCCGCCTTTTCTTCAATTGTTCAATAACATTTTAGCTCAAGTTCAAGATATTTATTTGACCTTTTGTATGTTCTATATATAATGGCATTGCATTCATTAGCTTTTGTAAAGATAGCTGACCTTTAAACTAAAACAAAGTCCATTTTATTGTGCTCCTTCCTTTTCTTCTGCACTAGGGAGACAGTTTCTCCCTCGATTTTGATCTTTTGTGGAAGTGATTTATGATAAGAGCTTTTGTATTTCCTTTCTGTTGCCATTTTATCTCTATGGTCACTAGTACCTTTATGTTTTTTTGCAGTCCTTTTCTGACTCGGTAACCTCCCCAAGTACAGTGCTATAAAGCAAATAAAAAGAAATGAAAATTGCAATGTCTCACAGCCCTTTTAATGATAGTAATGTCAAAATGTGGATGAAGGCATTTTATAAGTTTAACATGAGTTGGAATAATGTTAGATCAAAATTATATAGTCTCAGAGAGAGAAGATAGACTATAACACAAAGTAGTCCATCATGTAAGTGATGGGAAACTTGCAAATTGGGAGAGGTGCATCCCCACCCCGATGTTGAGGGTGCCTTAAGTGCCTGACACATTATTACTAGAAGCCTATATAAACTGATGTCTGCTACTTATCAGGCAGTGATTTAAACAAACCGCAGACAAATCAAAAATACCTCCACCACCAAGGCCATCGCCAACAACCCATACTTTATAGGTTCAGTACCTTAGGCCATTGTCCACCTAAAGGTCTGTTTGAGACTATTGTCTACCTAACATGCCTATTCAGGCCATTGTTCAACTTATGAGCCTATTTCAGACCAGGGTGACATGAGGTCAAAGTGAACTATAAAATGGAGGACTCACAACTATCTTTCCTCAGACTTGACGAAGCTGTTTGGATAAGCTGCGAAATATTTCAGTCTCTCAAGAAATGAAGTCTAGTTGCCATGACTCAATTTCCAGATATATAAACTGATAGTTTTCACACAAAAATTCTAATATTAATCTAAGGTGAAGTGTCTTAAGTCTCCAGTTTTATATGATTTCAGGGGGGACTATGTTTTTCTCATGTCAATTCTATTTTAGTAACGTGCACAAAGGCACAGGAGGGGATGGTGTTTTTTTCCTGACTATACAAGCCAGAATTCCCAAAGTGGTATGCCCACTTCAGTTTAAATGTTGAAAGGAAAGACGTGTTGAGCTTGTGCTCTCATCACAGGACATGTGATGGGTGCACAAGTGCAGCCTATCTTCCCATTCTACATTTAAACTGAAGTGGCCATGTTGGTTCACCCACATTCATTTCCGATGGCCCTGGCAGCCATTAGGGAAGGAAGCAATCAGTGGGTTACACTAGCAAATACATTCAGGTAGATGCCAAGTGGTGATGGTAGAGCATCAGCTGGAGTGGAGTGTGTTAGGAGGGTAGTGCTTCCTGTTGCCCAAGATGGCATCAGTCCCTGGCCATAGTGACAGACAAAAATACACATATTTTCCTACAGAACTACAGTGCCAATAAAATTTCATCTCTTATTTTAGAGTCATCTGGGATTTTACAAAAGTTAGGAGTCTGGTGTATGGACTTTTTCTTTTATACTGTATGTGATCTAGTTCTTAGTTGTCAATCTTGTGCTCATTTGTCATCCTGTAATCTTGCATTAATTTTCCATCATCACATTTAGACTGCTTAGTATCTAGAGATGGAAGACAATTTTCTTCAATTCCACAGTTCTTGGTAAACTGGTCCATTTCACACTTACTCAAAATGAGTGCTGTGTGCAACAAACAAACATCTTGCCTTGCCTCCAAAGTTGTTACATACAAAGGATTTGTGGTGAACATTGGAGAAATATTTTAAACTCCACACGTCTATTTCAGGAATGAGAGTGATTGGAAATGGAGGCGTTTCAAAAATATGCACACACATACTCTAGTCCAAGATAAATGCAAATGTTTAAAATCCATTAAAAATATGCACATTTTCAGAAATGTAGCCCGTGTCTTCCATCCCACACCTAAATGCATTTGGGAGAAGAGAAGCAAAAATCTCATAACTTGATAGGAAGCAAGGGTGAGGCAAAAATCTTGGAGGGAGCTGGATAAATGCAGCAAAATCATGCTTCATAACATGACAAATATTTCCTCTCATTTCATTTTGTTCTGTGTGCTAAATAAAACTTCATGATACAGAAGGAGTCGCTCACCAGGAAAGAAGGGTAAACTTGTTCATGAAAGAATAAGATATGCTGTCACAAAGAATTGAAGGCAGAATAGAATTCTTTAGTCATGGGACACCAGACACTAGAAATAGGCATATTCCTCCCATGTATATATTCCTTTTCGTGTATGATTCATGAGCTTCAAATTAGACATGCTGGCTTTGTTTTGGGGACTTAAATTGAAAAGAATAGTTCTTTAGGACCTAGAATATTTTTTCCTAAGAAAAAGTGAAATAGCACCAAAGCTGGTATACCTCATTGAATTAGAGAATAATGGAGTAGGAAGGTGCCTATAACACCATGGAGTACAATGCCCTGCCCAATGCACAAATCCAAATCAAGGTATATCTGACAATGGCTTGCCAGATACACCTTGTCTTGAATACTTCTAGCATTGGAACACTCACCATCGCCCAAGCTGTCATACTGCTGTAACAGTTAGGGACTTTTCCCAGACATTCAAGTAGAACCTAGCTTCCCATAACTTGTGCTCATAATTATGTGTCCCACACCGTGGGTTGATGAACGATGGAACCTTGTAGCTTTAATATAATGTTGTCTTTTAATGCTGTACGATGTTCCTCAATTCCCTGTTCTCAATACTTGAACATGACTTAATTGTACTGGACTGTATTGTCCCTCATTACTGTAAGCCGCCTTGGGTCCTTTTCCAAGGAGAAAGGTGGGGTAAGAATACTCTAAAATAAAATAAAATAAATAATAGTTGTAGTTCTTGGAGTCTTTCTGCATCAGTCTTACTTTGCAGTCATCATCGTTGCTGCCCTTGTCAGAACTTGTTTTAGTTGGTTAGCATCCTTCTTAAAATGCTGTGTCCAGAAATAGACACAGTAATCAAACTGAGGTCTAACAATTGCCAAATAGAGGGGAATTAGTATTTTATGTTATGGGATCAGGAGACTATACGTCTTTTGATACAACCTGAAATAGCAGTGCCATTTTTTATTAGCCACATTGCCTTGTTGGCTCATATTCAGCTTGTGGTCTACAATAATTCGAGATTCTTCTCATGTATAGTATTTGTGAGCTAAATATCCTCCATCTTGTAACCATGTATTTGCCTCTCCCCCCAAAAAACATAGAACTCTGTCTGGGCAGAGGCTGGGAGGAAATTGGCAAACTGGATAGTCCCTCTCGGCAACATGATATATAGCCTATGTACCTGAGGTGTCCCATGCCTTACCTCTTTTATCAAAACTTGTGTTAGTGTCTTGCTTTGGTCAATTCATGAAAACGCTTGATATAGTCCATTAATCCATAATTCATGACACAAAAATGGCTTCTTATCTGAATGTTTGGGTCCAGCTTATGCTGATTCCTTTCGAGATCCTCCTCTAACCACCTTAATGCCAAGTAATACATTACCTTGGATCTTGTTAGTTCGTCCTCTTGGGAATTCTTTGAACTTGTTATCCTTCTTCCCTTCCGAAAGCAAATGTTAACATGGCACAATATCCTATTAAGGAACAGCAAAGATGTAAATAAGAGGGGGTTAGCAGGTGTGGGCTTAAATATTTCATTATTCTGTTCAGTATGGGGCTCATTTTAAGAACATTATGTGATCTGAAAAGCTGCCAATGGATTTAAAAACTCGGTAGCTGTGTAAGCAAGGAATTGCAGACCAGACACAGATGAAGGCACATTAGGAAGTCCTAGGAACAGTCTTGCAGCCTGAGTGATGGTGACTCTGCAAATCATTTGCAGACCTGGCTGGAGAACGCTTCTCTTGCCTTTCCAGAACTGAGGTGCAAAACAGATTTTTTTTGTGAAGAAGGAATTGAGTTTCAAACTTTCAAAGTTTCACTTCTGGAAACATGTGACGTTAATACATAATACTTGTTGGATGTAAGAGGATGTTGCACACCTGTTATAAACAGGAGATTTTGGAGCCCTTCTGTACCAGTCACTCATGTGGCCTGACTGAATGAAATGGTCTGAGATACAGAGGTCATTGAGTTCTGTGGCATGATGGAAGCACCTAGCTAGTAGTTTGTGACACACTGATGAAGTAACTATTTTTTAGATTTTAAATAAGTTAGAACCCCCCTTCTCCAAGCTGGTGCATTCCAGACAAGTTGGACTTGAGTACCCATCATCCATAACTCATGATGGGACACTCCCACTATTTGCAGACAGGCAGAAGGCAATGGACACTGTGGTCTGAAAGGCTGAGGAAAAATAGTTAGATTAGACCTAGTGCTTGAAAAGCTTTGTTCACAGGAAGACATGTAGCAATAGAGAAACAGTGGTTATTTTCTCTGACAGTCTAAAAGGCAGTGTAAAGTTAGATTTGCCTCTAGCTCTAAAACAGAAATGTGATCATCCTTCTGTTAACAAACAAACAAACAAATTCATTGGGAGCCTGGCAAATTTAGTTTCCTGGACATTACCACTCAGAATTCATCAGTCTTCATGCTTTTAAGAGCTGTCCAGTATTTTTCCCCTAGTGCTGATTTAATTCTAGGTAACATAGTAAACAATTTTGTAATAGGGTGTAGTAATTAATGGATTAGCCTCAGGCACAGGAGATCTGGAATCAAATCCCCACTCAGCTGTGGAATTTACTGGTAAATCTGAAGGGCCATACTTTCTCAGGCAGTCCTAGCTAACAAGGTATGCTGTCTAAGAAGCTGAATATGAGCCAACAGTGTACTGTGGCTACAAAGAAGGGCGAATTCCTCTCTATTTGCCACTGGTTAGGCCTCATCTTGTGCACTGTGTCCAGTTGTGGACACCACACTTCAAGAAAGATGCCAACAAATTGGAACAAATTCAGAAAAGGGAAACAAGGATGATGAGGGGAAATCAGGTCTTATGAGGAAAGGCTGAAACAACGGGACATGTTTAGACTTGAGAAAAGAATATTAAATGGAGACATGATAGCACTTTTTAAATACTTGAAAGGTTGTCATGCAGAGGAGGGACAGGATCTACTCTTGATCAACCCAGATTGCAGGACACACAACAACGGGCTCAGGTTAAAGGAAGCCAGATTTCAAATGAATATTAGGAAAAACTTTCTAACTGTTAGAACAGTAAGGCAATGGAGCCAATGATCTGGAGTGATGGTGAGTCATCCAATACTGGAGGCATGCAAGAGAAAACTAGAGAACTACCTGCAGATATCCTATGATCTGTATTCCTGCCTTGAATAGGGGGTTGGATTCAAATCATGTAAGCATCTTCGTCTTCATGAATCTATGATTCTATAATTTGATCAGCATAACAAAATTTACATTGTGCAGTCAATCAGTCGGTCAGTAAGTAAATGTCAATAGCTACTAGACCTTTACTTAACAATCTATATATTGCTTACATAATCTGAATATAAAGTTGCTGTTGTTTAATCACAAAATGTACTGTACATTCATCTAAGCACTAAACTGAATACATTTCAGTATGAATTTAACCCATGCCCCAGAACACACAGTACAGTTAATTTTGACTCACTGTTTAATAGAAAACAATGCACACTTGGCATTCTGAAAAGGAAGGACATCTGGTCTGTCTAGCGGAATTGACTGTCCTCTGCTTCTTTGCCATTCTTCCTCACACATGCTGCTGACAACGTACCAGCATTGGAAAAAGAAAGGCTAATTGACAGGTCTGTGGAGGCTAGAGGTATGATGAGGTGACCTGAAATGAGGGCTGCTCTCATAATGAGAGACAGCTGAAAGATTATGCATGTAACCTCTCAGATAGACTCTCTCTGGCTCTTTTTCATAAGCCAGCAGATGGTAGCAGAGCTTGTGGATCTCAGGGATGCAACTATGTACATTAAATACTGTAACTGCCCTCATTCATTTGCCATTCATCTTCACTTGTCAGTCTCTTCCTAAGTGCCTTCTGTAGAGCTGACCCTGAAATTGCATCATTTAATCTGTAATCGCATATTGCCAACTTCTCTCCATTTTATCGCTTACCAACTGCATTAATTCTGCTGCACTAGGGACCACCAGTAGCTTTAGGCAACTCTCTGTGGGGAAAAAAGATATTCATAAAAACGTAGACACACAGAGGAAGCGAAGACGCTAGCATGCCTGAGATAACAAAAGGCATCTTAAAGGAAAAATGTGTGAGAAAAGGGGAATTGGAACTGAGAAGCATTCAGGGTCCTGGTTCTCTTCTCTCTTCTCTTTTCCTCTTTCTTGCCCTGAAATATTGTGCTTGGAATGCTCAATGGCACATTAGTTTACTATAATTTATACAAGCAGTACTACATTGAGACACATTGAGAAATACTCTCTTCACATAGGAACCTGCTTTGTTCCAGGTGTTCCAGTCATTGGATACCAGGGAGAGCCAAATAAATAAATACGTAAAAAGGCAATGCAGGGTTGTGAGGTGTGGAAAAACTGAAACAAAAACCCCAGCAGTTTCTTATGGAGGCATTAGAATGATGCCAGTGGGAAGTCTGCAAGTCAGATATCAAAACGAAAGCATTTGGTATTTGACCTATCACAGACAGAATGTGAGCCTGGGAGCCATATTTATTTATTTATTATAAAATTTGTATTCCGCCCATCTTCCCGTAGGAACTCTCCTTACAATGGGCCAATCAATTCAGCCAAGAAACAGAACAAAGCACACTGCACAACAATTTAAAAACAAAATGTGCACCCCAGCGTAAACATAGAGCTGAACAAACTTAAAACTTAAACTGATGGCGGAAAGAGAAAAAAAAGAGATAGCCAATTTATATACTCTTACAGTATATGCACTGTATTTAATAGCTTGTCTGGCTTGATAGCTCACTGAGTAAGGTATCTGGCTATATAGCAGAAGTTTGAGAGTTCAGTTCCCCACTGTGCATCCTAGATCCAGCCTGTGTGGCATTGGGCAAGCTGTACAATCTCTGGGTGCCCTCAGGAGAAGAGAATGGTAACTCACTTCTGAGTCATTTCTATCTTAAAAAAAAAACCTGAAAAGGGTTGTCATAAGTTAAAAATGACTTGACAGAATATGAGGATGATAGCTCCCCAAGGTAAGTACTTACTATGAAGCCAGAGATTGAGAATGTGAATGTGATTCCCTGCTGTGCCTTGTAGAAATGCCAGTCTGTGTCGCTATGATTAAGCAGCATACTCTTAGAGCACTCCAAGAAGGGAACAGCAGACCTAGAAAATTCTAGAAAGGGTTGTCACAAATCAAAATTGACTCAGTGGCACAGAACTAATTATAATCCACTAGTCCTAGGAATTGAACCTGAATTTGGAAAAGTTGGATTTTGGCTCAAAGTTCCTAGAATGCTTCATTCCGCATGCTATTGGGAGGAGCATTCTTAGAGTGAGAATGAAAAAATATATGATAACATTGAGCTGGACAGGTGTCAAACTACAAAGGCTGGGAGGAGTGCATGTGTTTCATGTCCTTCAGCTTCGATCCTACAGTGCAAGAAGTATGAAGTCTGCATTTGGCAAGTCTAGATATGTGGTTAATGAGCAAAGTGTGAAGTCAGGAACTGTGTGCTGAAATAAATGGGACCTGTGGTCCTGGGTAACTTCATTATTGTTGGATTGAGCCTCTTAGAAGCCACAAGAGTTTTAAAAATAGTGCCACTAGGTCTCTGGCCAGGCACACCCACCTACTCTCATTTTAACAGCGAGGACACACCTATGCACACAGCAGCTGTTTCTATACTGGATGCTGAATTTCCTATAAAACTGAAGCAGCAGCCCTGGTTATATATTTACGTAAACTAGATCAGTACTGATGAGTTTGAGCTCCATTTTATGTAACCTGTTACTGATCTTTAACCTACATTTGCCACCTAATATCTCTGCAAATATACAATCAAGAAATTGTTCTTGGAAATTTGTGCTGGGAATGTTTAAGTGGAGCCCAGAGAAGCATAAATAGGGTAGAAAAAGCTGCTGGTTTCATTTCTCACTTTTATTAAGAAACTAGCACTGCTGGTGCATTCTTACAGAAACCAAACATGATAAAATATACCATGATCTATAGCCGGAACTAAGCATACAAACCCCATGGACTCGAATGGACATACCTGTCTTTTTTGTGCCTCTCACATTCAAATTGTAGAGGAAAAATCCAGAGGAATGATAGATCCCAAACATGAAGCATTTGATTGTTTTTTAAAAAATTAACAACAGCAGCAGCAGCAACAACAACAACCACAACAACCACAACAACAATGAAATCCCTAAGCATCCCTAAGCATTCATTAAACTGCTCAAGGACAAGACCCAACCTGTCCCTCATATATTTTCCATGTCTGTTGTAGAATCTTTCTTCTCTCCTCTGTTTTCTAGGGACATCGCCATCCTAGAAAACTCACAGACTGGCACAATGTCTCTTTGCAAGGGATACTGATGACACACCTACCTAAAGAGGGATCTGATAATGATGGATTGTTAACAAATAATGGGGCAGTGTTGCTGGTCTGAATCACTCAGGCAGCTAACTGCATAAGCCAAGGGCTATGAAACTTTTTTCAGCTCAACTATAGTAATCAAGCATGAGCTCTGTTGATAGCTGATAACTGTTTGTATGGAAACAACTTTTTTATTAGTTTAATATGTAGCTTAGCTCAAAATCGAGTTCCCAAGGCTGTTATATTTTGTATGCCAAAACGTATCCACACTTTAAACATTTATCATCCCTACCATCTATAACTTATTTTATGCTCCTTCTGCCATGAAAGCTTGTGGATACAGCTTTCCTCTTTACATCAAGTTACTTTAAAAAGTTACATTTTAAGGACATTTGAAGGCAAATGTGTAGACTAAACTTTTCTTGCATATTTCTACATTGTGTGTCATTGTCTTATCAATCCTAATTGGCAAATGCAATATCCTTTAGGTTTATTTCAGATGAGATCAGGTGTGTTCCAAAACAAAAGTCATAGCCTCCATTAAGCTTTGGGGACTGTGCATATCTTAACTGCATTCCTCAAAGTCTAACAGAAATTAGGCAAGGTAAAAGAGGTTCTGAGGAATGGGTACAAAATGCCTAATGATCACAATGACTAGCTAATAACATTTTGTTGAGATGTCTGTGAAGATTCTCAGTCATCCAGGTGAGTTTATCTGGAAGATGAGTTATGGCAACTGGACTTCTTTTCTTGAGAGATTGAAACGTTTTGCTGCTCATCCAAACAGCTTCATCAGTTTGAAGAAAGTTAGTTGTGACCCCCCCACGTCACCTGGTCTGAAATGGACTGAATAGGCTTACTAGGCAGACAATAGTTTTAATAGGCTCATTAAGTGGACAATGGCCTAAGGTGCATGAAAGTCCCACCTTTACAACCTCCCAATACCTATAAAGTATGAATCATTAGCCATTGCCTTGCTGGTGGAGGTGTGAAGTATTTTTGATTTGTTTTGTTCTAGGTGTTGTTGAAAGCACAGCCTGAAAAGTAGCAGATAGGCCGTGCCTGAGCCCCCCCACCTCTCTTGAGGGGGGGTCCATACTCACATGAATGGCTTCCCTGACTGCTCTCTCTCAAACCATCTATCTTCTCTTGTTTGTTGAGATGTGCACGTTCTTCCAGACTTCTTTTGCAAATATTATGTAATAGATGGGAGATGAAACTACTTTTCTCTTTATGTAACAGACTATATGCACATTGTTCGTGAACTAGGGTCAATATTGCACAGTTTCATTGTTTTATCCATTAATCATTCAACGGGCATTCTTCCTTAAGATATATACTACTGTCACTCATTAATATACCCGCCTTTGAGGATTTACAGTATATTAAAGGGCCACAGGTTAGTATATTATATTATTAGTTCCAAATAGAGATGGGCATGACTTTAAAAAATGGTGTTTCGTTTGTCGTTTGGTCGTTTAGGGGTCCGTTTCAGTTCGTTTTCGTTTTCGTTGTTTTTTTGCAAATTTTTCATTTTTGTTTTCGTTATGTAATGAAACAAAAAACGAAAACGAAAATGAAAAATTGCTGTTTTTGTTAGCATTCTTTTCAGTTCAATGTATTTGCCACAACAAAACGAAAAACACGGCAAAAATTTTTGTTTCCGTTTCCGTTTTTGTTTTGTTTTGAAAAAAATTTGTTTTTGTTTTCATTGCGTAGCGAAACAAAAAACGAAAACAAAAATGAAAAATTGCTCATTTCGTGCCCATCTCTAGTTCCAAACCTTTCTCAACAACCAAGGTTGTTGCTATAGTCAAGATGTGGGAAGTAGTTCTGTTTCTTTCCTGTCTGAAATTATTTTTGGGGAGTTAAAATTTAGCTAGTTTTGTGTCAGTGCTGCTAGTATACACTTAGACTCTAGGTGGTAGTATGCAACCACATTGTGTTTCTCTATTTGCCTGTGTTTCTTACAAAATAGGTAACACTCCGTGGCATAATGGAGTCAGCAAGATATTATTTTTTCAAAGCAGGGGAGACAAGGGGAGTAGATCTTTTTTAGAGTCCATGTTTATATTATGGGCCAGAGGTACTAATAATATTTAATATAATAGGATCACTCCACTCCAGCAAGATTTACATTGGAGTTGCTCATAACAAAACTAACCAGTCCCCTGTGGCACTTTTGAAGTCTTTTAATTTTTTTTTACCATGCACTGCACTTGATCAGTTGCTTCAGGAGGCAGACATGAAAAATATTGGAACTATATAGACATAAGGTGCTATAAAATTCTATATGGGAAAGAATAACAGAGTGTAATATAAGACACAATACTTTTGAGTACTTTGACTTCTGAGCATTACTGTACTCAGGAAGGCTAATGTGTGAGGAGGAGTGCATAAATCTGGCCTGCTAACCTTGCTGAAGTCAGTATCACAGAATCACAGAATGGTAGGGTTGGAAGGAATAACGTTGTTGGATTGAGCCTCTTAGA
>JAHTLZ010000108.1:10433933-10464399 GCA_023846285.1 Phrynocephalus versicolor
TGCAGGGGGCTTGACAGCATCCAATGCTACCTTGTATCTGCACAATTTTAGGAGTCTAAATAAAGGAATGACCTACTGCATCTTTGAACTGGTGGTAAGGAACATACCGTGTTGGTGTATTTCAGTATGGAAAAGCATTTCTTCTAGGCTCTGGTTGCATACCTGGTTATTTGATGTGTCTGCAATGATGAATGAAGATCTGTCAGATGTTTACACTGCTAACAGTGAAGGAGGGCATCAAGAAAGAAGTGTAGAGCAATCTGTCTATAACCATAAAGAAACTTTTCCCAATCAAGGGTCTACCAGGCAGGGGTCATTGGCCTTTTAGATACTTTGGACCTGTTATTGTTATGTGCTGTGGCTTCTGACTTAGCAACTTCAAAATGGTCCTACCATTTACAGCTCTGTTCTGGTCTTACATAGTAAAGGCGTTGGATTCCTTTATTACATACATCTTCTCAAGTCAGGTGTTCAACTTTTCCTACTCCTTTCAAATTTTCCTAAAAGTATTGCCTTTTCTAGTGAGCCTTATCTTCTCAAGATGTGAACTCCAAATGCTGTTACTCTGAATTGTTAGCCATACTGGGCTAGGTGGATGAGGTCTGTGGTACAGAACAAGTCATGGTGCCAGGACTCATAAGTAGCTACAGGTCTTTCTTTAATTTGTGTATGGGGTGCAGTCATAATTTATAATATTTTCTAAAGTATTTTTTAAAATTATATTTCATTACACACTGGAGGATCCTAGTGAACAAAAACACTATTAATAAATGACTAAACAAAATTCATAAAACTACAACATAACTAACCAGTCTGCTCCTTGTTCTTACTTGCAGCGCAACAAAATAAATCATGGGCACAAACTTTTAATGGAAACTCAGCCGTAGGGTTTTGTTTTGTTATTGTCCTTTTTGAGAAAGAAATGCTTCATGTCACTTTCATCAAACCATAGTCATGGAGATCATTACATTTCTGTTTCTGGTTCTGAGTAGCTATTAGATGGATGGATGGCAGGAGCTTGAGTCTTTCATATTGCAAAGTTCATCTTGCTGTGTTTTGCAATAAACGAAAAGCAGAATGAAGAGAGAGAGAGAAAATACTCAAAAGGAAGTATAACCTGGTTTTATAGTCAACACAACAGTCCCATCCCCATCATTGAGACAGTTGGTGTGGTATAGCAGGTAAGAGTGTCAAATAAGGATTCAGGGGACCTTGGCTCAAAAACTTGGCTGTGGAGATTCAACAGGCTGGCAGTGGTCAACCACTACCTTGAATGCCTCAGACAAAAATCAAAGAAAAACAAAATAAAACCAAACAAAAGACACAAAACATGTGGCACCTTAAAGACTAACTTTCATATTTTAATGTAGTATTTTGTGGACACGTCCACTCCTTCAGACCTTCGGCTGCTGCTGCTATATGTCTGAAGTAGAGATGGGCACAAAACGCCAAAATGGCGCCTGGGGTCCTCTTCGTTCTGTTACCGTTTTTCGGACCCCAGAGGGGTGCTTCGTTTTTTGGGTGCCATTTTTCGGCACCCCAGGAAATTGTTCCCGCGGTTGCGGGGAGCCTTCCTGGGGCTGGGCACCACCAGAGGCGGCAGCAAGCCTGGGAGAGCCCTCTCACAGCCGCGGGGAGCCATCCGGGGCTGGGGCTCCACCGGAGCCGCCGTTAAACTGGCCAGGACACTGCTCCCGTGGGACTTTTCTCCTGCCCGAGCTTGCCAGCGGCTCTGGTGCCTGAGGCTGGGGGGAGATTTTAAAAGCCCGCTCTTCCCCCACCTCATCAGGTGGGAAGAGAGAGCAGGCTTTTTAAATCTTCTCCCCTCCCGAAGCTAGCACTCAGCGGCTACTGGGTGCTGGCTTCAGGAGGGGGGAAGTGGGGGAGAGAGCACAGGTGGGGAAGATCCCTTTCAGACCCCCCTTCACCCCTCTGTATGCAGAGGGAAGAAGGGGGGACTCAGCTTCCCTGCGAGGCTCAGCCGATCTCCTCCGACCTGGGTGACAGCTGCCCAGCTGCCACCTGGGGCTGAGGAGATGGAGCTGCAGTCTCGCAGCCCCTTCCTTGTTGACTCCGCCCCAGAGCCGGAGTCAAGAAGGAAGGGGCTCCGATCCGGTCTCTGCGCGCAGACTGGATCAAAGCCCCCTCTTGCTGCCCTCCGCCCCACAGCCTGACAACCTGGTGGGCTACAGGCCCTGGGCGGAGTCAGGAAGGAAGGGGCTCTGATCTGGTCTCCATGCACAGAGGCTGGATCGGAGCCCCCTCCCGCTGCCCGCCGCCCCAGAGCCTGCAGCCCATCGGGGAAGATCCACTTGAGAGAGACCCCTGTTCAGCTCCTCTGCATGCAGAGGGGCCGAACAGGGGTCCCGCCTTCCCCCTGCAGGCCACGACACGTGCGCCTGTCATGTCCCCCACGGGGAAGATCCACTTGAGAGAGACCCCCGTTCAGCCCCTCTGCATGCAGAGGGGCTGAATGGGAGTCCTGCCTTCCCCATGCCGGCCATGACAGTGCCCGGTGCTGTCATCCGGCACAGGAAAGGCGAAGGCTGATCGGGAGGGGGCTGTGATCCGTGTTCCGCACCAAGGACACCGGATCACAGCCCCTTCCTTCTGCACTCCACCCCGGAGCCTGACAGCCCACCAGTGGGCTGTCAGGCTGTGGGGTGGAGGGCGGTGAGAGGGGGCTCTGATCTGGGCTCTGCACGGAGACCAGATTAAGCAGCCCCTTCCTTCTCTGTCCCAGAGCCTGGTAGCCCAGTGGGCTGTCACACTGTGGGGCGGAGGGCAGCGAGAGGGGGCTGAGATCTGGCTTCCCCTCATAGAGTCCAGATTGCAGGCCCCTCTCCGGCAGCGATGTGGTCTCCGCAGCAGGGATGTGCCAGCTGAGCCAGCTGTCACACACACCCCTCGCTGCAGAGATCGAAGATTGAGATAGCTGTGGCCTGGCCTCCACTTGCAGAGGCGAGAACAGGGCTCTCTCAATCCTTCCCCGCTGCTGGCGATGACCGAAGAGAACCGAACTCATTTGTTCTGGTTCTGTTCTGTTCGTTCCTAAATTACACCACTCTCCGTTAGTCATTCCGTTACCTAACGGAACGAGTAACGGAGAACAGTAACGAAAAAATGGTCGTTTCGTGCCCATCTCTGGTCTGAAGAGGTGGACATGTCCACAAAATGTTACATTAACATATGAAAGTTAGTCTTTAAGGTGCCCCATGTTTTGTGTCTTCTGTTTTGTTTTGTTCTGTTTTTCTTTGATTTTTGCCTGAAATTCTTGAAAAGACTAATACAGCTACCCTCTCGGAAACTTCTTGAATGCCTCAGGTATCTCAAAATTTCCATAAGCATCAGTGACTTGATGGTGCATAAAACAGCAGGCTTCCTCAACTAATGGAAATGAACTAGTCTTCTGCATACTACTGGAATATGACAGGCAAAAATACTTACCATTTCTTAGCATCCTCCTCGAATTGTTGGAACAGGCTATCTGATGCTTCCTAGAAGAAGTTGACTTTATGTGTTAGATTTATTTATTGTCTTCCCTCCAGTGAGCTCAGGGTGGTGTACAAATATTTTTTTCCTTTGCACTATCATTTCATCAAAGAATCTAAGGGGAGGGGAGGGGGAAATGCAGGCCAAGGTCATTCATTGAATTTCATGGCTCAATATCAAGAATTTGAAACTGGATCTTTCAAGTTTCAGTCCTCTCATTACACACACCACCACACTTTGGGTTGTCCTAAAGCCAGTCTCCAAAACTGGTGACCATTGCAAAAACAAAAACAAAAACAAAAACAAAAAAAACCCCAGCTTCTTCACCAGCTGAGGCTTGGCATATTATTCTGTGTTTTCTTTATTAATTTTCGATGTTATCATCATAAGTGCCATTTGAGAGTTTGCTATGGTCGTGGTATTCTTTCCTGATTTGAAATACAGTGCTTAATTGCGGACGTTTCCTCTGTAAATATCAGGAAAACAATGTTGTGAGAGTTCTTTGTTGCTGTTATCTCTGCAGTCTTCAGCAGCAGCTAAACTTGCTCTTGTGGTTTTTTTCTTTGTTCTGTAACAGAGGGGAATAATTCTTTCTCCAGCCTTCCACAGTTGTACAACAGAGTCCCTTTCTTGGTGCTTGGCTTAGCAAGAATCCCCAAATGGGATCCATCCTCTTCTCTAAAACAACATCTAGATTTCTTCCTGATAGGGCTTGACTTCCAGGCCCTTGGTCATCCTTGCTGCTCTCTGAACTTCCTCCAGTTTGTGGCATCCTTCTTAAAGTGTGGTGCTCAAAACTGGACACAGTATTTCAGATCAGTGGTTCAAGAAAGTTGGATCTGCAGATATTCTTGGACTAGAGCTCCCAGAAAACCTGGCTAGCACAACTAATCATGAAAACTTCTGGGAGTTTTAGTCCAAGAACATATGGAGACCCCAAGTTTGAGACCAGTGCTCTAGAATAAGGCCTAACCAATGCTAAATATAGGGGGACTATCACCTCTCAGGATTTGGAGATGATACTTCTGTTAATGCATCTTATAATAGCATTTGCCTTTTTTGCAGCCATTATCACACCAGTGGCTCATACATTGCACTGTTGGCTCATTCCACCTCTTGGCATGCCTTTGTCTGACAATGGATCTGGGGTAATAAGCTAAGACCAGTAATTCTGTGAATTCTGCTTCTTTTTGATGAGAGAAAGAGCAAAAGATGTGTTTGTTTAGTTGCTTATTTGTTTATTATTTTATTTAGTGTACTTTTATGGCTGCCACCTTTCTTCCAGTAATGGAACTCAAGGCATCTTACAGATGATTTACAAAAACAAGAATAAGCATTGCATACAGGAAACATTAAAAAATATTAAACACAGCAATGTTAAAATCGTCGTATAAAACAAATTAAAAAATATAAAAGCATTTGAGAAATATATTCAAAAGGATACACTGGTCGCAATAGTAGGGCATACAACTGCCTATGTTAAAATTCAATATTCAATTCCTCTAAACAACAACAAAATGTTTACCTAATGACTGTGGTGCTGATTTGAAGTCCAGTTTCAATATTATAATTTCTTGCATAGGTTCTTAGAATTGCCATGTAGAACGTTGATTTGCTCTGCCAGCACACGATCATTGGTGCACACTTGTGTGGCAATAATTAAGCATTAAAAACCTGTGGAAATACAAATTGTTACAAATGTCAATGAAAAGAGAGGAGAAAAGGTGACAACCTAGCCACATAGGGAAAGCATTCCGTATATGTTGCTAAAACACCAACACCAACAAGTACTCCACTGCCCTAGTCCCTAAGCCTGAGTTCTTGAAGAGCTTTGTCCTTCCTGCTGCCTTATTTTAAAAATCTATTAGGCAGGTTCAGCTTGGTAGGTTTTAGATTCTCTTTAAGATTCTTAACAGAGAGTCTTGGTGTTTGATGACCTGCAGGAAAATACATCGCAAGGAATTGGTCAGGAGATAGTGAATCTTCAGGATCTGTAATTCTACGAAGAACCCAACACTAGAGATGGGCACGACTTAGCGGAATTTTAGTTTCCGTTTTTGTTTTTCATTTCCGTTACGTAACGAAACGAAAAACGAAAAACGGCTCAAAACTGGAACGAAAACGGAAACGAAACGACTAATTTCGAGCCATTTTTCGTTTTTCGTTACTGGGAAAGCACTTAATGGAGCTAAATGGGAAGAAACAAAAAATTGTTTTCGTTTTCGTTTGTCGTTTTCGTTACACAATGAAACGAAAATGAAAAATTTTGAAAATTAGCTCACGAAAACGGAAACGAGCCGAAACGGACCCCTAGACGAAAACGAAAACGAACAATTTTTCTGAGTCGTGCCCATCTCTACCCAACACCAATCTGCTAAATTAGATGGGAAATATCCACATTATTATGAGGTCCCCAATACACAATCCTTAATCATTTTAGAAGTGAGAATACGACAATTTAGAAGGCCAATGTCACTGCTAGCATGATTCTCCTCATGGAAATGAAAAGCACTAATAAGAAGATGTATTGTTTTTTATTATATTAGAAGGCAGAAAATAGGGGAGAGCTGGACAGCCAAAGTGTAAAAGTGATGAATGAGAGTTTTCAGAGAACAAAACAAAACTCTGCTGCCCAATAAACTGCGTATTTTATTATTTGGTATTCATCACATAAAAGCCACAGGAATGAAAAGGGCTGACCTTTTCACTGGCAGCAGCAAAGCTCTGACAGTAGTTAATAGTTACAGTTAACTGTTGTGCAATCTAAGGTTTGCTGTGTAATGATCCGAGTTGTAGTAAGAAACGTGGATGCTCTATTGAAGAGGGTTTTTATTTTTTATTTTTAATGGTGTCTCCTATGGAAGAGAGACATCGATTGTCCCCTGTGGCAGAATTAGGAATTAGGACTGTGATTGAGGGTGCTACAGTTCTCAGACCTCTCCGACTAGCATGCCTATAGCAACTGGTAGATTCTGGGAAATGTAGTCCAAATGTATTCCAAAAAAGTAACCTTTGCAATCTGTGGGCAGAATGGATTTGACATGTCATTGCATGGAGTCCTTGCAGTCCTAAATTCAGAGAGCCTTGGGTCTTATGGTGTTTTTATTTATTTATTTTCCCATTCTTAAGTGTGAGTTGGTATCTAAATGTACACAGAAGCCAAGCTGGATTCAAGATGTTAGCATGCTTTTCCATTCAAATGCTTTAACTTGATCTACCCTCAAATTCTAATCCGACCTATGGTGCCCACCATCCTGGATAATTCAATCTTGTACAGGCAACAGTTAGCTTTGCCAAAAGTTGTGTTTGAGTTACAAATAGGTTTATTAAGTTGCAGTTGGAGAGACACCTTTTTTGTTCGTCAGAGGAGCCTGGGCTGCTTTGAGATGAGCAGTGCTTAATACAATTCATTCACTGTTTTGCTGCTGTAATCTACATGGGAAATGGATGCTGTCTTTTGACAGTGTATTTCATTATTACAGATGTTTAGCGTAAACTGTTTGCAGTGCAAGTTTGCAACTGTGTTAAATAGCCGAGTCAGGCCTTTGAAAGATCAGAATAGTTAGTGGAGCATATTCTACCTTGGAAAAATCATCACATACAGATTTCTTATTTAAGAAAACAGAAACATTTTTATTTATAGTAGGAAATACACTGCGAGGGGAACAATGACAGGAATCCGATTTCTGACAAAACAAAGGTGGCTGTTCTCATCTCTAGGAACAGATACAAGCTGTCATCTCTCCAAGAGGCTGGCAGAAAGCTTGAGAATTAAAAAGGAGACACATCAGCCTAGAATTAGAGGGAAGATCAGCCTAAGTCAGAGCATGTAAAAGGCAGCTTCAAAAACCTAAGGATTTTCCTCCACTCCACTCCTCATGGAAACACATTCCCCTTGGTGTGAATTGTACTCTATCACCCACAGGGTTCCATCAATGCAAGTATGAAGTAGTTCTGGGAGTTAGCAATAGCTCAGCAAATAGAGGAGAGAAGGGTTCCAATTAGAGATGGCTATGAAATGGGGGAGGGGGAGATTTGTTTCATTTCATTTCATTTCATTCCCCTGTGATTCATTTTGTTTCGTTAGAAATATTTTTTTAAAAAAAAGTATGAAATGAACCAGTAAAGAACCAATTCATCCCTCTTTAAAACAGATTCCCTGGGTCCTAGAGGCACCAACTCAGGTGGGTACCTTCCTTATATTCCCCTGTTTAAGCCCTCTGAATTTGGAGAGATTTGGTGTTCAGGGGGGTGAGTTATTCAACTTCAAAGGGGTGCCCCCAGAAAAAAACATTTCTAAATGCAAAGTTATGTGCTTGAAAATATTGATCTCAGGCAGCTAGCAGCGTGGAAACTACAGTGGAGCTTCCTAATGCCCGCAATTTGGAGAGGTTTGGGGTACAAGGAACGGAGTTATTGAGCTTCAAAGGGGTTGTGAGGGGAACTTAACTGAAGGAGTGTGGCTGGGGGGAAGGTGTCAATTAACTCTATAATTGGAAAGCATGCCAAAGATACTCCTCCCATTAAGCATAAGAATATTATGCTGTGGAAAATACAGATTGCAGCCATGTATCTCCCCCAAAGTGACAGGGCTAGCTTCTTCAAGCAATTTTAGAGGACCCTTTAAAATTTGGAAAAGTTAAGTTTTCTGGGGCAAAACTCCAAAGGAAATGGGGAGTACCTAATTTGATGAATATCTTCAGTGCACTTTACCATAGAGTGGGGAAACTGTCAATTAACCCTTAAATTGGTAAAGCATGCTGAAGACACTCTTTCCATTAAGCATAAGCACCCCGAACTCTTTTGGAGCTTAATATCTCTGCCCCCAGAAACCCCAATTTTTTCCAAATGTCAAGGGATCCCCTAAAACCACTTGGAAAAGTTAAGCCTACCATTCACTTGCCTGAGATCGAGTTTTAAATTATTCAATGGAAAATTACTCATCTCAGGCATGCGAAAAGTTACCATTCCATGTACCCCAAACCTCTCCAAATTGAGGGTACTTCAAGGGGAGAGCTTTAGGAAGCTCCACGGTAATTTTCATGCTGCTACATATATGGAATCACTATTTTAAGCACATTACTTTGCAATTAGAAATGTGTTTGCCAGGGCCCCCCATATGAAGTTGAATAACTCACCTCCTGAATCCCATACCTCTCCAAATTTGGAGGGTTTAAAGGTGAGAGTCCAAGGAATGTTCACACCAAATTTGCAATTTACAGAGAAACGAATCAGTTTGTTTTAAAGTAAAATACTGCCAGTTCGTACTGTTACTAATGAAACACTGCTTCCCTGGTTTGTTTCATTTAATTTTGTGTTGTTACACAATGAACTAACAAATCAGCATTTAGTTTTTTGTTTGCTGCCCATCCCTAGTGTCAATCCTTTCAAAACAAGTTAAGGTTCCATTGGGTGGCCTACCATTTCCCTTGTAGCAGTTCCGCCAGCAATTTGGCTTGACCGGGCTACTTATTGGCAAGGTGTTCAGGTGATCACTGAGGATTGTTCATGCTTATTACAGCAGCTGTTGTTACATTTATTTATTTATTATTTATTTATTAGATTTATATACTGCACCATCTTGCAACAAGGCCACTCTGGGTGGTGAATTGTTCTCCCAGAGAAAGAGGCAAACCCTCCCTCCCCTGCTCCCTGTACAGAAGCTTTGATTGGAGCAACCAAGGGAAATTATCAGGAAACTTCACTGGATCCAAAATGAAGCAGGCAGATTGCTGACTGGGGCTAGTTACATAATCACACAGTGTATAATCACTTGTGTGTCCTTCCCAGGGGGAATGCAAACTGTATGGAGGACAGATGGTCTATAACTATCCTCCCCTTAGTGTTTTTCTCAGGGGTGAGAATGGTATAAAAACTGCTCTTCAGAGACCTCTCTTAATGCAGGGAGGCACCAGGAGAGGCCACGGAAGCTGAGAAGGCAGCTTTGCTTTAGCTGGTAGCCAGAGCTGCACTTCACAGACTGAAATACTCCCAGGTTGGGAAAAAAAACCACTGCTAACCTTTGAGAGGCTTTCATGGCATTAGGGACATTTGCACAAGAAATGAAAAAGAAAAGTCAAATGTAACATTGAGCCACAATACCTGGGGAAATGGAGAGTGGGGGAAAGGGTACTCTATAACATATTCCGCCATCCTCCCATTGTATTAAGTACAGAGGATAGATGTATACATATCTGCAATACAAGTTATTTCTCCTTTATCCTTCTTTCTTGTAAAACTAGTAGTGCCCACCATTTTCCCCAATGGGTTGAAGCTGACAGTAGCTATTTCAGCTCCTGCACATCTGGTGCCTCATAAAGGGATACACCAGAGCCATCAGAAATATTTAAAACAGTGTTTAGACCAAATACTTGCAATTAATTCAGGTGCAGAGAGAGAAAGCCCAATTAAAATTAACGGTGGGGCCAAAGTCTAGCAGATGTTCAATTACCTCTGCTTCCTGTATGGAGGTGATCAGAGAGCATGTATTGGCTAAAGAAGCAAACTTAAAACAACAACAACAACTCTGCTATTGATGCTTAGGTCATGCTAACAATTTCCTTCCATTTAAAAAAATCCCAGTGGCATCTTCATGCGTTAAAATCCACATTACATGTTTACATATGTGCATTTTTCTTTGTTTGTTTTTAATTCAGCACATAAATTTAAATACAGTTGTTTTTACTCCCAAATAGATCAATGCAACTATGAAACCGCTGGATAGTATCTGACTGTGGAGCTGAGCTGCCTTGATAGGGGCTGATGATCCATAGGATCTCTTCCAGCTATTCATAATTATCTAAGATGATGATGGTGATGATTGTGTGAATCTAGACTGAGGGCCAAACTACACATTGCAGCAAATCTTTTAATATTTTTTTGTCTTTAAAAGAAAGTTAAAACTTGGATGTTTAAGCAGGCATTCCTTCAGCGTGTAATGTAGCTCCAGCCTTCACCCGTTAGAGTAACACCTATTAAATAACAGCCTTCATTTTAGCTTATCCACCCATAGCAATAACAATAATTCTAATCCTTTCTCTGAGTTTAAATGTTATGACAATGATTTATTTAGTGCATTAATATTCTGTTACTTTATTTTGATTTTATTTTCTGGGGTTTATGTGATAATGTATTGTATTCTGTTAATTTCTTGTGATCTTTGTATTTTTTGCACTTGTCAATCTGTGGTGAACTGCCTATACTGACCATAGCTGTCGGATGTGCGGTATAAACGTCTAATACATAAATAATAAATATTTTTTCCAGAAGGGAGAATTCTTGAGCAGCAGATTGTGTGGCTTTTATGGCAGGACCTTTTTGTATTTTTCTTAATGCGCAGCCTGTTGTACGTTGCTTTGTGATTGGTCATCATGCTGTAAGCCTGTTCTTCCTTTTGTCCCTTTGACTTCAGGGACACAAAAGACTGCCTCAGTGGTATCTCTCAACCACTAATGTGATTTCAACTGAACTGGCAGATTTGTCAGTAACATACAGTTTGGCTCTAAATTATGCTTAGCTGATGACCACTGATATCAGCTAACATGTCCCGTCGATTTAAATTAAGCTACTCTAAGCCGAAATAATCCTGTATCTATCTCATTATAAACTGAGCTGCTTGCTTCACTTTCCATGGCATGTAAATACTACATAAGGCCCACCAACTGAGACAACTGTTTTCACGTAGAGACTATCCGCTCCACACTCCTGGTTTTCTTTAGTCCTTGGACACAATGGTCATGTTCCGTGGGAATTTGTATAATTTCATAATAGAGTTTTATAATGAAGAGAATGTTGAGATTGTAGAATTTAATGATAAAATAAATTTGCTCATATAAAGCCAGAATTAAGTTTATCTCCTGCTTCCTCAAGTGCTACAATTGGGAGCTAAGGCTAATGACTTCATGATGAGGACCTCTGCTCAGTAATGGTGTTGTGTAATGCCATCAAAAGTGCTTGCTTGAAACTTAAATCCATGCATCTGCTTTTGCCTTAACTTTTCAGGCCTCAATCCAGATGGGAAGGAAGGAGTACATGGAGAGACTAATTTCCCTCCAGCTTACCTTGTTCTGGTATTGCTTCAGCAGTACCTGAGCCTTGCTGTGCTGCTAGGAGAATCTTTCGATAAACATGTAGCTACATGTCAAAATATTCCTGGTTTTGCATTGAGTGGCATATAGTGAAGCACACTTTTCATTTTCATTTTCATTTTTTGGCTGGGAGGGACATGTGTTCAGAGAGTGAGGAATTAAAAATAGTCTGAAGGGAATTATTTATTTTAAATCAATTATGGATGAATTTATTTTGAATCATTTTGGCATGAGTGCTTGCCTGTGTTAGAATAAATTGTCTGTGCAGTCTGTAAAGTAAGTGATGCAAGGATCATTGGTTGGAAGCTGCAAAGAAACTTTGCAGTATGATCTATTATTATTTTTCTATCTGAGATGCTGAACTAGCATTATTCCACTTTGAAAGAAATAAAAAAATAAAAAAAATAACACAAATATAAAAAAATGACATGGACAGCATCAGTATCTGCTGAAAGGCAGCTAACACTAGCATGACGGGCACAGGACAAAGCCTCAAATGAAATGAGCTTGCAGTGCCTCCCTGCCCTCATGCTGGATGCATCTCCCAGCTATTTGCTGCTGACCCAGCTAGTGTTATTTTAATATTTGTTTTATTTTTAAAATTTCTGTCAATCCAGAATAATGATCATTCAGTATTACAGATAGTTGAAAAAAACCAAAAAGAGATCAGGCTGCAAAGTTCCCTGCAACTTGAAACCTGTAATCCTGGCATCCATTAGTTGACAATCCACAAACAGTTGAGCTGAAATCCTCAAATGCAACAATTTAAAAAGCCCATGTAGTCCCCATGACTGATATACAATGCAGATTAAAAATGGATCAGAAGTTGTCCCAAGTGGATGCACACACTGACTCCAAAACCATGGGAGTACCTTGTGACTTTAAACCGACTTTAAAAAAAACCTGATCCACCACCTGGTTTATTTCAATAGCATCCTGAATTGATCATACCTGTGGACCCCATTCTGTTAATCATAGAGTCTAGAACTATTATTAGTAGTGAAAAGGAAAATAATTTTGATCATTACCTATAGGACTAAGTATTCTCAATTTCTTTCTCTGTTTAGTAGGTAACCTTCTGGTGTGGCCTGACCATTTCGCAAAATTTCTCAGGTTGGCCTGGAGAGAGGAGGCATAGCTCCAGTGGTGTTGAAACATGTCTGCCTTCAAATCTAAGCAATTTAATTAAGAGAAGGGGATTGTTTGTTTTAAGAACAGGATATTATTATATGAGTTTATATAAGATCTATTCAGGCATTTAATCTGAAAGAGTGATGGGAATGGGGGGGTATATGTTAGTCCCATCACCCATGTTGACACCCAAAACCAGAGTCTTAAGGATTTTTGTGTGTGCAATGCAGTCCTATGTGTGCATTTAATTGAACCTGCTTCCAGTTTCTTCATTCAGAAGCTGACCCTTTCCAGGTCAGCTGATGATACAGATTCCGTATCTATATCCAACTGAACACGTGTGCAGTTCCTATGCTGCCATTTGTGCTGATTAGAGATGGGCACGACTCAAAAAAAACAATTTTTCGTTTTTTGTTTCCCGTTCAGGGGCCCCTTCTGCCCCGCCCCCCTCTCCCGGGGGGGGGGCGGTTGCGCATTTTTCGTTTTCGTTTTTGTTAGGAAATGAAACGGAAAAAAAACGAAAACAATTTTTTTTTGTTTTCGTCAGCATTCTTTTCATTGTGATGTGTCTGCCATAACGAAAACGTAAAACACGGTAAAACTTTTCGTTTCGTTTTCGTTTTCATTTTGTTTTCTGGAAAATTTTTGTTTTCGTTTTCGTTGCATAACGAAAACGAAAAACGAAAACGAAAACAAAAAATTTGCTGAGTCGTGCCCATCTCTAGTGCTGATAATGTACAGTAGATGTGTGCAGGACTTCTGAGTAGGGTGGGGGCATGTGTGCAGGGCTTATTTGCATCCCCATGTCCCCATCACCCTTTGACTTCCCCATGTTTTAAGGCCAAGTGCCTGAATAGGACTTTAAACTTCTTACAGGGGCGCTATGGTTAAAGTAGATTTCTAGGGGAACGTATCTGTCTCTCCGTCTATGATGGTTAAATAATCTGGCAGAACTTCAATCGTGTATGTTCTACATCCCAGCACAATGTGGTTCATAATAATTTAAAGCATTTAAGTAGTACAGTGATCAACAGGGGAAAAACCCTACCTTAAGTTGCTGAAAGAATTTTCTTGCCACAATATTCTCACCTGCTCCAATTCTGTTAATCATGCTAAGTACCATTTATAGTTCTACATGGTCCAGAGAGTGTTTAAGGGTCTAAAACGGGCACTCGGCCATTTAAAGCCATTCTGATTTGAAATGCTGTCCAGCCCAAGTGCAATTCAAAGATAAAGAAACTTCAAATGCGAGAACCGAAGTCTTGAAGGTACGTGTTGAGAACCCACTGCATGAATGGAGTAGGTACCTAAGTCAGCTGTTCATGGTCTTCATTGTGGTACAGTGCAGGCTATTACGGTTTAAATTAAAAGATACACTTATTAAATTCATTTGCTCTCATACACAAATTGCCATATACAATTTCTATTCAGATCTATGTCTTTGTTTGTGCTCCTCCGCCTCTCTTTTGGCAGAGAACACACTATCTGATAATCTTAAAACTATGCTTCTGTTTTATAAATATTCTATAGTTATTGTCGTCCATCTTAGCCTGCCAGACATACATAAGGTCAAAAGGGGATGATTTCAAAGCAGGTTGTAGATCAAAACATATGCAACAGTGGTGTGTTTTCCATAAAACTACAATATTAGGATTAAATTACGTATGTCTTGAATAAGAAGCATGTAGCTTTTTGCTTTGTTTTTTAATCTATTTAACTTTCCTTGTTCTTTAGATAAAGTACACTGAGTTTGATCTAGTTTGGAAAACCCTATATATATGGTAAGTGTATGTCTCTTCACAATAGTTAAAGAGGGAAATTGCATAGATCCTACTTGAACTCTTCTCGGATTGCAGTGGGACAATTGCATAATTATGTTGTATACCTGCAGAGAACGCTCTACCACTATCAGATGATATAGAAATCAAAACAACAACAAATGACAATAAAGGATCTCAGTCCTTGTGTTTTATCAAGATTTAGAATACTTATGAACAGAAGGAGCTGTGATATTGAAACAGGTCAAATAGGCAATTTTCTCAAGTAAGAAAATAGATTTCCCGCACCCCAATAGGATACATTCAATGAACTGCTAAATTACCATTGCAATGGACGTAAAGCACTTTCCTGCCCTACCAAAGCTTAAACCCATTTTCTCTTTGGAACACTTTGGAATTCAGCTGTGGGGGTTATCAGTCTTTATGTAAATCAGCTGAGTTGAAGGCACTTCACATGAAAAATGATGAAATAACTGGCCGTTGTTGGATTCAAACATGCTCCTACTCACCTAGGGTCACTGCTAGAATACTAGTGAGGAATGAAAGTTGAGAATGAACCCTGTTTTGGTCTTTTGTAACACCCAAATCCTTTTCTCTTGAGAGGGCAACCCAATGTGATGTTTGTTTCACCTGTGCCATCATTCCAGAGCAGATGTGGACCCAGTATCAGTTCCACAGGCAAACATTTCTATAGCTCCAATCAAATCCCATGCTAGGAGACTTCCACTGGGATTGATTGGCTAGTTAAACATCATTAGAGTCTAATTGCACAAACTGCAGTCTGTGACACCAAAGATTCTAGAAGACTAACATTTTTATGCCTGTTCTCCACTTCCATGTTTAAAGTACAGCAGTTCTGGTTTCACCCAAGATTTTCTCTGCAACTTACTGAATCTCACTTTGAGCCACTTAGCCTAGTCCCTGAAGGTGCTTTGAAGTAAGTGGCTGGGCAGACAGTATTAGCTGTTCTACTTTGGGTTTAATTCTACCAATAAAGTTATCAGCTATAGCCAAGTAGATGCTATGTATGTGTGTGTGTTGTGTCGTTGCAGTCCTGACCGACTCTTCATGACTCCATGTCCATGGAGTTTTCTTGGCAGGAATACTGGAGTGGTTTGCCAGTTCCTACTCCAGGTGCCTACAGCATCTGCTATTCCCTGGTGGCCTCCCATTCAAGTACTAACCAGGGCCGACCTTGCTTAGCTTCTGAAATCAGGCAAGATCAGATGTACTTAGGGCATCTAGGCAGCTATGTAGATGCTATAGGTGCCCATCCATAGCTCCCACCTTTCCTTATATGCTGGCAACCTCCTCCTGGGAGTCACAAAAAATATTGATCTATTATAGCATCTACACTATAGTAGATGCTATAATAGACTCCAAAGAGGAGGTTGCCAGTGTATAAGGAGAGGTGGGAACTAGGGATGGGCACCTTAGGAAAAATGAAGTGCAGTTTTGTCATTTCATAAGCTTACAAAATGATACAAAATGAAGCAAAATAGGAAACAGTGTTTCATTATGAAATGAAACAAAACACTGTTTTTTTACCTTTTAAAATGAACTGTTATTTTTTTACTCTGTAAAATGGCTTCCCTGGGTCTGAGAGACACCAAATCTTGTGGGCAGCTTCCTTGGACTCTCCCCTTTAATCCCTCCAAATTTAGAGAGCTTTGGGATTCAGGCAGCCGAATTATACAACTCCAAAGGGGATGCCTCCAGAAAAAAAATCTAATTGCATTGTTATGTACTTGAAAATAGAGATCCCAGGCATCTAGTAGCATGGAAATTACATTGAAACTTCCTCAAGCACTTCCCATTAAGCACCGCAAATTTGGAGAGCTTTGGTGTTCAGGAGGCCTACCCACATAATTTGCTGTCTCTAGGACCCAGGGGAGCCATTTTATAGAGAAATGAATCATTATAAATTTTCTTTTATAAAACTTCATTTAAAAATGAAACTAAACAAAACGCAGGGGAAAACGAAACAAAATGAAATGAAACACAAATTTTCCATTTCGTGCCTATCCCTAGTAGGACCTCAAGGTAGTTCACATGTAGGACCTCAAGGTAGTTCACATATAGATTAAGAGGAAGAGGTTCATTGGTACTAGTTATCCCAAATGTGATGACAGGGGAAAATCTGGTGAGCTCAGGGAACTAGGAGTTCTCTCTGTGCTCTGGTACTCCTAATTTCCCAAGCTCCTTGCCCTCTAAGATGCCAGCCACGGAGTCTGGCAAAATGTCAGGAAGAAAAACTTCCAGAACATGGCCAAACAGGCCAAAAAAACACAACAACTAACAGATCATTCACTTAATCTAGTGGTGAGTTGAAATGAGTGAGAGACATAACATAAAACTTAGCAGATTCGCTTGTTAAATCTGAAGAAATACATATAAGGTGTTCCATACATCTCGCTGGAAGGTTTCCCTTACTATATTCTAGGCTGTGAGGTTTGAACCTGATCCCAGAGTAGCCTTTCTTTTATGCCTTTCTCAATGTCACTTCCTGAATTTGACAAAATAATGAAGAGTAGAGTTGGGCGCTTTGTGCCCCAGGTGTCCCCACCCCTCTCCCTCTTCCACTTGGCCAGCTGGTCAACCTACCTGATGTCACCCGGCACCAGGACCCGTTCTGCTACCATGGCACACCAATTTGGCTGGGAGCCCACCAGGACTATCCCTGCCTTCTTTGGGAGCTGGTCACTCAATCAAAGAGGAGAGGTCGGCCCAGCTGGGCTCCTCAGCAGTAGGTACAACACTAGAGAACAAGGACCTCTATACTGTGCACAACATTGAGAAAGTGGCCCAGCCAGCTGGGGGGGGGGTAAGGGACATGGAACACCTGGTGTGCTGTATTGAAAGCTCCATACAAAGCTGCCACCACACAAAACACTAATGATGAGTGCAAAAAGTAATCTGACTGCTCCATATCAAGATCCAGATTTAGACCTTGTGCACTTTATCAAAATATCTTTGTTTCATCATTTTCAGTCTTGTACCAAATTGAGATTAGGTACTAAGAGTTATTGGATAAAACTTCCTAAGAATGGGAAAATCTAGTTTTGTAAATAAATGCAACCCTGCTCTCAATTTTTTTTTTCTGTTGGTGGTCCTTACAGCCATCTATAGTCAATTTGGATATATCAGGACAAAAATCAGGATATATCTAAATGTTGTGTTGCCGGAATATCTCAAATTATCATGTAGATAAGTTTGAGTGCTCTGATCTGTCCTGGGTCTGGTGCTTTTCAATTTTTTCATAAATGACCTGGAGACAGGGATAAACAGTGAGGTGGTCAAGTTTGCAGATGACACCAAACTTTTCTGGATAGTAAAAACCAGAGAAGATTGTGAAGAGCTCCAGAAGAATCTCTCCAAACTGGGGGCATGGGCTGCAAAATGGCAAATGTGTTTCAATGTAGCAAAATGTAAAGTAATGCATGTTGGGGCAAAAAATCCAAACTTTATCTATCAACTCATGGGCTTTGAGATGTACAAAATAATGCAGGTCATGAGTAAAGTGGATAGAGGACGCTCTTCTCCCTCTCACAAAATACAAGAACTAGGGAACATACAATCAAATTGAGGGCTGGGAGAGTGAGAATAGACAAAAGAAAATATTTTTTTTACCCAGTGTATTGTTAGTCTGTGGAACTTCCTGCTCATGTGGTGATGGCATCTAGCCTGGATGCCTTCAAAAGGGGAATGGACAGATTCCTTGATGAAAAATCTATCACAGGTTACAAACCATGATGGAGATGTGTAATCTCCAGGCTTAAAACTGGGGTACTTCAAGGGCCAGATGCAGGGGAGTGGTATCAGGAGACAGATATCTAGTCTCGTGCACTCCCGTACACATTTGGTGGTGCCACTGTGAGATACAGGAAGCTGGATGAGATGGGCCTTTGGCTTGATCCAGCATGGCTTTTCTTATGTTCTTATGTTCTTATGTTCTTATGTGTTTCATCTCTTCAAATAATTCAGGTTTGAATGTAAAGGTCAAAGTTGTATAGTCCAGTTGGAGATCTTGGTGTTTTCTTTCCTTCCCATTATGAGTCAGTGTATTTAATTAGTTTATTGATGGAAGCTGCTGAAAGTTCCTGATAGGAAGCAGTAATCCAACGCCTTTGCTATCCTTGAGGGGCTAATAAGGGGTTTAGTAGACTCAATAACAACTGAAGCTTCTAGAATAAAATAGGTAATTATCAGTAGAAAATCAGTAATTTACCACGAGGACTTAATTTGAGATAGGGCTCGGAAATGACCTGGCTTTCCCTGCTGGAACAACCCAAGCATCTGGAATAAAGATAAAAACGACAGTTTTTTCTTTAAAAACGAAAAACAAAAACAAAAACAAAAAAGGAGAATGAGACTCAGACCCATAAAGAAAGAAACATAAAGTGAGGCTCACTGAATTCCTTTTAAGAAATTTACTACTTTTCAGTAATCGAGGGGGAGGTGTAAGCATGTCCAAATGTTGCAACCAGCATAACTAAGAGTCTTATGACAGCACAAAGACTAACAATTTTTATTTGGCATCATCTTATGCATGAAAGTTTATGTCAAATCAAATTTGTTAATCTTGAAGGTGCCACAAGACTCTTTGTTTTGTTCAACTCTTCTCTCTTGTTATTACTTGGAGAGCTAGGTGAAATAACTCCATGAAGCATTTATCTAGTCATGTTTCTTTTCTACTTAACACACATTTCTTAATGTTTACCTCTTCTATGGGTGCATTTAGTGCAGCAGTATGCTCTCAAGAGATGAGCAGAAGCCTCCTCCCCTCTTATTCACAGCCATATTTGTCTTACAAATGTGCTCTTGTAAACTAGTATGACGATCACCACTGACAATTTACTTATTGTAGTAAAAGAGGAGTAAAGGCAAGCACAAATTTATTGCTGAGATTCAAATGACAAGTAATTGTTTATGTGATGCTGAAAGCAAAACATAATTGTGTATAATGCAATTCCTTTATGAAACAAAGCTTGTTCCTTAATATATAATGGTCACCTAGGCTTGCATCCTCCACCTTTGTCTGCCTGTATTAAGTAATGAAAGTATGGGAAGAGTAAATGGAACTCCCATGACCCAACATTCCATCTTACACTGGCTCTGTGTAAGTAATCAGGGATGACTGAGCCAACCTTGGCATTCTTGCTACTGGGAAGCCACCACACCACATCTTTCTCCTTGAAAGGCTCCAGGGCAGCTAAATTCACTTCCATAGATGCAACACCCTGGAACGTACACCTCTGCTCTTCTCTGGGTTCGACCACCAGCTTTTCTACCTCTCTTGGTTACTATTTCTCTGCCCCACCCCTTTCACACAAATATGCAGGTGACAGTATAGTTCAACAGAATTCCCACTTTACCAAATGCTCTGAGTTAACCCTGAAAAAAGAAAAGTAAATTTTCTGTAATAGCAACTAAAGAAAGCATCTAGAAATCCACACTTTTGGTCTGGCTGTTGCCCAGTGGATTGAAAATGGGTCGTGATTGCTTCCAGGAACAATGTGATCATTTGGGGGATATTCTTGGAAGTGAGAAGCAAGAGCACCTGGGAAGGCAAGGTTTCTGGTGTAGTGTTTCTTATAAAAACCAGGAGGACCATGATTAATCAAAGCCAACCCCCCAACATGTCTTCTGATTGCTTTCAAACTCTTAGTTTTTTCATGCAGAAACAAGAGGAGGGACTTCATTATAAAAACTAGAGAAAGAGGTACCTCCGGGTCCAGCACCATCTGGGAGTGGTGGTTCTTTGCCCCTCCCCCATGAAGAGGCATGTAATGGTTGCACCGGAGCCATTTTGTGGGGCAGTCTATAAGGGAGGGTTCTCCACTGCACTGGTGTCTTCTACCCGGTGCAGTGGAGAACCGTCCATTCCATCCTCTAGTTGATAATGAGATTAGCTGGTCGCTTTGGGGCCGGATGGGAATTTTTGACTGTCACCATGATAGGCCATAGGTAACAGTATGTTGTTGCCCATCCCATTATCAACATAAGAGGTAAGTTCCCACTGTTAGCTTTTGGTCACAACAGTGGGTAGTGCATAGGTTAATAGAGTAATTTGAGATCACAGATTGGCACCCATATAAATATAGGCTAATAAATAAATAAATTGGGATTAGTAAGTGGCCGAGGGCAGCCCTGAAGTATTCAGACCTATAATGGGGATCTCAAAGAGTGTTATCTGGGATATTGGGTTTCTTATTGAGGGACCAGTCCCAGCCTATTGCACTACGTAGGCTCCCTTATTTTCACAATAATTTTATATGTTAATAAAGTTGTGGCCCTTGTTTAACCCAAAGCTGTTGTCTCACCTCTTTATTTTGGGCTGGGGGGGGGCAAAGTAATATTTATCTTTATTCCTTATGTAGAGATGGGCATGAAACAAAATTTTAATTCATTTCATTATTCGGTATTCTTTTCACTAGCTAACAAAACAAATAATGAACCAACCCATCAAAGAAAAACAAAAGAAAACAAACCGGAAATTTCCATTTTGTTCATTTTGTTTTTCATTCCTGGCACTTACCTTGCCTTGCGTATAAAAATAAAGTTGTTGTTGTTGGTTGTTGTTGTTATTATCATAGTCCCGACAGAGTCCTCCAGAGTTCCCTTTAGCACTGCGAAGCAAAGCACCTCTCAGCTGTGAAAAGAAAAAAAGAAAAAAAGCCCTCTGCATCAGGGACCTTTTTAAAAAGACAAAAAAAAATTATTTTAAAAAAGCACCGACCCAGCCTGGGAGCTGCATGGCTGGCATTATAAAATAAAGAAAAAATAAATAAAATGAAACAGTGCCAACCAGGCCTCTGGGGCCATGTGGTTGGGTTGGCACTGGAAAATGTAAAAAAAAAAAATTAAAAAATGGCACCGGGCAGCCCTGGCAAAAAATAAATAAATAGAGAAGAACTAGGTCGGGTTCATAGGCCAGGCATAAGTTTTTTAAAAAATATATTTTTAAAAAACAAGCTGCAGGGAACCAAGCGCCTCTCAGCTGTGAAAAGAAAAAAGAGATAAGCATTGGAGACTAAAAAAAAAAAGTTTTAAAAAAAATATTTAAAAGCGCTGACCCGGCCTGGGAGCCGCATGGTTGGCATTATAAAATAAATAAAATAAAATAAAATAAAAAAGTGCCAACCTGGCCCCTGGGGCCATGTGGTCGGCGCTGGAAAAATAAAAAAAATAAAAAAGCACTGGGTAGTTTGCTTGCCCTGGAAAAAAGAATGCTTACAGTTTGAAGGTAAATTGTAAACAACTGAAAGAAATATAAATATAGGTAGACAGCAGGCACGCAAAAACATAATCATCTCAACAGAGTATGCCACACTACAATATGGATTTTTCTCCATAGATTCAAATTGGCTTGAGCACTTAGAATAATTGTCTTCATGTATATATTTAAAATATGCTTAAAGGCTAAGAAATGTATTTTTTCATTTATTCTTACTTTTGAAAACTATGGCATTTTAGAGCTGGATTGTTTGCTTTTATGCTATAAGCTCCTGCAGTTTTCGAATGTAAGCAAAACTTTTTTGTTTTGCATTTTATTGTACCTTTTATACTTCTGTACTTTGGATTGAATTCTGACTTTATTTGCCAGCAACATCATTTTAGTTTTCATATATTTTAAGCATTTGAGCTGAAAGTTTTTCATAGCTGTAAGACTCTGGGATGTTTTCAATATTTGAAGTATTTTGTATATATGGAACAATGAAACAATATAAAGATATAAAGCTTGTAGAAGTAGACAAGCTGATTTAACCGGGAATTATAGCCAAGGGCATATTGGGGGAGGGGGAAGAAGGGTGCATTTGTCCTGGGTGCAGCAATCTGGGGGTGACTGGAGGGGGAGCAGGAGGAGGAAGCTGTGTGCCCTCCCGGTGGCAATCCTCCTTTGCCTGGGCGAAGGCTTGGTGAAGGGACCCACTCCACCGCAGCTTCCTCCTCCTCTGCTGATTATAGCATCAATAAAAAGACTTACACCTTGGCAAGTCCATCTTTTTGGTACTGCTCTGAGGAAGGGGGTTTCGCACCCAAAATATTAGCAACATTTTTGTTAATTTTGTAGTAGCCTAAAGCTATCACCTGTTCCACGTTTGTATTTGGTTTTTGTGATGGCTACATGGCTCCTCAACTTGTCTTGCTTCAATTGGAAATACTGAGATACCAGGAATGAGCCCCCCCCCATATATGCCAAGGAAGAGGCAAATGAACCATCAACGGAGACATGATGAGACTGCACCACTGGGTAATCTCTTTCCTTTTTATTTGATCCAATTGGCTACACCCAGTGGACTTTTCCAAATTTCATCCCATTCCCCCCAAAAAATACATGGGCCTTCTACCCCCCTTCACTGATAACGTAGGGGGCATTGGCTTCAATGAGCCACATTGAGGAGAGGTGTGAATGTGTGTATGTGAGAGCTGTGACATGTCTTTGGAAGGACACCTCCCTCCCTTCATTTTGGATGCAGCCTAAGAACATCCAAGCTCTGAGCTTCAAGTTAGAAACTGCCTGGATTTTTCCCCATCTTGCCAAGGACCTTACATCTAAGAAATAACTCCGGGCAAATCCATCTTTTGCCATCTTATAACCTATTGAAACTGCTCTGAGGAAGGGGGCCTTGCCCTCAAAATATTAGCAACTAGAGTTGGGCACGAAACGAACATTTTTTCATTTCCGTTATTCGTTATTTGTTCCATTACATAATGAAATGATTAACGAAAATTGTTATGAAAATGGAACGAAATGAACAGAACCACAAAAATTGTGTTCGTTACGTTTCGTTTTCGTTACTGGCGGCGTGCAATGAAATGAGCTGTTTTAAATGTTAAAAAACGCCCTGGACATCCATAAAAACGCAGCGATAATTATTTATACTGTCTGATAATACCTACCGGGGGGGGTTGGGGTCCTTAAAACGTGCATTTATGTCTTTTCTCAGATTGCTGTATTTTTTCCTTTAAGGGGAGTTAGGGGATATTGACCCAAAATGGCTCCCAGATGCCTAATATTGATTTCATGGGTATTAAAACGCCCTGGTCATCCATAAAAATGCAGCGATAATACGATAATTATTTGAAATTATTACCTACCACGGGGTTGGGGTCCTTAAAATGTTTGTTTTTGTCTTCTCCCATCGCAATGTATTTTTCTTTTCCCTTTAAGGATGACAAAATGGATGTTGCCACTCCAGCCACAACATGAAGGCAAGCCGTGTGATGGGATCATGTAAATTCTTGGACAACTTCAACCAGTAGCATGCCCAGGTTGCAGAGTGGGCAGGTCTGGCAGCCACAGAGGGCATAAAAAGCTCTGGCAGCCCCCGTCCTCCTTGCAGTCTCTGTTGGGAGTTAGGGTGGAATTGCTGTTTCTGCAGCTCTAGCTTCAGTCATGCAGCCTCCCTGTGTGCATGTGTGCATAGCGTACCTCTCAGTGAGTACCCTCCCTGCCCCACAGTGCAGTCACTCTGCGGCTGCCTTGCACCCTGGGCACCACCTGCCGCTGCCTTTGCAGCCTCCCTGCGAACCTAGTCTATACTGTGTCTCTGCCAGCATCAATTTTTTTTAGTGTTTTCACTCTGGTCTGGGGCGTTGGGGGACGCCCATGCACGGAAATGCTTTAAAAAATAGTGCAAAGAGCGGGTAGAAACGAAAAATGAAAAAAGGAAAAACAAAAACAAAATTTTTCCAAAACTTCACGAAAAACAGAAACGAAACGCTAACGGACCGCTCAACGACAAACGACAAGTGAAACACCATTTTTTTTATTCGTGCCCATCTCTATTAGCAATGTTTTTGTTAATTTTCTAGTAGCCTAAAGGTATCACCTGTTCCACTTTTGTATTTAAATGTAATGTAATGTTTTAAAATGACTGCCTGATCTCATTCTGGATATAATCCTTTGTTGGCAGAAATTTAGCTGTGATGAACACAGGTTTCTGATCTTTCTCTAGAGGTCTATAAAGTTGTTTAGGGCAGGGATGTCCAAACGTTTTGCAAGGAGGGCCACATTTGGTGAGGTGAAAATTTGTGGGGGCCAACCATTCAGCCTGAAAGGGGAAGAAAGGGTGTGGGCTGTGTGCATCTGCAACAGCCACAAATGCTCCAGTTTCAAGGTGCCCAAGAGTCTGGTGGCTCTTGCACAGCCCGGGAATTGGCCCACACACACCCAAGATGCACCACTGCTCAGATATGGTGTCCTCCCTCTCAAAGATTAACAGGCTCAAACTCAACCCCGATAAGACCGAGGTTATGTTCTTCGGGGCTACCCCATCCAGCTACGGTGGCCCGTTTCCCACCTTGGAGGGTGTTTCCCTCAGGCCATCGGACTCAGTCCGGAATCTGGGAGTAGTCCTGGACCCGGCACTCACCATGGAGGCCCAGGTGTCCGCCGTGTCCAGGGCTGCCTTTTTCCACCTGCGTAGAATCGCCCAGATTCGTCCGTACCTGAATGGGGACTCCCTTAGAACAGTGGTCCAGGCGTTGGTGATCTCGAGACTGGACTATTGCAACGCGCTCTACATGGGGTTGCCCTTGACTCTGATTCGGCGTCTGCAGCGGGTCCAAAACGCGGCGGCCAGACTGGTGGCGGGTGTGCGTCGATATGAGCACATCACCCCAGTTCTGGCCCGCCTGCACTGGTTACCCATTGCAGCCCGAATCAGATTCAAGGTCCTGGTTTTGGTCTACAAAACCCTCCATGGCCTAGGACCTGGCTACCTGACAGAGCGGATCGACCAGCGGTCAACTTCGGCCCGTCCAACTAGGTTGTCGCGGGCGCACATGCTGTGCGTGGCCACGCCCAGGGAGGCTCGGAGAACCTCCACCTGTTCCCGAGCCTTCTCTGTGGCTGGCCCGACGCTGTGGAACCATCTACCAGCAGAAGTGCGCCTAGCAGAGTCCCTGCCCGCCTTCCGGAAGGCTCTTAAAACCTTACTCTTTCGGGAGGCGTTTGGATTATTTTTCCCCCCCTCCTTCCTTCTTCCCGCCATCGCCATCTCCTGCACCTGTTGTTTTATCTGTTTAGTTTTTATTATACTGTGGAATATGTTGGTTTTTTAAATGCTGTAAACCGCTCGGAGTTCCCCACCGGGAAGACGGGCGGTATATAAGTCCTACAATAAATAAATAAATAAATAAATAAAGAGGTGGGGAAGACGCTGCAGCAACGGAGACAGGAGCAGGTAGGCAGAGCGGGTGGCTGAGTGGAGAGACGGAGGCAGGGAGGGCAGGCAAAACATAAAACTGAAAGCTGATGTCTCTAGCCAGCACAGCAAAGGGCCAGTCGGCAGGGATGAGTGACAGGCTGAGCTAGCAGGGAGAAGAGGCTGAAGGCCACTCAAAATTTAAATCGGGCCGCATTTGGCCCCCAGGCTGGACTTTGGACATGCCTGGTTTAGGGTACTTGGGGAGACGTTCAGGTGTTCAGGTATCTGACTCTACACATATAGGATCCCTTAGTATTTATCTGTTTTCAGGTAATATTCTAAATTTTCAATGCTCACAAAGGAACTGCTGGGTAGCTCCATGGCTTGAGCATCTGCCTGCAGAGCTAAAGGCTGGGAGTTCAGTTCCCCACTGTGCCTCCTTGAGAGGGGCTGGTCTTGATTACCTATAGGGTCCTAGCTCCACAGTGCAAAGTTTATTATTTCAAATGTTATGTTACATTCTGGAAAAGCTCTCATTCTAACTACAATTCAAAAGTTTTTTAATAAAGAGATACAGCTACCTTTTGGGCCACCCTGTGTCCTTTGGAAAAGAGGTTTCATACACCTTTGAAGTGTAATAAAGAACACTTCCCTCAAGAAAAATATATAACAACATAAGAGATTTGTTGGATCAGATCAAAGCCTTTCTAGCCCAATTCTTTTTCTCATGGCAGCAGACTGCTGCACTGCAGGGTTTCTATGAGCAAGAAATGAGTGTAACAGCACTCTCCTTCTTAGGACCTTCAGAAATTGACATACAGTACTTGTATATTCGTAAACAAAAGCATTTGGCTTTTGATGCTGGAGATAATAGATACCTCATTGGTATCCTTCAGTCTCGAAAGACTATGGTATCATGCCTGGAGTAGAGATCCTAAGAACAACACCTACAGTGACTAAATAGACCAATTCGGGAATGGCAGTCTCTACTGCACTGGGGACAGATGTATTCTGTTTCTTGCCCGGTCCTCGAGTTTCGTTCTTTCCGTGCCTGCCTCTTTTCCTCTGCCTGTTGGACAAATGCCTCTTCAAATTTATGTAGACCATGCTGTATCTCTTGCCTCCAGACAGTGCGATCGGAGGTCAGGGTTTCCCATCTGTTGAGGTCCATTCCCAAGGCCTTCAGGTCCCTCTTACAGATATCCTTATACCGCAGACCATTTCTTGGAGATAGTCTGAACAGCCAGGATTCATTGTCCTAACATTCCATGTGCCCAACTTTAGGCTTGAGATTTTTTTATGTCTATTGCATGGTGCGGAGTCAACGATTTGTTTGCTGGTTTCCATCCTGATCCGCCTACACCCAGGTAGCTGCCACTTCCTGTGTTGTCCCCCCACTGCAAATGGTGCTCTCCAGAGCACAAGGCCTGGGTAATTCAATATGGAGATTAGGCTGTTACCCAGGAAGCAACCCCCCCCTCTCCACGTAGCTGGAGTGGTCCAATGGAATGGCAAAGCCGATACGATTAGTTCCAGCTGCGTCACAGGAGTTGCCAGAACATGATTGTATACAGTCATGAACTGTCTCCGGGACTTCGGCTCTGGTTTTTTCCTCGAGGTTGACTCCTGAAGCCTTTTCCAATGAGGGATATAGCCACAAGGCAGTGGAGGTTTGAAAGAGTTTCCTTCTCCTAAGGGTGGTTCTTCCGCTTTTTCTGCCGTTGGGGCAATGAGAGCCCTCTTCCACCTTCAAAACCGTTGACTGTCCTCTCCTGTAACCCCAGATGGGGTCCCTTACGAGGTACTACCAGCCGGGCCAGCTGGACCAAGGCTTTTTAAGGAGGTATTACTCCTCCAGTTTTCTTCTTGTTCCTTGGAATCCTGCCCCAGGTTGCCCATTCCCCTAAGAACAAGTTCTATAAAGTCCCCGTAAACTTTCATGTAAGTTCAAAATATGCCCTCCTGTCACAATTAATGAACAATGATATCTTTGTCCCCTATCTAGAGTTTGCTTTGGGAGAAATAGCATCCTGGTTACGGATTGCCTTTGGCACCCCAATCTTTAATTCTATTGAGCCACCTAGATGGTTTATGGTGCCTTTGGCAGCTATAATGTTTTTAATCTTTAAAAAAGATGCATAAACATAAGTAAAAAGGGTATCCAACTAACCTTTTATAATTTACCACTCTTTTTATCATTTGTATAGCGCTTACTCTGTTTACTGTGTTTAAAGAGCTTTAAGCACTTTGCAACACAGGCTCAAAGTAAATCTGCGTTGCTGTGATTTTTTTTCCTGGTACAAATGATATCAAAGTGGATATTGAAACTGAAACATACTTCACAAAGAATGAAGAAAGGTCATCTTTATAGTTAGGATCTCCAAAACCCATAGAACTTTGAAAAATAAACTTAGAGACTAGGGTTGGGCACCTTATGAAAAAACAACACACTGTTTTGTCATTTTGTAAGGTTACAAAATGAAACAAAACCGCAGACACTGCGTCATTATGAACAGAACCAAAATGATGTTTTTGGTTTGTTTCAACTGAACGGAGAAGCCACTGCCAGATCTCCCTTACAGCAAGGGGCTGCGATCCGGTGGCTGTTTCCCGGTTCTCGCCACCAGCTCCCAGGGGTTTTAATACCTTTTTTTTGACACCTGTCAAAAAAGGCAGCTGAAAGGTGGAAGGGAAACCCACAGCAGGAGGCTGTTGGATCCCTCTCAGCTTCCTGCTGGGGGATTCTGCAACCGGACAGAGAGGCTGCTCCTGCTCTGTCTGATAAGAGAATCCCATTTTTAAAAGTCTCTAGACCACCACAAAGGGTGGTGGACTAGAGGCTTTTTAAAATGCCCTGCTCACAACATGGAGAGTATTCTCGGTGTTGTGGGCAGGATTTTTTTTAAAAAAGGCTCCAGCTGGAGCCATTTTAAAATGTCCCATCTGCAACACAGCTACTTCTGTGGGGTGTGTGTCTCTGTATCTCTCTCTCTCCCTCTGTCTGTGTGTGTGTGTGTGTGTGTGTGTGTGTGTGTGTGTGTGTGTGTGTGTGTGTGTGTGTGTGTGTGTGTGAGTGAGTGAGTGAGTGTGTGTGTGTGTCTGTGTGTGTCTGTGTGTGTCTGTGTGTCTCTCTCTGTGTGTGTGTGTCTGTGTCTGTCTGTCTGTCTGTCTGTCTGTTTGTTGGGTGCTTTCTCCTCCCCCCATTACACCCTCACACCACTGGAGATTCGACCCATAGAGACAAGAATGACCCCTCAAGCCACTTCCCCTCTTCTCCTCTCCTGTCACTCTTGGAGACAATCTAGCAGGATCTGCCTCTCCACCCCCACCTCCAGACCCTCCGAAGAGAAAAGCCGAAGAGAGTACTCCAGTAGTGTGAGGGTGTAATGAGGGAGGAAGAAAGCACCCAACACACACATACACATAGAGATAAATACAGAGACACACGTCCCACTGAGGTAGCCGTGTTCCGGGTGTGACATTTTTTAAAGGCTCAAGCTAGTCCCTTGGCTCCAGCTGGAGCCTTTTAAAGAAATTTCAACCCGCAATACCGTGAGCCTCTTGTTGTGGGGCACATTTTGAAAAGCCTTTTTTATATCCCACAGCTCTCCCTGTCCAAAACACTCCTCTGGGAGGAGGAGGTGGCAGGGGAGAAAGGATAGGTCAGGCAGGGAATTACTTCTGCCTGTTTGCTATTCTCCCTAGCTGCCCACCTCCCAGCTAGGATTTTTGACAGCTCGGTCTTTCAAAAATCAGCTGGGAGGTGGTAGTGAGGAGGCTTTTGAATCACCCAGTGCACCAGCCGGAGTGCTGGTGCAGTGGGGATTCAATTCATTTCATTTAGTAAGTAACATTTTTTTTGAAAAAAATGTTACTTATGATAAGAAATGAAACACGGGGGGGGGGATGAAATGGTATGAACTGAAACACTTTCCCCCCATTAATTGCCCATCCCTATTAGAGACACTTGTGCTTTTCCAAAGTAGCTCACTGCAAGCAGGATATTTTTTTTTAAAAAAATCTGCAACCACTTATCATTTGCATCTACTTTTGGTGCCCCTCAACCCAGTGTCTTGTGTGGAGGCAAAGCTTGCTACTCCTACATTTGTACAAATCATCATTTTACCATCAAATTTTGATTCCTTTACATGAAGAAACCTTAAGTGTTCACTGGGAGAGTTTTTCCAGTTTGGGGTTTTGGCACCAGAATGTAGGCGACACCCAACTCTACCTTTCCTTGCTACCTGAATCCAAGGAAGCTACTTCAGCTTTAGATCATTGTTTGGTATCAGTAGTGACTGGATTAGGATCAAGAAATTGAAACTCAATTCAGACAAGACAAAGGTGCTTCTGGTTAATCCAAAGTGATATCAAGGAACAAGGATGCAGACAGTACTGAATGGAATTAGTCCCCCATTGAAAAAAGAAGTGTGTAGCTTGGGAGAGCTCCTGGATTCATTTTTGAGCATGGATATCCAAGTATCAGTGCATTTGCACAATTAAAACTAATGTGCCAGCTATGTCCATTTCTTAGAGATCTGATCTAGTTACTGCGACACATGTACTAGTTAGTTCCTTGCTGGATTATTGTTCTTAGATTTAATACTGCCTTTTAAATGATGTAAAATGATGTAAAATGCCTCTTAACTTTAAATATTGTCTTTAATGTTGTTAACCATTATATACCCATTTTCATCAACTGTAAATAGTGTCCTGCAATATTGTAATCCACATGAGGTCCTTTTCAAGGTGCAAGGTGGGGTAATATGTATCTATATCTATCTATCTATCTATCTATCTATCTATCTATCTATCTATCTAT
>JAHTLZ010000108.1:10464409-10547297 GCA_023846285.1 Phrynocephalus versicolor
CTATCTATCTATCTATCTATCTATCTATCTATCTATCTATCTATCTAAATTATTTAAGTGTCCTGAGATTATAAGGCTGGAGAGAAGCAGAATGGAAACCAATTGCTTTAGGTACATTTATTTTATGTTATTTTATTTTATAGTATTTTTACCCCACCTTTCTCCTTGGAAAAGGACCCAAGGCAGCTTACAGTAATGAGGGATAATATGCAGTCCAGTACAATTAAGACATGTTCAGGTATTGAGAACAGGGAATTGAGGGACATCTTACAGCATTAACCAATAACATTACATTAAAGCTACAAGAAAATGTGCACAGTTAAAGAGAGAGTAAAATTCCATGTAAAAGTTATGAGTGATGGAAACTAACATTGAAAACATAGTGTCAATGTAAACACATAAGGTTATAAGTAGTTATAAACACAAAGTCTATGTGATACTATAGATTCATATAAAATACACATGGTAGTCCATCATTCAGGGAAAACTTGCCTGAAGACAAAGGTCTTTGCCTGGTTTTGGAAGGACAATGGTGATGAGGCAGTCCTGGCTTCTAGCGGAAGGCAGTTCCAGAGTCTGGGCACAGCAGTTGAGAAGGCCCTTTCATGGGTTCCCATGAGATGTACCTGTGAGTGTGGTGGGATGGAGAGAAGGGCCTCTCCTGATGACCTTAACACCCAAGTCAGTTCATACTAGGGATGAGCGCTGACCAGCTGGCCTGTGGACTGGGTCAGTGCTTTTCTTTTTGTTTGTTTGTCTTCTTTTATCCTAGCGCCAACCAGTGCTTTTTTAAAAAACCTGTGGCAGTGAGCCATTTTACAGAGGGAACAAAACAGTTCATTTTAATGGGGAAAAATGACTGATTCTTTTCGTCTGTAACAAAATGCTGCTTTATCGTTTCATTTGTTTCGTTTCATTATGTAACAAAATAAAAAAAAACAGCATTTTGTTTTGTTTTTTGAGCCCATCCCTAGTTCATACTGTGAGATTCAATCTTTGCGGTAGCTAGGACCCAGGTCGCACAGTGCTTTGTAGGCCAAGGTCAGCACCTTGAATTGTGCCCAATAGCTGATTGGCAGCCATTCGAGCTGCTTTAATAGGGGTATAATATGATGCATGGAAAAATAAAATTAATAGCAATTTGAAACCTTTGTCAGATGGCTAATGTTCTGATAGTGTGGCTTTAGTTTAAGAAAGCCACTACATTCATTCTTCTTAGCAGTATTTTCCTAAGCACAGCTTTAGGAGAGGCTAGTCCAGTGTTGGCAAACCTATGGCGCGGGTGCCAAAGGTGGCACTCAGAGACCTTTCTGTGGGCACCCAACATCGCCCCTTCTCAGCCACCTGTATTCTGGTTAAATTGCTGTATTGGCACTTTGTGAAAAAAAGTGGGTTTTGAATCGCAGTTTGGGCACTCAGTCTCTAAAAGGTTTGCCATCACTGGGCTAGTCTATGCTAACATATCAGACAAAAAGAAAAGAAAAGAGGGTTGGGAGTTAAAAAGGAAGAAAGCAAAAACTTTGTGGCACCTTAAAGATTAAGCTTTAATGTGTGCTTTCATGGAATAGTCTGTTATCTAAATACAGTACATTTCTTGGAGTGCTTTCAATGGCCACTTCAACCAATGCTGTGAATGCTTCTACCTTCTACGTATGATTAGGTTTGGTGGATACTGACAATCCAGATGTTAACTGCAGCATCCCTTCTACCACAGTGATCCTATAAACTGTTCATAGCTACTATCAGGGATTAGACTAGCAGGGAAAGATTTTGTTGGTGGAAATTTCTCATTTTACATCTTGATTTGCTGCTAACATATTGCTGATTTCTTCAGTGACCCTAGGGAGTCTGTTCTTTAGCCATTCTGGTGGGGGCAAAAAAAAAAGTAATTTGAAAACTGCAACCCACATTTCCTCAATCTTGCTCTTATTAATTATATGTGGCAGACCTGCTGTTCTCAGCAGCTGCATGCATGATGTACTCCCATAGGTGCATCTCTTCACTAGTCTTGCAAACACTGCATTAGACAGCTGTTAAAAATGATAACCTGTTTTAACCCGAAGAATCTCCATCAGGGATAAGATTTATCATGATGGCTTTCAGATTTGAGGATTTCATTTAATTTATCTGTTGTACACGACTGGTTAGCCTCTAGAAATTGATTGTAATTTGTCCTTCTGTCTTACCTCCCTACCTACATCTATTTTAATATATGAATAGAGTGTGACTCAGATACGGCACTAGAATGTCCAAGGCAATACTGTAATGTATTTTTTATTGCTGAATCTTGGTGACACAAAAGAGAGCAATGAAATTCAAGAGCTTCATGGCAAAAAATTGAGAGTTCTTCCATGGCTTTGTATGAAGTAACCCAGTATAACACATCATCTAAGGGAACCTGCACAGCAGGACTATTATTCCTTTATCTTATTGTCTGGAGATATTTTTTTTTTTACAACTGTGCCTAACACATACTGATCCTAGAGTATCAGATCAGAGAACGCTTTTAAGACTCCAACAGCTACAACTCTGTTAATAATCTGGAACTACACACTTAAGCAAAGTGTCTATGCTCTGATGATTTAGACTGAGTCGTCCTTCCCTTTTTTTTTTTTACTTTAGCTCAGAGAATAAAGTCACTCTCACTGTAATGTGGAACTTGAAATATGTTTGGATGGCACTCTCATAAATTGCCTAATGCAGCAGCATTGATTTCCAAATACTTGTCTCAGATATGAATGTAGGTAGGAAGGCTTTTAAAGGATAACTCTGGATATAATACTCTGGATACAGCACAAGTTTCTCTGGAAACAGAGAAAATTTGATTCACCCCACTTTCAAACATTGTCTACATGCAGAAAATCTCTGTAGGACCTCTTCCCCATGTCCTGTGTGATTTGGGGCCGTTACTGCATCCAGCTGTCCCAGAAAATGGAAGGCATCTCATATAATCCCATATTACTTTCTTCCTCCATGATTACATAGTATGAGTTTATATATCTTGACTTTTGCAATTGGCCCCATTATATTCTGATTAGCAAGCTATCTAGGGGTGGGCTGCATACTTCAAGGGTCAGTGGATACACACTTGTTTACAAAATAAGAGTATGCTTATCAATCGTTCCTTTTCAAGCTCAGAGAAGGTAACAAGTGGGGTACCACAAGACTTAATCCTGGTCTCAGGGCTCTTCAACATTTTTGTAAATGACTTTTGTAAATGGATACTGTAGTTTAAGAAGGATGCCAACAAACTGGAAGAGGACAACAACGAGGACAGCTGACCTTGGCATCTTTATTCTTGCTTGAGACAAAAAAAGGCTGAAGGGAGATTTGATAGCACTTTTCAAATAATGGAAAGGTAGTCAAAGTAGGCAGGATCTGTCCTCTATCATCTCAGAGTGCAGCAGACATAGGAATGGGCTCAAGTAACAGGAGATTTTGGCAAATATCAGGAAAAACTCCTTAACTGTTAAAGCAGTACAACAAAGGATCCAACTACCTCAGAAAGTGGTGAGTGCCCCAATGCTGGAGGTATTCAAGAGAAAATTGGCATCCTTCTGTCAAGTCTACGTGGAGTTGGATGCCTGCCTTGACTAGGAGGATGGACTCAGTGACCTTAGAACCCTCTTCCAACTAAATTATTCAATGATTCACAGTTGCCTGATTTTGTAAAATGTGGTAGCTGCCATAGGGACTAATAAACAAACTCTAAACTTCAAATATCTAGTAGGTTATAGTGGATAAAGTGATTATGTCAGAGTTTTGTGCTATTTGATCAGCCAGCAGAAGCAATACTTATTGAATAAATAGTTAGCCAGAGACAGAGCTTTCTTAAAACCAAACAGCTATATTACAAACTGTACAAAAATATATCACAGCATCACAGAACGTATAAAAAGTTCAACAGCATAACAGCATAACAGCATACATTGACAAAATATATGACAGAGAAACAAAGTGGGTGCATTGGGCGGAAGGCCCAATGAACAATGATTTACAGAACATTTTTTATACATGTGTCTGTCGAATCATAAATGACATTACCTCATAGCTATTACAACCCCTTGCATCAGCCAAAATTCATTATGCTCATTCTTAACTAGGGCCGCCACGTCCATTAAGGCGAACTAGGCAGTTGCCTAGGGCGCCAAAATGGAGAGGGGGCGTGGCCAGCCTGCTGTCCCCCCCGCTGGCCACCACAGTCTGTCCCCCGCCTCCTGTCACCGTCCCCCCGCCGCCCCCCGCGCCCATCACCGCCGACCCCCCGTGCCCGTCGCCATCCACCCCCATGCCCATCGCCGTTCCCTGTCATCCGCCGCCCCTGCCACCCCGCCACCCCGTGGAGCAAAAACAGATTTAAACTTAAATTCCTTGTGTTGTGTTTGTGGGAAGGAGGGAACAGCATATAGTCAAATTTGGTTCCCACAGATGAAGTACTGAAAGTACAGAATTACAGCATGTAATAGCCACTTATTTGGCTAAGAATAAAAAGGTCAGGAAAGTTTTGATCCCCCACTGTTGGAAACATACATCTAGCTGTGAATTTCAATTTGTCTCCATCCTATTTAAAGCTCAAATCATTCAAAGGTGAGGACTGGGCATTAAAACATTTGGAATTTCTGTTCCCGCTGAACAATAAAGATGGTCAGTTCTAGTCCAGCACCCTGGACTAGAAGTGGCTTTCAAATCATCATCATCATCATCATCATCATCATCATCATCATCATCATCATCATCATCATTTTCTTCACTTTATGTCCAAACTTTGGCCCTCCAGATGTTTTAGACTGCAACTCCCAGAATTCTAAGTTTAGATTACCAATAACAAAGGACTGTGGAAATTGTGGTCCAAAACATCTGGAGGGCCGAGGTTTGGACATGGCTGCTTTAAAGGTTCTGAGTAGACATGGGCACGACTTAGCGAAATTCCCGTTTCCATTTCCGTTCCTCGTTTCCGTTACGTAACGGAAAAGGAAACGACAATTACTCTGCCAGAACTCGAACTCGAACCGACTAAAGAAAAATTGGGTCTGATTTGTCATGTTGTTGTTCCTGGCATCGCGGCGATCGTGCGATGCCAAGCGGCACAGAAAAAAAGTTTTTAAAAGTTTAAAAAAAAACCGATTCCCGGCCAAAAAAGCAGGCGGAAATATGCCTGCCTGAGTGATGGCACCTACCAGAGGGGTGGTTTTTGGGGGATCCCCGGCCTCCCCCCTTTCCTCCTGTCCTTCCTGGGCTGCTCTGGTGGAGTGGCGGCCGGCGACGGGCATCCTCGTCGTCCCGCCAACGTCGCCGCCTCGCCGGCTTGCCGCCGCCATTCAAGCACCACAGAAAAAAAGTTTTTAAAACCCCGAATTCCCGGCCAAAAAAGCAGGCGGAAATATGCCTGCCTGCCTGCCTGAGAGTGCACCTACCAGAGGGGTGGTTTCGGGGGGGGGTCCCCAGCCTTTCTCCCTCCTGTCCTGGGCTGCTCTGGTGGGGGCTGGGGGGCATCCTCCTCGTCTCGCCAACTCGCCTGCCATGCAGTGCGGGCGGGGGATCCAAAACGGTGTGGGCGCCTGCAATCTTTTTTTTGAAATCGTGGTCCAAAAACACACCAAAGCACCACAGAAACATGCGAAAATTGCTATTTTAAAACTGCCAGATTTTTTACAGTAGCAGTGGGTTTTTCTTGCAACAAAATGTCTCCTGTCCTCCTCTCCATTGATTTTATTTTATTTTATTTTATTTTATTATTTTATTTTATTTTATTTACACCTGCGCAATGATGGGCTGGCCATGGGAGTGGACCATGCAAATTTTTGGAGCCATTCCACCAATCGCATGGCCACTTGGCCAGGTGTTGACCACAGAGACTTCTGGGATGTGCCAATCAGGCATAAAAAGCCCACTAACCCTAGCCCGAACCCGAACCCTAAGCCTAACCCTAACCCATACGCCAGTACACTGTCCTTCTTAGTGGGTCAGAGAGGCACCCAGAGGTGCACCCCATGAACTCACCCTAACCTTACCCGTAACCCTGAGCCTAGCCCCTGCGCTAACCCTAACCCTAAGCCAAACCTGTGTACTTGCATTGCACTATACACGCAAATATACTTCCCTTCTTGGTGGACCACAGAGCGCCCGGCCCAGATGCAATATCAGCAGTGGGCCTGTGGTCTACAGAGAGGCACCCAAAAGAGGTGCCTCTCTGCCACTCAGCTTGGTATGCATATCCAATTGGCTATGCATGCCATTTTGTAGCGGGTGAGGAGAGGAGGCACCCACGAGGTGCCTCCAGGAGCCCGCTACCCCCCTAAATCAGTACTAATGACAGATGAAAAAACGACACCATGAAATGACAAATTTTTGAAAAATTTCAAAAAAAACGGAAACGAGCCGAAACGGACCCATCCCGAAAAACGACAACTCGGAAAAAAAATTTTCCTGGTCGTGCCCATCTCTAGTTCTGAGTACAGCAGTGGAAAAGACATGTGGGTGAATCCCTGAAGATCATAGCTGGTCTGTGTTCTACTCGGAGCGAGAGCTTCTCCTGAAAGGGCCAAATTGAGGCAACTGCCCTGCTGAAATCATTTGCTGCCATTGTTGGAGATCTGCTTCCAGACATTTACTGGACTTGATGGAAGATTGATTGGGGTCTTTATAAGCCACTAAAAACAATTCCTTAACTGTTAGAGCAGAGATGGGTGACTTTAGTAAGACTGAGGATATTTATCAGATTTTCTAGCTTCTTAGGGATAACACTTCCAAGGGAGCATAACATGGAAAGTGGAGTGGCCAAAAGGCCTAAAATTTGAACACTTAAGACATAATATCATAAAAATGTAGAACTTTTCTTAACCACCAGAATTACTTATTCTGTGAAAATCAATTCTATTCCTTTGGATTAAATTCACACATATTTTATTAAGAAAGCAGTAGCACCAGAAAAGTGTAGGTCTGTGAATCTTTGATTATCAGTAATCTCCCCGATTTAAGCCTCTTAATTTAAAGAAAAATCACATTTAGGCTCTTAAATAATAGTAGTAAGGAAAGCCCCACTTTTTGCCTTCTCGGTGTCCTTTGTAGATTTAGCATCTTTACAGCCAATTTTCTGAGGAGCCCTGGTGGGCACTTGCAGCCACATGATTTTCTCTTTCCTTCTTACTTTCTGCTTGTGAACAAAAGGCTGTAAAATTCTTATCCCTTGGTTGGTCCATATTAAATGCAAACTGACTTCTTTCCCCACTATATAAAGTGCAGTTGGCTATGGAACAAGATGATTGAAAAACACTAAAAGTAGAAGAACCTTATGGGTAGATCAAACAAGGGCAATGAGCATCAGCCCAGTATGGATTGACCAGGACTGTTTCAGCAATGGAGGCATACATCATTTACTCACATGCCGCTACATCATAGGGGCTGTACTGTTTAACAGAATGAAAATATAAAAACTATACAGATGGTTTGGCAGCTTGGGACAAAACCACTGGGAGAATGAAGAATGATTGTTGATGTACAATTTCAAAACACTGAGCAAAAGACTGCAAGCAGTGTATTATAGGATGATCATTTATAGTTGAAAAATTCCTAAACTGAAGGGAGAAGAAATGGCGTACTAAACATTTCACAACTTACTGGCTGGCTCCGCTCCTCCCCCTGTTAGACTATCTCATCAAAATGGAAGTTGGCAAAGTGTGCTGTACTCTTTGGAAGTAATGAAAAAAGATATCAAAACTTGTTAAGGTCAGTGAGCAAAACAGCATGGATTGCATAGTATTATAGAATTATTAATTTAAAAATTTATACATGACTAAAAGCATCTGGTGAATGAATAAGAGTAATTCCTTTCACTTGGCTAATTTAAATGCCAGCTGTCTCTGTCTTCAACCACATTTTCTCATGAAAGCTTCAACACAGTCTGCCTGCCTATTAAAATGCAGAATTTATGGAAACTGCAAAGTCTAGGACCTAGGTGTACAAAGATTTCAGACTACAGTATAATCTTGTGTGTGTAAGGGATGTCTGGAAAAATAGATAGAACAGTTCACAAGATACCTAAGGGGTTAAATGTAACATTAAGAAATATGTAGGATTAAGAAAATAAAGTGTTGGTTATGACCTATATAGCCTTTTAAAGCTTAGGTTCAGACCATCTGAAAGACAGTGTCTTTCTATATGAGCCCCCACTCATGTTATAAATTCTTAGGGGACTGTCTTCTCTTGGCCTGACAACTCTCACAGGTATGACTGCTTAGGATCAGAGAGTGGGCATTTTTATGGCTTCTGCCAAATTATGGAAGTCCCTCCCACTGGGTGTCCACTTGTGTCTCTTTTCCTCACTTCTTTCTGTTAGCGGCTGAAAAAGAAGCTCTTTAGAGAGGCTTTTAAGGAGTCAGGGGACAACTGAGATGGGAATGTCTTTTGAAACTTATCATTTTTAAAGGATCTTTAGATACGTATAGATTACAGTTTTAAATTAGAATCTGTTTAATTGAGTTTCAAGGTCCTGGGGCATGCAGCTTGACAAAGGCTGCACAGATTATAGGGCCTGTAACCCCCTTCAGGTGCACATGTCCCAGGTGATCTCAATTGGTCCATTTTTTTAGTGGGAGTGGCACAGAGGTTATTCAAACACCTGGCCCTTGGCCATCCAGCCAAGTGTTCCAACCCCCGGGCAACACAAGTTCTCTCAAATAATAACAAGGTAAATGAAGTCACGAAGATGGGATGGATTGTGTGAACAATTCTGGTATCAGGTCTGTCAGCTAGGATCTGAACATAAGAACATAAGAAGAGCCATGCTGGATCAGGCCAAAGGCCCATCGAGTCCAGCTTCCTGTATCTCACAGTGGCCCCAACAAATACTGTATGTCCGGGAGTGCACAAGACTAGATATCTGTCTCTTCATACTGTTAGAATATGGCAAGTTCTATATTCAGACATTATAGAGTTAAAGTCAGGTGAACCTCATTTGTTCTGGAAGTTTTTCCTCCTGAAGTTTTGCCAGACTTTGTGGCTGGCGTCTTCAGAGGGCAGGAGCTCAGAGAGCTATGATTTGTGAGAAGTTTTTGTAACAACAGTTCCCAAAAATACCTTTCAAATAATATATTTTTAATCTTAAAGGTGACAGAAGGCTTCTTAATAGAACATTTTGCAGAGTTTGTTTGTTTGCATAAACCACCCAGAGTTCCCTTTGGGGAAAATTGGCTGTGGTACACAAATGCAAAAATAAATAAATAAATAAATAAATAAATAAATAAATAAATAAATAAATTATTCCAGACATCCCAGCATTAAAAAAGTGGGATAAGATCTAGTTTATAGTTTAACGAATATCAAATGCTCATTCAGCTATGAAGTTTATGTCTATATTACCAATTAGTTTAATGCCTTTTAATGTGCACACATAGTTTGTGGAAATGAGTGAGGTGAAATTTTCTACCCTCACCCAACATAATATCAAAATATGATAATGAGATTTTCAAAATGTTGATGCATTGTTTCTCAGACCCTATGGGGAACTGAGGGTATTACACATTCTTTCCATTGAAGCATGCCACAGATACAGAATTATTTAGTGGTCTTTCCCCTATTTATTGTTCTTGATAGAGTGCAGTCTCGAATATATTCATGTACTGAAACCAAACACAGACATATTCTGGAAAACCATTTCACAAAATTTATGTAAGCAATATCAGTGAGGGAAAATGTGAGGACATTTCATGATTTTACATGAAAAACACATTAACTGCTTTAATACAAGAGAGAAGGAGCTTAATTTGATTCTGGGTTATAATAGAGGTTAAGTATAAGCCATTAAAGTTCTGAACACCATCCCTATATAATAATTCTTCTAATGAAATGACTCACTTGTAATTCAAGTTGACAAAATGGAGGAGATGAGGAGACAATGTCCATAACTAGTACTGAAGATTTAATACTGTGTGAGGCAAACTTTAATATGCCTATATTTTCTGATGCAGAAAAAGGTGCTTTGGAATCCTGAGGATATGTTGCCCCCCTAAATCACAGCTTCTGAAACTTAAGTTACGGTGAACACCCATAAAACGAAACTTATATTTGAAGTTTTCAAAGTATAACAATTCTTGTTTCAAAATTCAATCAATCTATATCCACCAAGTGGCAAACAAAAATGATTTTAATTTTTTTTAATCTCACAAAGAAAATTCTTATACAAAGGAAGGAAAAACAATTGTTCTTCTCAGCCTGTAAGTATACATAGATACAATTCAGTTGACCTATTATCAAAGCTTTTATATGGAGTTTATAATCGCTTTACCGTCCCTGCTATTAGGAAATGAAGATATGATCTTCTTTTGTGACTCATCATGTCATAAATGTTTTATACATCCAGGCTTGAAAAGACTTATACCTTGATACAAGATGAATTTTGATATGATTGTTAATTATTGTTTGGTTTCATTGTTGAGTTAACTCTTTATTGAAGTAATGACAGCAGTGATTAACACAAGCTTTGATGTTTTCCCTAGAGCATGTTTTCTGATCTGACATTCATGGCAGATTATGGATAACTGCAGTAAACCAGAGCCCAAGATCACATGAGCCATATATTAATAGAACAGAGGAAACATTGTGACTAGATTTCACAAGGAAAGCATTGCCCTCCATATCCTGTTTATGGTAATTTATTGATGAATGTCTGTTCTGAGAATTGGAAAATCTGCCCAATAAAATCATGGAAGCCACAACTTTGTAGGAGTTGCCAAACTGGGTCTAAACTCCAAAAATATCATAGGCCCATTTCTGGGAAATGTTGGCAAACAAAACAAACACACACACAAGAAAGCTCAAAAACATAGATTTCTTTTTGACCAAAACAAATCTTCCCTGTTCTTTGTAAGTACTCTATCAATGACAGGAAATATACTTCAATTGTGCATACAACAATACATCTACTTGCCAGTTTAAGCCATTCTGAATGCATGCTCATAAGTCGAAGAACTCGTAAGTAGAGCAGCCATATCTAAAAAATAAAAAATTGAAAAAATTGAAAAAACTTTAAAAAATTGAGTAGAGCAGATCGCAGTGAAAATTTGTAAAGCAGCATTTAAAATGCCAACAGTTTTCTGCTCTTAAATCAAATTGCTCGTAAGTAGAGCTGCTTGTAAGTAGAGGTACCACTGTATTTTAAATTACTAGCACCTATAAAATAGGTTTTAGTATGAACTTTAGGTAACTAGAATTCTAACAGTTGAGTTTCAGGCAGTTGACTAATATATTTTTCAGCCAACTAACATATAGCCTCACACACCTGTATAATGAAATAGACCATTAGTCCATCTCTGTCATTACTGATAACTGAGAAGCAGTAGCTCAATAGTGGTTATTCTTCAAGCAAGATGAACTATTAAGAAGGCCTCTGCAGTTGAGTTGAAGTAGGCCAGGAAAGCCCACCTAATTTGTTTGAAACTGTAGCTTTAGAAAACCAGCTGATCCATAAGTTACTCCACAGATCCAATAATTTAATGAGTAGAGATGGGCACGACTTAGCGGTATTTTCGTTTTCGTTTTCGTTTTTCGTTTTCGTTACGGAAACGAAACGAAAACGAAAATCGGCACCAACCTGGACCGAAAATGGAAACGAAACGACTAATTTCGAGCCAATTTTCGTTTTTCGTTACTGGAAAAGCACTCAATTGAGCTAAATGGGGAGAAACGAAAAAATTTTCGTTTTCGTTTTTGTTTTTTCGTTTTCGTTACGTAACAAAATGAAAACGAAAAATTTTGAAATTAGCCCACGAAAACGGAAACGAAACGACTCAGACCCTAGCCGAAAACGAAAACGAAAATGAAACTTTTTTTCTGAGTCGTGCCCATTTCTATTAATGAGATGATGAGCTGGTGTGATCCCAAGCAGAGCTGCTGCTGAGGAGAGCCAAACAAACAAAAGGAAGTGAGCACTGGTAAGTTCTTATGTTCTGAACACTCCTTCTAGCTATTCCTTGAGATAGTGCTCTTGAGCAGCAAGGATGAGCTCTGTTAATGTTGCAAAGAGTAAACCATTTGAGTTTTGCTTCTAGATCACCCAGTTTCATCCCCTCAGTGCCTGTAGGCTATGACAGACAATGGCAGTGGCATGTATTTCTCAGAAATCTTCCTTCAGATGAATATTCTCTGAAAAGCCTGTGGTATTTTCCTTTCCTAAACATTTACCTATGTGTCCAAGTAGAATGAAGCTCATTTTTATAGGATGTAGGGATGCCCAATACTTATCATCCAAATATGTTAACTTTTTTGACAGTTTATTAAGAAGCAATTTATAATCAATTTTTTTCTTCAAAGGCAGTATACCACTGACTGCCATATGCTAGGTAGAAAAAAATAGGAAGGGTTTCTGGATATGAACTGGACTAATCTCATCTAGAGAGGGGCACGAAACAGAAATATAGCGTTTTGTATCATTTCGTTTTGTTTTGGTCTTCATTTCATTTTGTTTCATTAATAAGGGATGTTTTAAAAGAATTTTTGTAATGAAATGAAAGGACTCATAAGGCTATAAATAATGGAGAGCTTTGCTTTTTTATTTAACAGGAAGCCCGCTGCCTTAAGACCCTCATTAAACCTTTCAAACAAAGAACCCTCTGTAAACAAGCAGGAAACCTAAGGGCTAGCTGCTGCATGGAGAGATCAGAGAGACAAGCTCAACAGCTGATGGACACAGGGAGGAAGGAAAAATATTTTTAAAACCCTCCACAGTCCTATTTAATCAGGAAAGAAAAACAATCAGTTTAAACGTTAAATCAACTTGCAGATACAGGGGCAGCCAGTGCAGGGAAGGGAAGAACTCAGCTGCTGGCTAGCTGCAGGCAGGCAGATCAAGATCGGAGATAAGTAACAGCTGAGGCCCAGGACAGGAGGAAGGAAAACAAATTAATCAGTAGACATGGGCACGACTTGGCGAAATTCTCATTTTCGTTTCTGTTCCTCGTTTCCGTTACGTAACGGAAACGGTAACGACAATTACTCCGCCAGAACTCGAACTCGAACCGATAAAAGAAAAATTGGGTCTGATCTGTCGTTGTCGTTCCTGGTATCGCAGCGATCGCGCGATGCCAAGTGGCACAGAGAAAAAGTTTTAAAAATAAAAAAACCCGATTCCCAGCCAAAAAAGCAGGCGAAAATATGCCTGCCTGAGTGAGGGCACCTACCAGAGGGGTGGTTTCTGGCGGGGGGTCCCCAGCCTCCCCCTCTCTCCTGTCCTGGGCTGCTCTCGTGGGGGGCATCCTCGTCGTCTCGCCAACTCGCCAAGTGGTGGCACAGAAAAAAGTTTTAAAAATAAAAAAAAACCAATTCCCGGCCAAAAAAGCAGGCGAAAATATGCCTGCCTGAGTGAGGGCACCTACCAGAGGGGTGGTTTCTGGGGGGGGGTGTCCCCGGCCTCCCCCCTCTCCTGTCCTGGGCTGCTCTGGTGGGGGGCATCCTCGTCGACTCGCCAACTCGCCATGCCATGCGCCATGCGGTGCGGGCGGGGGATCCAAAATGGGGCGACTGCAATATTTATTTTGAAATTGTGGTCCAAAAACACACCAAAGCACCACAGAAACATGCGAAAATAGCTATTTTAAAACTGCCTGAATTTTTACAGTAGTAGCAGTGGGTTTTTCTTGCAACAAAACATCTCCATTGATTTTATTTTATTTTATTTTATTTTTATTTTTTTACACCTGTGCAATGATGGGCTGGCCATGGGAGTGGACCATGCAAATTTTTGGAGCCATTCCACCAATCGCATGGCCACTTGGCCAGGTTTTGACTGAGACTTCTGGGATGTGCCAGTCGGGCATAAAAAGCCCACTAACCCTAGCCCGAACCCTAACCCTAACCCTAACCCATACGCCAGGACACTGTCCTTCTTAGTGGGTCAGAGAGGCACCCAGAGGTGCACCAAAATACTCACCCTAACCTTACCCGTAACCCTAAGCCTAGCCCTTGCGCTAACCCTAACCCTAAGCCAGATCTGTGTACTCGCATTGCACTACACGCAAGTACACTTCCCTTTTTAGTGAGCAAGAGGGTGCCCTGAGGGAGCCTTCCCCAGCCCAAGTGCACAGTATACCAGTATACCAGTATGCTGTCCTTCTTAGTGAGTCAGAGTAGAGGCACCCAAAAGAAAGAGAGGTGCCTCTGCCTGCCACTGCAACTTGGTATGCATATCCAATTGGCTCCGCGTACCCTTTTGTAGCGGGCCAGAAGAGGCACCCACCCCAGAGAGGTGCCTCCAGGAGCCCGCTTTCCCTTCATAGCGGGCCAGAGGAGGCACCCACCCCAGAGAGGTGCCTCCAGGAGCCCGCTACCCCCCCCAAACCAGTACTAACAACAGACAAAAAAATGACAAACGAAACGACAAATTTTTGAAAATTTTTGTGACAAACGGAAACGAGCCGAAACGGGCCGGCTCCGACACATGACAACTCAAAACATCATTTTTCCCGGTCATGCCCATCTCTATTAATCAGTTTAAAAATAAATCTCCTGTTTTCAAGACGGTTGGATCAATAGGCTTCTCACCACTAGGACAAATCATTTCTTTTCCAAAACAAAAAGGTGCTTCATTTCATTTCTTGATGACATGCTGTTTCCTGTTTTGTGTTGTTTCATAATGTAATGTTTCATAAGCTTACGAAATGACAAAACAGTGTGTCATTTTTGTAAGGTGCCCATTTCTAATCTCATCTTTGAATTCACCCATCAAAACCTTGGAAATAAAGCTTGATACCAGTTTCTTCCTCAGAAAGTTGTTTGCAAGCAAAGAATAATTTCACAGTGTTTGTCACAAGATGTCATAACATTGATCTTGACTTCCTCTGTAAAGTGCAGATTTAAAATACCTTGGCAGGAATCCTATTCCTTAGCACAGTAATTGCAACTAGAGGAGGAGAAATTTAGTGAGTCAGCTGCTATGTATGTTCCATTGATTTAAATGTGCCTGTTCTAGTTGAAACCTACTGTGCTAAACCACAGGGCTTCATCTGTTATCTTATCAAAAACATAGTTTAACAACTTAACTCTTTGTCTTTATGCTTGGCTGTATAGGAAAAAACAGAACTTTGAATAGTGCCTTGAAAGAGACTGGTAATTATATGATCCCTGTAACCAGCTCCAGATAATTTATTTATTTTATTTTAGAGTATTTTATCCCACCATTCTCATTAGAAAAAGACCCAAGGCTCCTTCCATTAATGAGGGACAATATACACAGCGAATGCAAGCAGTTAAAGAGAGAGTGAAAAATTATATGTAAAAGGTACGTGAGGGAAACTAACATAGCTTGGGACCGGACTACCTGGCAGAGCATATCGCTCAGCGATCCACCTCGGCCCGTCCCGTTTGGCAGGCGCGAGCGCACTTGCTGCAGGTTGCCACCGTCCGAGAAGCCCGGAAGACAAGTACTCGGACCCGGGCATTCTCGGTGGCGGCCCCTAGCCTTTGGAATTCCATCCCTACCGAAGTGCGCTCTGCAGAGTCCCTGCTGGCCTTCCGGAAGGCTTTAAAAACCTACCTTTTCCAAGAGGCCTTTGGCGATTCTTATTCTTAGTTTTTTTTTTCTCCGCCATCATACGCTTTAGTTGATGAGGTGCCACTAGGTTTTACTGTTCTTAAATTTATTGTTGTAATTTTATTTGTTTATCCTTGTACTTGTGTGGCTAACATAGCCCTTGTAAGCCGCTTAGAGTTCGTTTGAAGATAAGCGGGATATAAATGCAAAAATAAATAAAATAAATAAATAAATTGAAAGCATAGTGTCAATCCAATCACACAAGCTTATAAGTAGTTATAAACACAAACTCTATGTGATAGATTCATATAAAAGTCACATAATAGTACTCCATCATTCAGGGAAAGCTTGCCTGAAGAGAAAGTTCTTTTCCTGTTTCTGAAAAGATATCAGAGATGGGGTAGTCCTCACCACTAGTGGGAGAAAGCCCCAAAGTCTGGGTGTAGTAGCCGAGAAGGCCTTTTCATGTGTTCCCATGAGACATACCTGTGAGGGTGGTGGGATGGAGAGAAAGGCCACTCCTGATGACCTTAACACCCGAGCCTATGAGATTTGATCTTTGAGGTAGCTTGGACCCAGGCCATTTTGCTTTGTGGGTTCAAGTCAGCAGTTTGATTTGTGAGTGACCAATAGCTGATTAGTAGCCAGTGGAGTTGCTTTAAAAGGGGTGTAAAGCAATCTCTGTGCCTCGCCCCAGTCAGCAATCTGGCTGCTGCATTTTGTACCCTTTGAAGTTTCCTGAGACTTTTCATTGGTAGTCCCACATAGAGTGCATTACAGTAGTCTAGCCAGGATGTCACTAGGGCATGTGTCACTGTGGCCAGAGCTGGTTTCTCAAGAAACAGGTGGAACTTGTGTACTTGTTTTAATTGTGCAAATGCACTCCTGGCCACAGCTGTGACCTGGGCATCTGGGCTCAAGGATGAGTCCAAGAGCATCCCCAAGCTGTGCACCTCTTTTTTTTTTAATTGGAAGGAGACCCCATCCAGAACAGGTTGCATCCCTATCCCTTGTTCTTCCTTTCGACTGACCAGAATCACTTCTGTCTTGTCTGGGTTTACTTGCATTTTGTTCATCCTCATCCAGTTCATTACTGCATGTAAAGTTGAGATAGTAGCACCCTCAGAATATGGAGGTGATGAGAGGTAGAACTGGGTGTCATCAGCATACTGGGGGCACTTCACCTCATAAGTCCAGATAATCTCCCTCAGTGGTTTCATATAGATGTTAAATAATATAGGAGACAAAACAGAGCCCTGGGGGACTCCACAGATCAGTGGTTGTGGTGTCAAACATGAATCACCTAACACCACTTTCTGCATTCTTTCCTGCAGGAAGGACCAAAGCCGCTTTAATGCAGTGCCCCCAATTCACATTTCGGAGAGTCGAGTCAGGAGGATGCTATGGTGTACAGTGTCAAAAGCAGCTGAGAGTTCTAGTAAAAGCAAAAGGGACACTGATCCCCTATCCATTTCCCTACGCAAGACATGTTCCAAAGCAACCAGTGCCATCTCTGTCCCTGAAGCCAGATTGAAATGGATCCAGGTAGTTTATCTCATCCAGAAACCTCTGGAGCTGTGAAGACACAACCCATTCTAGGACTTTCCCCAAGAATGCGATATTCAATACTGGTCAGTAATTGTTCAGTATCATTGGATCTAAAGAGGGTTTTTTTAAAACAGTGGTTTTACTATTGCCTCATTTAAGGCAGCTGGAATCCTGCCCTGTTGTAAGGAGGCATTCACTATTCTTCCTAACTGGTCTGTCGTGCCTTCTCTGGCAGCTTTTATGATCCATGAGGGGCAAGTATCTAACACACATGTGGTGGCCTTCACCTCCCCAAGGGTCCTGACCACATCATCCGGCTGTAGGAGCTGAATGTCATTCATTAATAGAGGACAAGCAGGGTGGGACATTTTATTTACAGGCTCTGGATCAATAGCAGCATCCAAGGTATCCCGGATCTTTCAATTTTGCCTGCGAAATGTTGTGCAAATTCTTTGCAGTGAGATATAGAGTGCCTGTATTATCCACTTGTGGGTCAGCGTGTAGCGTGTAACCTGGCTATGGCATTTTGGACCATCTACAGTATCCAAACACTTTCCAAAGGCAGCCCCTTGTGGAGTGTGTTACAATAGTCCAAAACTAAGGTATACGTCACCATTGTCTGATCTAATATTTGGTTGGTTTGGACCCTGCTGTGGCATAGTCTTTGTGAATGGAACGTGAGGAAGCATACATTCCAGCACCTGGTTTGGATTGTGCTTCTATTACTATTAGAGATGAGCACGACTAGGGAAAATGACGTTTTCGAGTTGTTGTGTGTCGGAGGCAGCCCGTTTCGACTCGTTTCCGTTTTTCGCGAAACTTCGCAAAAAATAGTCCTTTCGTTTTTTCATTTTTTCGTTGTCGTTAGTACTGGTTTGGGGGGGGTAGCGGGCTCCTGGAGGCAGCTGCAGGAGTCAGCCAGAGCCACAAGTGACGGACTGGCAGACTCTTTGCACCCGCTGCGTCTCACGTACTTGCATGTAGTGCAATGCAAGTAGATCTGGCTTAGGGTTAAGACGGGTTAGTGCAAGGGCTAGGGTTAGGCTAGTTACGGGTGAGGTTAGGGTGAGTATTGGGGTGCACCTCTGGGTGCCTCTCTGACCCACTTAGAAGGACAGTGTACTGGCGTATGGGTTAGGCTTAGGCTTAGGGTTCGGGTTTGGGCTACGATTAGTGGGCTGTTTATGCCCAATTGGCACATCCCATAAGTCTCTGTGGTCAACCTGGACAAGTGGCCATGCGATTGGTGGAAAATTTGCATGGTCCACTCCCATGGGCGAGCCCATCATTGCGAATGTGCAGGTGTAAAAAATTAAAATAAAATAAAATAAAATAAAATAAACGGAGACATTTTTTTCAAGAAAACCCCACTGCTGCTACTGTAAAAATTCAAGCATTTAAAATAGCTAATTTTCGCATGTTTCTGTGGTGCTTTGGTGGGGTTTTGGGCAACGATTTCAAAAAAAATATTGCGGTCGCCATTTTGGATCCCCCCGCACTGCATGGGAAATGGATGCGCCCTCCCAGCCTGGTACCAGCAGTGCAGCAGTAGCAATAGCCAAGGAGAGGGGGGACGGGGAACCGCCCCCCAAATAAAACACCCTTCTGGCCTGGTAGGTGCCCTCAGACAGTTTTCACCTGCTTTTAGGGCCGGGAATCGGGTTTTTTTTTAACTTTTAAAAACTTTTTTCTGTGCCTCTTGGCATCGCGCGATCGCGCGATGCCAGGAACAACCACGACAAATCAGACCAAATTATTCGTTTGTCGGTTCAAGTTCGAGTTGTGGCGGAGTAATTCCCGTTACCGTTTCCGTTGAGTAACGGAAACGAGTAATGGAAACGGAAACGGGAATACCGCTAAGTCGTGCCCATCTCTAATTACTATTGAACATGTTGTTCATGATTAGAGACGGCACAAGCTGCCAGTCTGCTGGTTTGTGACAATTTGTATAGTGGAGGAGGAAATCAGGGAAACCTGCTGCAACTGGGTGATTGGATGAAGAGGAAGGAAAGAGTCCTTCCATCTGGGCCCGGCCCCGAAGGCTCCTGGACCCCGTACAGTTCGTGGAGTCCCTTGGGGGCTTACTGGATGGTCTTATTGATGATCCGGCCGACTCCCTGGTGGACCGGTGGTATGAGGAAGTTACCAGGGCAGTTGACAGGATCGCCCCCAAGCACCTTATCCGATGCCGAGCCCGCCCTTCTCCATGATCTACCACGGAGTTGCGGGCGATGAAGCAAGAGCGGAGGAGGCTAGAGAGCAAATGGCGGAAGGCTCGGATGGCTTCGAATTGGGCTGTGGTTAGGGCATTGACCGGTCGCTATTCTCGAGCGATCAGGGATGCTAGGAGATCTTTTGCCTCCCTGAGAATTGGTGAGGCCTCGAACCGTCAGGCAGAACTGTTCCAGGTGGTTCGAGACCTCACCAATCCCGGTCCTCCAGGGCCTCCTTCTAGTGATTTCACAGCCTTTTTAAAATCCAAGATAGAGGCCATCCGTGCCAAGCTGGACGCCGGTTGCATTGATCCACCCTCTGCTGTGGCCAGCGCCTCACTGCCTGGGTCACCCGGTTTGTTGAGTTTGGGCCTGTTACACCAGTGGATGCCTCCAGGGCCCTGGGACATTGCAGGCCTGCGGCTTCTCTGTTCAACACTTGCCCTTCCTGGCTGATTAAGACCGCCGGAGGGAGCATGCCGGAATGGGCTTCACTAATTGCCACTTTTTCCTTCAGAGACGGGATTTTTCCCAGTCGGCTGAAGGAGACGGTGGTGAAGCCCATTATCAAAAGACCTGGCTTGGCTGTAGACGATATGTCTAAGTATCGCCCTATAGCCAATGTTTCCTTTATGGGCAAGGTGATCGAGCGGGTTGCTGCCCTGCATCTCCAGTCATTCCTGGAGAAGAACCATGTCCTGGATCCTTTCCAATCTCGGTTTAGGCCACGCCATGGGACTGAGACGGCTCTGGCAACTCTGCACGATGATCTGTTGAGGAGGGCCGACAGGGGTTGCTCTACCTTGCTGGTCCTGCTCGACTTGTCAGCGGCTTTTGATACTGTTGACCACGGTATCCTCCTGGGCTGTCTCTCTGAGGTGGGGATTGGGGGTCTGGCCTTTGGCTGGCTCCCTTCCTGGAGGGCCGCACCCAGAGAGTGAGCTTGGGGGTGTTCTTTCAGCTCCCTGGACACTCTCTTGTGGGGTGCCTCAGGGGTCGGCTCTCTCCCCAATGCTCTTTAACATCTATATGAAGCTGCTGGCTGAGATCATCCAGAGTTATCGAGCTTGCTGTCATCAGTACGCTGATGACACGCAGCTCTATCTCTCCTTTTCCACCTCTGCAGTGGAGGCCGTCCAGACCCTGGATTGCTGCCCGGCCGCAGTTTTGGACTGGACCAGGGCTCACAGACTCAAGCTCAACCCTGGAAAGACTGGGGTTTTGTTCTTCGGGGGTGGCCCGGATGGGTACTGTGGCCCTCTTCCCAGTCTGGGCAGGTCTGCCCTCCAGCTGGCGCAAAGAGTGAGGCGTCTGGGCGTTGTCCTGGATCCGGATTTGTCCCTAGACTCCCAGGTGGCAGCCGTGACCAGGTCGGCCTTTTACCACCTTAGGCTCATCACCCAGATTCGCCCGTACCTTGATGGGGACTCCCTGAGGACAGTGGTGCAGGCGCTGGTCATATCAAGATTGGATTATTGCAACACTCTCTACATGGGGGCTCCCCTTGAACCTTGTTCGGCGATTGCAGCGGGTCCAGAATGCAGCAGCCAGGTTGGTGGTTGGTGTGCGTAGATTTGACCGCATCACCCCCATCCTGGCCCGCCTGCACTGGTTGCCCGTTGCCTCCCGAATAAAGTTCAAGGTGTTGGTTTTGGTTTACAAAACTCTCCATGGCTTGGCCCCTGACTATCTGGCAGAGCGTATCTCCTGGAGATTAGATCTGGCCCGACCCACCCGATCCTCATTGGCCTACTCACTTCATGTCACCACTCTGACGGAGGCACGTAAGGCGTCTACTTGTAAGCGGGCCTTCTCGGTGGCCAGCCCTGCAGCTTGGAACTCTCTGCCGAGCGAGTTACGGCAGGCAACTTCATTGGCGTCCTTTAGGAAAGAGCTGAAGACTTGGCTTTTCAAGGACGCCTTTGATAACTGCTAGGGGAGTACCTCCCCCCCACCTTTCTGCCAATACTGTTTTTACTGATATATTGCTACTGTTTTTAATCTGTGTAAACCGCCCTGAGTTCCCTTAATAGGATGCGGTATATAAGTCTGAAAATAAATAAATAAATAAATAAATAAATAAATAATCACAGAGTTCAAAATGATGGTTCTAACCTATAAAGTCCCAAAAGACTTGGGCCCAAGTCAGTTCAAGAACTCAATATCTCTGTGTGAGCCTCATCCAGTGTTATGATCATCATCCTCTTATTCCCACCACCTTCACAGGTGTGCTTGGTAGGGGGACACAGGTGAGAGACTTCTCTGTTGCTGCATCCAAATTTTGGAACTTCCTCCCACAGAAGGCTAGACTGGCCCCATCTTTACTGTTCTCCCACAAGTAGGGGAAAAAAAATCTTTTTCTATAGGCAAGCTTTTCCTGAAGGAAGGGCTGCCAAGTAGGGATATTAACATGGGTTGTTGTACCTTATTGCATTGAATGTATGTTGGTGTTGCTTGCATTGTTTGGTGTTGTATTCATCGATCCTTTTAGAATTGCATACTTATTGTTAATAACTTAAATTTAACTGTAATAAACCACTTTGGGTCCTTTCTTTGGGAAAAAAGTGGATTAAAATATTTCAAATGAGTAAATCATAAATTCAGTAGAAGTCAAGCCTTTGGCCAAGCAACTGATGTACCTGTTCAGTCTGTTGGCTAGGTGGTAAATGTCGACAAGCAACTTCAAGGCCACATCCTGCCTTTTGAAAGGCTCTGTATTTTGGACTGAAGATGTCCTGATAGTTTTTCTAATAGAGGACTATAATATGTAAAGCAAGGGGCTTGAGACCCCCTTTTGCAGTACTTGATCTCAGTAAAACTCAAGCAAGTTGGCACCCTTTTCTATTGCATGACATCAGAGAAAACTACATATTATGAACCTTGTATCAATCTCCAGCCTTCTACATTATTATGTTCTATCTTGCAGTTACTTATGTTGTTGATTACACATGTTGGTAGTTATGAATGAATGAATGAATGAATGAATGAAAGAAAGAAAGAAAGAAAGAAAGAATGAATGAATACTTTATTGCAGTCAATGACCAAATCCAAAGTACATATATATATAAAAATAGTACCAGTTACAGCAAAACAAGGAAGAACAAGGGAGGGGAAATATACAAATTGAGCCAGCTTAAATACGGAGTGCTTGAGCCATTCTTGAAACCTTCTGAGCATGAATTATAATTGCTGCCACACAAAATTTAGCTACATTAGACAGCATGCTTGAAGTAGGACATTCTACAGTGTATATATTTTGCCCTGACAACAGGAGGCAGGTATAAAATGCCTCTGGCCATCCAGGAAATTGCTTTAAATAAGGAGCAAAAAGTTTTCCCCTAATTTCATCATATAAGGGGCATTGCAGGAGTACATGTGCCAATGTTTCAATTCTATCTGTCCTGCAGAGGCACTTATGATGAGAACAGGGAATCTTTTGGAATTTTCCCTTGCATTGCTGATGGCAGAGCATTCATCCGAGCAAGTGTAAAAACTCTGCATTGATTCTTTGTTAAATGAGCAAAGAAATAGTTAGCTGGTTTGAAGGGGATCAGTGCTGGATTAATTAATATGTTATTAGAGGTAGCCCCAAATCATGATGTCTCTCTACCTCCAAGATGCGTTGCTTGAGTATTTGCTTAGCCGCCTCTTAGCCAGCCTGTATAAGGCACTCAATTGAGAGACTATAAGTTTTAAGTTTAAGGGATAGGGCTCTCTTCCATGTTGAGTGGTAATTATCTACAAATAGGTTAGGGTTCTTGGGAGAAAAATTAATTTCAGCCACGTTGGTGGTTAAATTCCAGAGTTCGTGGTTCAAGCTTCTCGGCAGTAACACAAACGGCTCTGAATGTAGATTTCACTTTTAATCTTTTTTTTTTTTTTTTGCAATTGAAGAGGAAAACAAAATAAAAAGGCCCCCCAAATTCTAATTATATTAGAAGTTCTTGCTGTAGCTTATTCCTGCGTCTGCAATTACAGCTTGTGACACTGTCAGTCACTCCATTGGAAACCATGCCAGCCGCATTTACTTTATATGTATCCCTGCTACATTTGTTTTCACTTCAGCAAAGGCTCACACCAAAAAGCTACTCTGGCATAGCAACTAGGCATGAGTCATCACTACCCTGTGCTACCTAGGAACAAAATGTCACAGCAGCTGTTCTCTTTTCATTTCCTCACATAACCAAAGGCTATCTAGGCATCCTTTAAATTTAATCCAAAATGACTCCCCCCCCCCCCAAAAAAGCCTCATCTTATATTCATTGGTGGCAGATTGCCAGATTGGCATCTTAGTTTTACCAGAGTTGGATGGGACTTTAATATCCTATCATATTTTTATCTGCTATACTGATTAGGGTAATCTATTGCATTATCATGAGGGCAAGGAGCTTTGGATTACCTGATTTGTACAAGAAAGTTTATCACTTCAAAAGGAAAAGTCCCATTCTTACAAAAAACTTCAGATTTCCCAATAAATACAAGATTTCACTATGAAGCAAAAGGGGCATAATTCACCTTGATAACTGAAATAAGTAATATAGTATGTACCCTTATTGGCAAAACTGTTTATTTTTTTAATCAAACAAAAGTTGGTTTCCATGGCAACCGGCACACTATATAATCCTAATAGTGAAGAAAGGTGGGAAACTTTTTTCCAACTGCGATATCTGTGGTTGCTTTTTACTTGACCAATCTGACTGAAATGTCCATTATTTCTGAAGAAATATAATGATTATGACTCAAGTGGATCTGGACATTCGTATTTCCTTCCTACCTTCCTTCCTTCCTTCCTTCCTTCTTTCCTGTCACCAGTTTCCTAATTAGTTTATAGAGAAACACACAGCTTTTTCTTAAAACTGTGCATGGTGTTTATACATCAATACAGAAAACTAAGCACTTCATCCAATGGCTCTTATAAATTACTGAGTGAAGATCTTTCTTCTTCCTAAAAGTCAGCAGAGCTGGACTCAGGCAGATATTCCTTGGGAAAAAGTTGCACACAATCCTCTCCTTTGTGCCCTCGCAGCTATAGATCACACTTCATCACTTAGTGCAAAACTACATGTGACCTGAAATGTATTGTGCTTACTGGGAAAGGCAAAGTCTTCCTTGTGTGATTTTGTTAAAACCCACCCAGAGAGTGTCCAGGAACTATGGGGCCTCATATAAGTTAAATTTAATTAATTAATTTCAAAGCAAGGTCTCACTGGAATCAATGTGATCCTTTTTTTGGGGGGGGGATTCTTGATGTGTACCCAAACCAAATCAGCCTCATAGCAAGGATGAAAAATTAAAATCTTCCACCTTCAATTCAGATAGAATTCCCATGCAGAGTGGAGAACCAGACAACAATAAAGATAATACCTGCATGAGGATGGGTGAGAAATTTCAATCTACATGTCATCGCAAATCTAGTAAATGTACATCCCATGGCACTAAAACCTAAATTGGAATGCATCTGTACTTTTCCTTGAAATCCATACTTCGCAATTGCATGTGGGAGAAAACCATGGAGTACAATGAAGCAAAGCTACTTTGCGGCCATTAGGAATAATTAAAATTATAGTGGCTTGCAGTCATATAGTAGAGATCACAACTCACCACTTCCAGTACATTACTTAGGAGCCTGGGTTAGAGGGCCATGTTATCCTTATTTTCTCTCTCCCCTCTACGTCCCAATGCATGTAAAAGTGCATACCTATGGATACAGAAGCTAGAAAACCATAAAACTGTGGGGGCCAAATAGCCTGAAAGTACGATCTGTGATGACCATCCACATTAGCAAGAATAGGGGATAAAATAATTTTCTAATTAAATGTATTTTTTTCATTTTATACTGTAGCTACCATCTTCTCTCAAATTTTGTAAAATGATTTTGTGGCATTCCATAAAGTAATAATGGCCAAAGTAATTGGAGAGCTAGATCTGAGGAGTAACTGAGAACAGGTAGTAACAAGGCAATTTTTTTGTGACCATAAAACATTATTTCTATACACTTTTTCAATTTTTATCATCATTTCCTGAAAAGAGAGTATTGAGGATATATGTCAGATATTGGAGAGGAAAAAATGTATTCAAAAGAAGAGGATTGTCTACAGGTGTTTGGAATTTATATTTAATTGGTTTGTGAAATGGAGTCCAGTATATAATACTGAGTAGAGATGGGCACGACTTAGCGGTATTCCTGTTTCCGTTACTCGGTTCCGTTACTCTACGGAAACGGTAACGGGAATTACTCCGCCAGACATCGAGCTCGAACCGATGAACGAACAATTTTGGTCTGATTTGTCGTGCTCGTTCCTTGCATCGCGCAATCGCGCAATGCCACGCGGCACAGAAAAAAAGTTTTTAAAAGTTAAAAAACCCGGTTCCCGGCCAAAAAGCAAGCGGAAAAATGCCTGCCGTGCCTCAGGGCACCTACCAGAGGGGTTGTTTCTGGAGGTCCCCGGCCTCCCCCCCATACCCCGTCCTGGGCTGCTCTGGTGGGACTCACCGCAGGCTCGCAGCCAGCAAAAAGCCCAGTCTCGCCGCCGGCCGCCGCAATTAAAGCGCAAGCAAGTGGCACGGACGACACAGGAAAAAACTTTTAAACTCTCCCCCCCACCCATTCCCAGGCCAAAAAGCAGGCGGAAAAATGCCTGCTCTTGACTAAGGGCGCAGGGCACCTACTGGAGGGGGGGTTTCTGGTCTGGAGGGGGGATCCCGCCTCCCCCCCCCCCGTCCTGGGCAGCCGGACTCGCCATGCCATGCGGTGCGGGCGGGGGATCCAAAATGGGGCGGCGAACGCAATATTGTTTTTGAAATCATGGTCCAAAAACACAAAAGCACAACAGAAACACGCGAAAATTTATAAACTGCCAGATTTTTCACAGTAGCAGTGGTTTTTTTCTTGCAACAAAATGTCTCTCCTCTCCTCCTCTGTCCTCCATTTATTTTATTTTATTTTATTTTATTTACACCTGCGCAGTGCGCAATGATGGGCTGGCCCAGTGGCCTGGCCAGCCATGTGGGAGTGGACGACCATGCAAATTTTTGGAGCCATCCCACCAATCGCATGGCCACTTGGCCATGGAGACTTCTGGGATGTGCCAAAAAGCCCCCTAAAACCTGCCCTAGCCCCCTAACCCCCTAACCCTAATCCTTGACTCCTTACCCATACGTCACAGACTGTCTTCTTAGTGGGTCAGAGAGGCACCCAGAGGTGCAACCCAATAGCCCACCGTAACCTTACCCGTCAGTAGCCTAACCCTAGCCCTTGCACTAACCCACCCTAACCCTAAGCCAGATCTACTTGTATTGCACTACACGCAAGTACGATTCCCTCCTTTGTGGGACATGGCAGGTGTGACCCAGTCCTGACGGAGGGTCGTACCAGTGGACCAGGTCTCACTGTCTGGCTGGTATGCATATCCATATATGGTTATGCATGCCATTTTGCAGCAGCAGGTGAGGAGGGGAGACCCCCATGTTGAGGGGTCTCTTGGAGGCCTGCTGCTGCCCCTTCCTAGTGGGTGAGGATAGGAGGCACCCACGGGTGCCTCCAGGAGCCCGCTTTCCCTTTATAGCGGGCCAGAGGAGGCACCCACCCCACAGAGGTGCCTCCAGGAGCCCGCTACCCCCCCCCAAAAAACCAGTACTAATGACAATGAAAAAACAAAAAAACGAACCGACTAATTTTTGCGAATTTTCACGAAAAACGGAAACGAGCCGAAACGGGCTGCCTCCGACACACGACAACTCGAAAACGTCATTTTCCCTAGTCGTGCCCATCTCTAATACTGAGTCATTGTAAACCCAGGTGTATAGAATAGATATAATGAGTGAAGCTGAAGCAAAATACATGCAATAGCGTGATGCAACCAGTTTACTGATTGGTTATCATAAGTATAAAAGGGTTCCAGAAATCAATAGCCTTTGGTGAGAAGGTATCCATATTGCCATGCTCTGTGTCTGTATTCTGATATGATGATATGCTGTCTCTGTGAGGTGGAATATTGCTGAAACTGTGTTAGATTTGTACATGTAATATAGTTGGTTTTAAGAAACTCTGCCTGTTTGAAGTGGATTTTATCACCCTGAGTTTAGCTTCCGCTGGCAGATCAAATTGCCAAAACTCTGTCAATATAATCCTAAATCAGGAAGTACAAGGAAAGGGAAAGGAAAGGAGGTGGTGATAACTGTGGGCCTTTGGATTGCCTTATAACAATTAACCTAACATGAGTCTCCTAGCAAAAATATGTAAAATGGCTGACCAGAGATATGGAACAAGGGCACAAATATGACACTTTCTCTTTGAATTTGAAAAGGCCTTAGGTTCTGCAGTATGGTGTTCCTTGTCTGTTGAAATTTGTGCTCCTTTTAATGTATTAAATTATGTGTATCTCAGTATAGCAAGTGTCTCTATATTAAAATATTTCCTCTAGGCACAAACTTTCATAAGGTCTTACAGCCAACCTTTATAACTTTCTGCTACAGTTTTTAAAACCAAATATTTGGGAATTTTTAAGTCTTCGTTTATCATTTAAAAAAAAACAAATATGATTATAACATCCATTGTTGTAGGGAAACGTTGCGGACTTAATAGGATTAGAAAGGAAGAATCAGAACATTTAGTCCTTTGAATGTACTTGATAAAGCTAAGAATAGCTGTAAGACTAGAGAGGGTTTAGTATACAGTCTTACCATTACAATATTTTTCATTTTACTAATGTTTTGCACATTTGAATTATAAATTGCTATGAGGAAACTGTGAGATTATAAAATCATTGATATATAAATATAAGTCATACGTTAAACTGAGTGGTTTCCTACAAAGCTCTTCTATAAGGTCAATGTACTCCTTCCCCACTGCCAGGCCAGGTAAAAAGGGAATATTTGAAGCATAGTTTGGAAAGATTGCTTCTACACTTCCAAGATACCCTCAGCTGGCACGTGATTGTCCACAGCTGAAATCCATGTAGCTGGCTTTCCTAATATCTGATTTTGAAACAGTTGCCAGTCTCTTCCACACACTCTGGAAAACAAAATGTTATTTTGACAATGTCGATTTTTATAGTATTAGAGGTAAGCATGAACTGCCAGCTCGGTGGTTCAGTGTGGTTTGTCTACCAGCTGCACAACTGATCTGCTGGTCAGTGTTCTGCCTCCTCTGGTGGGCAGTCAGAGGCAACATCCAGAGGAGGCAGGACAAGGAAGCCAGAATAAGGCCTCTGGGTGGGTGCCCACTAAAGGGTGCCAAACCACAGATCAGCTATATTGCTGCTTTAAAAAATAGTACTGAATCACTGAACTGGTGGTTTGTGCCCATCTCTTCTTTGTTTACATAGTGTATATAGTAATTTATTTTAATTAATGTTTGATAAATGCAGGAACTACAAGGTCTTTTGAAAAACAATGCAGGAGGCCAAGCTGGGCCCATCTTAGTTGTCTTTCTGCGAACAGATTATGGCCTTGCTCTCCAGGCAGGCTCTCCCTTAATAACTGGATCCCTGGGTGGGATTTTAAATGGATTGTTATGCCTTATTGCTTTGATTGTAGTTTTAGGGTTGCTTTTGTTTACTGTTTTTCGGTGTGGTATTCATTTTTTCCTTTTTAATACAGTCATACCTCGTACAACGTAACACTTGTACAACGAAAAATCCGTACAACGTAAATTTTTTTTGGCCCCCCCCTCCTTCCCCCTTCCTTGTTTTCTCTGCCTCTTCCTCCGCTCCCAACGGGGCTGAGTGGGCGTGTGTGTGGTGGGGGAAGGGGCAGCCCGTGTTCTCCCTCCCCCTCCCCTCCCCCCTCCCCAGGCATGGTTGGCTTTCTCCCCCCACCCCCACCTTCCCTTCCCTCCACCACCCCCACCCGCCGCCAGGCCGCAGGAGGAGGCGGCGGCTGCAGCAGCCCCGGGGCGGGAGGCGCATGGGGTCACCCTTGGCGTGGCCGGTGGCTGGCAGCCCCCCAACGGAGCCGCCCCGCCGAGGAGGAGGAGGAGGAGGGCGCCCCTTCTTGCCGCCGGGCTCCCCTGGCCCCCGCTCGGGCCCCGCGTCTTCTCCTCCTCCCGGGGCCGGGGCGCCTCCTCCGGAGGGGTGTGTGTGTGTGTGTGTGTGTGTGTCCGTCAGTGTGTGTGTGTGTATATGTGTCCGTCGGTCTGTGTGTGCGTGTGTTTGTTTTAGACAACCGCGCGACCTTTCAGCGCTTCCTCGGGAGTAAAGCCCCGTTGACCCCGACCTACCCACCCACCCATCCACGTCGAATTCAGGTGGTGGTGGCGACCCAGCCGCAGGCCAGCCAGCCGGCCACCGGTACAAAAGCGGCCGATCGACGTGTGTCCCGCGGCCGCCGCTTCCTCCCAGGGAGCGCCACCCCCCCGGGGGCCTCGGAGGAGGAGGAGGAGGGCGGCCCGCCCGTTTCGGGAGCCCACCATGAGGCAGGCAGGCGGGAGGGCCGGCGGGCTCCGGTCGGCGGCTGGGAGCGGGTCCCTTCGGCCCCCTTCCTTCCTCGACGTGACGAGGCATTAAGCTTCGCCCGCCCGGCCTTAAGCCACCCCTTCCTTTCTCCCACGGGCTGAGGGGAAGCCAACAGGCCGCGGCGGAGAAAGAAGCGCTGCCAAAACCACCAACAACCAGGCCCTCCTCCTTCTTCCCAGCCCCGTCCAGGAGCCGCTGACGTGAGGCGACGATTGCCGGGCGGAGGAGAGCTGAGGAGGAGGAGGAGGAGGAGGAGGAGGAAGGTCGGGGATCGGGGCCCTCCTTCCTTACCTGCATCCAGCCCCCTGGGGGTCCCTCGTCGTCGTCGTCGGCGGGGCTGTGTGTGTGTGTGTGTGTGTGTGTGTGTGTGTGTGTGTGTGTGTGTGTGAGAGAGAGAGAGAGAGAGAGAGAGAGAGAGGGACTCGGCATATTGGCAGCAGGAGGGACTTCGCGAAGCTGCCCGGGCGGATTTGCACGCTTTAATTCCCCCCCTCCCGCCTGCCTGCTCGCCCGGCCGGCCGCCACCAGCAACAGACGGTAAGACCTCTCTCCGTTTGCTCCTTGAGCTTCCCTGCCTGGAGCCTGCTTGATTTCCGCCAACACCCGCCGACCAGCACACAAGCACACGCGCACCCCGTTCCATAAGTGGTCCCGGTTCTCGGGTCTTCCCGTCTCCTTTCTTGCACTTTTGGACCGTCTCGAGAGAGAGGCGCCGCCGGGCTGCAGGAGGAGGCGGCGGCTGCAGCAGCCCAGGGGCCGGGAGGCGCATGGGGTCCCCCTCGGCGTGGCCGGTGGCTGGCAGCCCCCCAACGGAGCCGCCCCGCCGAGGAGGAGGAGGAGGAGGAGGGCGCCCCTTCTCGCCGCCGGGCTCCCCTGCCCCCCGCTCGGCCCCCGCGTCTTCTCCCTCCTGCGGGAGGGAGGCAAGGAGGGAGAGAGGGCGCGCAAGAGAAAGAGGCGGGATGGCGGTGCGTCTTCCGCTCCCTCCTCCTCCTCCTCCTCCACCCCAACCCTCCTCCTCCTCCTCCTCCTCCTCCTCCACCCCAACCCCCCGCTTCCGCCGCCGACTCCCTGCGCCGGGTGGTCGGGGGGAGGGAATTCCCTGCGCCAGGTGGGGGGGAGGGAATTCCCTGCGCCAGGTGGGGGGGAGGGAATTCCCTGTGCGGGTGGTGGTGGGGGGATTCCCTGCGCCGGGTGGTGGGGGGGAGGGAATTCCCTGCGCCGGGTGGTCGGGGGGGAGGGAATTCCCTGCGCCGGGTGGTGGGGGGGAGGGAATTACCTGCGCCATTGGAATGCATTGGAATGGATTAAATCCACTTCCAATGCATTCCTATGGGAAATTAGGGTTTGTACAACGGAAAACTTGTATAACGTAATTTAATTTGGCACAAATTAATTACGTTATACAAGGTACCACTGTATTTGTATGCTTACTGGTTCTAGTCTTAAATATTGTCTTTTAATGTGATCCACCTTGGGTCCTTTTTAAGGAGAAACAGGGGTAAATTATTTTAAACAAATAAATAATATTGATGCAGTCAAATGACTTGATTCACTTAGCACATGTGTAGAACGTAAGAACATAAGAAGAGCCATGGTGGATCAGGCCAAAGGCCCATCTAGTCCAGTTTAGGGAGGGGCATGAAATGGAAAAATTGATATTTGTTTCATTTTGTTTTGTTCCCTGTAATTTGTTTCATTTCGTTAGAAATGACTTTTTTTAAAACAATGTACAAAACAAACCACTAATGAACCAATTTCTTTCTCAATAAAATGGGTCCCCTGATTCCTAGAGGCACCAAATTTGGGGGTTCCTTCCTCAGACTCTCTCCCTTAAGCCCTCCAAATTTAGAGAGATTTGGGATTCAGCGGTGAGTTATTTAACTTCAAAGGGGGTGCACCGAAAAACATTTTGAATTGCAATGTTATGTGCTAGAAATTACAGTGGAGCTTCCTCAAGCTCTCCCGTTGAAGCACTCCTAATTTAGAGAGGTTTTGGGGTACAGGGAATTGAGTTATTGATCTCTAAAGGGGCTGTGGGGGAACTTAATTGATGGAATGTGGATCTGTGTGCTGAGCGGAAGCTGTCAATTAACCCTATAATGGTAAAGCATTATGAAGAGGCCAAGGAAGGTTCATACCAAATTTGGTGCCTCTAAGACCCAAAGGAGCTGTATTACAAAGAAACGAATTGGTTTGTTTTAAACAAACAAACAAAAAAGCCGGTTTGTTTTTTTACTAATGAAACACTACTTCCCTGTTTCATTTTGTTTCGTCTTGTTTCATTATGTAACAAACTGACAAATCAGTGTTTTATTTCTCATTTGGTGCCCATCCCTAGTCCAGTTTCCTGTATCTCTCAGTGGCCCTGCCAAATGCCTCTGGGAGCGCACAAGACTAGATATCTGTCTCCTGATACCATTCCCCTGCACATTTGAGAGGGTGTTCTCAAATGATGAAAGAGATCTCCTTGTCATAGTATATGGTTTTCATCACCTACATACAGTATTTTGCACATAGTGTGTGTTGTTTTGCAAATGTTCATTATAGAAGACAAACATGGGCTTAATAGGCAATTCTTATTGCTGAAGCGTGCATCTTTTAGGAAGACTCAATGTGGGAAGGGAAGCAATGTGGGAAGGGAAGTTCAGAATAACCATTTATCTTCAGGTCTAATTTGACCCTGAGGCTTTTTGTGTTCACATATCTGTAACTCCCAAAACTAGGACTTATGTATCTGCCTCAAGGGAGCAACTTCCATTGGGACTTAGAAAATAATTTCTGTTTTCTGGAAAATTCTACACAGGCTGTATAATCTCATCCTGAGAGAAGAGAAGCTCAGGGGGAAAAGTGTAGGGTGTAAATATTCTTTCATTGCTTGTGTGCCAACAGGGGGAAGAAAAAGCCAAATGCAAGGATAATTATATTTCCATCCAACTGGCATTTCGAATTTGGTTCTTGGGAGAGGTATCCAAATCACCGCCAGAAGCAGTTAACAGAAATGTATTTTTCTGAAACAATCCGGAATTTGACAAAAGTTGTTTTGTCTGGGTTTCTGATAAAGATGTCTTAGAGGCAACTAAAGGCAAAATATATATCCCTGTGTTAATAGTCGTTCTCTCTCTCTCTCTCCCCCACCCCCAACAATGTATGTCTGGAAAACATATGAACCTTGTAAAATCTCTTTGCTGAGTCAGCATAATTTGTACCAGTCAATTAACTTCCACTCGTTTAAGTATTTCCTTGGATTCAGAGCCAACCAAGTGAAAAAGCACCAAATATAACCATGTAAGTAACTATATATCAATTTTATGTTTCTTTTACTCTGAACGTCTTTGGCAGAGAAAACGCATGGTATGCATCAGCAGCTTGCCATTTAAAAAAAAATATACAAGCTTATTAATAGGTATTCTTTTTTGCAAGTATATTATGTCCTCTCAGGCAATCTTGTTTCTCTTGTCTCCACCCCAGACTATTTCACTAGATTAGGGAAATGCAATAAATTTGGAAGTGCACCATTTGAAGCCATTATTCCCTAAAGTCACAATCTTTTGCTCCCTGGGAGGACGTCCCTAGAGCCAAAGTTTATAGTTGAACTCCCGGTCAGAGAAAGGCACATTTCTTAACTGACTATAAGTTAGTGGAAGGCAAAAACATAGAGAGATGAGGTCTAATTGTTATTTTATGGCATTCCCCCCCCAAATCTACATCTTTCCCATTCTTAATCAGCAGTGTGCTCCATCTTAAGACAATATGAGGTGAATCATGGGTATTTGTATATTGCTGTATCATATATGGGGTGGTTCAAGAAACATCGAGTTGTTAGGGCACCCTTGCTAATCACTGAATGTCTGGGTTTTGGAGGATAATATTGCTAGTATTGGGTCAAAATACTTGGTGCCAGTTGCTATAGAAAAAAGGAGTACTATCAATTAACAAACGTAACAACTGATGCTTATCAATCAGTTGCGCGCTTCATCGGTTGATGGTACTCTTTGTTCCACTGAAAGACAGAATCTCTCTTGGAAGCTACAGTTCTTGAGATCTGGGAAGTCTTCAAATTGGCCACACTGGACTTTATTTATTACCCACCCAACCGCCAGCCAAAACCCTGAGTAACACAGCAATAATGTTTATGATTTTGGGGTGGGTGGGTGAGGGCACATTTGGTTTTCAATGAATTTTGGACAGAATATGTGTGTGAATGTGGGTTAGAAACTGGATCTCTTGTCTCAGCTTTGATTGGTTGGGTTAACGTAAAGCTAGGGATAGTTCTCTATTGCTGTGAACCTCCCAGAGTGGCCTTGCAGCCAGACGAGTGGTGTAGAAATCTAATAAATAAATAAAAATTTCCCATCCTACCCCATTTTGACATTCATTCATTCATTCATTCATTCATTCATTCATTCATTCAGCCTGTTGTTGTTGCTTATTTGAAAATATTTTTTTCACCATGGCTGACTCTGTATGTTCCAGAGGAGGTAGGTGCCAGATATACAGTATTTTGATTTGGACCAACCAATGAAGCATACTTGAGCAAGCTTGGCTATTGCGTGGAGACACTAAGGATATTTGTCACTCTCCCTACAGATAATTCCGATTGAAGTGAAAGGAGTGTGCAAGAAAAAAATTGCTTACGGCCTCAAGGTATAAAACCTCTGCTTTAGTTATGCACATATTTATTTGGTAAAGTTATTAAAATATAGAAGGTCATTGCTAATTAAATTTTAGGGTTGGGAAAAAACTTTGGGAAGAAAGCAAATTAAAAGAAACCTGGGAAAACAGGATATCTACACATGGAACTTTCCCATTCTTAACAATTCTTCAGTTTCAATAAAGCTGACTAATGAAATACTCTCTGCTAACTAGCCAGAAAATAAGTAGGTTATTATACATGCAATGCATTTCAAAATGTGAGTTTTGAAATAAAATATCTTTAGAAAGGCATATCTTGAAAGGAAATATGCATGAAATGCAAGATTTCATGCATTCCCCCCTTTTGATAGAACATTTCATTATTAATCACACCCTCCCATACAACTACGTATCACCTCTGCCACTATCGCCAGCAAGAGAAGAGGTGGAATGGACTTCTGAATGAACACCTGGAAAATGTCTGAAACTGGAAATAGACTTGCCCTTTGGCAGCATAAAGTAAACACACAATCTCAGTAAATGCAAATATTTAAAAAAAACAATCTTTATCTACTGTCCCAAGCCCAAACAATTAAAATAGAAAATACATATGTGTAGTTTCTAAAAGGATAAAGGGATAAAACAATTGCACAATTTCAAGATAGTTAAAAAAGTTTAGGTAATGAAATGAATTGCACAATTAAAAACAAACCTATTAAAAACAAACTCTGGATTTTAACATTTGAGTACTTCATGAATGGTCAGATAATGGACTGTGAATTTTATGGGCAGTGGTTGTAGCCTTCCTTTCCTAGATTGTCAAACATTGAAGGAGAGAGGAATAGCAATAATGATAGGTGATTATTTCTTTCTCTCTTGCTTTTAAACAAGCTATTTAAAAAAAAAATTAAAAAGCCTAGATGAAAGCATGGGAATGAATGTCACCAAAGTAGGTAGAATGAACATTCTGTTACTGTGCAGAAAATCTGATGCTGAGTCCTTCTCTATTTGTAGACCTGCCATTTTCTTATCTGGGAAGGCTCCTCATTCTTAATAGCTACATAGCAGCAAAGTGCTGCTCTGCTGCCTCATGTCTGGGAGCTGACCCAGCTGGTACAAGGAGCTTGATCAGTAGAAGATTGGTCATGTGGTGATTAAAAGGCCACATCTGTTCCTGACCTAGTCAAACTGTTCAGGTATTATTCAACCAACAATGTGAACACTTACAGGACTATGAGTGCAGAGTAGAAATGGGCACGAATAGAAAAAATGGTGTTTCGTTTTTTTTGTTTTTCACTGAAGGGTCCGTTTCGGTTTGTTTTCATTTTTTGTGAATTTTTGGAAAAAAACATTTTCATTTATTCATTTTTCTTTCTTTTTTGTTTGTTTGTTTGTTTGTTTGTTTCATTTTTATACCGCCCATCTTCCAACAGGAACTCTGGGAGGTTTACAAGTTAAAAAAGACATCAACATACAAATCCTCTGGGCGGTTTACAATTTAAAAAAGACATCAATATACAAATAAAATATATACATTGGGGAATAGTATACAAAAGTGCATATATGGGGGAACTACATATGGAAATAAATGAACTTTAAAAAACATATTGATGTAGATATTGTATGGTATTTAAATAATAAGGGAAGATAAATATAAATCACTTGTCCCTACTCTGGGATATGCACATACTTACAGGTTCTAAGACTTCTGGCACTGGGGTCTTTCCTTTGACATCCTCCTCTTCTGGCTCTTCATTTTCTTTATTGTCTGTCCATGGACCTGTATCTTGAGCAGAGCAGGTGCTAATTAAGTCTGGCAAACTTGTAGATGGGTAATTAAGAAAATCCTCTTCTGCCCCTTCCTTGCTTGCAATGACAAGGTATATAAGGCCTTCTGCTGACCGGAGAAGAGTGACAGCATCTTGATGGGAGAGGCCAACCAAAGAATGACCGTTGATCATTAACAGCTTGTCACCTACTTTCAGCCTACCATCCCTGTGAACACAGCCACCTTATTCCACCCGTGCAATAATGATGGCATGAGGAGAACGCTTTGATCCCTGACCTCCAGTAATCTGAATGCCCAGGCCATCCGTTCCTTTCATCATGGTCATCTTCCATATCCGACAGCCTTCTTGCTGCAAGGCCAGTTCACTCGAGTTGAGGTCTAGAATCCCTCCATCTGAAGGTCGAGACCGGTAGTGTCCTGCAGGAAAAGGAAAGTCTGCGTTCTGAAGCCGATCCTCTCCTCTGCTTTCCATTTTGGATGCTTCCGGATGTAGTCTGTCCACTTCCATAGGGGCGCAGTGTCCATCCTCCGGCTCTGTCCTGGAACTGCCTTTGCTGCCTTTGCTCTCCTTCCTACTAGGAGGAGTCCTGGTAATGGCCCAAACTTCCTAGTCCGTTTGCCATTTGGGGTTGACCTCCCACTGGGCTCAGAGGTAGGCCTGGCTTTTGGCTCATTGCTGCTGTTGCTGTTGTTGCCATTTGTAGGAGGGAGAGGGGCCTTGCGCTTGATGCGATGAAGCATGATCAGGTAGATGAAGCCACCATTCCAGCACTGATCAGCAAGGTAGCTGGTGCTGGTCCGGAGGTCTGGTCTTCCTGGCTTCTGGAACGGCGACTGGGGGGGGGGGAGCCGACGGCCACGCTACAGCTGTAATGGCCAGCAATAAAAAAAAGAAAAAGAAAAGAAAAGAAATAAAAATAATAAAAAGAAGTGCCGACCGGACCCCAAGGGTGGCCTGGTCGGCACCCTGCCGCTGCTGGTCCAGGTATTTCTGCAAGGATGCACGGGTTGGAGGGGGGGTGGCAGTGGTTCGGGATACGAATCCTCCCGCTAGTAGTTGCTCTCAATTTAGCTCCATCCCACTTTTAACCCACTTTTGCGTGATTTTTAAAGCATTTCCATGTGCGGGTGTCCCCCAACGCCCCAGACCAGAAGGAAAACACTAAAAAAAAAATGCTGGCAGAGACACAGTATAGACTAGGTATGCAGGGAGGCTGCAAAGGCAGCGGTGGGCGTTGCTCAGGGTGCAAGGCAGCCGCAGAGTGACTGAACTGCAGGGCAGGGGAGGGTACTCACCGAGAGGTATGCACGCACGCACACAGGGAGGCTGCAAGACTGAAGCTAGAGAGAAATCTCTTCTTTCTCTCCCCTAAAAGCCAGGCTGCAGCTGGCAGGAACACAGAGACAAGTGAAAATAACAAGTCACAGAAGCAGCAATCCCACCCTAACTCCCACTGGAGATTGCAAGGAGGATGGGGGCTGCCAGAACTTTTTATGCCCTCTATGGCTGCCAGACCTGCCCAGTCTGCAACCTGGGCATGCTACTGATTGAAGTTGTCCAAGAATTTAAACGATCCCATCACATGGCTTGCCTCCATTTTATGGCTGGAATCCATTTTGTGTCAAAGGGAAAAGAAAAAATACATCGCGATGGGAGAAAGACAAAAACAAAAGTTTTAAGGACCCCTACCCCCTGGTAGATAATAATTTCAAATAATTATCGCTGTGTTTTTACGGATGTCCAGGGCATTTTAATAACCAAGAAATCAATATTAGGCATCTGGGAGCCATTTTGGTCGATGTCCCCTAACTCCCCTTAAAGGAAAAAAAATACAGCGATCTGAGAAAAGACATAAATGCATGTTTTAAGGACCCCAACCCCCCTGTTAGGTATTATCAGACAGAATAAATAATTGTCCCTGGGTTTTTACGGATATTCAGGACGTTTTTTAACATTTGAAAACAGCTCATTTCATTGCGCGTCACCATTAATGAAAACGAAACGTAAAGAACCTAATTTTCTTGGTTCTGTTCGGTTCATTCTAATTTCATCACAATTTTCGTTATTCGTTTTGTTATGTAACAAAACGAATAATGAATAACGGAAATGAAAAAAGTTCATTTTTTGCCCATCTCTAGTACAGAGTCCTGCCCCTGCATTGTTGTGCTCATTGTGGTGACAGCCCTAGTCTGGACTGAAGGAGATGTGTTCTTATCTGAACAAGGAGCCTCAAAAATGTGACACAGAGTTGTAACCATCAAAAAAAGATAATAATGATAGAGGACCATACTCAAGGACCATTTCTTAAAAACTGCCCCCAATATGTATATAGTTAATAGTTATTTGTTTTTTCAGTTGTAATGCTGAAATATATTAAAGTGCATCATTAACAATTTTACCCTATACTTGTCTAGGAGTGTAAATCCTAGCTTGTCATCTCCTGAGAGTGGATATGAGGATGAGAAATCAAAAAGAGGGTGATACGTTTTGTGGCACTTTTGAGAAGAGAGGAAGATGAAAAGAAATGTATATACACAAAAATGTATTTGGGGAAATTTAGAAAAAATTGTGAGAATAACATTTTAGTGCAAATAATGCTTTACCAAAAATAACATAGGTTCCGTAAAATGGTGGTTGAAGCTGTTTTGTAGCATAAGAATTAAGGATTAAAAGTACCAAAAGGTTTTCAGCTTCAGACCGATGAAGCTGTTTGGATGAACAGCGAAACGTTTCTATCTCTCAAAAAAGAAGTCCAGTAGCTATGACTCAACTCCCAGATAAACGCACCTGGATGACTGAGAATCTTCACAGACGTTTTTCAGCCAATCTTTCTATTTTTTGTGATAGGTCCATGTCCTTTGCTTCCCTTAAAGGGAAGGGAAGGTTGCAAAGCCTGGACAAAACAAGTTTATGCAAATTGTAAAAAGGATTTTTTTTACTTATTTCCCAGAAGTGAAGAACATGTCTTGGGAGCTGAAATCAATGAGCACTAAATGGGCACATTTCTTCACTAAGAAATTAGTGAGCATTCTTCCCATCTCCGTTCTCCCAAAATATTGACCAAAATCCAGTTCTGCCACTATGTGGATGAAACTTAAGGTTGTGCTTGCTGTAGTTCCACAATGGTAGAGTGGAACTACAGTGGTAGAGTGCGCTCTTCAAACTGCCAGTGGATGACACTATTGGTCATGTTTTGATGGCTGGCATAATGCCTGGCATTAGAGATGGGCACGACTAGGGAAAATGACGTTTTCGAGTTGTCGTGTGTCGGAGGCAGCCCGTTTCGGCTCGTTTCCGTTTTTCACGAAACTTCGCAAAAATTAGTCGGTTCGTTTTTTCTTTTTTTGTTATCGTTAGTACTGGTTTTTTTTTGGGGGGGTAGCGGGCTCCTGGAGGCACCTCTGTGGGGTGGGTGCCTCCTCTGGCCCACTATAAAGGGAAAGTGGGCTCCTGGAGGCACCCGTGGGTGCCTCCTATCCTCACCCACTAGGAAGGGGCAGCAGCAGGCTCCAAGAGACCCCTCAACATGGGGGTCTCCCATCCTCACCTGCTGCTACTGCAAAATGGCATGCATAACCATATATGGATATGCATACCAGCCAGACAGTGAGACCTGGTCCACTGGTATGACCCTCCGTCAGGACTGGGTCGCACCTGCCATGTCCCACAAAGAAGGGAATCGTACTTGTGTGTAGTGCAATGCAAGTAGATCTGGCTTAGGGTTAGAGTGGGTTAGTGCAAGGGCTAGGGTTAGGCTAATGATGGGTAAGGTTACGGTGGGCTATTGGGTTGCACCTCTGGGTGCCTCTCTAACCCACTAAGAAGACAGTCTGTGACGTATGGGTAAGGAGTCAAGGATTGGGGTTAGGGGGTTAGGGGGCTAGGGCAGGTTTTAGGGGGCTTTTTGGCACATCCCAGAAGTCTCAGTGGCCAAGTGGCCATGCGATTGGTGGGATGGCTCCAAAAATTTGCATGGTCGTCCACTCCCACATGGCAGGCCAGGCCACTGGGCCAGCCCATCATAGTGCACTGCGCAGGTGTAAATAAAATAAAATAAAATAAAATCAATGGAGGACAGAGGAGGAGAGGAGAGACATTTTGTTGCAAGAAAAAACCCACTGCTACTGTGAAAAATCTGGCAGTTTATAAATTTCTGTGTGTGTCTGTTGTGCTTGTGTGTTTTTGGACCACGATTTCAAAAACAATATTACGTTCGCCGCCCCATTTTGGATCCCCCGCCCGCACTGCATGGCATGGCGAGTCTGGCTGCCCAGGACGGGGGGGAGGTGGGACCCCCCCTCCAGACCAGAAACCCCCCCTCTGGTAGGTGCCCTGCGCCCTTAGTCAAGAGCAGGCATTTTTCCGCCTGCTTTTTGGCCCGGGAATGGGTGGGGGGAGGAGTTTAAAAGTTTTTTCCTGTGCCGTCCGTGCTGCTTGCTTGCGCTTTAATTGCAGCGGCCGGCGGCGAGACTGGGCTTTTTGCTGGCTGCGAGCCTGCAGCAAGTCCCACCAGAGCAGCCCAGGACAGAGGGGGGGGGAGGCCGGGACCCCCCCTCCAGACCAGAAACCCCCCCTCCGGTAGGTGCCCTGCGCCCTTAGTCAAGCAGGCATTTTTCCGCCTGCTTTTTGGCCCGGGAATGGTTGGGGGGAGAGTTTAAAAGTTTTTTCCTGTGCCGTCTGTGCCGCTTGCTTGTGCTTTAATTGCGGCGGCCGGCGGCGAGACTGGGCTTTTTGCTGGCTGCGAGCCTGCGGCGAGTCCCACCAGAGCAGCCCAGGATGGGGGATGGGGGGGAGGCCGGGGACCTCCAGAAACAACCCCTCTGGTAGGTGCCCTGAGGCACGGCAGGCATTTTTCCGCCTGCTTTTTGGCCGGGAACCGGGTTTTTTAACTTTTAAAAACTTTTTTTCTGTGCCGCGTGGCATCGCGCGATCGCGCGATGCAAGTAACAAGCACGACAAATCAGACCAAAATTGTTCATTCGTCGGTTCGAGCTCGAAGTCTGGCGGAGTAATTCCCGTTACCGTTTCTGTAGAGTAACGGAACCGAGTAACGGAAACGGAAACGGGAATACCGCTAAGTCGTGCCCATCTCTACCTGGCATATATGCGCCAGCATTACTTTACATTAAAGTGGCATAAACAGGATACTAGCCATTATGTTTTAGGTTTCTTAATAAATGCAGATCATCCCAGTTTTGCCAGAATAACTAGAGATTTTGATCGGCAGCACACATCTATGTGTTATCCAAAGATAGAGATAATGTTTACTACCTGAGAATCTCTGACTCTGACCCCGTGTCCCCCTCTTTTTTACACAGTAAAATGAATGAATGCACACAATCACAGCAAATATTCCAAAGCAGATGATTTACTGCTTTGGAATATTGTAGTGGTTTCTCACTTCACAAAGAATAGTACTTTGGTGCAGCTCTGCAAAGAAATGATGTGCATAATTCAAAAGTTCCTCAGCATAAAGAGACACTAATTGATGTTACTGCTAAATTAGCACCAAATTCTCCTGGCAATACACGTTACAGCCACATGACTGCCGAAAGAATTCCTCCTGATGGATGAAGCAACTGAAAATACTCAAGGAAACAATAATGACTTGCCACCATTGTATGAAGCCTTGGCCAAGAATCACTGGAATTCCCTGTATCAGCTCTTTCTACAATCCTGTTTCTTAACAGGGGCAATTTGTTATGACAGTCTTCCTTATTCAGCAAGGCCACAAAGAATCAGTCATCTGTCAATAGGCATTCACACAATTACATACTAATACATTCACTGAAGGAAAACTGAATAGCACAGCTGAAAATTAATCTCCTAGAACTGGTTGCTTGATGTACTAACTGCACTGCTAGAAATCTCTCTCCTGGATATTTTAGGAGTGTGGGGTGAGATGTAGACTCATATTCTATGTATAAACAACCCCCCTCAAATGCAAGAGAGATTGCAAACCAGGATTAGACATATTGGTGTGAGCCATTTACAAGCATCCAGTTTTTATGCCACCACTAGTTTCCTGGTCATTTAAAGCAGATATGTGATTAGATTATTAGAAACAAACTCATTTTTATATTTCTTGATTTTGTGCAACCAGGCACAATTGAATTCTAATTTAACAGAGGAAGAATCCAAAGAGATGTTCCTTATCTCCTTTTGATAGATCATTCATTTGCTAATCACACACACACACACACACACACACACACACACACACAAATCACACAACTATCACTGCTACTACTAACACCAACAACAATAGAAGCAACTGGTTAAGCCATTCACAGAAACACTGGAAAGTCATCAAAGACCTCATGTGAAAATTATTTATTTATTTACTTACTTACTTATTTTGAATATTTTTACCCTGCCTTTCTCCTTTGAAAAGGAACCAAGGCGACTTATAATAATGATGGACAATATATGGCACGGAATATTTAAGTCATATTCAAGCTTAAGAACAGGCAATTAGAAAGGGAATCTCAGCTGTGGCTGCGTCCGCGACTGAGAGGCTTTGCAGCCCCAACCTGCAGCTGCAGCATGAATTACTGGGCCACAGACCTTTCTAAAAGGCTCAACACTGCTTCCTCACCCTCTTTTCCAAATCTTTGCAGTCATCCGCCCACCCGCCTCTAGTTGTTATGAGAATGAGATCAGGTGGTTGCTTCGGGGGTGGATGGAAATTTTTGACCACTACCCTGATTGACCCTTGGGTGTGTTTTCACCCATCCCATTCTCATTACAGAGTTAGGCAGGTTTTCACCTTCGCCAATCCCATTGCAACAGCAGGTCCTGCAAGGTGGCTGGTTTATCTGAGTTCCATGATACAGTCCCAGTAAGGGGACAGGGCAGCCTTGCAATTAAATAGCACAGAGTTTAGGTAAACCTTAGTTAAAATTAATAAGATAATTCTCTGTGTTAAAGTTCTCTGTGGTTGCCTTGGGGGAATCTAGTCTCCCTCAGTTGGAAAATGCACAGAATAAGAAAATTTGCACATTTTCAGGAGGAACTCACCAGAGTGATTTTGGCCTTGAGATCAAGGTGGTCAAGGACACAGCGTTACTTGCACTGTGGCAGCCCCCCTCGATTTATTTGAAGTATTCAATAAAGTTGTGGCCCATGTCAAACTCCATTCATTTGTGTCGACTAATTATTTTGGGTCCGGGGGTGCAAAGGCATCTTACAACATTTAAAGTAATATAACAAGGAATTCTCAGTTTGCAGCATTAGAAGTTATGAACAAAAGAATGATGTTAGAGATCTGGCATTTGTTTATGTTGAAAGAAAATATGATTCACAATTTTGAGCCATTTTTTAAAATTAAAATATTGAAACTGGAGTTTTGCAGTCTTTTGGCTAATTCTTCTGCTTCTCCCCCCTGAGCTGGGCAAAGGATTTCACTGGTATGTATGTCAACAACCATGAATTCAGAAGGGGCTACATTGCTCCCAATTTCAGGAACATAATCTGCAAAGGTGAAATATTATGTGCACAAATTAAGGAGGAAAACTGTAAAAGGGGTTAGCATAAAATTAATTAGACCTAACTTTCTGGAATTTGAAAGGAATAGTCTTCCCCAAGAAGCTGACCATGCATTCGAATGCCATACATTTCCATGAAAAGAAACAGAAATTTGCAGCTATATTATTTTGCCAATGCAAATCAGTAGTAGGTGTAAAGTTTCAGATTTCCAGAATTTGATTCAGATTCAGGTTCCAGCCCAAATCAGATTGCATCAGGTCACACTTAGACCTGAGCCCAGTCAAGTTTTAGTCAGAGCCAAGTCAAGGAACTTTTGCACAACCTTAACTGGATTGAATGAAACGGTTTCAGTGATTGCAGTATCTAACAAAGTAAGGACCAGAGAACTGGTGGTGTATTTTGCTGTCCGAATAATTGGAATTGGAATTCTCTGCCCATCTCCTTTCTCAGTGACACCTAATTCATTGTTTCAGAAAGATCTATCACAATCTAGGGTAGGTTTCAAGGGTACACAGAAGCAGAAGGATCCTGTGCAAATGCATCATATGATTCTGATGTGAGTCATTAAGGTATCACACAAAGGAAATATTCTGATAAAGTACAAAAGATGGCTTGGGTGAGTAGATTTAATTGTTAATTACAGATCTGTTTTTGGAATAACTCTTAAGTGCCAATTTGACGTGATGAACTGATCTAGGATGATCAGCCTATCTTGTGAAGATCTTCTGAGTACTTTATACAAATTCTATCAACAGTTAAAACTTCTGAAAATGATTTGTGATGATCATTGCATGAAAAATATATCTGTGAACATGATCAAGTAAAAAAGGACAGGAGCATTGACACTATATCAAGAGGGAATGGTGTCATGGTTATTGTGTGGAATTATTTAAAAAGTGCTGGGATCTTTTCTCAAAGATATTCTTCATGAGCTTAGTCCTTGGAAATCAATTCCATCCATTTTGTCTGAAAGCTTGACACCAATTCTTTGGAAGGCTTTCCTGGAAATATATAAAAGGCAGTAATGGTGCCAAATGCATTGATGTGAGTTACTGCCAACAATGCTAATGTAGAGGTGCCAGCTCTGCAGTAAAAGCAGCTGCAAAGATATATGGCACATAACATAGTGCCAGCACAACCTGATTACCATTTCCTGTAAAATTCTCATGATGGTAATATACAGCAATATATAACAAAGACACATGGACAACCAATGAGCAGTGGAACCCTGCCTATGTACCAGGAGTGGCAGATTGTTGTTCATTTAAGAATTCCTTATTATTATTATTATTTCAAATAGTGTGTAATTCATGGGCAAAGAGACAAACTCATATGTACCCCAAAAGAAAAAAAGCAAACTCTTTAACTAACAACTAGCTGCTTCTAGTGACATGATTCCTGCTATGTATGTAGGGCTTTAGAATATGATACTGGCCTGTATATAACAAACTATTATTGTGAGTAGAGATGGGCACGAAACCAAAACATTGTGTTTCGGTTTTTCGGTTGTCGTTGAGAGGTCTGTTTCGGTTCGTTTCCATTTGTTGTGAATTTTTGGAAAAATTTTGTTACTGTTTTTTGTTTTTTCATTTGTCATTTCTACCCGCTTTTTGCACGATTTTTAAAGCATTTCCTTGTGCAGGCATCCCCCAACGCCCCAGACCAGAGGGAAAACACTAAAAAAAAAAAAAAATGGATGCTGGCAGAGACACAGTATAGACTAGGTATGCAGGGAGGCTGCAAAGGCAGTGGTGGAAGTTGCCCCGGGTGCAGCAAGGCAGCCACAGAGTGACTGCACTGCGGGGCAGGGGAGGGTACTCACCGAGAGGTACGCAGCACGCACACACACAGGGAGGCTGCAGGACTGAAGCTAGAGTCACAGAGACAGCAATCCCACCCTAACTCCCACCAGAGACTGCAAGGAAGACGGGGGCTGCCAGAGCTTTTTATGCCCTCTTTGGCCGCCAGACCTGCCCGCCCAGTCTGCAACCTGGGCATGCTATTGGTTGAACATGATCCCATCACATGGCTTGCCTCCATTTTATGGCTGGTGGTGACATCCATTTTGAAGGGAAAAGAAAAATACATCACGATGGGAGAAGACAAAAACAAATGTTTTAAGGACCCCAACCCCCCTGGTAGGTATTATCAGACAATATAAATAATTATTGCTGCATTTTTACGCATGTCCAGGGTGTTTTTTAACATTTAAAACAGCTCATTTCATTGTGTGTCACTATTAACGGAAACGAAATGTAACGACCACAATTTTTGTGGTTCTGTTCGTTTCGTTGCATTTTCATCACAATTTTCATTTGTCGTTTCGTTATGTAATGGAAATGACAAATGGTAACGAAAACGAAAAAATGTTCGTTCTGTGCCCATCTCTAATTGTGAGCTAAAATCTGTTACTCTACTCTGAATAAGTGTTTCATGAAGACTTTCCTGGCTAAACAATGATACTCACAAATGAAGCTTATGCTCACTTCAGTGACCAGTCAAATCAAGCTAATTTCCAAACTACAGGTGTCAAAAGCTTCTGCTGTGTCACTTATGTACCATTTGGTCCACAGTGTAGGGATTACTTAAGTGAAGAGTGAACTGCTTCATTGTGTGTAGTGATTTCATTGTTTCTGTCATGTTCTAGAAGCAACTTGAATTCAGTTATCAAAATATAATAGATGTTTATGTGAGGATGTGAAAGAAAAGAAGGTCTTTGTAGGGACTGCAGTACAAAATCTGGTGTAATGTATCACAAGTAACATGTGGAAATATGCATCAGCATTGGGGGCTAAGCTGTAGTATACATCATGTGATATCAAAGTATAAGCCAAAGATGCATTAATGCAAGAAATGGTATTCAAATGGGGGTGGTATTGTTGGGCTGGAACTCCTGATACAGTGGTACCTCTACTTACAAATGGCTCTAATTAAGAGCAATTCGATTTAAGAACAGAAAACCATTGGCATTAGAGATGGTCAGGAATAAAAAAAATGGCATTTCGGTTTTCCGTTTGTCATTGAGAGGTCCGTTTTGGTTTGTTTCTGTTTTTCGTGAATTTTTGGGAAAAAATCATTTTCGTTTTTCATTTTTTCATTTTTAATTTCTACCCACTTTTGCACGATTTTTAAAGCATTTCTGTGCAGGGGCGTCCCCCAGACCAGAGGGAAAACACTAAAACTATTGATGCTGGCAGAAACACATTATAGCCTAGGTATGCAGGGAGGCTGCAAAGGCAGCAGCGGGCGTTGCCCAGGGTGCAAGGCAGCTGCAGAGTGACTGCACTGCAGGGCAGGGGAGGGTACTCACCAAGAGGTACGCACGCACACACACAGGGAGGCTGCAGGACTGAAGCTAGAGTCGCAGAGACAGCAATTCCACCCTAACTCCCACCGGGGACTGCAAGGAGGATGGGGGCTGCCAGAGCTTTTTATGCCCTCTGTGGCTGCCAGACCTGCCCAGTCTGCAACCTGGGCATGCTATTGGTTGAAGTTGTCCAAGAATTTACATGATCCCATCACATGGCTTGCCTCCATGTTGTAGCTGGAGTGGCGACATCCATTTTGTCATCCTTAAAGTGAAAAGAAAAATACATTGCGATGGGAGAAGACAAAAACAAACGTTTTAAGGACCCCAACCCCCTGGTAGGTAATAATTTCAAATAATTATCGCATTATCGCTGCATTTTTATGGATGTCCTGGGCGTTTTAATACCCAAGAAATCAATATTAGGCATCTGGGAGCCATTTTGGGTCGATGTTCCCTAACTCCCCTTAAAGGAAAAAAATACAGCGATCTGAGAAAAGACATAAATGCACGTTTTAAGGACCCCACCCCACCCCAGTAGGTATTATCAGACAGTATAAATAATTATTGCTGTGTTTTTATGGATGTCCAGGGCGTTTTTTAACATTTAAATCAGCTCATTTCATTGCACACCGCCATTAATGAAAATGAAACGTAATGAACACAATTTTCTTGGTTCTGTTCATTTTGTTCCATTTTCATCACAATTTTCGTTTGTCGTTTTGTTACGTAACAAAACTAATAATGAATAACGGAAATGAAAAAATGTTTGTTTCCTGCCCATCTCTAATTGGCATTTAAACTGCTACCTTACAAATTTCAAATGTGGTCTGCTCTTCTTACATTTTTATTTTTTTCAATTTTTTGATTTATTATTTTTTGGTTTTTTTTTAGATATGGCTGCTCTACTTACAAGTTGTTCGACTTATGAGCATGCATTCAGAATGGATTAAACTTGTACGTAGGTGTGCCACTGTATTTCTTCCCTTTGCCTATGTTGGCTGAAGTTCCTGGGAGCATCCATCCATTGACTTCCCCAAGACTGCACTTTCCCTGCTCTTAGTTTAATTGCTCCATTTAATTGTAGTCCTTTGCAAGCAACCACCACTTTGACAAGTTACTATTTCTAATTACATTTTGAATCCCCTAAGAAGCATCATGTAGCATTGACTTCAGTTCAGAAAAGTCATCTGATGTAATTATGTATCCTTTACCAGCCAAATTCAGTTTTACTGCTTCTTCAGCATAGAGAGGACTGGGCAGTGTCTGCCAGCCCTGTGGCTGTTAATAAGTTTTAAAAGGCCATGGCCACCAGAATTTGCCACTACAAATGGGATTGGATACATCAAGATTGAAAACTAGTCCTTTGTGAACAATCATCAGGGCCCTTTTTCTGGATGCGGAAATCTATCTGTTTCAATTTCTCCAACATTTGATTTGTTTTTAAAACTGTAGCTTTTTGTCGCCCCAATTATGGAATAATTTGCAGTGTTTGTAAGTACTTCCATTAACCAATAAACAGAAACTGAATTCTACCCCATTTCGTGTCCTGTGCAACTCCTATTCTTTTCAAGAGCCTTTCTCAGAGTATTGTACACTTAGGCGGCTTTCACACGACCCCTAAAATCCACTGGCAACTTAAATTCAGACCCCCCCCAACCAGAGATCATGTGGTGTTTGTTCTGCTTGCTGTGTTCTCACCCTCCCACACTCTGATTCTATTGCTTCTGTCTGCTGTGAGGGGAGGGAGAAAAAAATACAGGCTCACCTCCACCTGCCATTGGCAGCAGGTAGTTGTAGTAGGACAGGAAGCCCGATAGGGATTCCTGTCTGTTAAAAGGTGGGACAACAAAAACAAACAGAAGGCAGAGGAGAGCCAGGCATTCACAACTTTAAAATCCGCATTGGAAAATTTTTTACCTCCTTGGGACCAGGTACTTGTAAAATGCGCTGGGGCGCACTTAAGTGGGCGTGGCCGTACTGTTTTTTTAAAGTCCGCTGCTGGTGGGAAAACAATTTTAGGCTCTGCATCTGTGAGCATTTTGCAGCAGATTTTAGGGGTTGTGTGAAAGCACTTTTAGTTCTTTATATTCCTTGGGTTTTATTTAAGTATCCTTGCAGCCTGATCCTAAGGACTTCTGGCAGGTGAATATCCTAATCTCATGTTATGGCTGTTAAGGACCATTTGAAGTACATTAGACTATGTGCTAGAGTCATGCTCAAGGCCATCTTGGACTGCCACATTTGTTCAGATTAATCCCCTATCTATTGCTGTACACTACCTTTAAAGATATATGTATATGATCAGGGTGAGAGAAGAGCTAAAGTCAGCTGACATGCACAGCAGCTTCACTGCTCTGATCCATTCGTTTCTTTACTCTTAGCATGTGGACACTATTCAGCCACTGATGCCTCCCCACTAGAGATGGGCACGACTCAGAAAAAAATTTCATTTTCGTTTTCATTTTCAGCTAGGGGTCCGTTTCGTTTCGTTTCCGTTTTCGTGAGCTAATTTTCAAAATTTTTCGTTTTCGTTTTGTTACGTAATGAAAACGAAAAACGAAAACAAAAATGAAAATTTTTTCGTTTCTCCCCATTTAGCTCCATTGAGTGCTTTTCCAGTAACGAAAAACGAAAACTGTCTCAAAATTAGTCGTTTCGTTTCCATTTTTGGTCCATTTTTGAACCGTTTTTCGTTTTTCGTTTTGTTACGTAACGAAAACGAAAAACAAAAACGAAAATGAAAATTGCGCTAAGTCGTGCCCATCTCTACTCCCCACACAATCACTGTCTTGAATATGCTGTGCATCTTATATTCTATGTTTGCCAAGTGCTTCATTTCAACAAAGAGATGCCACATCTCAGGCACCACTCGACAATTCTCAAATCCCTCTGCTAATCCCTAGAATGTATCTTACTTTACAAAATGTATGCTATTTTACAGTATTATATTTGCAAGGTTGTCTTGACTTGAAAGTGCCTCTGGTTTGAACCTGAGTTCTTTTGAAGTCCACTTTCAAGTCCAAGAACTGCCAGAGGAAAGATCAGAGGCCTTGAAATGGCCAGGGATTTTGGAAAGTCTTCAAGCCCTAGCCCTGAGTTGCAAGCCTTGAGTCCAAGTAATTTGTCCGACCCACCCCCTGCTTGGAACTCAAGACTTAGACCCAAAAACTCAGACTGTGCATGTGCCACCTAGATGATAGGCCAGTGCATGCAGAGACAGTGGGCTTCAAACGGAAGCCAGGTGGGCCCATGCAGTGCACTTCACCACCCTGAGTTCCGTTTCGGAAGATAGGGCGGTAAATAAATAAATAAATAAATAAATAAATAAATAAATAAATAAATATGGATGGAAGCATCAACTGGTTTCAGAAGGAAGAACTGGACCTGCTGCCACTGAAAGTCATGGCAAGGGCAGGTAGGGAGGACCATTCCTAATAAGGACTTGAGACATGTTCCGAGTTGTGAATGGAGTCTTTTTAAAAAGTTGGATTCAACAGTGAGTTGTAACTTGTTGATCCCATACCTGGGAATTACCTGTCAGCACTTTCTATCAGGAAAACATACTAAGCAGATCCACAGGGTGCCTGGTCACATCTTTCATAACTTGGCAAAATGTATTATATTTTATTTACCACATCCAGAATTTTCCAGTATTTTGGAAGCTGTGGGAAAACCAACTTTTTCTGTCTCTGTGATACAACGTAAGATAATTTTGTGGACACCAATAGCATTTGGGCGTGCTTGATCTGAAGTTTGAGCAGTGGACTCTGTATATTTTTCAGCTGAAACTCTGTTTTAATCTGTGGCTCCCTGCTCTGGAAGTGTCATACAATGGCAATAAGCCTCCAGATGCTGTCTTCACAAGAAAAGGAAACGTGGGTATATATTGTATCCCCAGAACTTCTTTCTCTTCGGAAAAAGTGGAGGAGATTTGACTCTAAGCTGCAGTATTTAAGTCCTGACATTTAAAACAATTGCTAGAATTGAATCCTGGCATTTGTCTTGATTATGAAATGTATGACAACAAGAAAAGGGTTATACAAAGCAGCTAAGACCATGGACATGAACATAGATAAGATATCCTGTCTTGCACCTGTCCTCTGCTCCCCTATGCTCATAGCCCTGAAATCCATGTTTTGGAATACTTTCAAAAATGTTGGACTTTTGAATCAGAACAACTTGAATTGCACAGGTGATACATTAAAATTAAATATCCTGTTTTAAACTCATATGCAGCATGATTTGGGCTATAAGGGGAATGATGTCATTTTATATCATATTATCTAATGTCGATTATAGTTATATAATTTATAGTGCTGAATCATCCCCATAATACATATGGATATGATGGAAAGTACATCACTCAGTAATAGATTAAGTTGATTGGTTTTGTTGGCAGATGTGAGAGAGCATCATTGCTCATTATATAGTAGGCTTAATTGGTTTTCTCCTGAATTACGTAGACAATATTCTCTTAATCTGTTCACACAGAGGGTACTTAAATTCAAAATCCCTGAATTATTGTTTAATTGTTAGCATTTTTCAGATCGCAGTTTTGCTTTGGGATTGATTTATAAACAGAGAAAAATGGCTTGTCCTTTTGAAAAATACTGTTAAGGGCCATAAACATTGTTTGGGATATAGTCAACAATACCATAATTTTCTCTTTGGAATCTGTTAAAGAAGCAAAAATATATGAAATGTATAGGAAAACAGTACATCCTCTCATTCATATCCTTCAACAAAAAGGTTACCTGAAAAATAACATCAAAAACTCTCTGTATTTTAAGATCCTGAGCTTAATGGCACGGTACCCTGCCTATCCTGTTTGTGTTACACATGATGATTAATCCACCAAAATAGTACAGCTGATGCTCAGATAAGTGGGAGCAGTTCTTATACTGTATGTTCCATCAGCATTATCCTTTATAGCCATTACTGAGGAATTAGGAGACTTGCAGTCCACCAGCATCTGGAGAGTTACAAGATGGCCACCCCAGATGAAAACTATAGGAATATAGGAATATAGGAATCTTTATTGTCATTGCTCCCTTGCAGGAACAATGGAATTTTGTGGTTGCTATATAAAAACTCATTTAAAACATTTCACATAGATTTAAAAACAGGTACAACACATAATATGACATATAAAATGACTAAAATATGACATATAAAATAAGCTGACTTCAAAGTCCAAGATTTCCATTTAAGGCCAATATTGCTCTAAAAAAGAAGCTATTTTTGAGACAGTTTGTTCTTGCCCTCAGTACTCTATATCTCCGTCCCGATGGCAGCAACTCGAAGAGGCGATGACCAGGATGTGATGGATCTCTTAATATATCTAATGCTTTACAGTGGCACCTGGTAGTATAAATTTGTTCTAGGGTGGGGAGTGAACAGCCCACAATACTCTCTGCAATTCTTATGATTCTGTGCAACACTGTCTTATCATGGTGGGTACAACTTCCATACCACACACATAACCCATAAGTAAGCACACTCTCAATTGCACAATGATAGAAGGCCAGCAGCAGCTTTTGTGGAAGATGGTTTTTCCTTAAAGTTCTCAAGAAAAATAGCCTCTGCTGAGCCTTCTTTGCAAGCCCCTTTGTGTTGACACTCCAGGACAGATCCTCCTGTAACTCAATGCCCAAAAATCTAAAACCTGTAACCCTCTCCACAGCAGTCCCATCAATCATCAGTGGTTGAATATCAGTTTTCTGCCTCCTAAAGTCTACCACAAGCTCCTTTGCCGGGCCAGGTTGAAAGAAAGAGGCGACACACGTTCCGCTTGGGTTAAATAAGGGCCACAACTTTATTAACTACAGTAACGAATTTTAAATTACTTATCAATGAACAATAACTTTAGGAGGGCCTGAGCCGTAGCACATCATCAAAATGGTAACAACAAATTGATTAGGTCCCGTTACTCCACCAATTTCCTGCGGGCCGTTGAACTGCCGCAGTGAGTATGCCAATGAGATCTTTTGGCATCAACACTTGATTAAAGCAGCCCTCCTAGGGTTTTGGGTTATTATTATTATTTGCTCCCTAACTAAATCCTATTGGGTTATTAATGGAAGGCTGCCGAAGACGTGAAGATGTAATTAGATTCGGGACCTAAATGGTTAACTTTTTATGCACTACCCGCCAGTTGTGACCAGGGTTATTACCTACAACACCCACCGCCAATATGTGAATGGTGGGATGGGCGAAAAAACACCACCGCTCAAGGCCAATCAGAGAAATGGTCAAAAATTCCCATCCGGCCCCGAAGCGACCAGCAAAGCATCATCAGCACATCATAAACAGTGGCGGGAGGGTGGGGAAACCGGCGATTGCGGAGGCAGGCTATGGGGAGCGCGCCGAGGACTTATAAAGGGCGCGCTCCCCTGCCGTAGGCTACGCCAATAGCGGAGCCAATAGCCGCCTCCCTCAACCGGCCGGCAAAGGTGCCCCTGCTCGGCACGAGGCTGGGTGGAGCAGCCATTGTTTTCTTTATATTTAGGTGCAAGTTATTTATTCTGCACCACTTGGTCAACCTCTCCACTTCATCTCTGTAAGCGATCTCACTCTCCTTGCCAGAGATGAGCCCAATCACAGTTGTGTCATCTGCGAACTTAATGATCCTATTGCTAGGATAGGCAGAGACACAATCAAATGTGTAAAGAATATAAAGGAGTGGGCTAAGTACACACCCCTGTGGTGTTCCAATGTTGGTACTAAGAGTATTAGAGGTGTAAGGGCCCAACCGGACCCTCTGAGAACGTTCTGGCAGAAAATCCAAGATCCACCCACAAAGTGATGGTGGAAACCCTAGACCTTCCAGTTTAGAGATCAAACGTTGTGGAAGAATGGTGTTAAAAGCCGAGCTAAAATCCACAAAGAGCAATCTAGCATAGCCCCCCCTCTGCTCCAGATGTTCATAAACAGCATGAAGCGCACACGCCACAGCATCCTCTGTTGATCTCTTCTTTTTATAGGCGAATTGGAATGCATCCAGTCCCTCTGGTAAACAGGCAATAACATAGTTCCGTACCAACTTTTCAAAGCACTTCATGATTACAGATGTAAGTGCTACTGGACGAAAGTCATTCAAGTTTTCTGGATTTGGTTTTTTTGGTATCGGAATGTCCTGCAATGAAGAACTTTCCACCCAAATAAGATGCCTGGAGTCTGCTCATGGTGACACATGTGCCTCCATCAAAATGCTACTGTTGCGATTAGAGATGGGCACGACTTAGCGGTATTTTCATTTTCGTTTTTGTTTTTTCATTTTTGTTACGTAACGAAACGAAAACGAAAAACGGTTCAAAAATGGACCGAAAACGGAAACGAAACAACTAATTTTGAGCCAATTTTCGTTTTTCATTACTGGAAAAACACATAATGGAGCTAAATGGGGAGAAACGAAAAATTTTTCGTTTTCATTTTTGTTTTTTCGTTTTCATTACGTAACAAAACGAAAACGAAAAATTTTGAAATTAGCTCATGAAAACGGAAACGAAACGAAACGGACCCTAGCCGAAAACGAAAACGAAAACGAAAAATTTTTTCTGAGTCGTGCCCATCTCTAGTTGCGATGCAGCGTGTACATGGTTTTGGTCCTTGCTTTCCTAACAGCCTCTGAGATATCCAGTAAAATATTCATCTCCTAGCTCAGGCATGTTGGCCAAGAGTAATGGCTATTTTGGCCTACAGAGCTGGAACCACTCTATGACCAACTACAGTGGACATTTCAGGCCACAGGGTGTAGCTGCAATAGCACATTTTATGCCTACGGTCACTCCTATCCATAGCAGCTGCTCTGAGGCTCCAAAGAATTAGAAGCAGTGGAAATGCCTTTCCTGAAGGACAAGGAGGAAGAGAAGGTCAGTGTCAGTACTTCCAACCCTAACACTGAAGGGGTACATCATTGGCATTGGCTGTCAAAGGCTGCCTCTAGTTAGCCAGGTAGTTCTCCAGTACCTAAATAGCCAGGTCCTACAGGAACAGTGGCTACAAAAGAAATAATCTGTGCTACAACTGAGGTACACTGGCACCTCAACTTATGAGCAGCTCTACTTATGAGCAATTTGTCACGATATGCACACTCTTAAGCTAGCAGAGTTCCAGTTGAAAACCCCAGAGAAACAAAACGACTCAACACAGCCAAGTTATAAGTAAAAAAATGATCTTAATGTATTAAGGAGTTTAGGCACTCATTGGCAAACAACATAAACACACAGCATAGCAGCATAGCATAATATACAGATAAATGCACAGAACATACATAGAGGCATAACTTGACTTACAACAGATCTAGCAGAGTAACAGCGTAACAGGGTAAGCAAAGTGAGCAGAGTGACCTGACATAGTATCAGAGTTAACGGACCTACATCAGGCAAAGTCTTACTCTCAGCTACTTCTTGATATACTATCTTTCAACCAATCAAGTTGCACCACATTATTAGCTAATTACTTTTATTTCAGCTGAATTATATCTTGAGCTTTACATTGTGACTCTTCACAGACATAGTCAGTTACAAAACTTACATACAATATTAAATTTTAACACAAATACAAATTGTATTGGAAACATATCTTGACACAATTCGACTTACGAGTGGCAAATTGTTGGCTGCCACCTTACAAATGTTAGATAGGGTTTCCCCTACCTATGAATGACAGCTGACTTTGACAGGTCCGACCTGACTTTGACAGGTCCGACCTGTCAAAGTCATCTGTATAGCTGTCACCTCCTCCTTCTTGGTTCCTTTGATCTCTGCAAAAGAGATCAAAGCAACCAAAAAAGAGGAGGAGGTGGCCATTGCACCTCACTTCCAAACCGCCCGAGCTGAGTTGGGACAGGTGCATGCTAGTGGATGGTCTCGTCCATAGGGATGGTCTCGTTTCTACTACAGATGTCTGGAAAGCATGTGCTGGTTCTGATTATATATATGTATGTATTTAGAATCATTTGTAGATCAGCTTTCTCATGGTGAGAAGACTTAGGGCAGCACACAGTTAAATTAAGTAATGCTAAAAGTACAGTGAATTCCAGATTATAACTCAATTAAACATGCAATAATAATTTAAAATCCATTAATTAATTGAAATAATTTAAATCTCTAAAAGCAGCATTAGAGGGACAAAAAAGACCATTCAGGGAGTGAGTCTTAGCTATTCAAACACTGTCTGAAGAAGGTCTTCAACTATCAGTGAAAGAATACAAGGAGGAGGAGCCAACCTAACCACCTAAGGGAACATTCACATAGAAGGCCCTCTCTTGTGTTTCCACCAGAAGTGCCTGTGATAGCAGTAGAACCAAGAAAAGAGCCATCCCGCCTGCAAATAAGGGCTAGGATATCTCATATGGGGAGATGTGGTCCTTCAGATAGTCTGGCGTTATAGGTCATAGCCACCACTTTGAACTGGACCCCGGAAATGAACTGCTGGCCAGTGCTGTTGTAGCAGGGCATTATATGCTCCTTATAGCTAACCATGGCCAGCAGTCTAACAACAGAAGTTTCCAAAGATGTCTTTTAAAGCAGCCCCAAGTGTATCATATTGCAACAAGTAATGCATCAGTACTAATGGGGTGGTATATAAATCAGAGCAGTAATAAAATAAGAACATAATAACTAGAGATGGGCACAAAATGAATTTTTTTTCGTTTTGTAGTTTGTTATTTAGTTCGTTATGTAACAAAACGAATAACGATCCTAGGGGCAAATTTAACACGAACCAAACTGAACTGAGAAAAATTGGTTCAGTTAGGTTTGTTTCATTACTGGGGGGAGGGGGTGGAGATGTCTCCTACCTGGTGCTGGTCTGGAGGTCCAGTCTTCCTGGCTTCTGGGACAGCGACCAGGAAAATTCCAGGAAAAAAAAGCCGATGGTCACACTATAGCTGTAGCGTGGCCATGTGGTCGGCACAGTTAAAAAAAAAAAAAGGAGTGCTGACCAGGCCCCAAGGGTGGCTTGGTTGGCACCCTAAAATAAAAATAAATAATAAAAAACCCAGCACTGACTGGGCGCTATGGGCCACGTGGCCGGCACTGAAAGGAAAAAACAAAAAACAAAACAAAAAAAGCCTGGAGCCTGAACCCAGAAGTGGGGGGATCGGGAGGTCTGATAAGAGCAATATGCCGTCCCCCCAGCTGTGGGTGGCGGGGATGGAGAAGCATGTGGGGCTGTGGCGGCAGGGCGGCAGGGCTGGCCCAGCGGCTGGTTCCAGGGGAAGCCTGTCTGGACATGTGTGCCTTAGGAAGTGAGCCCAGCGAGCGAGGGAAGGGCCAGCGCCACCCTGATCACCCTTCCTCCTACTACTACTCGGCGGATCCATCTTTGCGCCAGAGATGTGGAGCTGAGCAGGCGCAGGCCAAGCTGGCAATTAGCCAGCCAGCCAGCCGTTCAGCCATTCAGCCTTTCAGCCAGTCAGCCCACCTCCCCAGGCAGGGCCTCGCCGCCTCCGCCTCCTCCTGTGCTGCCACCGCCCCAGCTCCTCCTGGCCCGGTGATCATGGCCAAGAAAAGGAACAGAACAACTGCGGTAAGTCTCCCCTCGGTGGCCAGCCTGGCCCCAGCCCGGGCAACTGATGCTGCTGCGTCTCCGCTGCCATGATCGGGTGGGTGGGTGGGTTGGGGACGGACCACTGGCCTCCCCACCCCGACCCCACTGTAGACCCGCTGGATCCATCCACCCTCCCATTGCACCAGCCACCCCCTTGGTGCGATCCCCATAACCGGATGAGTGGGGGGTCATTTACATCTTGTTTGGGGAGGCTTTTCAACCCCCCTCCAGACTGCTGCCCACCTGCCTCCCTCCCGCGGCCTGTTATCTCACCTCAACCTTGCACGCGGAAATGTTTTAAATTGTGCAAAGCGGGTAAAACTGAATAATGAATTAACGAACTAATGAGATGATTTTTTTTTTTGTCTTTGCAAAAATTCATATATAAAAAAAAGAAACGAACCGGACCTCTCAATGAAATGAAATGAAATGAAACATCATTTTTTTATTCATGCCAGTCTCTAATAATAACATAAGAAGAGCCACACTAATTCTTTTGCCACATTAATTCTTTTCCCCTGAGGAAAGTCAGCCTCAGCCATTTTGAGCCTGGGTGTGATCCCAAGCAGATCAGCTGCTGAGAGATCAAAACGAACAGGAGGAAGTTAGTGCTGGTAAGTTTTTGGGGTGCTAGCAGTTGGACTAGTCTGCTTTAGAGGCATTGCTGCTGCTGCTGCTGCTGCTGCTTATTATTATTATTATTATTATTATTATTATTATTATTATTATTATTATTATTATTATTATTATTATTATTATTATTATTATTATTCATCAACAACAACAACAACAACAACAAACAAAAACAACAACAACAAGAGGGGGAAAGGTGATAGAGGAAAACCATAAGGGCTCTGGCATAGAGTGCAGCCTGTGAGGGAAAGTGTAAACTTAAAGGGAATGGGTTCTTCACTGGGGGGCTTCCTAGGAGAGATGTTGAGATGTGAAGGGAGGGTCATTTCCAGACCTCAGAAAAAGTAAAATTAAACTCAAGGTGTACTAGTGACAGTTTTTCCTTCTCATTTTTAATTTGGTACAGGCAGAATTATAGTCCCCCTTCCATAATTACCATATTTTCCCATCTCTAAAACACCCCCATGTATAAGATGACCGACACTTTTCCAACCCAAAATTACAGTTTCAAAACCTCTCCTCAACTTACTTCCATGTATAAAATGATCCTTAATTGTTAGTCTAACAATTTTGAACAAAAATATAGTTTTCTACATGGAAACATACTGTATGTTATAAAATATATTATGTAATATTAATTAAACACTGATATTAATAGGGTAGAATTATATTCAAATATATATTAGAATAGAATTCTACCCTACATAATGCATTTTCTTTACCTGGTTAACATGCCTTTTTATGAACATGTGGTAGGTGGGACACAGGTTAATTGACTATTACAAAAGGGATTGTGACTCAAAAAAAGCTGGGAAACACAGATTTATAACAAGAGATGGGCACAAAATGATTTTTGTTTCATTTTTTGTTCTTTATTTCATTCCCCAATGAATTGAAAAATGAAATGGCCCATCAAAGAAAACCAAATGAAACAAAATGAAAATTTTCAGTTTGTTTCATTTCGTTTTTCATTTCCCCCCCCAAATCTGGCATCTTCCCCTACCTGAGGCCGGGGAAGCCTCCTGCAGCCTGGTGTGGCTCACGCTGCCACCAACCTCTCATGGGGATGGCTTCTGAGGCAGAGGGGAGGCCTTCCGCCACCTGGCACAGCTGCTACTGGCAATGGGCCCCCATGGGGAGGGCTTCTGAGGTGGCAGGGGGGCTTCTCATTGCCCAGTGCAGCCACTGCTACCAATGAGCCCCCATGGGGAGGAGTCTAAGGTGGTGGGGAGGCGTTGTTTAAAAAAAAATAGTGCCGATCGGCTGGGCCCACGCTACAGCTGATCAGCACTTGTTTTGTTTTGTTTTAAAAAAAACTGATTGGCTGGGCTGGTTGGCTGTAAAAAGCTGGAAAAAAAGAGGAAAAAATGAAAGGAAACGAAAAACAAAATGGGTAGGAAACAAAACGAAATGAAAAATGAAAAGAAACACCATTTTGGCATTTCATGAACATCTCTATTTATAACAAATAAATCAGCCATAGTGCCATTGTTCTAGTTGTTGAAGTTTAAAAGTTTTTTTTTTCTATATATTAGAATGTATTTTTTTGGGGGGGTGATCATGGTGAAAAAGAAGTTTCAAATCTTACTGAAATATACTATATCTGATAGCTGATGAGGAACTTGAAGGTATGATTTTATGGAATGGCGATTGAAAAAAAGTATTGGTTCAGGACGAATAGCATTAATACCCTGGAATTACTCAAAATAACCATGGTAACAAGCTCTGCAGTAATAGCAGTTACTCATATTTCCATAGAAACAGGGTTTTAAAAGTGGAAATTACCTTACATTTATTTCTGTTGCTTCCAGTGACAAAAGCATAATGTGCGTTTTCCTCCACAAAATATACACATATTTTGGCTACCAAACTGTCTAAAAGTTATTCAGAATTATCAAAATGTATTATAAAGTACAGGTTGCTTCTTTGTTGCTTGTTATTTGTCAGCTGAAGAAAAGAATATATCAAGTGACAATTTTATTTTTAAATGAAATTTACTAGGAACTATTGCCATTAAACAAGAAAACATAGGTAGATTTTATTTTATTTTCTTCTGATGATTCCCCCCCTATGGGGGCTCAGTGGTCTTTCATCCATCTGGCAGGCCGTTCTTTCTAAGGGAAAGCAGGGGTGGGGATTTGGAAAAGTGGGGGATAGAAAAAACAAGGACCTTGGAGAGATGTTGGACAGTCATAGGGCCTTTTTACACAACCCCTAAGATCCGCTGGTCCCTTAAATTCGGACCAGAGATCTTGGGGGTTCATTGTTCTTCCTTCCTCCCCACGACTCCGCACTTCCTTGCTTCTGTCTGCATGAGGGGAGAGAGAAAAAAGCCTTAAAAAGGGACAAAAGAAGAAAGCCTTACCTCCGGTGCCGGTGGAAGTTGCTCCGAGCCCCGGTCCGAGCCCCGGTTACTTCCTGGTTCCTCTTAAAGGGGCGGGAGGCAAAAACAACAACAACAACAAAAGAAGCGAGGAGAGCCCGGCAGATCCTCATAAAGGACTTGTCACCTTCTGAGAGCAGGTACTTGAAAGGTGCGCTGGGTCACGCTTAGGTGGGCGGGGTCACACTTAATTTTCTGTTAGCTCCGGAGCTGGTGGGGAAACATTTTTAAGCTCCAGAGCTTGCAGCCATTTGCTGCGGAGCTTAGGGGTTGTGTATAAACGCACATAGAATAATGACCATGGAAGGGAGCTGTAAGGCCATTGAGTCCAGACCCCTGCTCAATGGCAGGAATACAAATCAAAGGATACCTGGCAGGATGTTTGCTTACATTTTTCTCGAATGTCTTCAGTGTGGGAGCACTCACTGCCTGTCCAGGTAATTGGTTCCATTGACATACAGCAATAACTGGAACATTCAGTTGAATATTCCTATCAGTGTTCCTTTCAGACATTCCTCCTGACCCCCTGGAGCAAGTCCACTGCCCCCCCCCAGGGAAAATCAGAGTAAAAATAAAGCAAAATTGAAAATAATTTGCACTATTCTATTATAAAATGTTAGAACTGGAAGTATTTTTAAAGATTTTAAAGTGTGTCCCATTTTCAATTTAAAATCAGAAAGGAGGGGAACATAGAGCTAGGAAGATGTAGAGGAGAAAATCATACCTCTACAGTAAGACTGCCGTATCTGCAGGGGATCAGTTCCGGGAACCCCTGTGGATAAGGAAATCCATGGATAAGAGCAAATGCTCTTATAGGAGGGTAATGGTGGTGACAGTGGTGGCAGGGTGCCAGGGCAAATAGTTTTGCACCCGACCAGCCACCCTCCTTGTCACTAAGCTCCATGGCTGGTCTGTGTGGGAGCAGTAGAGCAGTAGCAAGGAGAAAAAAGAAAGAAAGGAAATGCACCATCACCGATGCCAGCTGGCCACCGTCCAGTGGGGTGGGGTGTTGATTTTAAGGACCTGCCTGGCCAACTGGACTTTGAGCTTCCCACTCACATCTCAGACAGTGGATCAGATGTTTGATCAGGGATTTCAAAGGCTGGTTGGCCAGGCGGGTTCTTAAAATCAACACCCTACCCCTTCATAGAGTGGCTGGCCAGCGGTGGCAGCAAGGATGGTGGCTGGTCAGCAGGGGTGGTGGCAAGTTTTCTCCCCCCCTCTTTCTTACCACTGCCGGACCACCCCTTCACCTGCTGATCTCTAACTGCGGATGCAGGGGTCATACTGTATATCAAACAGGAACTGGAACAAATGAGAGTAATACACCTGCCTCTATCGCCTTTTTCTTTTGGAGTTTATTTATTAGCCAACCAGCATGAGCTTGGAGGAAGGAGAATGCATCCGTTGCATGCTGGGTAGTGTAGTTCTGTTTACCTCCTCCTTCACTGACCAATTAACTAACTACTCCCTAGTCATTTAAATTTGTTTACTTTGTTCAGCCACCCATTTCTCTCTTGGTTCTGAGGGAGATGGGGAATGCTCTGCTAAGCATCTCCTGTTCACCATGTTCTCAAGCCATGTGGTCTGAAGGAACTCCTTTTTGTTTTCTTTCTTGTTTTTACCTTATTTTTCTACCTCATAACTTCTGAAGTACCTGATACTGGTTGTTTATTATTGCAACTATTGAATCAAGAATCTACCTGAAATTAGCAAGTAATTGCCGTGAGTAAATGACCTGGTATTTACCTCCATGTCGGGGGATTCTACTCTGGAGGAGGGGGACGTTGTCTCCCATCCTGTGTCATGGTCAGAACATCACCTGCTGTCCTTTTCCATGTCAATACAGCCCCTCCCCGCGGGGACCATCAGCCCCTTGTTTGGGCTCAGCCCCGTAGGCTTATGGACCCTGTTCAGTTCCATGAGGCCTTCGGGGAACTTCCTGGTTGGCTGGCTGACGATCCGGCTGAGACCGCGGTTGACCGATGGTTTGTTACAGCTTCCCGCATCATCGACTGGATCGCCCCCAAGCGCCTCCTCCACTGCAGAGCTCGACCCTCACCTTGGTTCACGGCAGAGCTAAGAGTGATGAAGCAGGAACGGAGGAGGCTGGAGAGCAGCTGGAGGAACAACCGGGCAGAATTTAATAAGACTGCAGTCATCATCCAGACTAGGCGCTACTGTCAGGCGATCAGGGAGGCCAACATATCTTACTACTCCCTGAGAATTGGTGAGGCCTCGAACCGCCAGGCTGAACTTTTCCGGGTGGTCCGAGACCTCACCAATCCTAGTCTGGCCAGACCTCCTCCTACTGAGTTCAGTAGTAAGCATTTTACAGTCTTCTTTAGATTGAAAATAGAGGCCATCCGGACTGGTTTTGAATCTGATTGCACTAGTCCTCCCCCGCCATCCCCTGCTGCGGCACTCCCTCGCTCTCCTCGATTGGTTGAATTTGGGCCTGTCACCCCTTTGGAGGCCTCCAGGGCAATTGCCCATTGTCGGCCCGCGGCCACCCCCTTTGATCCTTGCCCTGCTTGGCTAATAAAAGCGGCCGGGGGGGGACTATGATTGAATGGGCCTCCATCATCGCCACCGCCTCCTTCAGCGAGGGGGTCTTTCCCTCCTGTCTGAAGGAGACGGTAATAAAGCCCATCCTCAAAAAACCAGGATTAGCGTCGGACCCATTGGCGAGTTATCTTTTTCATTTCATTTGAATTTTTTTAAAATCATTTTTCCATTTCTTTTCTTTTTGGTTGTATTTTAAAACCCTGCACCATTTCCCCCAATGGGGGGGTGCAGGGTTTGTAAACTTTTTTTTAGTCACCGAAACAAGTGGTGATGTCTGTGGCCACCACTTGCTTCAGTGGATAGAAAAAAAGCCTTAAAACCCTGTGCTTTCCCCCTCAATCAGGCACATTGGGGAGAATGGTGCGGGGGTTTTTAAACAGTTTTTAGCCACTTAAGCAAGTGGCATCTGCAGCTTGCCTCAGTGCCTAAAGACATTTTAAAGGTCCCATGCTTCTTTGCCAGTGCACCCAATTGGGGGGGGGGCATGGGTTGTTTAAAGCTGTTTCCCATATGAAAGCATTGCTTCTCAATGCATTACTATGAGAAACCTTGCCATTAACGAAAAATGAAATGAAATGAAATGAACAGAAAATTTGCAGTTTGTTTTGTTTCATTTTTCTTTAAAAATCTGTTCATTTTTCGTTTCGTTCTGAAACAAAATGAAAAACAAAGAATTCATTTAGTGTCCCCACCTCCCTCTGCTTCTCTGCCTGCCTGCCTGCCTGCCTGCCTGCCTGCCTGCCTATCTATCTATCTATCTATCTATCTATCTATCTATCTATCTATCTATCTATCTATCTATCTATCTATCTATCTATCTATCTATCTATCTATCTATCTAAAGTATCAACTTTACTGAAACATTTGTACTATGCCTCAGTGCAGATTGCAAAGGCAATGTGTCTGTGTATGTGGGAAGTGGGGGATGCATCTCCAAGACAATATGTAGGTATTTTTCCAGGGGTCACAAAGCTACACAGTGGCATGATAGCAGAATTCAGGCACACAGCGTGTGTCATCACACCCTAGTATACCCATTTTGTACATCAAAATAAATGAAACAGTTTATTTATTTGTTTATTTATTTATTTAAAATATTTTACCCCACCTTTCTTGCTAGAAATGTCCAATGTGTCTTCCATCATTAAAACACAATATTAAAACTAAAAACAGTGAATTATTCAAATGCTGAACGAATTAATAACATTACATTAAGAATGTTAGATATAGCATTGCTAAAACAGATTTGGAAGCAACAAAATGTCAACCATCACATTTAAAAATCTGTCCTAGTGAGTCTGTCACTAATGAAAAGCCTGCCTGAAGATGGAGGTCACTGCCTACTTGTAGAAGGATAGCAACAATGGGGCCAGCCTGGCTTCCTGTGGGGAAAAGTTGCAGAGAATTTGACCAGCAACAGAGAAAGTCCCTGTATCCGCTCCAAGGACACAGTAGAGTACCAAAAACAAATCTTCAAATGGTTGGTAATGTTTTAAAGAAATTGTACCCAATGAGTTTTCTTGCTTGCATATTAAGTCTATTCTTTTCTCTAGAAATTCCTCAGTTGAAATGTAAGGCATCTGTCCTTCAATGTCCTGGAGACAGGGATAAGCAAGCAGTGTGGTGACCAAGTTTGTGGTTGACATTGACATGAAACTTTTCGGGGTGGTGAACACCAGAAGGGTTTGTGACGAGCTCCAGAAGGCTCTCTCCAAGAAGAGAGAGAATGGGCTGCAAAATGGCAAATGCATTTCAATGTAAGAAAATGTAAAGTAATACACATTGGGGCAAAAAAAATCAAAACTTTGTTTATTAACTAATGGGTTCTGAGCTATCTGTGATGTATCAGGAAAGAGATCTCGATGTGCTGGTGGACAGCTCAATGAAAGTGTCAACCTAGTGTGTGGAAGCGGTGATGAATGCCAACTCTGTGCTTCAAAAGAAGAACCAACATTATGTCATTGTACAAAATAATTGTACGGTTCTGGTCACAGCATTTCAAAAAACACATAGTGGAACTGGAAAAGGTGCAGAGGAGAGCGACTATACATTATAATGATGATGGGGCAGGAACACTTCCCTTATGTGTAGCTTGCATAATTAAATTGTAAACCACCCAGAGAGTACTTGAAGTGCTATGGGACAGTATGTAAGCAGAACACTTTGCTTTGCTTATCAGGAAAGGCTACAGCATTTGGGGCTCTTAAGTCTGGAAAAAAGGCACCTGAGAGGGAAATGATTGAGACGTACAAAATTATGCGAGACATGGATAGTGTGGATAGATAGATGGAAGCTCTTTCCATCTCACACAACACCAGTACTACTAAAATGCATCCACTCAAATGAGGATTGGGAAAGTGAGAACAAAAGAAAATATTTCTTTACTCAGCATATTGTTAGTCTGTGGAACTACCCGCCACAGGATGTAGTGATGCCTTTAAAATGGAATAGAATAGATTCCTGGAAGAAAAGTCAATTGCAGGTTAGAGGCCATGATGAGGATGTGTAATCTCCAGTCTTAATAGGAGGGTACCTCAAATGCCCAAATGCAGAACACAGAACAGTGGGATTAAATTACAGGATGCCAGATTAATGTTGAATATCAAGAAAACTTTTTTTACTTTAGAGCAGTACGGAAATGGAGCCAATTACCTTGAGAGGTGCTGGAGTTTCAAAATTGGAAGCATCAAGAGAAATGTACACAACTAGTTTGCAGATATCCTTTGATTTGGATTCCTACATTAAGAGCAACTTAATATCTCCTGTCCTTAAGAGTTTGACTACATAGAATTACTTTTTTCTTTTTTGAATATCTCCACCCATCTCATATGTCTCCTCCCCAACAAGCATAACCTTATACACCCCAAGCACCCACCTCCTTTCCCCAAAAATAACTCACCTCACAGCAAGAAAAAAATGAAATGAAAACAAAACAAAACACCATTTTGTTATTCCATTTTGGTGCTTCCTGCTCTCTCTCTCTCTCTCTCTCTCTCAATCCAAATCAATCTAATCAATCAGTGTGTGTTATATATATATATAAAGTCTGCATTATTTTCAAGTCTGCAAAGTTTACAAGTAATTTTTATGTTTAGTATATCTTTATTTCTGTATTGTTTAATATTATCTAGTTTCTTGTTGCCAATTATTGTGTTGTAAAATGCCCACAGTAACCTTGGTAGCCTAATGGGTGGTATAGAAATAAAATAAAATCCATCCAATCAATCAGTGTGTATTTTTATATTGAATGTTTGATGATACCCACTTTGTCTACAAAGTATTCTCACTTTTTTAGGTAATGTATTGGCTATAGTATTGTGTAGGAGCTCCCCCACCACACACCAGATTAATACAATGACCTTGTAAACTGCCCAGAGACTACTTAAAGTGGTATGGGGTGGTATATAAGCAGAACACTTTGCTTTGCTTTTTGATGAAAATTTTCATTGGATATGTTTTGATCTGATTTTACTTTGAACTCTTAGTGCCTATATAGCAGTGTTGGCGAACCTATGGCATGGGTGCCAAAGGTGGCACTTGGAGCCCTTTCTGTGGGCACCCAACATTGCCCCTTCACAGCCGCCTGTATTCAGGTTAAATTGCTGTACTGTCACTTTGCGAAAAATTAGTGGGTTTTGAATTGGAGTTTGGGCCCTCGGTCTCTAAAAGGTTCGCCAACACTGCTATATAGAATATGCAGTTTGTGGATGTTACAATTCTTCCTTGTATTTTCCAGCTATTGGTTTGGTATAATCATTTAGGGCTCTGTGTTTATTTCTTTGTTCAATGGGCTTGGTTTTTTTTTCTAACATTTATTATCCTATGAATCAGTGTGGGTTGTAGAAATGTTGAATTAACAATTTCTGGCTCTCTACTTTTACAATTGTCAAAACACAGTCCTGACAATTGTTTAGTGTTTGGGTGAAAAGAGTCCCCCCATAAGATATTCCTTTGCTTGGTGTCATTTCATAAATGGTAGTGAGCAAAAGGACATACAGTGGATCCTCGTGTAATATGCGGTTTGTATAACATAAAATCTGTACAACATAAAAAACACTGGAGATAGGGGAAATTTACTTAACAGAATTGCTTATGGGGCAAATCCGTACAACATAAAAATGGTCATGATTAGGGATTACTCTGTTTTCAATGCATTTCTATGGGAAATTTGTATAAAGGAAAATTTGCTTAACATAGTTTAATTTGGAACAAATTGATTCCTTTATACAAGGTGTAGACCACCTTGACAGCTGCCATTGGTGTTGCAAACATTCAGGCTGCTCTTTGGTATGTAAAGGTTGCTATCCTTTTTACTGGCTGGCAATGCAGACACAATATGGGCCATTTCCTGGTGTTTGGAATTGTAGACACATAAGCACAATATCCTGCATTCAGATACTAGAGGGTTTTTATTTAAAAAAATGAATATTTTATTATGGGCTCCACATGATTGATAAACTTAATTAATGATCTTCTCCCTCTCACAAAATACCAGAACTAGAGGACATACACTCAAATTGAGGGCTGGGAGAGTAAGAACAGACAGGGCGTTGTTAGTCTGCGGATCCCCTGCCACAGGATGTGGTGATGGCATCTGGCCTGTATGCCTTCAAAAGGGGATTGGACAGATTCCTGGAGGAAAAGTCCATCACAGGTTACAAACCATGATGGAGATGTGTAATCTCCAGGCTTAAAACCAGGGTACTTCGAGGGCCAGAGGCAGGGCAGTGGTAGCAGGAGACAGATATCTAGTATCATGGGCTCCCAAATGCATCTGGTGGGGCCACTGTGAGATACAGGGAGCTGGACTAGATGGGCCTTTGGCCTGAACCAGCATGGCTCTTCTTATGTTCTTATGTTCTTATGGCCTTTGGCCTGATCCAGCATGGCTCTTCTTATGTTCTTATGTTCTTATGTTCCATAATTACAACTGTTAACTGTTTATGCAAGTATATGTTACCTGTTTATTTCCTCATTTGTACTGTACTGATGAATTTAAGGTTATAAAAATTCAGTCCCCCTTCCTGCTGTGATATAGACATTCAGTCATATGTCACTTGGAACATTGCCTTTAGCTATGCTCAGGTCCTCAGGTTGTCTTTGCTTAATACATGAGCAAGGTGTAGCCCCATGCATACAAGCCCTGTTCCCATGCTTCCTTCATTCCTTAATAGGGATGGGCATAAAACAAAAAACAAAATGTTGATTTGTTAGTTCATTACATAACAAAATGAAACAAAATGAAACGAAGAAGCAGCATTTTGTTACAGATGAAGCAAAATGGTGGTGGTTTTTTTGTTTTGTTTTGTTAAAATGAACCATTTTGTTTGTTGGTAAAACAACTCCTTACCTGCTTGTGTCATTGTTGACGTTCTTGTGCTTGGAAAGAGAGATTTCATGTTGATAAATCTTGCAGCATTTTATAAACTGTTGGCTTCTTATTTAAATGAAAACCATGTGTATTTATATAATAATGGAATAGACAGACAGACATACCTGCACATATTTCATTGTAAGGGAAATAAATGAAGCCAAGTCTAGAGAGGCTTGTATTTAATCATGAAATGTGCAACATTTGGCTGTAGCGAATTAGCCATTTGTCTTCCTAATGCAATGCCTCAAGAGACCCGGAGGCACAGTGGACACATTCACAGCTTAGTGTTTGTATGCCCTCTAGGGACCTTGGGATGAACCCAGGAAGGGAGCACAAAGCTCAACTCTGTGGATCTTGTCTTATATCTTTCTCATTATAGCCCCCTCCTCCCTGCCAACCATTGCCCATAGAAAGGATTAGCATATCAATCAGGAACGACACACACTGTTTGGGTCACTAGGAAAATGAACAAGGCAAAAAAAGGACAATTTGTCATATGGCTTCCTCAGATAAGTAATCTGCTGTAGCTCTCATCCTGGTGACAGCTATTATCAGCGAGGCTGTAGCAGCCCCACTGTACATTTCACAGGGCTCACCATGCTAAAGTCACTCATATGCAAGGAAAGAAGTAGGTAGTAATTGCTGGATTTGAATAGCCGAATGATTTTAAAGGAGCATTAGTTGAATCAAAGTGAATCATTTAATGAACTCCTTTCTCTTATTAACAAAAACCTGTATCAATCAAAGCAAACCATTGCTAAAAATATCATTAATATTTGAAGCGCTTTAGATAAGAAGCCATCAGGCATATTAATCTTTTTCATCTGCACAGCACTAGTTGGATTAGCTGTAGTCTGTGCTATTATTTTCTGTTAGACCATAATTAAATTCCACTCATGCCTCATGACATTACCAAATAATTCTGGTTTAAATTAAGCAAACATGGCTTAACAATCCTCACAGATATCTCATAGTTGAGGGTGGCATCCCGCCCATGTAATTTTGTTTCCATCTGTGGACATTTAACCATAGCTATAGATCTCTGTGTCTGCGATTCACAATATCACCATCTGATAGAATAATTGTGAAACTACAATATAATTCTTCATATTTGATTTAATTTTCTGATTTTGCTTATATACTGCTCCATAGCACTTCAAGTAGTCTCTGGGCTGTTTACAGTTTTAATTACAGTATGCAGGCTACACATCCCCCTCCCAGCAAGCAGGGTACTCATTTTACCGACCTTGGAAGGATGGAAGCCTGAGTCAGCCATGAGCCTGCTGCCTGGGATTGAACCCCAGGTCATGAGCACAGTTTTACCTGCAGTACACGCATTTAACCACTGTGCCACAGGGCTCTTGTGACATTTGATTATTAACAACATTAGAGAAGTTTGGAACCAGTTTATAGTAGGTTAAACTAAACTTAGCCAATTGCTTTCTACACTCTTAATTTTTTTTTTTTTTGGTTTCATTTTGTCACGTGTAGATTATTTAATTGTTTTCATTGCTTGTACTTCTGTCTTGAGCTTGTTTGGAGTTTCTAGCAGGAGAGCACAGCTATCATATACCCTTGAGTCCTTCTATCTGAGGTGGTTGTCTTCTTCCACCAAGTGTACTAATTCAGGAGGAATGCACATGGAGTGGTGTGAAAAGAAGGGTACTCCAACTTAGCCAGCCAGATGAGCCAAACCAACCCTGGCAATCAATAGGGTGAGAGATGTCGCAGTGAGACAACCCACACTTTCTTCCAGCAGTGGTGTCTGTTTCTATCTCCTGGAATAACATTTACAAAAGAACACTAAAAGAATCATAGGTGATATATTATTCCACATGAGATGTTCCAAATATCCAAGATTCCTACACTCAATGAATATTTAGAATGTTCTACTTGTGAGACTGATATTTCATCCATCATTTCATCCTATTTCATTATTTTTCCATATGTCTGATGCACTGGATGAGGCCATAGAATGTCATATTAAAATATAATAATCTTCAAGCTGCCACATATTTTTGTCTTTTGTCCTGTTTCTTTGGATTGTGCCTGATATCCTTGCACGGATCAAACATGGCTACCTCTTCTAAACCTACAACTATCTGGAAGTTGAGTCATGGCTACTGGACTTCTTTTTTGTGTCCCCACCTCCGTCTCTCAAAAAAGAAGTCCAGTAGCCATGACTCAACTTCCAGATAACCTCACCTGGATGACTGAGAATCTTCACAGACAAACCTACAACTAAGATATTTGAAATTGCATTTGGATGAAGTCAAGATATTTCTACCATTTTTCTTTGTTTTGCCCTAATTCAATGATCACTTTTTTCTTGCCAGTTAAAACTGAAGGGACTATGTAAGACATTGTGGGAGAGGAAATGAATTAATAATAGGTTAATTGTAAGAAATACTCCTCTTTCTTCATGGTTGGTTTGACATACATTTCCTACAGAAAAAAAGCTAAGAGACTAGTAGCCTAGCATATTGATTCTGGTGATACATTTTTTCAATATACTGAAAGCATATGATAGCAAAAGGCATTCCCATTTCTGTGTTATTTTGTAAACCGTTGGCATAATGATTTCTCATCTATACTCTTTATTTTTGAACGAATAGTTTGGTCTTTATTCTCTAATACCTTTTCTATGTGAAACCCATCATTGGGCAAAACTTTTTGCTAGATAAAAGGCAGTAACATAGCCAAAATGCAGTGAAGAAAAAGCAAAGATGTTCCAGAAATATTTTCATTCCCATTTTTGAAAATAAAGCAGCACAATGCAAATCTCTTCTTTCTCTCTTTTATTCCCCCTTCCCCATCTCTGCCTTTTACTTAGGAGATACCTGCTCCCCATCACTTCTAGAACACGGGAGTACTTCTGTCTGAGATCAGTTTCACCCCACTGATGACTTGATGACTTGAGATACATATCCAAATTGTGTGTGTTGTGTTGTTACAGTTGTGACCGACTCTTCGTGACCCCATGACCATGGAGTTTTCTTGGCAGGAATACTGGAGTGGTTTGCTAGTTCCTCCTCCTGGTGCCTACAGCACCTGGTATTCCCTGGTGGTCTCCCATCCAAGTACTAACCATGGCCAACCCTGCTTAGCTTCCGAAATCGGGCGAGATCGGAAGTGCTTAGGGCATTTTAACAACTAACAAATTGAGGCTAGCAGAGGGAACAAAATATTCTATCACAACCAAATGTGAAATTGTGAAAAACAATACTGACTATGGCCTGGAGCCATATTTTGGTGTGTGTGTGTGTGTGTGTGTGTGTGCCGGTGTGATATCAGGGGGAGAACCGTGTTTCGTTAGGTACCAAGCAACCTAATGTTTATTATTTTATACATTTATTTGGGAGTGGGATCAGCCCTTCTTTCTGATGAAACAGGAACATCAGATGTCAGTAGCAGAGACAATGAAGAACACTTTGCTTGATTTCCCCTTTCCCCCATCCAAAGCATACAATACAATAGCAGGTTTCTCTGTCAGGTTATTATATGTTATTATATGCAGTTTTCCAGTTTATGCTGCACTGCACTGCACAACAAGCTTCCACAGCCTCATTTGAAAATAAAATTTCCATCTTCTTCCCCCTGACTCTTGGTCTTTTTGCTCCCATTGTATGCCTATTTACTCACTTCTGCACACCTTGGTGTTATTTTCATTGAGTCCTTCATAGGAAAGATGCCATTCTGCATAGGAATTGCAGTGATCCCGGACAGTTTGGCATTTAATCCAGAAAAAAAAATCACCACAAGATGTCCAAGAAATGCTATGCTATGTTGTGTCAGTTATCAGAAAAAGAGATCTCATGCAAAGAAATCCCCCTGGGATGGGTAAAGAAAGGTTTTGTTTGTTTGTTTGTTTTAAATTTTGGCCTCTTGCCAAGGATGAAAAGTTGCAGAATTCAGCTCCCAAGTCAAGCCCACATGGCTAATTCAATGTTAACCAAATGAGTGGCCGACCTATTATAAAGATACTCTGTTCTGATGCATGTATGATTTGTACTAATAAAATGTTTCTTAAAGGGTTACCTTTACTTGTTTTATTCACAACATATCAACTTTTAGGGTAAGGTCAAAGACTGTAAAGCATCTTGTAATTTTGCTATGAATAAAGAGTACTTGTCTGATGCTCCATAGGCTTAGTTTTACAACTTTTACTGTAGGGAAGATTCTTGAATTGTGTACTGGCAGTTGAAACCTCACCTCTTCAGGAAGGCTTTTAATATCTATTAGAGATGGGCACGACCAGAAAAAATTATGTTTTGAGTTGTCGTTTTTCGGGACGGGTCCGTTTCGGGTCGTTTCCGTTTTTCGCAAAATTTTTCAAAAATTTGTCATTTCGCTTTTCATTTTTTCATTTGTCATTTCTACCCGCTTTTTGTGCGATTTTAAAACATTTCCGGGGGCTGCCAGAGCTTTTTATGCCCTCTGTGGCTGCCAGACCTGCCCAGTATGCAACCTGGGCATGCTATTGGTTGAAGTTTTCCAAGAATTTACATGATCACATCACATGGCTTGCCTCCATGTTGTGGCTGGAGTGGCGACATCCATTTTGTCATCCTTAAAGTGAAAAGAAAAATACATTGCGATGGGAGAAGACAAAAACAAACGTTTTAAGGACCCCAACCCCCTGGTAGGTAATAATTTCAAATAATTATTGCATTATCACTGCATTTTAATGGATGTCCAGGGCGTTTTAATACCCAAGAAATCAATATTAGGCATCTGGGAGCCATTTTGGGTCAATGTCCCGAACTCCCCTTAAAGGAAAAAAAAATACAGCGATCTGAGAAAAGACATAAATGCACGTTTTAAGGACCCCCACCCCCCCCTGGTAGGTATTATCAGACAGTATAAATAATTATCGCTGCATTTTTATGGATGTCCAGGGCATTTTTTAACATTTAAAACAGCTCATTTCATTGTGCACCGCCAGTAACGAAAACGAAACTAACGACCACAATTTTCATGGGTCGTTTCGTTTCTTTCAATTTCCAGCACAATTTTCGTTTGTCGTTTCGTTACGTAATGGAAACGACAAATGAAAACGGAAACGGAAATTTCGCCAAGTCGTGCCCATGTCTAATATCTATCCTGGATCCTGGCATATTGCTTTTTCAAGTGTGATTTTTGTAGTCATAAATGTTTTAACATTACTTAATGGATCTTAGTTAGCAGTGTATTTAACCGCTTTTTGATCAGTAGTTTATTGTGTTTTCAGTTTTATCTCTTGTGGCTTGTCCCTTCACCGCAAAAACAGTGACCTACAAGGGATACAAATAAGAAAACAGAGAAAGAAGTGAGAATCTGAAAGGGGAGGATAAATGTATCTTGGTAATGGGCCTTCTACATTGATAGAATGCCCTGTGGAACTGGTCTTCCAATTTCATAAAGAAGTTTCAGTGAATATAGGTTGCTCTCAAATTCTTCAAGGCACTGAAGCTAAAGCAGGAGAGGAAAGGTAAAGCTGGCGTCATGGATGTGATGTTGGTCAGTAGTAAACAAGACTTGGTTATGGTGAAGTGGTTCCTTAATGTTTGGTCCAATTTTTTTTAATATGAGTCCATTAGTTTGATTTCTATGCCTCTGGAGAATAGGAGCCACAGAACTGACAAGGAAGGGGGTTCCTTACAGTAAGAATTGGTTTGGCCATGGAATGGGCTATGTTGAGTGCAGAATCAGGGGAAGGGTGTGGGGTGGAAAAAAAAAACAAGAACAGGTGAGGCCATTTTTTTCTTTCTGTCCATGCTGGGTCCCCTCCCCCCTTTCTGTTCAGGCAGCTGCTGACATATAAAACCTATCATTTACAGATTCTTTTACTGATGTGAGAAGAGATTGTTTCCTTGGATATTCCTTTCCTTGATTTTGGTGGCAAGAAGCTTGAGCAATTTGTATTTTCAGCAGCTGTCTTTTTGTTGTAAAGATGAAGAAAAAGGGAAGAGATGTTTCCCAAAGCTGGCAAGAGAAAGAAGAATGGAGACCCAGCCTGACTGAGTGTATTAAGTAGCTTTCCTTTCTTCTGACAACTGAAGAAAGAAAGGGCACTCCACAAAATTAACGGGTGCCACATGCATAAGAGATGAAAAGAAACTGCTTTTCATGCAAATATGTAATTGTTGGACTTGTTTCCCCAGGATGCTTTAGAATTACAGGCTTAGCATGTTTTCAAGTGAAGGATCCCATTAAAAGGAAGAAAACGAATGATGTGCAAAACCAGAACAAACTGGCATTGTTTTGCACCAGTTCATAGCTGTGCCGAGCCAGTTGGAAACACTTCTATTAAGTAAGCTGAGAAACATTACTGAATGGAAATTTCAGTTAATATATCAGGTGTGTGTACACACAATCATGATTAAGAATGTGTTCCCACCATGGGTATAATCCCGAAAATATTAATCATGCTAAGTCACTTTAAAAAGTATGGTGTTCAGTTGGAGCTTCTTTAAGTCTGTTTGTTTTCAGTAAGTATCATTGTTCAATATTATACGGAGTAACTGTTTTCAATTAGGCTTAATCTGTGCCAGCCTGGCCACTGGCCATTCTGATCTGGGGTTTCTGCCAGTTGAAATCCTGAAAAATAATTTTGCCAAATTTGGGAATTAAGCCCCACTGAATACAACTGTGCTTAGTGATGGGAAGCAATACCCACTGAAATTGGTGGGGCTCCAAGAAGCTCTGCCTTATTCAACAGGAAGTATACACATTACATCCTTGGTTGCAACCACACTTTGCTGGACTCTGCCAGGTACACTGCCAAGTTTTGCCTTGACCATTCCACCTAAAGCTTTGTTTCTAAAACTGTGCATGTTTCTGTCATCTGCCATGGAGCCATGTAGATCGGTGGCAAACGTGTATCGTTACCCTTTTGATCTCTGTGGGGTATATAAACGGCAATGACTCTCTTTGTATATTCTTCAGCAACTGGCATGATTTGCATTTTTAACCATTATCACATTTTGGGTATGTGAGAATCCGAGCGCTTAAACATATGAAGAAGAGTGGCCTGCCTTCCAGAGCCTCTTTTAAACTCCCGACCAATCACATTAGCATGGGAAATGCAGGAATCAAGCAACCTGGCAATAAGGTCAATCCTGGTTTTGAGTTCAATACATTTAGTAAAGAGTCAAGCACAGAGAAACTCCGAAACGACCAACTGTAGTGAAAATAAAATGAACAACAGAGCTATTAATTACCATAACTTAATTCATTTCAGGGGGTGTTCCTGCATGGCACAGGGTTGGACTGGGTGGCCCTAGAGGTCTCTCTTCCAACTCTATGATTCTATAATTCTATAGATGGGTCAAGGGTCATTTACCAGAATTGAAGCTTCATGAATAGATGGGGCTAAGAGGGATTGGTGTTAGCTAAAGAGGCTAATTTGCATATTTATTTTGTGATTGTTTGGAAGACGCTAAGGGTAATGGGATGTGGGTGGCACTGTGAGTGCCTTTCTTTCTTAAAGATCTGGTCCTTGGCAGCCCATGCCACTCTCTTATCCTACGGATAAGGTTGCCTAAGGTGGTGTCATCTCGTTCTTGGTTTGAATGAGGGGCACGAGTAAAGAGAAATGCAATACAAGTCATGTGGAACTGAAAGTAAAGGTATTGGGGGAATTGCTTCTTTGAAGGCTTGATGGAACCTTTGAAGATGGGAAAAGGCAGCTGATGCTAGGAGGTGCTGTGGCATTAAACCCTTCCTCTCAGGTTTAAAGCAGTACCGAAAAAAAATAAAGCCTGTCTTTAGGAAGACAAATAAGGAGTTGTGAAGTCATAGGAAAAACACTGTAATGAAGTCAGATAAGAAATATATTGTATGGATGTAATGGGAGATTCCTGTAATACCAGTTCCAAGGCTGGGACCTCAAGAAGAACAGGCACTGCACCTGTAAGAACCCTGACTAGGCAACAGCCTTGTATGACTCAAATGTGGGAAACTATCAGGAGTAGAGATGGGCATGAAATACAAAAATGGCAGTTCGTTTCATTTTTCATTTTGTTCCCCCCCATTTCATTTCATTAAAAAAATAAATCACTTCATTTTTTGCTTCGTTTTGCTTTTTGTTTTCTATTTATTTTTATTGTTTGACAACTAGTTGAGGCCCTGCTGGCCAACTGGCACTTTTTTTTTAACAAGCGCTGATCAGCTTGCATGTGGGGCCCTGCCGGCAATAGGTGCTTTTTAAAAAAATAAGTGCTGATCAGCTGGCACACAGGGCCTTACAAGCGCTGATCAGTTGGTTCACAGCCCCACATGGCAGTTGATCGGTGCTTATTTTTATTATTTATTTTGACAAACACTGAGATTATTTTGACAAGCACCTGCGCTTGTCAAAATTAATAATTTTTTTTAAAACACACAAAAAATCGAATGAAACAAAAATTTCCATTTCATTTTGTTTCACTTTTTAAGGCACTTCAGTTTTTGTTTTGTTAGGAAATGAAATAAAAATGAAAAACAAGAGAAAAAAATTCATGCTCATCTCTAATCAGGAGTCTTCAGAAAGGCTAAGGCCACCTAGGTGCCTAGAAATGGAAGCTCAGTCTATACCTGGTCAGTCATTGAGATACCTGTCCTGCAAGAAGAAGGGAAAGCTGGTTTTGTGACTTGGGGTGGGGTGGGGGCTAAGTTGCCATTTCATTTCCATTTAGGCTGTATGCAATATTTCGAGGAGGATTCCGATTGCCTGGGTCTCCAAATTAATCTGGAGCAAACAGAGAGCCAGAGTCTGTACCTTTTCCCAGTGATCAAGAGGCTCTATGCTCTTAGCTTCTCCCCTTTCTTTGCTTCCAGTTTATTACTGTATTCAACATGCTGGCCGCACAATGTTAATTTTCATAGCTCTGTTTGCCAGAGGCTGAATAGTCTCTGAAGTAGCTAGTTTAGACAGATTTTATTCATATAAGATACCTAGCATTGCATTTATGTTGTAGTCGTTTTGAATCAAAAACAAATTGCAGTCAATGCCAATTCGACCTGGGATAACATTAAACCTAAACTTAAAATATGGCAAGGTTTGCTTACAAATTTCAAAAGGATAGAATCAACATGAAACATTCTCTCAGGCTGTAATTGACTTTTTGCCTTCCTGCAATAGTTAAATTCCTTCTCATATTTTGCTGATGCAAAGACTGACACCAGCTGCAAACTTACGACAAGGGCCCGAGGTCTTCGACAGGGCAGCTGGCAGCTCTGAGGACCCTCACAGGGAGCCTTTGGCTTCAGGGAGGCTGGCAGCCTATAAATTAATACCTTTATTACACCTGCCTCATCTACCATCTAAAATTGCATTTGCCTTCCTGGCATCCCGACGCCATGAGCCATGGCCATCCACATCTTACCCTCTTTTTGGAATTTCTATTCGAACTCCACATTTTATAACTTCTTCACCTGATGAAGAGGTCTGCAGAAGTTGAAATCTCTCGTTATTTGTAACTCCTGGCAGTTGAATAAAGATGTTATCTAATTCACAGATTTATTTCCCTAAGATAATAAAGAACATACACTGGTACCTTGTATAAAGGATTTAATTCATTCCAAATGAAATTTTGTTAAGCAAATTTCCTTTATACAAATTTCCCATAGGAATCCACTGAAAACAGAGTAATCCCTAATCCCTAATTCTGTTAAGAAAATTTCCCCTAGATCCGGAATTTTTGATGTTGTACAGATTTTATGTTATACAAACCGTTTGTTATACAAGGGTCCACTGTATAGAGAGGACATTCTGTATATGACTTACAGAGAGAATAGTGAAATGATGGGTTCAGATTTCCCAAACGTTTATTTTCTAATGTATATACAGAATCAACAGTATTAATTTCAACTTCAAGCATTAATGTTACAATTATTAGCCTGCATTGAAGTGATCAAACAAAGATTGCCACTTTTTGAAAGTAATTGTGGTATATTGTGAATATTTTCTGTCCACATTAATACCGCCCTGGGCATTAAAGTTCTGGATAAATTACAGTGTTCTTACGATGCGTCACAAAGTGATTTGTAACTTATTGTAAAATAATGTTACATGGGAGTCCTGTGACTCCTGTATAATTAGCTAATATTTCTGTCATATTAAAAATCTACTCCTCTAATGGAGTTGCCTGTATCTTTTACATCTCAGAAGACATGATGACTCATGATCTTCTTGAGGAGGTTATTTTCTTTCAGTATGTTCCCCCACCCTATTAGCAAGAACCATTTTGGAGATATTTACTAAATTTATTCATGTGGAACTGAGTCACCATCTCCAAGGACACAACAATCTGTAGAAAATATTGGTTCATCCCTGGCTATGCTTTGTCCCCTCCCACCACCACTCCCCTGCACATAGAATAGAGGCACCATTTTATAGCTCTCTGCAGCCATGACTCACTGATCCAAAAGTAGTTTCCAGAGAAATGCAGGGTCAGATTTAACTTCCTCATGGTGATTATATAGCCAGAAAATATCAAACAGCTTTCTCTCTGGAGCAATCTGTAAATATCTGTGCTGTCTCCTTGGGACATTTAAGTTTAATATACATCTCTCCTGAATTCACCAGATTTTTTAAAATATATATATATATTAATAGCGACATAAGAGAGGCAGGTGTTGCCTCGTATTTTTCCTGGCTTTAGTTCAGTACAATATATGGTGGCTATTAACTTACAGTTCTGCTCCTGTATTTACCTGCTGTACACACCCAAGCTGAAAATTATTCAAAGCACCCCCACCTTACAATGGGTTGCTTTACAACTCCTGCTTACATCCGTTGCCATATTAGCTAATGCTTCCCCCTCCAAAATTCCCTTTTATGAGAACTTTAATGGGTATTGTAAATTTTCACATTTATGTCACCAAGCATAACATCAGAACAGTGGAAGCAGGAGGGAGAAGGCAGAAGAAAACAGAAGTTGGAGGGGAGCAGCCTGCAAGCCAGCAAGTGAACATAAAAGTATGTGACACAAGAGAAAAGACATTAGAATGTTGTCCAATGAGCAAGCTAGAGAGAGGAGTTAGAATGGAAGAGACCACCAAGGCTGGAGGGGAACACCCCAGCAAGTCAGCAAGCAAAAAGGGATTTATGAAGGGGAGGTGAGATGAGAGTAGAAGAGTACCCTGCAAACAAGTTGGAGGTGGTGGAAGCAGAGAAGAAAGAAAATACCATTGCAGAATTAATAATGACTCAGTTGATATGATCATCAGGGAACCAATTAGGTAGAACATTAAAAAAAAACAACAATATGGCAAACCCCACAAACCTCTGAATAAGCTTTGGAGATTTCAGGATGGCCAGCACCAACTTAGCATTCTCCAGGGGTCTAGAGATGATGAGAGTGCAGTCCAAGAGATCTGGCAGGTATTGCATAAGGGCAGATTGTGTTATATGAACCAAACGGTCCCATCAACATGTTACCAGCAGAAGCAGGGGAAACGGTGTAACCTGATGAATAGACATGGGCACGACTTGGCGAAATTCTCGTTTCCGTTTCTGTTACTCGTTTCCGTTACGCAACGGAAACGGTAACGACAATTACTCCCCCAGAACTCGAACTCGAACCAACAAAAGAAAAATTGGGTCTGATTTGTCGTTGTCGTTCTTGGCATCGCAGCGATCGCGCGATGCCAAGCGGCACAGAAAAAAAGTTTTAAAAATAAAAAAAACCCGATTCCCGGCCAAAGAAGCAGGCGAATATATGCCTGCCTGAGGGCACCTACCAGAGGGGTGGTTTCTCGGGGGGGGGGTCCCCACTCCAGCCTTCCCTCCCTCCTGTCCTGGGCTGCTGGTACCAGGCTGGGAGGGGGCATCCTCGGCATCTCCATTTGCCATGTGGTGCGGGGGGATCCAAAATGGCGACTGCAATTTTTTTTTTTGAAATTGTGGTCCAAAAACCCACCAAAGCACCACAGAAACATGCAAAAATTAGCTATTTTAAATGCTTGAATTTTTACAGTAGCAGCAGTGGGTTTTTCTTGCAATAAAACGTCTCCATTGATTTCATTTTATTTTATTTTATTTTATTTTATTTTATTTTATTTTATTACACCTGCGCACACGCAATGATGGGCTGGCCATGGGATGGGACCATGCAAATTTTTGGAGCCATTCCACCAATCGCATGGCCAGGTTTTGCTGAGACTTGCTGGTACCAGGCTGGGAGGGGGCATCCTCGGCGTCTCCATTTGCCATGCGGTGGGGGAGGATCCAAAATTGTGACCGCAATTTTTTTTTAATTGTGGTCCAAATTGTGGGGTTTTTCTTGCAACAAAACGTCTCCATTGATTTTATTTTATTTTATTTTTATTTTTTTACACCTGCACATGTGCAATGATGGGCTGGCCATGGGATGGGACCATGCAAATTTTTGGAGCCATTCCACCAATCGTATGGCCAGGTTTTGCTGAGACTTCTGGATGTGCCAGAGAGGGCATTAAAAGCCCACCAACCCTAATCCTAAGCCTAACCCTAACCCATACGCCAGTACACTGTATTCTTAGTGGGCCAGAGGCACCCAGAGGTACAGCCCACTAACCCACCCTAACCGTAACCGTTACCCTAAGCCTAGCCCTTACCCCCTAACCCCATGCTCTGGGAACTGGAAGTCAAGTCGCGCTAAATCGTGGTGGTAACAACGAATGACACACGACACGACGGAAACGACCCGAAACGGACCCGTCCCGAAAAACGACAACTCGAAAAAAAAAAATTCTGCTCGTGCCCATCTCTACTGATGAACCCTTGTTCTGGCCCATCTTCATTTACTCTGTTCTGATTCACTCTTCTGGTTCTACCACTTCTGTAACCTTGTTCACCCCTTCTCCACTGAATGTATGGAGTGAGCAGGATTGGGGAAGGTAGCCTCTAACACTTTCCCTTTCAGATGAAAATATGTGTAGAATCTTGTGTATTTGCTGTCTCCTATGTGATCACTTCATGTTGAGTAAACACAGGAAGTGTAAGAGTGTTCTTCTCCCCATTTAGATCCTTTCAGATTCTGTACTAGATGTATCTGGTCATGTTTTAAAGCACACAGAGCACATGCCCACTTCCAAAACTGCACTCGCCATGACCCCATATCTTCTGTTGAACCATGGAAATGCAACTGAAGAGTCGAAGGTTACTTGGAAGGTGCCGTGTTATCTACTTGAGCAAGACCCCAGATGGACATGGTATCCAGGTACAGTAGCCTCCCCCTGTTCAGATCTGCCTATTTCTGTAACTAAATAGAATATATTATAGGGGGTAGAGCTACTGTGCTCTTCTAAACACATGTAGGTTTCAGACTCTTGAAAGTGTGACAGAATAGGGCTATAGTGCTGAGGTCCACTGGCAGCCTGGACTGCCACACGACTGAAGGATGCAAGAATAGGCTACAGGTAATACTTTTCTAGGCCTGTAATAAAATAACAAAACGTCACTGCAAGTTTTCAAGGGCAATACTCTCTTTTTCAAAGCACATACCAAAAGTTAAAACGTAGCAAAATAAAATTATTCTTAGATGTAAAGTTCTTGGCAAGATGATTTTCGCTAGGCATGTCTGTCTTACATGAGGATGGGAGCAGCAAGTCTGTTTAGATGAGGCTGTCTTAGATGAGGCTGAAAGCTGCATCTGAAGTCAAGGAAAGGGTTTGACACCCCAGCCCTTCAAACAAAGGGACACAGGTCATGCACAGCCACCCAGAACTCCTATCCAGCTGACCAAATTACTATCTCTCTTGCTTTCTTATTCCATGCAGAACAAAAGTAAAAGTTTAGTGGCAAAGAGGGCTTGAGCAAACTAGGTGGGCCTTCTATGGAATTAATTTGATAAATAGACTGATGGAACCCTTTGGGGAAGCGCTTTGTCAATTTCAAGAGGAATAAGTGTATTCAATTAAGGGCAATCTTTGCTTGGATTTAAATAAATCATTGTAATGCCTAGGGTATTTTCTGGGGGTAGTAGTAGGAGCAGGTTTTTTTTTTGTTTTTTGTTGTTTTTTGAAATAAAAACTCATGGTTATGTTCCCTCATTCATAGATAAGGCAATAAGTTGATAAAATAGTTGAACCACACATCCTAAGTTCTAGTGATTTATTAATGGATGGTATTGTTTATTAATATGTCCCACACTGCTACTGATAATTAATAGGGCATTGAAGATTAAAGGTAGGGGGAGAAGTCCCAAGAAGCAGCAAAAGCACTATCTGATGAATTTTTTTTCAATTGAATAGTTTTATTGGGTTTTTTAGGGGGGCACAAGGGGGAGGGGTATAGAGAAAAAGGAGTACAGTTTAAAATTTACATTGAATATATCAAGCAAAAAATAGCGATTTAACATATTAATAGATCACCAAATATTATCACAGTACTAATAGGTTTGTTACTTCTTGCCATCTTTTCCGAGAAATCTCATCGTAGTCTCCCTTTAAAAAGCCGGAGAGTCTGTCGATTTC
>JAHTLZ010000108.1:10559977-10587367 GCA_023846285.1 Phrynocephalus versicolor
GAATGCATTGAAGCAATGCATTCCTATGGGGAAAAAGCTGGCAATAACCCCCCCCCCGTGCCCATTGGGTGGGGGAAATTGTAGGCTTTTAATTTTTTATTTTTGCTGAGCCCGCACTACAGCTGATCAGCACTTGGGGCTAGACAGAAAAATATATGTAAAAATCCTGCATTTCCCCCAACCAATCGGGCGTGGGCGAAAGGGGGGGTTTCAATATATATTGCCCAGCCCCAAGCACCAATCAGGTATGACATGGGCTTGGGGCTTGGCCAAAAAAAAAAAAAGTTCAAAACCCTGGACTTTTAAAACTTTCCCCCCTCCCCTTAGTCCCAGGCTCCAGCTGATTGGCCTGGGGGTGTGGAAACCTTTTTTCTCCACCCCAGCGCAGATCAGCTGGCATGGGGGGATTGGGGGAGGAGAAAAAGTTTTAAATGCCCTGGACTTTCAAAACCTTTTTTCTCCCTCCCCAAGCCCTGGGCTCCAGCTGATAAGCGCTGGGGTGGGATGGGGGAAAGCTTCCCCCTCACCTCAGCACAGATCAGCTGGTGGGGAAGGCTTGGGGGAGGGGAAAAGGCTTTAAAAGCCCAGGGCTTTTAACTAGAGATGGGCACGACCAGGAAAAAAATTTTTTCGAGTTGTCGTTTTTCGGGACAGGTCCGTTTCGGCTCGTTTCTGTTTTTTGCGAAATTTTTCAAAAATTTGTCATTTTGTCGTGTCGTTTGTCATTTGTTATTACTGCCAAGATTTAACGCGACTTGACTTCCAGTTCCCAGAGCATGGGGTTAGGGGGTAAGGGCTAGGCTTAGGGTAACGGTTAAGGTTAGGGTGGGTTAGTGGGCTGTACCTCTGGTTGCCTCTGGCCCACTAAGAACACAGTGGCCGTTACTTCACGAGCCGCTCGCTTCGCGGCAAGCCGTCATTTCTGTGCGAACCGATCGCTTCAGTCCGCACGCTCCTCCTTTTTGGCTGCGACGTCACCCCGACCACGCCCCCTTTACCGTGCTCCAACCGGGGTGAGTGATTCCCCTGCCATGGACCGGGAATCTTTTCGCTTCACATCTCGCTTCGCTCCCAACGTCACGTGTGGTCTCGGTTTTTGGCTTTTATTTCAAGTTTTTTTAAAAAATATTCAAACAGGGATATCGATGCATCACTATATCGTTTCATCGCTTTGCACTGTTACTTCCTCGCGCGAGTAGTGGCGTCGGCGTCGGCGGCGTCGGCGGCGGGAGCAGGAGGAGCCGCTGCCGCCTCGCCCGGCCAGAGCAGGGCACCCGGGGCAGGCAGCGTGCAAGCGGCGGAGGGCAGGCAGCTGTGCCATGCGGGGCTCCCCCCGAGTAGCGGCGGCGGCGGCGGGGGGGCTGCCAATGATGCCAGGAAACAATGGACAAAACAATATAAATTAGGAGCAGAAAACACAGGATCGTACAGTAACCACGCTCTGTCGTGAATGACAGCCAAGCATTGATGCATCAATACGCCGAGTAAATTTTTTTAAAAAAATAAAAGGAGAGTGGAACCAGACGTTGCAAATCAGCTTTCTAATGCGAAGGGAGCACGTGAGGTAGTAATCGATTCGGTCCCAAAAATGCCCCACGTGAGTACAGAGAAACAGGGGTGGGAGCGAAGGGAGACCACGTGACCACCACGTGACCGCCTCCCAATTCAAATCGAAGGCAAGGTCGATTCGAAGCGAGGCACCTCGTGAAGTAATGGCCAGTGTACTGGTGTATGGGTTAGGCTTAGGCTTAGGCTTAGGCTTAGGCTTAGGCTTAGGGTTGGTGGGCTTTTAATGCCCTCTCTGGCACATCTAGAAGTCTCAGCAAAACCTGGCCATGCGATTGGTGGAATGGCTCCAAAAATTTGCATGGTCCTGTCCCATGGCCAGCCCATCATTGCGCGTGTGCAGGTGTAGAAAAATAAAATAAAATAAAATAAAATAAAATAAAATCAATGGAGATGTTTTGTTGCAAGAAAAACGCCCTGCTGCTACTATAAAAATCAGGCAGTTAAAATACCTAATTTTCACATGTTTCTGTGGTGCTTTGGTGGGTTTTTGGACCATGATTTAAAAAAAAATATTGCGGTCGCCATTTTGGATCCCCCCGCACCGCATGGCAAATGGAGACACCAAGGATGCCCCCTCCCAGTCTGGTACCAGCAAGTCTCAGCATCAGCAAAACCTGGCCATGCGATTGGTGGAATGGCCCCAAAAATTTGCATGGTCCCATCCCATGGCCAGCCCATCATTGCACGTGCGCAGGTGTAAAAAAATAAAAACAAAAACAAAAAATAAAATCAATGGAGACGTTTTATTGCAAGAAAAACCCACTGCTGCTACTGTAAAAATTCAAGCATCTAAAATAGCTAATTTTCGCATGTTTCTGTGGTGCTTTGGTGGGTTTTTGGACCACGATTTAAAAAAAAATATTGCGGTCGCCATTTTGGATCCCCCCGCACCGCATGGCAAATGGAGACGCCGAGGATGCCCCCTCCCAGTCTGGTACCAGCAGCCCAGGACAGGAGGGGGGGAAGGCTCGACTGGGGACCCCCCCCCAGAAACCACCCCTCTGGTAGGTGCCCTCAGGCAGGCATATTTTCACCTGCTTTTTTGGCTGGGAATCGGGGTTTTTTTATTTTTAAACTTTTTTTCTGTGCCACTTGGCATCGTGCGATCGCTGCAATGCCAGGAACGACAACGGCAAATCAGACCCAATTTTTCTTTTGTCGGTTCGAGTTCGAGTTCTGGGGGAGTAATTGTCGTTACCGTTTCCGTTGCGTAACGGAAACGAGTAACGGAAATGGAAACGAGAATTTCGTCAAGTCGTGCCCATGTCTACTTTTAACACTTTTTTCATCCCTCGCTCAAGCCCCAGGCTCCAGCTGATTGGTGCTGGGGTGAGCTGGAAAAAGAAGAAAAGTTTTAAAATCATGCTTGTGAAGAAGGCACACAAGAGGGTGTATTTCCCAAGAATACTCAGGAAGATGAATTTATCTCAGCATTTACTTCTATCCTACTATTGCAGCACCATTGAGAATGTCCTAACCTATGGCATGCTTGCATGATGTGGGAGCAGCTCTGTAGCCGACAAAAAAGCTCTACAAAGAATAATTAAAATTGCCCAGAATATCATTGGGCTCCAGCTACCAACCCTAGATGACATTTTCACATCTCGCTATTTGAGGAAGTCACACAATATTTTCAGAGATTCTTCTCATCCTGCTCATAATTTCTTTGAACTCTTGCCTTCTGGCAGAAGATACAGAACAATTAAAACTCGGACCACATGTTTTCTGAACAGTTTTTATCCCAGAACTATAATTGCACTTAATAATGAACTCAAGGATCACCACCAGTGAGCAGCTAGAAAGTATTGCTCAGTCTGTTATGTAGATGTTTGTGTTTTTTAGGGGGGGATTTGGTGGGTGGGGGAATGTTTGGGGATTTTTAATGTATGTTCGTTGAGGGGATTTTGTTTTGTGTGTGTGTATTGAGTCTGGTGTCTAGGTGTCTGTGGATTTTGTTGTATATGTATACCATGTATATACACACAATGACAATAAATTATTATTATTATCCTGATGAGTTCCACTACAAAACATCATCTTTTCCCATCTCTGTAACTCATCTGAATAAGACCTCATAGACTAATGTTTTTGTGAGGGGGAAAAGCAGGTATTCCTCAGCCTTTCCACTTCACATACACTCTGCTAGTTTTTTCATTTTTAAAACATATCATATGTTTAGAATGTTAGAGAAAGATTATGATTAAAAATTTGTCACTTCTGAGGAAAGAGGTTTAAATACAAATTTAAACATTGTCTGATGTGTGGAACTTTTTTTTTTAAAAAAAGTGATAGATTATGTGAAATTGAAATGGAATAAATGCAAAGCAGACACGGAGTAGAAGGTAGGTGAAATTTCCCATCCCAAAATGAAACACTGAATTTCAGAGCAGGTGTCTAATGCCTTCTCTTCCATAATCAATTCTGGTCTGGCTTCTTTATTTGTTCATGGGGTCCTTTTCATACAAGGGTGAGGAGTCTGTGGCCTTCCAGATGCTGATGATAAGAACATGAGAAGAACAATGCCAAAAGCCTAGGTAATCCAAGATTCAGGACTCACTGTCCACTGCTGTACAGGTTGTCTGGGACTGATGGGAGTTGGAATTCTACAATATTGGAAGGACCACCATCTCTGCAGTCCCTTTTCAAAAGCTATGACATTTGTCTGTACACAGGGGCAAAGAGTCATTTGTAAGGTGTGCTATGTATCAAAGGAAAGAAATGTTGAACCAAATTATCATGAAGGCATTGACCAGTGATACCATACTATGTATATGCTTCTTCAGTGCAATACATTTGCACACCGTACCATCTCAGATGGGGTGTTGACCATACTACCAGCTAGAAAGCACTTTGCAGCTATTCCTTCTTTTCTCTTTGACGGATTTTCTGAGGTAAAATGAAAGACATGAGAGATATCATGTAGAATCTATATAAAGTTCAGTAACCAGGGAGAGAAAGGCAGTGGTAAAGACCTCAGCCCATAGGTTGTGTTTTCTTGTCTTTTTCACACACTCTTTTCAATCTGTCTTCTGTAAGCTTTCCCTTGGTGGATTGTTGTATCTTACTGCTTTGAATGTGTTTCAGTGCCCCCCCCCCTTTTTACTGTGTTGTAGTGTGGCATTTGACCCTTTATAGTATTTGCATACTTACTGTTTTTAGCTTTAAATATGGGTCATGCATTTTTAGAATTATCAAAAGGCTTTACCCAATGCTAATTGTATTGTCCTACTTTGGTCATATCGTGAGAAGGCAGGGCCTCTTGGAAAAGACAAGAATGCTGGGAAATGTGGTACTCAGGAGGAAAAGAGGAACACTAAATGCAAGATGGACTGGCTCCCTAAAGGCACCACATGTTTGAGTTTAGAGGAGGAAAGTTAAGGACAAGACTTTTTGGAGATTGTTCATGTATAAGGTTGCCATGAATCAGAGGCAACTTGACGGCACATAACAAAAATATCCTCCAAAATAAGAACATGTGGCCAATGGAGCTATCTATTTTTCTTGCTGGCTAGCCAAAAAACAAAAAACAAAAAATAAAAAATAAAATTTATTTCTCTTTCATGCCCTGCATCCATAACACATTGTGTTCAATATCTAGCAGTTACCAGACATTAAGGCCAAACCATCTGAGCTCTCTGAAAGCTAAAAGAATTTTATTTAACTCCACAGCTCACATCCTGTTGTGTAACTTAAAGATGTAGGACAGTGATGAAATGATCATCAGAGGAAAATGTGTGATAATGAAGAACTTCCTACTTTTGTCCCACAATTCATCTGACACTTGGGCAGGCCTTTCCACCATGTGGAATCATGTGGCAGCTGCAGAATGGAAGGGGAAATTTTTAATTACCAGAAAATATTCCCCTTCCAGTAATGACAATTTTCATTAATTAAAGACTTCTTTCTTCTATCATGGAGCTCCCATGACCTCCACATGATGAAAGCAATCACATGGGAACTCAAAAACCTGCAGGAAAGAAGGAGATATTTTTAAATTGCTGAAAACCACCCCTTCCTGGTGACATCATCACCCTTCTGCAGGTGTAAAGGATGTGACAAGATTTCAGCCAATGTAAGACTTCTCTATCTCCGTTATTCAACCTGGTCCCTTTAAAATCTGATACAATTTGCTTGGACTTTTTTAAAAAAAGAACTCAGTTCATGGGAGCTCTGCAGCTGCATATTGAAAGCAAAAAACTTTTCAGCGATTTTTCTATGAAATGCCATTGATTGTAGCAGATCTGTACGCAAACGGAGTTATTAAATCAAAAACTCAATCTTTGTATGCCTGATCACTTCACAGTTGTCTGTGTGATAGTCTGTAAAACACAGTGCAGATGTAAATTAGTCAGAGGGTAGGTTTGGAGGGATTTGCCAAAAGCAATCTGTCGCAGTCCTGCCAACTCAGCACTTCACAAATTAAGGCAGCTCCGGCAAAGAAGAAACAGGATGGGTCATAAAGTTTAAGGGTCCACTGTGGGATATGTTTGTTTAAAGCACTTAATTATGACAAAAATTTTAATGATTATTCCATAGGTTTGGAAACACAGGCAATAATGGCCTTTTGGGTTTCTGGAGTATTAACATGCTGTGCATGTCTCAGGCTTGGTTGTTATTGGCTGCATATTTGAACTGGGAGAAAGCCATTTGCTCTAGGCAAAACATGATCCCTGCTTGTCTTGTCAATGAAAATAATAAACATTTGTGGGCCTAGGGCTGAGCATGCCCAAGTCGCCTGACCTGTTAATAAGAAAACACACAGACATACCACTGGAAGGGAAAGACCCAACTTGATTGGCGACAGTGGCCGCTTTGTGCAAAATGTTTCTGGTCTTGTTTCTCCGTAAGGAGCAAAGCACACACAAGCCCAGAAGCCCAGAAGATTGTTAAGAAAAATGCCAGCAACTCATCTAGTGCTTCACTTTCATCAATAATCATCCTAATTTGCGCCAAGCCGCACTATGCCTAGATTGCACATTTTTGCACATGAATAGCAGACAGTTTGCTGCATAATGGCCAGGTGCACTCACTCAGGCAGGCATATTTTTGCCTGCTTTTTTGGCCGGGAATCGGGTTTTTTTATTTCATTTTAAAAACTTTTTTTCTGTGCCGCTTGGCGAGTTGGCGAGACGAGGAGGAGGATGCCCCCCACCAGAGCAGCCCAGGACAGGAGAGGGGGGAGGCCAGGGACCCCCCCCCGAAACCACCCCTCTGGTAGGTGCACTCACTCAGGCAGGCATATTTTCGCCTGCTTTTTTGGCCAGGAATCAGGGTTTTTTTAATTTTTAAAACTTTTTTTTCTGTGCCACTTGGCATCGCGCGATCGCTGCGATGCCATGAACGACAACGACAAATCAGACCCAATTTTTCTTTTATCAGTTCGAGTTCGAGTTCTGGCGGAGTAATTGTTGTTACCGTTTCCGTTACGTAATGGAAACGAGGAACGGAAACGGAAACGAGAATTTCGCCAAGTCATGCCCATGTGTAGTGGTGACAGCTGTCAGCCTTGAGAGCTTTAAAAAAAGGATTAGACAAGTTCATGGAGAACAAGGGTATCAATGGCTATCATTATGGATGCCAAAGGACAAACTCTGGGTTGGAGGGATAGGCAGGATATCTCTCAATGCCATTTGTGGGAAATCATAAGCAGGTGAAGACATCTGCTTGGGAATACCCCGAAGCAAATGGTGAGACAGAATGCTGGAGTGGATGAGCTGTGGCCTGTTCCAGCAAGCCTGTTCTTATGTTCTTATTATCAGAGTTGTATCCCAATATACCTGAACACCCCAAAGTTAGTGAAGGCTGAAATAACAGTTTTTAAAAAAGACTACCTGTCACCCAGGATCCTCATATGGCTAATTAATATGTGGACATATCCTACCAAGAAGGGAAGGGGAAGTGGTTTAGGTTTTTTTTTCTCAAACAGGTTTTCATTTATGTACATTATTATTGGTGAAAATGGACAAACATTTTTTTTTTCTGCACAGGAGAGATATCCACTTTGTTTTGCCTCATCAGATCACTGCTTGGGTTAAATGATTCATATTTCAGTAGTCACAAATGATAATTCTTTAAAATAACAAGTCTAAATAATGAAGTCATATTTGAGGGCCCACAGGATCCAGACTTCCAGTTGTGGTGATTTGTAAAGCTCAAGAAGTGTGTTCTTGTACCTAGGATAGAAACACTCACTCACTCTTTTCCTGCTGTCATAAAGGCTCTGACAGAATCAAGTGAACCATGCTGAAAGCATACCATGGAAGCATCTGGTCTTTGGTTTCAGATGAATGCTTTTCATTTCATTGTCTGCTTCCTTGTGTGTGATGAATTTCATGGACTGACTCTGGTTGCTCATAGTGCCTTGAAGGCAAATGGATGTTACCCTGGGCAAAACATCCAGTGTCCTTTACAACAGATTGGTTTTCATTGCAGAACGCAAATGCCTTTTTGAGTAGTGATGATACAATGGGAAGCACATTGCATATTTCTGTTCCTTTCCCCCCTCTTTCATTGTGTCTAAACATTGTCTGGGATGGTATGAATCAGCAACACTATTTTGCACAAGTGCTGAAGACTGTGTATTCCTTTCAGAAGATTTTAAAAACCAAAGAAAACACATTTGTTCACATTAATTCCCACTTCTCCCCAAAGAGAGTACAGAATGAAAAGGTCAGGAATACAGCAGGTAGGACTCCTGTTTGGGACTTCCATCCATGTTAGCTATGAGTAGGGTGGTTGCACCTTCTTCAGCAGTGGCAGAAGCTACTTATGATATACAGGTTTACGAGGATAATTCATTCCGGAATCATGTTTGTAAAGCAAAACACTATTATATCAAAGCAAATTTCCCCATAAGAAATAATGGAAACTCATATGATTCATTCTGGGGTCCTATAGACCACATACTGTACACACAAAATTCCAAAAACTCACAGAAGATGTTGGTTAGATGTCCACATCCACACCATGGTTTAGGTACTTGGATGTGGCATCTGCTCTGCTTGGGATGTACAACAGGATTTTACTCTGTCTGTTTAATGTGACAATAATAAAGTGCAATTTGTAGCCATATACACACTTGACTAGCTGCTCTCTGACTAGATATGGTTTGAAAAAATAAGAAAGAATGTTTGTGATGATTCTCAGTCTGACTCAAGTTCCAAATAAAGAATGTTGAAAACAAATTAAATAAAAATAACAGACCACGGACTGGGTCTGTTCAGGACTTAAGTTTCAATTTAAATCCGTTAAATGTTATTGCTCCAGTTAGAAGAGTTACAAACCCCTTTCTTACCTCTTGAACCTATACCTGTTTTCAAAACAAGAATGAACCCATCTATGATTTTACATAAGGCAGATAATAAATGTCCCCTTTTTGTGCAATCAAGGATTCATTTATTGGGAGAATCTGAGAAAGATGTCAGGAACAAAGTTGAACCCTCACATACTGGAGCACAAATGCCAGCAAATGCCTCTGTGACTAACAGAGACTTGTATGTCTCGTAGAGCCAAATGGCATAAAGGGTGAGTGAGTGGGGGTGCATGAGCCATGTTCCTTTGTCTGAAGAATGGGGAGGTGATGCCTAGTGTACTAGCTAAGAACTCAACATTATCTAGCCAACAACTTTAAGAATAACCTGGCATAACACATCTTTTGCCATGTTTGAATGTTTGGGACCAAATTTGAAGACGAGTGCTTTGCATTTGAAAGCTTGCAATGTTTTTTTTATTTATTAGTGGCCTATAAAGGTATCACCGTAGCCTTTTGTTTTGCATTTGTCAAACACAGAAGTATCAGTGATAGAGTTTTTACAGTATACCTCACTATTGCAGCCACAGTTTTTGAACTGTTCATTGTTCTGTTTTCCAGGGCTGAATGGAAATGACATCTACTGGAGCTCCACTGAAATTTGTTGACGCTTGTACTGGGACTTGTTTCTGTTGCATTTTTTTCACTCTAGTGGAATTTATTTTTTTTCTTTTCTGCAGACGAATCACTGAAAATGAGGGAGAGAGACAGCTATCTTCTGAGTTATTAACCCAGCACTATAGAACAACAGCAGCCCTATTTCTAATCATCATTTTACCTGGGCATTGCAAATAGTTTAATCCACAAAGTCATAAACTGCTAGAAGCAAATATTAATGCTGAAATTCCCCTCTTCACTAACAGTGACAAGCCATGGATTTTTGTTAGTAGAGCTGAATGATTACATTTCATTCATTTCACATTAAAGCTCAAAACGGGGGTTTATGGTACTTTCAAATATGATGCTGTGTTCCAGCAATTGTATAATAAGGATAAAAGGGGGTATTTTTAAAATGGTTGTTTTCATTATTCTAACTCATGACTTAACAGATACTTCAGAAGATAACTTCCACACATAAATACTTGAACACCCAAAACCCTGTTCTTTAAACTCTGACTTCAGCACTTACATTTTATATGGTAATTTTTCTGTGCTCAGAAAAGCTATTTACTCCACTCTTAGAAATTCTATGCACAAAAGGTATGTAAGTGGCATTACATCCAACATGTGCATTGTTTGGACTACAATATATGACTGTCTCATAAGTGCTAAGGCACTGAGACTTCTGTTTCCTGCTGTGTAGTTTAATCACGTCACGATAAAACAAAGCTGCATCTTTTTTTTATGACACAGAAAAGGTAGACTTTTTATAAATATGTCTTGCCCACAGTTGCTGTCCTTCCATTGATGGACAGATACCTGAGCCAACAGAAGTGTCCAGAGGCTTTGCGAAACCACCCAAGACACTTTGTAAATGAGAACTGGAAGATGCTATATAACTGGGCCCAGAAGCAGACAAATGAATAAGGGAAGAAATAGATATAAGGATGTTTGTACAGTGCTCGCTAGAACCTGTGGAAGACTTGCAGATGGCCGGTCAATGGTGAAATCCTTAATCCTTTTGTATTAGTAATAGGTAAGTGGACAGGTTGTGTCCACTACATGTTTTGTTTGTGTCTACACTTCTAAATTTTTTCCCTTTTCTTTTTTCTTTTATGATTCTGTTCACTGGAATGGCTGGTTTGTTTTGTTTGATTCTATTGTATATAAATAAATACATTTGTGGAAGTAAAAAAAAAAATAAAAATAAAAAGAAGAAGTGTCCAATGGCAAGATAGGGAACGAAGTTCCAGAAGAGAGGGAGAAGCAATGGAAGTGGCAAGTAAAGTCAAAAGTGGTGGGGGAAATTGCCAAAAAATGCCTTCAGTGGATTGTAGAACCATAGAACCATAGACTAGTGAAGGAAGGGATCTATAAGGCCATTAATTCTATCCCCCTGCTCCATGCAGGAATAAAAATCAAAGGGTACCTGTCAGGTGGTTATCCAGATTTCTTTTGAATGCAGTCTCCACCTCTTGAGGTAGTTGGTTCCATTGCTGCACTGCTCTAACAGTTAGGAAGTTTTCCCTGATATTCAAATGTAAGCGGGGTTCTCTTAACTTGAGTCCATTGTTGCGTGTCCTGTACCCTGGGATGATCAAGAACAGACTGAGAACAGATCCTGCCCCTCCTCTGTATGGCAGCCCTTCAAATATTGAAAAGTGCTATCATATCACCCCTCAGTCTTTTTCTCTCTAGGCTAAACATCTCCAGTTCTTTCAGTCTCCTCATAGAGCTTGGTTTCTAGCCCCCTGATCATCCTTGGCACCCTTGTTATATCTTGTCAGCATCTTTCTTCAATTGTGGTGTCCAGAACTGGATACAATACTCAAATTGAGGCCTAACTAGTGCCGAACACAGGCGAATGAGCACCGTACAGGATTTGGAAATTATATGTTTGTTAATACATCCTAAAATAGCATTTGCCCTTTTTTTGGCCACATCATACTGTTGGCTCATATTCAGCCTATAATCCACTAGAATTCCAATATCCTTCTCACATGTAGTATTGCTGAGTCCAGTTGTAACTGTGCATTTGGTTTTTCTTCCTAGTTGCAATACTTTGCACTTTTCCCTGTTAAATTTCATTCTGTTGGTTTCAGGCCAGTGCTCCAGCCTGTCAAAATCATTTTGAATTTTGTTTCTGCCCTCCAGGGTGTTATCCATGAATTTGGTAAGCATTCCCTTGTCCAAGTAATTAATAAAAATGTTGAATCACACCGGACCTTGGACTGAGCCTTGGGGTACTTCACTTGCTACCTTCTCCCACTTAGAGAAAGAGCCATTGATCATCACTCTCGGATTACGATTCTGTAAGCAATTTTGTATCCACCTTACACTTGATTTATCCAGTCTATACCAAGTTATCTTGCTAATCAGAATATCATGGAGAACTTTAGCAATAGCTTTGCTGGAGTTGAGATATGTTACAGCTACAGCATTCCCTCTATCTACCAGGGAGGTGTTCTGATAAAAAATGACATCAGATTAGTCTGGCAGGATTTGTTCTTGACAAACCCCTGTTGGCTTCTAGTTATTGTTGCATTGTTTTCTAGGTGCTTTCATAGTGACTGCCTAATCATCTGTTCCAGGATTTTTCCTGAGACTGATGTCAGGCTGACTGGCCGGTTGTTTCCAGGTTCCTCTTTTTTTGCCCTTCTTGAAGATAGGGACATCATTAGCCCTCCTCCAATCAAAGAGCCATCTTTAGTAGCAAGGTGCCAATTAGCCATAACCTTCTGTTTTCTTCAGTTTATTTCCCCTGTTTTCTTTTTTATAAGGAAGCACAGAAAGCTGTCTTACGCTAGCTGAAATCCTGTTGCTTAGTGTCGTAAGTCACAACTAGAGTTGGCATATTGAATCAATGGAGCTTACAGAGGAGTTGTCTTGCCAAATCCCCACTTATTCAGTGGACATATTCTATTTGTTTAGCAGCAGGATGTCAGCTTCTGAGTCAGACCTAACGGTCTATACCAATATTGTCAACAGGTTTTCAGGTGAGATACATCCCTAGCTCTACTAAACTCCCTAGGCCCAGCCCTCTTTAACTTTCAATCCCTTTCCCTTCCCCACAAAAAAGATTGTGTAGGTTTAGAATGGCAGGGTCCTGTTGAATTCTTATGACAATCTGCTTCATAGTCCAGAAACCTATTGGCTGCTCCAGCGGCCTTGTGGTGTGTGACTAGTTGTGTAGCCAGTCTTCATAACCAGTGTAGGAACAGGTACAAGACATGGAACCTACTAGAGTGTCTCTTTATAGCTAGGCTATATGATACTGACTATGGAACTGTACAATTTTCAAGTCCCAAAATAACTTGAAACTCATCTGTTTCATTCATTACTTTGGGTATCATCCACTCCACCTGCTTTTCTGTAAGAGGAATCATCCAAGGCAGATGAAAAAGCAGCCTTGGTTTAAATAGCCATCAGCTCCCAAGGAAACCTCTCCAACAGATGCCCAGTTCCTATCATCATGAATTTTCTCCTTGTGTCTTGTACTACAAGAAACTATGGGTTTTGCGGTGTCCGCACACTGTCTCCTTTAGTCATGTCCTCTGGAGCAACAAACAATGTCTGTTTTATCATCCTGGTGATCATCCTTCAGGTGCATGACCTTGATGTCAGAAACAAAAGTCATGAAGGAAAGTGGAGGGAGAATGTGTGTCATTCTTAAAACTGCACAGATAATATGTAATGATAGTTGGAGTGCCCTTGTGAGGTCACGTCATGCACATCAGGAATTGATAGGATCTGATGGATCAGAATCACGTGGTGATGCAGATATCAAATGAAATCTTGCATCATCGCAGAAGAGAATCGCCCTAGGTAATGCTTTTATATCACTGACCCATTGAATTCTAAGTGGAAGAAGTTCATATATTGAACTCTGGTGCCTTGTTCAACTGAGATATACTTTCCCCTCCTTCAGGTGTCAGGAACCAACTACAGAGGGGAAACTTGACTGACTTGATATCTCCTGCTTGTGAGTATCTGGGGGATGTGTGGCTCTACAGATCTTTTAGTTTAGCAGTCCTCATCCTCAATGATCATTGGTTCTGCTGCCTAAGGGATGATGGGATCTAGAGGCCATGGGTTCCCCACCCTAGGCAGGATGGACTTTTGGTCAATTTAGGTAGGAAAACCTTTCTTACATTTACATGTGTAAATGAGCTATAACAATAATGAAAGTGTGTAAGTACAGTAACCCCCCGCCGATCGTGGGGGTTAGGGACCCACCCCACCCTCGATCCACAACAATCCATGATATGCGGAAGTGGGTGGGGGGCCCTGTGGGTGGGGGGGCAATCACACCTGTCCCAAAAGCCTCAGAGGAGCATGGGGGCGGTGCAGAGCGACCCGATCACCCCTGCCCCCCCGCAGCTCTGAGGCCTTTCGGAGCTGCCGGGGGAGGCGGAGAGCAACCTGATCGCCCCCGCTCCCGCGTCTCCGAAGCCTTTCAGCGCCGCCCGGGGGGCTGCGGAGAGTGATCTGATTGCCCTGCGCAGCCCTCCCCGGCTGTTCCAGAGCCTTTTGGAGGCGCGGGGGGGGGGGCGAAGGAGAGTGACATGTTCACTCCACACAGCCCCCCGTGGCTTCTTGGAGGTGCGGGGGGCACGCAGAGCGACCAGATCGCCCCCCGCCCCCACCCGCATTGCAGGTACTGCGATCCTGCAATGTAGCGGGACCGCGGGACCTGAACCGCGAAATGGCGGGAGGTCACTGTATTTCTTATTTGTTTAGAATATATCCTGCCCTGCATCAAAGGATTCTTGGGCAGAACACAAGAAGCAACACAAAGCAATTTAAAACAGATTAAGCAAAAAACAGAGGGAGAAAGGGGGAAACATGTTCATGCAACAAAATACAACAAAAACATACAACCCTTCAATTTGGGCTCAGAAACGTATTTTGTATTTGTACATCTGCAAAGTTTTTAATGCAAAATATAAATCTTTTTTGAAAAACAGAATGATTTATTTGTGGTATGAATTTTGTTTTTGCATAGCATATAATTCTATTCAGAAAGCATCTTTGAACCTTTCACCCCAAAAGTGCTAAAATATGAAAAAGAAAACCTTTTATGAACTGTCTGAGAAAAATCTGTTTAATTCCTGGGGCCTGTTGTGTGGCAAAATAAAGTAAGCAAAGCAAAATATTCTAAATTGTTATTCTGGATCATCAAATTGAAAACAACCTACAGCAACACTGAATGGGCTTTCAAGGTAAGTGTGGTATTTCAGGAGTGGCTTTACCAGTTCCATGCTTGCAATGAGTTTCCATAGCTGAGCAGAGGTTTGAACCCTGAACTCCTGAGTTTTAGTCTGGCAATTTTTCTGTTACACCACACTGGATACTCTTTGCCTGAATCAACATGCCTTTTTGTGGCTCAGCTACAAATTTCTCTCACACTTGAATGATACATTGAAAAAGGTATCCATGGTTGAAAAAAAGACATATGGGTGGAGGGGGAGAGAGAGAGAGAGAGAGAGAGAGAGAGAATTCTTTGGGACTATATTCTATTAAAGCCAACAAGCACTAACCAAAATGAATGTTGGTGATATGAGAAGCATAGCAACCAATAAAATATATACTAAGAAAGCTGAGGTTTTGTAAACTGTTGAGTTACTTACTACTTTTCATGCTGCATCAGCAACTCAAATGGGAGGAATGGCATTTGGCACACAGTTTTCAGTCATAGAGGAGATTGAATTGGCATAGCAATGTCACATATTTGATATACTACATTAGAGATTTTCTAAGAAAATTCCAGCATGATGAGCAAACCATGCCCAGTCTTTTCACATCAGGTATAATATAGCAGACTAGAAGTTTAATTGGCTATTTCATTAAGGTGCTATATTTTCTTTGACAATTTTTAAAAAACTACCATGTGTAACTATATTTTCTTAAAAAGTACCTCCAAGGGGAACTGTTAGGGGTAAGTATACTTAGCAACAGGGTATGGCTCACGGAGTCAATGAGTCCCATGACATTGAGACATTGTGTGTGTGTGTGGGGGGGGGGGAAGGCATGGGGCAGTTGCCCTGGGAGCAACATTACTAGGGATGCAAATTTTCCGAAACAAATTCTAAAGCAAGGCCACTGAATCAATGGGGATTTGGTAAGTCAATTCCTCCATAGCTTTCAATGATTCAAATGGGCTTTTTAAAAACTGTGACTAATGGTGTCTAATAGGGATGGACACCTTATGAAAAATGGCATGCTGTTTCATCATTTAGTAACTTTTCAAACCATTTTGAAATGAAATGAAATGAAATGGCAGACAACGTGTTGCCCCGAACTGAACCAAAATGATGTTTTCAGTTTGGGAGGACCCGAAACAGGGAGCGGCCACCAGATCCTGCTTCAGCAGTGAGATCTGCTGGTAGTTTCCCTGCTGGGTTCTTGCCCACCACTGCCTCCCAGCTGGTTTTGACAGCTCAAACTGTCAAAAATCCCACCTTGCTTCTTTTTCTCCCTTGCTTCCCCTCCTCCCGGTGTGTGTGTGTGGTTCTGGACAGGGAAGGCTTTGGGCAGTGGGGTCCAAAAAAACCCCACACCCTACCTTGGAGGAGGGGGAGCATGGGAGAAGGAAGAACACAGAGGTAAATTCAAGGCCCCTCCCCCCATGTCAAAAAGCCACAGCTGGGAAATGAGGGAGGGGTGAAAGGCAGAAAGCAACAGGGGTTTCTACTGCTGCCTGCTCCTTTCTGCCCTTCCCCTGCCTCCCATCTGGGGCTTTGGGCCAGGTTGGGGTGTGGGGAGAGGAGATGCCCTCCCCCACACACCCAACCTTTCAAAATGCCCCAGCTGGGAGGCGGGTCACAAGGGAGAATGGAGCAAGCAGCGGGAAATTCAAACTGAACACTGCTTGCTCTGTCCTGCCTTGCCACCCGCCTCCCAGCTGGGATGTTGCTGTTTTTTGACAGGTGGGGAAACAATTCAGAAGCTGCCGCCACCCAGGTGGGTTTTTTGACAGGTGGGGTTGTCCGAATCATTTTGTTACTCATTTTGTTTCATTATGAAACTTCTATTAAAAAGTCACTTAGTAATGAAATGCAATGCAATGAGTAACAAATGAAACATTAATTTTCTGTTTAGTGCCCATCTCTAGTGCCTAAGTAAAATGTGAGTAGAGTACACCTGTTTGAAGCAATGACAGTTCTGAAGGAGGTTTCGGTAGCCTGCTTTTGTGCTAACACTAAGAAAATGATTTTAACAAAATAATGCATTTTAATATTTGTCTTTTTCAATCACTTGATTTTAAAAAATACTTCTAAAAGGTGTGTTTATTAAGAGTAAAATCCTATGCTAATCTTTTCCTATGCAGAATTGTAGTTCTTTTTATCTACACTCTAAACTCAATTGTCAGACCATCCAACAATGAGGAAATATTTTTCTTCACTCTAGATTGCTGTGATTCTTTTTTTTACCCCTATAATCTATTTGAGAAGCTATTATTCATGCAACCTCAGTGCTGAAAAACTGTATCTATTGTTCTTGGTTACAGGGAATTCTATTCTAACTACTGCATGTAGAAACAGTTTGTATTGTTTCTCTTACTGGAAGAGAGATGGGTGACCAAAATGTGGCCAAGGGAATACATAAACTTTGCAGGCAAGATATTCAGCTACTTGCTCAGTGGCAGTTGAGTCGCCCTGTACTGAAGCTCAGGTTTGGCTAGCACCATGGCCTAAATCCAGCTGTAATCTTGGACTGAAGTCCTGGTGGTCGTCTGTTTTGGGACCAGGATGCCGGTGTGTGTGTGTGTGTGTGTGTGTGTGTGTGTGTGTGTGTGTGTGAAATATAGGATAAGGGGAGGAGGCCAGAGCCTGAGCATGTCAGGGGAAAGAGGAGGAGGAGATTGATTGCCGTGGAGCAATTTGAAGCATTTTGAACAGGCTCATTTAAAATAGACCAGAGGAGGGGATGTTGCAGAACTTGAGATAGGGGGAACAAATTGTGGGGCCAAACAAGCTGTTGCTTTTTCAGGTTCTCTCTCTCAGGAAAAAGGCCAAAGGTCCAACAACTCTCCAGTTCACACACACACACACACACACACACACACACACACACACACACACACGTTTTGGTTCATTTCATTTCTCCTTTCATTTTGTTTCATTTCATTGGCAATGAATTTCTAAAGAATTTTTGGAATTAAATGAAACAAAATGAAATGATTAATTAATGGCTCTCCTGGGTACTAGAGGGGGGGAAGCATTTTGTTTTGTTTTGTTTCTCTTTTTGTTTCATTTTTTGTTGTTAGTAAGAAATTATTAAAGAATGTTGGGAATGAAATGAAACAAAATGATTCATTAATGGCTCCCCTGGGTCCTATAGGCACCAATATTACATGGTAGCTTCTTTAGACACTTTCCTTTAAGTCCCCCAAATTTATTTATTTATTTATTTATTTATTTATTTATTTATTTATTTATTTATTTATTTCATTGGATTTTTATACCGTCCATCTGGCAGCAAGGTCACTCTGGGCAGTTTAGAGAGGTTTAGGGTTCAAGGCTCTGAGTTATTGAACTCCAAAATATTTTCTAGTTGAGTTGGGAAGTGCTTTATCTCTCCCCAACGGGAGCTGGAGGTGGGGGGCTTAAAGTTAGGAGTCCAAAGAAGCTACCCTGCAATTTTGGTTCCTCCGGAACGAATCATTTTGTTCGTAGATGAAAAATGGTGTTTCATTTTATTTCATAATGAAATGCATCCTACCCTTTCACTTCAAAACAAAATGACGAAATGGTGTTTTATTTTTTGTTTCATGCCATCTCTAATTCCCCGTTTTCTTCTCTCTCTCCTCCACCCCCACAACCCTAAAAGGACTCCTGGAGGGGCTGCAATTCTTGGTGCTGGCAACCCATGTTATGCCACTAAATGAATTTATTCTAGTTGGAAGTACAGAGAATTTAGGCTAAGGGCTCTATTTCATGCTGTAATTGTTTCCACCAGAGTAAATGGCAGCCAAAGGGTTGCACAGGAGCCAAACTATTTTGGGGAAAGTGCATAACCTAGTGGTTTCTTGCTTGCTTTTCACCATTCTAAATCAAATAATCCCCCTTCAAAATTTGTTTATGTATAAAGCACTTCAAATTACTAGAACGAAAGGGACACCAAGATAAGGAGGAAAGGGTTATTTGTTTTGATGTATTGTACTTTAAGTTACAAGCTTAAGTTTGTAGACATGATCTGTTGAGTGCCATTATATAAATCTTTGATTTTAAGAAAATGAACTAGGACACAGCTGATTTTATGTGGTGTGTAGCAGCACCCTGAGTTCCATTTTTTGGTCATGCTAGAATGTGACAGAGGAGCAATTTAATTATTTGAATGAGAAATTAGTGTGCAATATCCTTAATAACCTTTGTCTGGCTTTTCTTTTCATTAATCTTTTGGAAAGGAGATTATTGCATATATCATAGAGGAAAACTAGAGATACAATTTCCAGATATTTTGAACCAAGGAAAGAAAACTTTGGAGAAAAATCGAACAATTGGAGGGGGGTGTTTCTGTTTCCCCCAGAATGTTTCCAGAAATTTGACATCTCTGAGAGGGACTGAAGTGGTGGGTATAACTTGCTCAAGGCTACTCGTTCAGTGAGTACCTGAAGAAAAATGTCAACCTAGAACCTTCCAAGGTATATTTAAGCATTGCTTTTTATTTGAACAGGGCAGAGCATTTGGGGCATTACAGATAAAAAATGCAGGCCCTCCTACTTGAAGGCTATAAAGGCCTCAGTCATGATGAGATAAACTTGGATCACCTGATTTGTAGGTTTCCGTAACTCCTGGGTGCACAGCATCCAGTAAATGCTGCACAGCTGTTACTGCACAGCATGTTTCCCGAGCATTACACAGAGCTTCAAGAAATACTGAAACAGTGAGTTGTCAGGTTCAGGGAAGTAAAATATATGCACCAACCATTTGTCCCAACAACACTTTTCTTTTCTGTTACCAGGGAAGAAATGCTTGTGATTTATATTTCTTTTCAACTCTTTTATATCTATACACAGAAATATAAACTAGCTCTCATTCAGAGGATAACAAATGGATGCACTTTGTCAGGAGCTTGTGACATTCATGTAATATTTCCTAGATGCTCCATGATTGGAATCTATCATAGGTGAAACATTGTATGCACCCTAAAGAGTGAGTTTGTCACCTCGTTTGAAATTCATTGAGAAGTGAAGTTTATAATGCATCCTACTCCTTTTGAGGCATATGCATATTAGCTTAACAGCTCCTGCATATATTTGTCTCCTGTCACAGACCTGACGTCTTGTACAAGCTCAACGCAATGTATCAAACTCAGTATCACACAAGTCTTTTGAGATTCAGAAAGGATACTTCTTAAATCCCCTTTCTTGTTACAGGTTTCCCCCCTCTCTACAATTTTCTGCATGGATTTTCAGAAACAGATTGTCTCTTTAGCAGCTTACAATTATTTTGGTAAAATGCCCGCATAAAGATTGTGTCTGTCATTTTATTGCTCCCGCCTTTTTTGTGTGCTATATTCCATTATGTGCATATTATTGTATGCCGTTTTCTCAGATGTATGCATTTTTGTTGCGATTTTTTGAGGACAGAACTGCACTGAGAATTTGTAAAAATGCAAATGCTAAAGGGAAATTGTGACGTGGTCCACAAATTCATTTGGGATTAAAGCTGCTCATATTAAGAAGCCAACCAAACATGTTTTCTCCATGTTCTGAACCAACAGTATCCTATTGATTTTAATAGAACAAAACATGCTTCACTTTATTATCTATCTATCTGTATATTCTGTTTCTTTTTCTTTAACCTGATTTATAATTTTGAACTCTTCGCCATGACAGTGGTGAAACCATTCATCAGATACCTCTCATCATATCCCTTGCAAATCATTTCCACAAGTGACAGGTGCACCTTCAGGTGAAAATATTGAACACTGTAAAGCTTAGTGAGGAGGTGCTGAGCACACTGCCATGGTGCCTGCATTTTATCCTTCTCCTTCTTTAATATAATGGTCTTCTAAAACTTGTCTTGGGGTCAAACTAAACATTAGCAGCAGAAAATAATGATCTCCTTAATCTGTTTTTGCCGTGACTGTTTTTTCTCAAAACTGCATGCTTTAAGGGATCCAATTTGTAAAACAAACCTATGCTTACCTTCTATATTTGACTCTCAGTTACAGGAATATTTTTTAAGAAAGCCTTTCCTTTCAGCAAGGAGAGAACTCTTTTATCATATCTACTTAACTTTTTTTCTGAACAATGTCACTTGTCCGTTAGCTGGTCTTCCTTTAGCCTTGCCAACAGTTTCTTTAACCTGAAGTGGACGTAAACCTTTTAGTTATTTTTCTCTGAGTTGTTAAGCTGGAATAGCCTCTGGGTGAAGGTAAAACAGCAACCTGATCTTCTGTATGCTTTTTGAATAACTTTTAGAAACTTCAGTCCTGAGGTACTATGCCCTACTTTGTGACCCTTGTAAGGATTTCATTTTCCTTCACCAAAAAAAAAACAACAAAAAAAACTGATCTTCCTTTGTTCTTCCAGTGCCAGTCAAGCAAATGCTCTGCTAATAGCCAAGTTGCTGAGAAGTTTTGCTACAGCTGCACAATCACAAATATTGTGTAAATGCCAGCTGCAATAATGCCCACTACAAATAGTATTTGTTTGGTCAAAAATAGCCCAGGTGAGCCAAGCATCAGACTGTGAGCAGGGAGAACCTAGTCCAGACACTTACAGTACTTAGCCCTGAAGCTCACTGGCTAATATTGGGCCAGTCATTTCCTCTGTGCTCAATCTAACTGCACATGTGTTCGTAAAAATAAAATGGAGGAAGGCTTGCATATCAGTAGGGTTGTTTGCTATGGTCAAAGAAATATATGGGAATGAACAAAAGTCAGGAGTACTTGCATAGTTTTATAGGGACCATAGGGTATAGCAAATAGCAGCTGGTCACCCACAGGATGGATAATCCCCACCTCCCCAAGATCAATGTATGTTTAATCCTGTATTTGTGGGTTAATATTTTCTTAAAAGACTGTTGTTCAGCACATAATAAAGTGACAACGTTTCTAGATATGCTAAATGATTGTTCCCTGGAACAGATGGTTGAAGACTCAACTAGAGTTACGAGAATCCTTGACTTGATCCTGAGTAATATACAGGATCTGGTGCACAATGTCAATGTGGCTGATCCAATAGGGAACAGTGACTACAGCACAATTACTTTTAACATAATCATAGACAGCCAATCACTGATAAAATCTAACACAGAGACCTTAAACCATAACAGAGGCCCAATTGGAATGCATACCCAAAAGGAAAAAGGACACTGTCAGGTACAAGAGGACTCAGATGTGGTGTAGAGGAGCTGTTTGGGAAGTGATCAAAAGCTATAAATGCTCATTTAGAAGATGGAAAGCTTGTCCAAATGAGGACAATGGGCCGAAACATAAATTCTGGCAGAACAAATGCAAGACAACAATCAGGAAAGCAAAGCAAGACCTTGAGGAGTGTATAGCTAAAAACACTCAAAGAAATAAGGAGTTCTTTAAGTACATTAGATGTGAGAACCCAACTAGGAAGGCCATTGGACTATTAGACTACAATGGAAGGCAAGGGATAATTAAAGAGAAACAGAGATTGCAGAGAGACTCAATGACTTTTTTGCTTCAGTATTCACTGAAGAAGACAGAGGGCGCTTTTACACGACCCCTAAAATCCGCTGGCCACTTAAATTCGGACCAGAGATCTTAGGGGCTTGTCGCTCTTCCTGTGTTCCCACCCCCTCCACACTTCCTAGCTGCTGGCTGCGTGAGGGGAGGGAGAAAACAAAGGAAGAAAGACCGTGGCTCACCTCCGTTCTGCCTCATTCTGCCTCTTGCTCTTGCCGGCCCTTGCCGGGGCAACATTCCAGTAGCTCTTAAGTAGCTCTTAAAGGGGCAGGAGCCAAAAAACAGCAAACAGAAGCGAGGAGAGCCCCGCACTCACTATCGTTGTACCACATCAAAGAATTTCACCTCCAGAGAGAAGGTACTTGAAAGGTGCGCTGGGACACGCTAAAGTGGGCATGGTCACACTTAATTGCCTGTAAACTCCGGAGCTGGTGGGGAAACATTTTAAAGCTCCGGAGCTTGCAGCCATTTGCTGCGGAGTTTAGGGGTCGTGTAGAAACGCCCAGAGACCACATGCCCTAAACAGAGCCTGTCTTTATAGGGAGGGAAACGAAAGAATTAAGCCAGATAGAAGTAACCATGGAGGAGGTCCTTGCATGTCTGTTAAACTAAATGTTAACAAATCACCAGGACCAGATGGATTCATCCACGAGTTCGCAAGGAACTTAAAGATGAAATGGCAGATGTCCTTGCCAAAATATATAATCTTTCTCTCAAATCAAGGTGTTGTGCCTGATGACTGGAAGGTAGCGAATGTAACACTAATCTTCAAAACAGGATCCAGAGGTGATCTAGGAAATGAGAGTTTATTGAAGCAATGCTGAAATACTATAATCTTATAAAACATTTGTATTTGAGTTGCTAAACGCAGTAAGTGATTCTTTGATGCACATCCAGTTGATTCAGCCAAAATGGATCCCTGTCACTTTTCAGCAACATTCCACATTGACAGTTTTCCACATTTGACTTACAACTGGCCACAACTCTAATCCCTGGTCTTTTGCTTTTCACTGTGTTCTGGTATTATTGCTTGATACTGTGATTCTGTATTGCATTTGTAATCCTTTCTAGTAAACTAGTGAGGACCTCTGGAAAATACATGCAGAGGTGCCAGTATTCTTAGTCCAAGGAGATCTAATAATCATTTTCTTAAAATAGCTGTCCTTCCTATTAATCCAGCATTATATGCAAATACATCATTAAGAAGTAGAAGTATGACCCAGATGATTCATTATAACTGTCCACAGATAACTCCATTAACATTTGACCTAGGAAAGCAGACAGTTCCTGATGCTCAACGCGTTGCCACCAAAAGATCTTCATTTTATGCCATTATTCAGGAAACACAATAGATTCAAAGTCATAACTACCTCTGTAACCCTAGTTTCCAAGCTTCTGGCACATATACAGATGCCATAATTTCTGGACACAGGAACAATTGCAAAATCAATGTGAGCTTTTTTCAAAGGTGCACATCCATATTCTGGTTGGCCACAGAATACAATGTGTGCAATGGATTGCATATCAGAGGTATCCTGGTTATCCTGGAAACTGTAAAAATGGCTGCAACAATTACACTTAATAGGCATGTTTTTTTTTTTTTTACAATAAGATTTGAAAGGTATTTTGTCTGAATTGTAACACAATATTAGAAAAGTTCATTTTCTGATGGGGGGGAATCCAAAAATCATCCATCTGGGGAATTTTCTGGGAGCTATGAGCACCAACAAAAACAACAAAATATGTTTGTAAACTCATTACCTGTCCAGACTGGCTAGTTTGGTTGTGGAGTAAATTGGACTACAATTCATTTGCTGAGATTGTGGGGAGGAGCAATGTGCCATTTGATGTGCCCCTTCCATTTGAACAACAAATGACTCCATGCAGCCAGATCAGCTGTCAATTAAGCATTTCCTCTTATAATCTGTAGAAGGTCAGAGGGAGTGAATTTTTTTTAACATCATTCCTCTTGTCGTCCGTCAGTCCTGTTCCATTTTCTTCTGTCAGTCCCTGCCTGGGAAATGTGCTGCACAATCTCCCTTAGAGATCAACCTAAAGGGCAAATCACAGAAGACTATATGTTCAAAGCTGACAAAAGTTTTCGAGGTTTGCCGTGGCTGACATTATCTCAGTAAAGGGTTAATAACTGAATGAAATCAGATAATCACTGACTGGCATTTCAAAAATCATCTGGGTAACTTAAGTACAAGTATTTTCTTTGTTACAAGTAATTCCAGGTAATTCCAAAACTTCTCAATTTTCCAAACTTTTGTTATCTACAAGGCTTCTGTGTTTCATGAAATCAAGAGTTATTGAAAGCATACAACATTTTCTGTGAGAATCTTAAACTCACAGAACCATAGAATCATAAAATAGAGAAATTGGAAGGGGGCATATAAGGCTATCAAGTCCAATCTCCTGCTTCATGCAGGAACACAAATCAAAGGATATCTGCTAGGTGGTTGTCCAAATTTCACTGGAGCACTCACCATGTCTGGAGGTAATTGGTTCCATTGCCCTACTGCTCTAACAATTGGGAACATTTTCCTGACATTATCTTGAGCCCATTGTTGTGCATCCTGCACTCTGGGATGATCCAAGAACACATCCTGCCCTTCCTCTCTATCACAGACCTTCAAATATTTGAAAAGTGACAATATTATCCCTCGCTCTTCTTTTCTTTAGGCGAAACATTCCCAATTCTTTCCATCTTTCCACATAGGGCTTGGTTTCCAGTCCCATGATCATCCTTGTTGCCCTCCTCTGAACTTGTTCTAATTTGTCAGTATCTTTCTTGAAGTGCAGTGTCCAGAATTCGACACATTATTCAACCTGAAGCCTAACCAGTGCTGAATGCAGGTGGATGAGCATCTCATGGGATTTGGAAATAATACTTTTGTTAATTCAGCCTAAAATAGCATTTGCCATTTTAGTGGACACATCACACTGTTGGATCACATTCAGTTTATGTTCTACTAGAATTCCAAGATCCTTCTGACTTGTAGTATTGCTGAGTCAGGTGTCCCCCATCTTGTAACTGTGCATTAGAAGTCACATATAAGTTGTTTTAAAATAATTCCTACAGCTATATACATACAATTGCTTAAATGTATTAAAATAGAACTTAAGCTATAAGAAGTAGAGATGGGCACGAATCAAAAAAGTGGCATTTCGTTTGGTGTTTGTCATTTAGGGGGTCCGTTTCGTTTCGTTTCTGTTTGTCACGAATTTTTGCAAAAAAATTGTTTTCGTTTTCATTTGTTTTGTTACCGTTTTGTCACCATTTATTTCAATTTTTGTGATTTTTTTTTAGCATTTAAAGCAGTTCAATGTATTGCCATAATGAAAACGAAACGGACAACAAAATTTCTGGTGTTTCTGTTTGTTTCGTTTCATTTTAGAGACAAAATTCGTTTGTCGTTTCATTGCATAACGAAATGAAAAATGAAAACAGAAATGAAAAATTGTTCATTTCGTGCCCATCTCTAATAAGAAGATGCTTACCAAAAAAGAAAGTTCATAGCAAAAAAGCACAATAAAATATGAAAAAGAATGTTTTAAGTTGCATTGTAAAATACAGGGGCACATTGCTGAAACAGGAAGATAATACATCTCTAAAATGCAGAATACATCAAAATTCTTAAGAAGGAAATTTTAAGAAGCAAAATGCACTTATCTGTAAGCAAATTATGACACAAAAAAGCATTTCTAAAATAATACTCTCCCAACATATTCCATTTTAAGGAAGAAATCTCATTGCTGATTTTCTGGAGCCACTTTATCTGCAACTTTGGATAAGATATCACAGCTGTTGCTGCTTCTCATTGATTCCCCTGATTTTTCTGATGGAAAAATCACTGTTTATTTATATCCTAAACTTTGTTTACTTACGTGTTCAGGAAAGGGCAGTTACTGTGGCTATTTAGCAGACTTTTGTTTACCTTTTCTACTTGCCATCACTTATAAGCAAAAAGAAAAGCAATTCTACATCACACACCTCTTCTAGAAAGCAAAACAAAATGTATTTATACTAATGACCCATCGGATGTCACTATTTACTATTGACATATCTCTTGTGTATGGATTGGAAAGCAAAATGGAAAAGAAAATTGCCAAAGACATGTTATTCTTTCAATGAAGTCTCTTGCTGTATTAGATTGTAGTAAGCATGTTTTCATGTCACAAAGTTTAAAAGTACTATATTTTTAGATAGTTTAGGGACAATTTCTATACCCCTTATTATTGTTTTAAAATTATTAAATACGCAAAGTAGCAAATCATGGCACAGTGGTACCTCAGGATATGAAATTAATCTGTTCCAATTGGATTTTCTTAACTCAAAATTTTCGTATCTCAAAAAGCGATTTCCCATAGGAATGCATTGAATACCAATTTTTAAAAGGGAACAGATTACAGTACATTGGTTTTCAATGCATTCCTATGGGAAGGCTGTCCCAATGCCACCAAAGAGGGGAACAGTCTTTTCCTGTCTTTGTTGGCATTGGGTTTTTGATAGCCCCAGTCACAAGGAGCAATAGGGGATGTCAAAAACCCTCTGCCCCCAAAGACGGGAAAGGGTGTTTGCCATCATTGTGGGTGGTGGGTTTTTGAAAGCACTGCAGGCTTTCAAAAACTTACCCCCCCCCCAAAGATGGCAAAAGCCCTTTCCCATCTTTGATTGCTTGCCTGCTCTTCCCCTTGCTGGGTTGGGGCTGCTGGCTCCTGGCTTCCCCAATGCAGGAAGGGGGTGAGTGGGTGAGGGGTGACTTGCCCACTTCCTTCATTGGGGTAGCTAGTATCCCAGGTTCATCAACCTGGGGGGGGGGTTGAGTGGGAAAGCGGTGGAGTCACCACTTGCACACTCACCCCATCTATGTTGGGGAAGCCTGGATCCAATCTCTGATCACAAAAAGGATTTTGGCTCCTTTTCTGGGGGTGCCTTCTTATGATTGAGCCCCTCCTTCCACAGGCTGCCCAGCACCACAGGGACACCCAAGTCCACCTTTGGCATGGTGTCCCTGTGGTGCTGCTGAGCAGTCTGAGGGAGGGGGACCTTGATCGCAAAGGAGCCAAAGCCCTTTGTGATCAAAGACCAGGCTTTTGCAAGGCCCACGCCCACAGCCACCTCCTTGTGTGGTGCACTGGTGCGGGTCTTTCAAAACCCTTGCTGGCTCAAGGCAGCCCTGATCCTGGATGTTCCGATGCAGCAAGGGGACGAGTGGGCCACTGGTGAAGTCACCCCT
>JAHTLZ010000108.1:10587877-10604310 GCA_023846285.1 Phrynocephalus versicolor
CTCTCTCTCTCTCTCTCTCTCTCTCTCTCTCTCTCTCTCTCTCTCTCACACACACACACACACACACACACACACACACACACACACACACACACACACACACACTGGTTCCAGTAATTGTGCAAGGGGGGATGGAACTTGGTGCCAGTTACTTTAAATTTAAAAGGGAACATTTTGGATATAGTGGCCTCCTGCTAAGCTGACAAATGTAAAGAGTTGAGAGTTGTTGCCTAGGGAGCCTTAAGAGAAGGAGAAAGGTCTGATGGAAGATAATGCAGGTTTAGTTTCCTAATGGGCCACTGTGGCATGCAAAAGGAGAAAAGTGGGGCGGGAGATGAATAAACTTTGGAGGGGAAAGTACAAAGTGCCCTAAAAGTACAATTAACTAAAAGGATTTTTTTTTTACCCCAAGACAATTTGTCTTTATCTTCAGATATAAGAATAAAGCTGAAGGACAATATGGAAGTAACTTGAATAAAGTCAGTTCCTGCCCATTCCTCAGTACTTTAAAACTCCCAGTTTGAGTTTTTGAATTTTTAAAAGGACGTTTGATTCTATGTAAAGACCTTTAGGGCACTAATATAAAATTATATGGATGTTTAACTGCTCTGTATTGCTGTGCTGTAATTAAGTCTAAGTACCTTGCAATTATTCCACCAACTGAGTTAATAGATTCAGCTACGGGGCAGACCCAGAAATATTTATTTATTTGCCTGCATTTAACATGGTAAAAGCTGCCTAGATGCCCTGAACATATCTGATCTCACCTTATTTCAGAAGCTAAGCAGGGTAGGCCTTGGTTAGTACTTGGATGGGAAACCACCAGGGAATACCAGGTGCTGTAGGCGCCTGGAGTAGGAACTGGCAAACCACTCCAGTATTCCTGCCAAGAAAACTCCATGGACATGGGTTTATGAAGAGTCGGTCATGACTGTAACAACACAATACACATGCAAGGGGGTGAAATCAATAAACTAGAAGTTCCTAACAGGTTAAGGTTTCTAAAAATCTTAATATATATCTCCTCTGAATTCCCAGAAGCTGAAATGTAATATCCTATTTATACACTGGCTTTAAAATGATATAGGAAACATGGATTGAAATGAATGGTATTTCCAACTATGATTTGCAGTCAGGTTGGGGATGAGTGTTTAGTGAAATTTTTTCAAGAAAGCACTGGAAGACATTCTCAGTCTATTAATGAGGTATTAAAACCATTTCAATTTGTATTCTATTATAATGCAACTATAGTTATAATTTTGCACGAGACAAAAGGGTATTCAAATTCTGAACATTTCTAGAACAAAGCAAAGTAGGCTTCTGTAATTAAGGCTTCAAATGTTTTCAGAAAAACATCAGACCAGATGACTAGGGCAACAACCTCAGTTATTGGAAGTGCATGTGTTTTGCATACTGATATTATCAGGTTCAGCTAGCCCCTGGCTCCCTTTACTGGATTGGGAAAGAGCCCTGTGTGAAAATCCCAGAAATCTATGGTGTTCAGAACTACAGAGCTGAAAGGGACCAGTCCCTTTCAAGTAGGCACAGAGAGGAATTGAACTCCCAGCCTCTGACTCCACAGCCAGATCACTTAACTACTGAGGTATACAGAAGTTATTCCAAGGGACTTACAAATAGCTTACATAGAATGTAGTAAAGCTAGCAAAATATAATAAAACCAGATTTCATAGTCCAGAGATGGGTTTTCATCAGAGCACTTGCCATAGCGGCCTGTTGAGGACATGTTAGTAACAGGACCCTCTAAGGGGCAGGGGACACAGCTTTGAGCAAATGAATAATTTTTAACTGATTTGGCCAACGTTTTAATTTTTAATATAATTTTTTATGTTTGCTATTTACCGTTTTTAGCTTTGATATGGTCTCGGCCAACGTTTTAATTTTTAATATAATTTTTTATGTTTGCTATTTACCGTTTTTAGCTTTGATATGGTCTCCTTTATTTAACCTCCCTTGGGTACTTCTTAAGGAGAAAGGTGGGGTACAAGCATTTTAATTAATAATAGTAATAACCCCCCCCCGAGACAGGAGGAGAAGACCTGCTTCCAGCCACCACATGGTTGTAGCTAAAGATGTGCATGAAACAAAAAGCAAAATGCTGTTTTGTCATTTCGTAATGAAACAAAATGGTAGGATGCATTTCATTATGAAATGAAATGAAACACCATTTTTCCCTTTAGGAGCAAGCTGTTCATCCTAAAGGAAATTGCAGGGTATCTTCTTTGGACTCTTTCCCTTAACCCCCCAAATTTTTTTGAGAGTTTGGGGGTTCAGAGGGCTGAGTTATTAAACTGCAAAGGGATCCCCCAGGAGAAAATTATTTGTAATTGAGTCAGGATGCACTTAGGGGGGCTATTAAGTACTTCCCAACTCAATTAGAAATGATTTTCAAGTAGGCACAGAGGGGAATTGAACTCCCAGCCTCTGATTCCACAGCCAGATCATCACTTAACTACAGAGCTATACAGAAGTTATTCCAAGGGACTTACAAATAAATCACCTAAAATGTAGTAAAGCCAGAAAAATGTAATAAAACCACGTTTCCTAGTACAGAGATGAGTTTTCATCAGAGCACTTGCGATAGTGGCCTATTGAGGACATGATAGTAACCGGACCCTCTAAGGGGCAGGGGATACAGCTTTGAGCAAACGAATAATTTTTCAGTGATTTGGCCAACCTTTTAATTTTTACATCAGGCACCTCTGAAGAAGTAGGCTGTAGTCTATGAAAACTTATGCCAAAGAAAACTTATTAATCCTATAGATGTCACAAGGCTCTTTGCTGTTTTGGTAAAGCATGCTACCAAAAACATGTCTGCCATGATAGAAACTACACATAAGATGGTTTATTGCATGTAGGGTTGTGCAAGTAGCTCCCAACTCAATCTGTATCCAAATATTTGTTATACAGATCCGAACTACCATGTTCTGAACACTTTTGGAGGTGCCCTGGACTAATAAGTTCTTGGATTTCCATATGTCCTTGTTTAGTCTTTGTACAGATCATTGTTTAAGCAACAACAACAATTACAACAACAACTGTGATCAGGGAAAAGAACAGGTTATCACTTGGGATGGGGACACTGCACAAAGATACCATGTTTGGGAACGTAGAAGACCTGAAATAGAGGGTTCAATGTGTTTACATTTCAAACCATTAAACACTTTCACCGGTGTGCCAGAGAGTTGCCCCCCAAAAGTAGCATTTTGCACTGGGAAGGGAGCAATCTGCCTGACCATTCTAATTGGCAATGTGCCAGGGGTAGACATGCTGTGTAGGCCATTCTTGAATATAGGGCTATCATTACCTGTTTCCAGAAATATGTCCAGGCAAGACATGAATAGGATTTTGTTCCAAGGGCAACATAATGCACCAAGGTTTAATATTTTATCCTATGTTAGCCAGCAGATTCCCCTTGCATGCATAAAACACACAGATGTTCACTGTCTCCATGAATATTAGTGCCAATGGCTAGGTGAGGGTTGCATAAATTACTAACACTTAAAAACCAGAACTGCTGGCAGTGATGTCCTATTAGTTAATGAAATTGCTCATCTCTAGACTTCTTTCTTTATTACCAAGGGTATTATGTGGTTTACTGATAGTCATTTTCTGATATGCCCCTTGTGGTTATTATAAAGACCTCTTGTAGTGGTTGGTCAATTAGAAAATTCTCTGTGGGGTTACTAAAATGGGTATTTATGCTGAAACTGTGGTACCTGTAAAGATCATTTTGGAGATGCTGCCCATGTTCAGATGTGGTGGAAAATATACAAGATATATAATACAGGTGTTCCTGGTTAATTAAAAAGCAGATCAAGGAATACTGATGCAGCTTGTGCTGGATGGAACTGCACTTCCTCTGAAAACACTGGTGCACAGTCTGGATGGATTGCTGAATTTGTCTTTGAGTCTGGATGCCCGGGTTTTGGCTGTGGTCAGGCGTGGCTTTGCACAATTAAAATGAACATGCCAGCTGTTCCTGTTCCCAGAGAGGTCTGATCTGGACACGGTGGCCTTAGTTACATCCTGGCTGATTTACTATAAGGTGCTCTATGAGGGGTTGCCTTTGGAAAGTGTCAGGAAACTTCAAAAGTAGTAGTGACCTTTATTGGTCACTACTAAAACAAAAAATATAACCTAAGCTTTCAATAGCAACTTGCTATCTTTATCAAAGCTTTGTACCAAAAATGCAGTCTTGATAGAGGATGTAGTCTATCAGGTGCTGAGAATCTTTTTGGTGAGATGGAATACACCGGATGATGTTATCAGGAGGCAGGGCTGGTATTAAGACTGCTTCAAAGTCCCAGATACGGTTTAACAACCAGCATATCAAACAAGCAGCATAGTCTTTGCCCACCTCCCTTTCCACCCTCAATTTGGCTCTATCGAGACTCTAAAATGTGGCTGCCAGACAGCTAACTGGGGCTGGCCAAAGTAGTCACATAACCCCCTCCCTGCCCCATTACAACAGCTCCAAAGTCTGCTGATCTGTTCCCAGGGTCAATTCTAAGTGCTGTTTTCACCTGCAAAGCCCTAGATGGTTTGCGTCTGTGCTATCTCAAGGACCATGTCTCGCTTTGTAAGCCTGCCTCAGTGTTAAGATCATCAGCAGAGGCCTTCCTGTCAGTCCCACCATCTTTACAGGAGCAATGAAGAAGACTCGGGAGAGGGATTTTTCTGTTGCTGCTCCCACAGGAGGCCAGCTTCACCTTCCAGAAGCAGGGAAAGAAATTGTCCTCCAGGCCATTGCCCATAATGACTGGCTGCCTGGATGGGGGCTTTATATGGATTATTATACCTTATTGCTTTGATTGTGTTTTTGGTGCTGTCTTTTAGTGTAGTATTTATTTATTTGACCCTTTACTGTTTATTGTTTTTAGCTTTAATATGGTCTCAATGATTTCACTCCCCTTGGGTCCTTCTTAAGGAGAAAGGTGGGGTACAAGTATTTTAATTAATAATAGTAATAATTAGAGATGGGCACGACTTAGCGGTATTCCCGTTTCCGTTTCCGTTACTCGGTTCCGTTACTCTACAGAAACGGTAACGGGAATTACTCCGCCAGACTTCAAGCTTGAACCGACGAATGAACAATTTTGGTCTGATTTGTCGTGCTCGTTACTTGCACGCGGCACAGAAAAAAAGTTTTTAAAAGTTAAAAACCCGGTTCCCAGCCAAAAAGCAGGGGGAAATATGCCTGCCGTGCCTCAGGGCACCTACCAGAGGGGTGGTTTCTGGAGGTCCCTGGCCTCCCCCCCTCCTCCGTCCTGGGCTGCTCTGGTGGGACTCGCCGCAAGCTTGCAGCAGCAACAAGCTGCACGGCACGAGTCTCGCCGCCAGCTCAAGTGGCACGGACAGCACAGGAAAAAACTTTTAAACTCTCCCCCCACCCATTCCCGGGCCAAAAAGCAGGCGGAAAAATGCCTGCTTGACTAAGGGCACAGGGCACCTACCAGAGGGGCGGTTTCTGGAGGGGGTCCCGCCTCCCCCCCATCCTGGGCAGCCAGACTCGCCATGCCATGCGGTGTGGGCGGGGGATCCAAAATGGGGCGGCGAACGCAATATTGTTTTTGAAATCGTGGTCCAAAAACACACAAGCACAACAGAAGCACGCGGAAATGTATAAACTGCCAGATTTTTCACAGTAGCAATGGGTTTTTTCTTGCAACAAAATGTCTCTCCTCTCCTCCTCTGTCCTCCATTGATTTTATTTTATTTTATTTTATTTACACCTGCGCAGTGTACAATGATGGGCTGGCCCAGTGGCCTGGCCAGCCATGTGGGAGTGGACGACCATGCAAATTTTTGGAGCCATCCCACCAATCGCATGGCCACTTGGCCACTGAGACTTCTGGGATGTGCCAAAAAGTCCCCTAAAACCTGCCCTAGCCCCCTAACCCCCTAACCCTAACCCTTGACTCCTTACCCATACGTCACAGACTCTCTTCTTAGTGGGTCAGAGAGGCACCCAGAGTTGCAACCTAATAGCCCACCGTAACCTTACCCGTCACTAACCTAACCCTAGTCCTTGCACTAACCCACCTTAACCCTAAGCCAGATCTACTTGCATTGCACTACACGCAAGTACGATTCCCTTCTTTGAGGAACATGGCAGGTGTGACCCAGTCTTCACGGTTCTCCTTGACGGAGGGTTGTACCAGTGGACTGGTCTCACTGTCTGCAACTGGTATGCATATCCATATATATGGTTATGCATGCCATTTTGCAGCAGCAGGTGAGGAGGGGAGACCCCCATGTTGAGGGGTCTCTTGGAGCCTGCTGCTGCCCCTTCCTACAGTGGGTGAGGATAGGAGGCACCCACGGGTGCCTCCAGGAGCCCGCTTTCCCTTTATAGCGGGCCAGAGGAGGCACCCACCCCACAGAGGTGCCTCCAGGAGCCCGCTACCCCCCCAAAAAACTAGTACTAACGAAAACAAAAAAACGAAAAAACGAACCGGCTAATTTTTGCAAAGTTTCACGCAAAACGGAAACAAGCCGAAACGGGCTGCCTCCGACACACGACAACTCGAAAACGTCATTTTCCCTAGTCGTGCCCATCTCTAGTAATAATCCCCGTGAGGCAGGAGGAGAAGACCTGCTACCAGCCACCACATGGTTGCAGCTAAAGATGTGCATAAAACAAAAAAACAAAATGCTGTTTTGTCGTTTCGTAACAAAACATAATGGTAAGATGCATTTCATTACAAAATGAAATGAAACACCATTTTCCCTCTCTAGTAATGAAATGCTTCATCCTAGAGCAACCAAAATTGTAGGGTAGCTTCCTTGGACTCTTTCCCTTAAGCCTCCCCAAATTTGGAGAGTTTTGGGGTTCAAAGGGATGAGTTATTAAACTCCAAAGGGATCCCCCAGGAGAAAATTATTTGTAATTGAGTCGAGATGTGCTTAGGGGGGCTATTAAGTGCTTCCCAAATCAATTAGAAATTGTTTTTTTTCTGGGAGACCCCTTTTGGAGTTTAATAACCCAGCCCTCTGAACCCGAAACCTCTCCAAATTAGCGGAGCTTACAGGAAAGAGCCCAAAGAAGATATCCTGTAATACTGGTGCCTATAGGACCCAGGGGATCCATTAACGAATCATTTTGTTTCATTTCATTCCAAAAATTCTTTAAAAATTCCTTACCAACAAAACAAAATGAAACAAAAGTAGAAACAAAACAACACAAAACACTATATTTTCCTTTTGTGCCCATCTCTAGTTGTAGCAATTGGTTGCCAAAACTCTTTCTTTCCAGAATATCATGATAGCAGCTCTCTGAAAGAGTGTTGAATTGCAAACACCTCATTTTGAAAGGGTTTTCCTCAGAATGAGTGGACAGCAGCTTTTGAGAGCTCCATTGGTTGCTCTTTATCAGGACCACAAGACCAGTAGAGCCTTCCAATTCACTTAGCACAGTAACATGTTGAAGAGCTGGTGTCAACAGGGCCCTCTAAGTGGATAACAGATGCCACTTGGAAGAAATTAATCCTTGTTAATTAATAAGGCTCATCTTTTAATTTGTCCTGAATGTTGGCCAAGAACAATTTGACTCTATTTAATTATGCTCCAGTAAATTCAAAACGTAAAATCTATAATTATGAGATGAGTCCAAGCAGCTAGGATAGGTAGAAGAAGCAGAGCTAATCTGGATAACAAAAGCAGGAAAGGAGCATGGGATCAAGTGTCTGTGAGAGAGTAAGGGAGGGAGAGAGAGATTACACATATTCAGTAGTGCAGAGAAATGGTCTGTATATGTTCAGAGACCAAATATTTTTCAGAGGCTCAAATATTTCTGACTCAATCCTTTCTTTGGCCACAGGCACAAATACAATATGAAAGAAATATAAGCTGAATCAGAATTTTATAAGTCATATAATGAGGTCTTTACAAGGTAGTGTGTGAATAATGGTTTTCAATCTGTGGCCCCTTTCAAATAGGTCAAGACCCTCAGGGGATCGTATGGCCCTCACAGAATCCCTTCTTTTGTTCAGTAATATTCATACTTGTTGAAAAACAACCCTGAAAATTGCTTTGGGTTTGGATGAGGAGTGGTTAACTGAGGGGAAAAATGAGCCAGCCTCTCAGATATTCCTTTGCTTGATGTCACTTTCAGAATCAGTGGTTGTTTTGCCGGTTATACAGATAAATACAATGAATAAATCAAATGACAAACTGTTAGCCAAAGATGTTGTTGTTTCCCCCCTCAAAGTCTTGGAATATGTGTTATTGTAAGCTACATGTCTAGTTGCTTTGCTAGTAAAAAAATTACGCCTGTTCCTTCCCCCCACATAGGTATTCAATTTTTATATGAGAAAAATCTTTCTTTTGAAGGAGCCCCAAACTCTGGTCAATCTCTCCTGTTTCAGTGGCTGTATCCTTGTCATGAAGCTGCTTCAACTGACCTGCAAGGGTACAGCTATTTTTCTGTGTAAATTAATTCATGGTGTGACATTCCTTGGCATGAGGATGTGTTGTGAGCCTAAGTGACCGCCATCAGTCTGCCTGATGGATTGACTCACATCAGTCTTGAGCCAGAAATCATTGATTTCTTCTGCTCTTCTTTTTTTTGTGATGACCTTCACCAAAGAGAGGTCACTTCCCAGTCTTTGTTTTCTCCATTATCCTCCACAGTTTTGTTTATTCATTTGTTTTCTGTTGTCATTGCCAGATAGCTCCCTTAATCTCTCCTAATTACAGATTGAAGATAAGGAGGTGAGCTGATGGCTTCAGCAGAAGATCAAACAGTAGAAGACGAGACCCTTGCAGAAAGTCAGACAGCTGCTATGATTTCTCCTGCTGTCAGCAAAGGAAGGCTGAAAAAAGTATCCAGGTGGGGTCACCAAGGATCCCTTCAGAGGATTTTTATTTTATCTTATTTTTTTTTTAAAAAAACAGCTTCGTGTACAGAACTACATCTGGTTGATGTGAGTTAATCTTGGTGAAAGAGATGTTGTGGATGTGCTAAAGGCATTGCAGAATTTCAGTTGATCCTTGTTTTAGTTTGCACTTAGTTGATGGCTATGCAGACCAGAATGCAGTTATACTTCTGAATTAAAGATGAAGAACATCAGGAGACAGATCAGATGTGTGAGGCCTTTACATCACACAGTGAATCTTGATTCTGCCCACTACCCCCAAGTTCCCAGTTGCATGGAGAGCATCCATGTGTACCAGACTCTTCCTTCATCAAGTGATTGTTGACCACATTTTGGCAACAGAGGAGAAGGACCAGTCAGCCCTCTCCTCCTCATATATTCAGATTTATTCTTTTACCACCGCCAAAAATTGGCCTTACATATCAGTACATTGTTCCATTTATGTGCCAAGTAATGTGTAGCCATTTGATCATTTATCCTGAAAGAAGTGGGTGTTCTTTTGTTAATAGCTGTACTTTGAAGGGCCATCTTAGCAAAACTGCTTATACTTTTGAAGAGCACTTGCAAGGCCTGCCAGTATCCTTTTTAAAAAAGATGGGGGTCCCATATGTCCCTGGAGGTGGCCAAACACTGTATCTAACATCTTTTTTCTTTCTTTTTTCGTTTTGCTTTGCTATGGAATTCACATGTGAAAATTTCTTGCTGTTTTGACCAAAACCAAGCTACATTTAACCAGTACAAATTTTCATAATGGCTGGAATCTTGCATAGCTACACAAAAGGTGTACCTTTTGGAGGCAAATTGCCCTCAGTTAAAAAACCTCTGTAGGTACTACATCTTGCATGGGGAGTTGTACAACTCAGGGGGATCCGTATACACTCATTGCAGGGTGGGGCTTCTTCGATGCCTGGCTGAAGAGGTGTGAAAGTTGAGTGCCCTACGAAGGCTGCATAGGTGGGGAGTGTACTTATATAAGCCTGCATCAGCAAGCTCTGCACCTCTTGCTTCAGCAGCTATTGTGCCGGCAAGAACGGAGCTTCACAGCATTGGAACCTCACCCCACTGCTGCCGCTTGCTACTTAGACTCTTGCCTTCAGCAGAGCCGATCGGTTTTTGCCTTCGGCAAAGTGCTTCTCTTTGCTTTCTCTCTTAATTATACCTCATTTACTTAATGTTTCTGTAGTGGGGAGGAGAGGGTGGAGGCCAGCCCAGCCCCGTGTGAGTCTGCCTGCCCACGGGGGATAGGTGGGGGCTGGGAAGGTTTGGGACTTTAAAATTAGTTTTTAAAAATCATTTTAGTTTCGCGTTGAATTGTGGGAGCATCTTTGGATTCAACCACTGCCTTCCCTGGGTGGCAGTTTGCCTGGAGTATTTATTCACCAGCAAACAAGCGGTGCATTATTTAGACAATTAATTATTCACTGGGCAGGTGGGCACAAAGCAGTGCACTTCCCTTATGGCTGTCTTCCATGCCCTGGCTGATGAGCTAGGTCTTCCCCTGGCAAACGATAAGATTGAGGGACCGACCACTATTTTGACATTTCTGGGCATTGAACTGGATACAATAAACCAGACTAAGGGATTGCCAGAGTCAAAAATTATTGAATTGCAAAAAAACCTATCTGAACTGCTTCGTAAGAAAAAGGTAAAACTTCGGGAACTTCAGCAGATTGTTGCGGGTCATCTTAACTTTGCACACAGAGTAGTGGCTCCTGGCAGAGCATTTCTTCAATGTCTATGTGACAGCTTGGCTGGGCTTAAACACCCACCTCAAAAGTGGCACATGTCAAATGAGGTGGAAAAAGACATTGGCTACAGTTTTTATCCCACTTTAATGGTGTCAGTTTCTGGCACACAGAGAGAATATTGTGTGCAGATATACAGGTCCAAACCAACACATCCAGTGCCTTGGGATTTGGCTTATATTTTAGGGGCTGTTACTGTGCAGGTACTTGGCCTGATGAGTGGGCAGCTAGGGGGTTGATCTGCAATTTCACCTTTTTGGAACTTTTTCCCCATTGTGGCTGCTGCTTGGCTCTGGGCTGAATTGTGGCCCAATGCATCAGTGAGATTTTGGTGCAACAGTCTAGCAGTGGTCCATATACTTAATTCATTGCCATCCAAGTCTGCCAGGGTGATGGAATTAGTTAGGGCCCATACCCTTAGGTCAGGCATATCCAAAGTCAGGCACGGGGGCCAAATGCAGCCTGTTTTCAATTTTTGAGCAGCCCACAGGCTCTTCTCCCCGCTGGCTCAGCCTGTCATGCACCACCACCAGCTGGCCCCTCCCCATGCTGGATGGAGATGTCAGCTTACAGTTTTATGGTTTGCCTGCCCTCCCTGCCTCTGTCTGTCCCCCCAGCCACCTGCCCAGCCTACCTGGCCCCGGCTCCATTGCTGCAGCATCCTCCCTGCCTCCTTGCATGTCCTAGAGGCTTGTGCAAAGTCCGGTCTGGGGGGCCAAATGCAGCTAAATGGTTGGCCCCCATACATTTTCACCTCACCAAATCTGGCCCTCCTTGCAAAAAGTTTGGACACCCATGTCTTAGGTGCTTAGAGTTCAACATCATTTTCCATACTCAGCATGTCCCTGGAGTCCAGAATGAGATTGCTGACACTCTGTCCCATCAACAGATGGCACAGTTCATATTGTTGGCACCTCAGGCTTTACAGGACCCAGACATACTTCCGGAAGAGGAATGGAGGCTTAGAGGGTAGAGGCCAACCGGACTATGGGTTTAGCATTAGCCCCCAGTACACAACATAGCTACTCTGCCACTTGTGCGGAGTTTGCTAACTTGTCAGCCAGGGAGGGCTTCCAGTGTTTGTGGCCTGCCACTTTGGACCAGTTGGTTCAATTTGCAGTCAACCTCCATTTAAAGGGTTTGGCACCTCGAACCATGCAAGGTAAATTATCTTATTATGCAAAAGCACAGGGATGTGACCACCCAAACTGTGAATTCAGGATTTTGAGGATGATCAAAGGGTAGTCTCAGGAGAGGGGACAAGTGAGGGATTCTAGGACCCCAATTTCACCCCAGATGCTTTGTCAGCTAACCACAGTCTGGGACCGAATCTGCACAGATCAGTTTGAGGCCTTGTTACTACATACTGTATCCCTGATAGGCTTTTTTGCAGCCCTGAGAATCAGCGAACTTGTGGCACAATATAGAAATGGGTCCCCAGTGACACAATTTCAGTTCTGGTGCCTGGCTTGCACGCCTGGATGCCGCCAGCATATCTGGTTGTCATTTTGGAACACACTCATTCTGTATTGGTGTTGCCTCTGCTACGGCCGCTATGGGGATGGACCCAGCGGGTATTCAGTGAATAGGGTTTGCCATTAGTAGATTCAGGAGGGGAGGCATGCTTAGTTACCCAGACAGCATCCTCCCCTATCCAATATGAATCTTCCCTAATCAGTGAGGGGCAATTTTAATAACATCTGCAGATGTTAATAACTTGTGCTACATCACAAGTCCTCTTTAATTTCCAGTTAAAGGTCCGTCATTAAATGTTGCTATTAATAAATTGTGGCCCATATTAATCCAAAACTATGGTGTCATCTCATTATTTCAGTCTGGGTTGGCAAAGAAATTTCCTAAATGGAGTCAATTCACTGCCAAAACTGTTGCTGTTTGCTGTATGACAGTATAATTAGGCAAGAGAAATTTTGGCCAAATGCTGAAATTCACATCTATTTTATACTGTGAAAACTTTACCAGATGTGAACTATCGTCTACAAACACAAATTGGGGGAATAAAAAACTGGATTCTTGTTTGAGCCCAGTGGTCTTTGACCCTCCTCTGTGTTTTCAAAAGTATCTGAGGCAGGAGAAAGGCTGATCAATGTGGTCCCCTTGTTTCTTCTGTGCCTGGACTGATATAAGCCACTTTAAAAGCAGATAGAGCTTTTGAGGTGTGATGGGGGCTTGAAAGCAAAGCAGCACTAGCTGCCTTGAGCACACGACTTGGCTCAGAGCAACTGGCTGAGGAAGTTATAACACAGCATGAATGAGATGACTGTGTGGTATTTGCTGAGTTTCACAAGGAAGTGGAGTAGAAAGAGCTAAAGCTATTTGGGAACTGACCTGGAAATGCATTAAGTCCAGGAGGCGGAGAGGAGGGAGAGCGAAAGCGAGAAAGAAACCTAATATGACACCAGGGGGAAAAAGGCATTCTAATTACCTACGCTGTGTTGGTGGAAAGTTTATTCCTCAAGGAAATGGGGGACCAGGGGTTCAAAAACTGTGTACCTGACACTGCATACTGACTTGTCATAAAAATTATTTCCATGAGTTAAAGGGAATTAAGGATGCTGAGCATCAGGTCCTTAGGGATGAAAAGCAAGACTAAGTGCCCAATTCCAAGCCTCAGAAAGTCAATCGGAGCCTACCCATTCCTCTGACATCAGCAGTCTTTTCACTTAGATTGGAAGGACTGTTCCTCCCAACCCCTCCCCATAAGACAGCAGCTACACTTTCAGCTTAATTCCATGGGGAAAGCATCTGTGTAAATGAGAGGCGATGATTTGTTTCCCTGCACTAACACACCTGCAGGGAGGGGGCTGCCGCTGGGTAGTCATTGCAGGATGATCTGCTCTCCCTGAACATTTTCTTTTTCTGCACTAGGAACGCCCACAGTGGGGTTGTTTGCACAGCTTCAGTAGATAAGCCCACAGTGTCAGCTGTGCTCCTGGAAGGAAATATGTGGACAAGGAGTGTCATGGCGGTATGCATAGACAATAAGCTTCAAGGTTGCCTTGGGGGTGCCAAGATGACATCTGTTCCAGAAATGAAGCAAAACTAGCTGCTAAAAGCTGTCCCAGCAGCAACCTCTGGAGTCATCACTTGGTCTCCGTCTGAATAATGCTCTCAGCCAGTTCATCTGAACCTTGCCACTACCACCCCACACACACACACCCTCAATAGGACAGTAAACAGGAGCATTTATTATTTGTCAGGCAGACAAAATCTGCAGCTGTTTATCTAAGCAAAAGATTGAATAAAGACATTTCTTTCTTTCTCATTTTTAGAGTACAACTTAAGATATTTGTAAATTCTCCAACTGTTTGTCAGAGGTGGGTCTCCCAATTATCTGTGGGTGCAGCATTCCTTTAGTCTTACCTTACAAAAATGTTCATTTTGCACTACAACTGCAAAAAGCAACACCCACAACTATAATGACAACTTGGATGCTATTTTCTTTCCTCCACAATGTTGTTTACCTAGTATCCATTGGTAGCACTGTGGTAGTGTTGCTTGTCAAATTTGTGGATGACACAAAATTGGGCAGAATAGCTAATATCTTGGAAGAGAGAAAAAAATTCTAAATGATCTTGATAGGCTGGAGCACTGGGTTGAACCAACATAATGAAATTTAGCAGGGATCAGTGCAAAGTACTGCACCTAGGAAGAAGAAATCAAATGCACAGTTACAAGATGGGAGATATTTGGCTCAGCAGTACTAAAAGTGAGAAGGATGTTGGAATCCTTGTAGATCATAAGCTCTATAAGAGCCAACAGTGTGATGTGCTCATAAAAAAGACAAATACTATTTTAAGCTGCATTAACAGAAGTATACAGTAATCCCCCACCATTTCGCTGTTCATGTACTGTGGTCCTGCTATATCATGGTCCACAGTACATGTCAGGGCTCCAGCTGATTGGTGCTGGGGTGGGGAAACAAAAGGTTTTTCTCCCCCACCCCAGTGCCAAATTGTTGGAGCCTGGGTGTGGGGAAGGGGGGGAGGTTTAAAAAGCCCGGGCTTTTAAAACCTTTTTCTCCCTTCACCAAGCCCCAGGCTCTAGCTCAGTGGTGGATCTGATCTGCAACTGCCGCTCGCCGAGGCCACTCTGAGAAGTCTCAGAGCCACATGGGTGAGCGTCAGCAGTGGATCACATTCCCCACCGCCACTCACCCTCGCCATTCCGAAAAGTCTCGGAGCCAACTGGATGAGCAGTGGCGGAGGATCAAATCCCCCAATGCTGCTTGCCCGCGCTGCTCCAAGAAGTCTTGGAGCAGCCCGAGTGAGCGGTGGTGGGGGATCTGATCACCCCCTGCCCCCCTGCCCCCCAAAACCTGCATTCGCATATCGCGGCTCTTCAGTCATCGCGAGTTGGGTGGGTCTCTAATCCCCGCAATAGGTAGGGGGGTTTACTGTAATTTCCAAATCCTGTGAAGTGCTCATCCCCCTTTATTTAGCACTGGTTAGGCCTCATCTTAAGTATTTTGTCCAGTTCTAGAAACATTACTTCAAGAAAGATGCTGACAAATTGGAACAAGTTCAGAGGAGGGTGACAGGGATAATCGGGAAGATGGATACTAAACCCTTTGAGAAAAGACTGAAAGAACTGGGGATATTTAGCCTAGAGAAAAGAAGACTGAAGGGTGAGATGACAACACTTTTCATACATTTGAGGGCTATTATACAGAGAAGGGGCAGGATGTATTCTCAATCTGTTCTTGATCATCCCACAGTGCAGGACACACAACAATGGACTCACATTCAGAGAAGCCAGCTTTCAGCTGCACAGCAGGTAAAACTTGCTGTTAGAGCATTACGGCAATGGAACTAATTACTTCAAGAGGTGGGGTGAGTACTCCAACACTAGAGGCATTCAAGAGAAATTTGGCTAACCACTTGGCAGATATCCTTTGATTTGTATTCCTGCATGGAACAGGAGGTTGGATTTAATTGCCTTGTAGGTTTCTTCCAAATTCTGTATTCTATGATTCTATGATTTTGGCCCAGATAATAATGGGGAACCTTGTTCTGACCTACCTACCTACCTACCTACCTACCTTCCTTCCTTCTTTCCTTCCTTCCTTCCTTCCTTCCTTGGTATATAAAGTGGGTGAGAAATAAATTGCTTCCAAATATGATAAAGAAGTGAGCAGAAAATAAAAGGGCATGCCTTATTTGAAAGTGTAGGGTAGGGATTATCTGAGGTGACAGCTAAAATCTTGTTCCTGAAATTATGCAGCACTTGTTTCTGGAAAATGTCACTGACAACAGTCCTTCAGATCAAAGTGGAAAGACTGCTGATGTCAGAGGAATGGGTAGGCCCCGAATGACTTTCTTAGGCTTGGAATTGGGCACTCGGTCTTGCTTTTCATCCCCAAGAACCTGAATCTCACTTTTTGAATATATATTTCAAAACTTCTCCATGTTTCACGGCTCCCAATGGTTTCCTTATGAGGTAGGGACTCCGGGATAAAGCCTGGCATATCACAGGTGGAGTCTGACATGCTCAGGAATAAAGTGAGACACTGTATATCATTATTGTTAGGCCAGTTTTGAAACTGACTTTTTCTTCAACCTTCTTATTTATTTCAAGTATTTCCACTCTGTTGCTCAGCCAGTATAATTGGTTGCCTGTCGGAACCAAGTTTTTACTCATCAGACAAGCTGTCAAATCTATGTTAATTAATACATTTTATAATATTGTGCTGCAAAAAAATTCAAGTTCTGGGGTTTATACATTTTGACATTCATATTTCAAAAACATGATGCTGTGATATGTCACTAGCTAG
>JAHTLZ010000108.1:10607310-10618914 GCA_023846285.1 Phrynocephalus versicolor
CACACACCGGCATCCTGGTCCCAAAACAGACGACCACCAGGACTTCAGTCCAAGATTACAGCTGGATTTAGGCCACGGTGCTAGCCAAACCTGAGCTTCAGTACAGGGCGACTCAACTGCCACTGAGCAAGTAGCTGAATATCTTGCCTGCAAAGTTTATGTATTCCCTTGGCCACATTTTGGTCACCCATCTCTCTTCCAGTAAGAGAAGCAATACAAACTGTTTCTACATGCAGTAGTTAGAATAGAATTCCCTGTAACCAAGAACAATAGATACAGTTTTTCAGCACTGAGGTTGCATGAATAATAGCTTCTCAAATAGATTATAGGGGTAAAAAAAAGAATCACAGCAATCTAGAGTGAAGAAAAATATTTCCTCATTGTTGGATGGTCTGACAATGGAGTTTAGAGTGTAGATAAAAAGAACTACAATTCTGCATAGGAAAAGATTAGCATAGGATTTTACTCTTAATAAACACACCTTTTAGAAGTATTTTTTAAAATCAAGTGATTGAAAAAGACAAATATTAAAATGCATTATTTTGTTAAAATCATTTTCTTGGTGTTAGCACAAAAGCAGGCTACCGAAACCTCCTTCAGAACTGTCATTGCTTCAAACAGGTGTACTCTACTCACATTTTACTTAGGCACTAGAGATGGGCACTAAACAGAAAATTAATGTTTCATTTGTTACTCATTGCATTGCATTTCATTACTAAGTGACTTTTTAATAGAAGTTTCGTAATGAAACAAAATGAGTAACAAAATGATTTGGACAACCCCACCTGTCAAAAAACCCACCTGGGTGGCGGCAGCTTCTGAATTGTTTCCCCACCTGTCAAAAAACAGCAACATCCCAGCTGGGAGGCGGGTGGCAAGGCAGGACAGAGCAAGCAGTGTTCAGTTTGAATTTCCCGCTGCTTGCTCCATTCTCCCTTGTGAGCCGCCTCCCAGCTGGGGCATTTTGAAAGGTTGGGTGTGTGGGGGAGGGCATCTCCTCTCCCCACACCCCAACCTGGCCCAAAGCCCCAGATGGGAGGCAGGGGCAGGGCAGAAAGGAGCAGGCAGCAGTAGAAACCCCTGTTGCTTTCTGCCTTTCACCCCTCCCTCATTTCCCAGCTGTGGCTTTTTGACATGGGGGGAGGGGCCTTGAATTTACCTCTGTGTTCTTCCTTCTCCCATGCTCCCCCTCCTCCAAGGTAGGGTGTGGGTTTTTTTTGGACCCCACTGCCCAAAGCCTTCCCTGTCCAGAACCACACACACACACCGGGAGGAGGGGAAGCAAGGGAGAAAAAGAAGCAAGGTGGGATTTTTGACAGTTTGAGCTGTCAAAACCAGCTGGGAGGCAGTGGTGGGCAAGAACCCAGCAGGGAAACTACCAGCAGATCTCACTGCTGAAGCAGGATCTGGTGGCCGCTTCCTGTTTCGGGTCCTCCCAAACTGAAAACATCATTTTGGTTCAGTTCGGGACAACACGTTGTCTGCCATTTCATTTCATTTCAAAATGGTTTGAAAAGTTACTAAATGATGAAACAGCATGCCATTTTTCATAAGGTGTCCATCCCTATTAGACACCATTAGTCACAGTTTTTAAAAAGCCCATTTGAATCATTGAAACCTATGGAGGAATTGACTTACCAAATCCCCATTGATTCAGTGGCCTTGCTTTAGAATTTGTTTCGGAAAATTTGCATCCCTAGTAATGTTGCTCCCAGGGCAACTGCCCCACGCCTCCCCACACACACACACAATGTCTCAATGTCACGGGACTCATTGACTCTGTGAGCCATACCCTGTTGCTAAGTATACTTACCCCAAACAGTTCCCCTTGGAGGTACTTATTAAGAAAATATAGTTACACATGGTAGTTTTTTAAAAATTGTCAAAGAAAATATAGCACCTTAATGAAATAGCCAATTAAACTTCTAGTCTGCTATATTATACCTGATGTGAAAAGACTGGGCATGGTTTGCTCATCATGCTGGAATTTTCTTAGAAAATCTCTAATGTAGTATATCAAATATGTGACATTGCTATGCCAATTCAATCTCCTCTATGACTGAAAACTGTGTGCCAAATGCCATTCCTCCCATTTGAGTTGCTGATGCAGCATGAAAAGTAGTAAGTAACTCAACAGTTTACAAAACCTCAGCTTTCTTAGTATATATTTTATTGGTTGCTATGCTTCTCATATCACCAACATTCATTTTGGTTAGTGCTTGTTGGCTTTAATAGAATATAGTCCCAAAGAATTCTCTCTCTCTCTCTCTCTCTCTCTCTCTCCCCCTCCACCCATATGTCTTTTTTTCAACCATGGATACCTTTTTCAATGTATCATTCAAGTGTGAGAGAAATTTGTAGCTGAGCCACAAAAAGGCATGTTGATTCAGGCAAAGAGTATCCAGTGTGGTGTAACAGAAAAATTGCCAGACTAAAACTCAGGAGTTCAGGGTTCAAACCTCTGCTCAGCTATGGAAACTCATTGCAAGCATGGAACTGGTAAAGCCACTCCTGAAATACCACACTTGCCCTTGAAAGCCCATTCAGTGTTGCTGTAGGTTGTTTTCAATTTGATGACCCAGAATAACAATTTAGAATATTTTGCTTTGCTTACTTTATTTTGCCACACAACAGGCCCCAGGAATTAAACAGATTTTTCTCAGACACTTCATAAAAGATTTTCTTTTTCATATTTTAGTACTTTTGGGGTGAAAGGTTCAAAGATGCTTTCTGAATAGAATTATATGCTATGCAGAAAAAAAATTTCATACCACAAATAAATTATTTTGTTTTTCAAAAAAGATTTATATTTTGCATTAAAAACTTTGCAGATGTACAAATACAAAATACGTTTCTGAGCCCAAATTGAAGGGGTTGTATGTTTTTGTTGTGTTCTGTTGCATAAACATGTTTTCCCCTTTCTCCCTCTATGTTTTTTGCTTAATCTGTTTTAAATTGCTTTGTGTTGCTTCTTGTGTTCTGCCTGAGAATCCTTTGATGCAGGGCAGGATATATTCTAAACAAATAAGAAATACAGTGACCTCCCGCCATTTCGCAGTTCAGGTCCCGCGGTCCCGCTACATTGCAGGATCGCAGTACCTGCAATGCGGGTGGGGGCGGGGGGCGATCTGGTCACTCTGCGTGCCCCCCGCACCTCCAAGAAGCCACGGGGGGCTGTGTGGAGTGAATATGTCGCTCTCCTTCGCCCACCCCCCCGCACCTCCAAAAGGCTTTGGAACAGCCGGGGAGGGCTGCAGAGGGCAATCAGGTCACTCTCCGCAGCCCCCCCGGGCGGCTCGGAAAGGCCTCAGAGACACGGGAGCGGGGGCGATCAGGTTGCTCTCCACCTCCCCCGGCGGCTCCGAAAGGCCTCAGAGCTGCGGGGGGGCAGGGGTGATCGGGTCGCTCTGCACTGCCCCCACGCTCCTCTGAGGCTTTTGGGACAGGTGTGATTGCCCCCCCCGCCCACAGGGGCCCCCACCCACTTCCGCATATCATGGATTATTGTGGATCGAGGGTGGGGTGGGTCCCTAACCCCCACGATCGGCGGGGGGTTACTGTACTTACACACTTTCATTATTGTTATAGCTCATTTACACATGTAAATGTAAGAAAGGTCTTCCTACCTAAATTGACCAAAAGTCCATCCTGCCTAGGGTGGGGAACCCATGGCCTCTAGATCCCATCATCCCTTAGGCAGCAGAACCAATGATCATTGAGGATGAGGACTGCTAAACTAAAAGATCTGTAGAGCCACACATCCCCCAGATACTCACAAGCAGGAGATATCAAGTCAGTCAAGTTTCCCCGTAGTTGGTTCCTGACACCTGAAGGAGGGGAAAGTATATCTCATTAGTTGAACAAGGCACCAGAGTTCAATATATGAACTTCTTCCACTTAGAATTCAATGGGTCAGTGATATAAAAGCATTACCTAGGGTGATTCTCTTCTGAGATGATGCAAGATGTCATTTGATATCTGCATCACCATGTGATTCTGATCCATCAGATCCTATCAATTCCTGATGTGCATGACGTGACCTCACAAGGGCACTCCAACTATCATTACATATTTTCTGTGCAGTTTTAAGAATGACACACATTCTCCCTCCACTTTCCTTCATGACTTTTGTTTCTGACATCAAGGTCATGCACCTGAAGGATGATCACCAGGATGATAAAACAGACATTGTTTGTTGCTCCAGAGGACATGACTAAAGGAGACAGTGTGCAGACACCGCAAAACCCATAGTTTCTTGTAGTACAAGACACAAGGAGAAAATTCATGATGATAGGAACTGGGCATCTGTTGGAGAGGTTTCCTTGGGAGCTGATGGCTATTTAAACCAAGGCTGCTTTTTCATCTGCCTTGGATGATTCCTCTTACAGGAAAGCAGGTGGAGTGGATGATACCCAAAGTAATGAATGAAACAGATGAGTTTCAAGTTATTTTGGGACTTGAAAATTGTACAGTTCCATAGTCAGTATCATATAGCCTAGCTATAAAGAGACACTCTGGTAGGTTCCATGTCTTGTACCTGTTCCTACACTGGTTATGAAGACTGGCTACACAACTAGTCACACATCACAAAGACCGCTGGAGCAGCCAATAGGTTTCTGGACTATGAAGCAGATTGTCATAAGAATTCAACAGGACCTTGCCATTCTAAACCTACACAATCTTTTTTGTGGGGAAGGGAAAGGGATTGAAAGTTAAAGAAGGCTGGGCCTAGGGAGTTTTAGTAGAGCTAGGGATGTATCTCACCTGAAAACCTGTTGAAAATATTGGTATAGATTGTTAGGTCTGACTCAGAAGCTGACATCCTGCTGCTAAACAAATAGAATATGTCCACTGAATAAGTGGGGATTTGGCAAGACAACTCCTCTGTAAGCTCCATTGATTCAATATGCCAACTCTAGTTGTGACTTACGACACTAAGCAACAGGATTTCAGCTAGAGTAAGACAGCTTTCTGTGCTTCCTTATAAAAAAGAAAACAGGGGAAATAAACTGAAGAAACTGTGTCCAGTTCTGTGCGCCTCAGTTTAAAAAGGATGTTGACAACCTCGAGCGGGTACAGAGGAGAGCGACTAGGATGGTTGAAGGCCTGGAAGAGATGTCTTATGAAGAACGGCTTAGAGAACTGGGAATGTTTAGCCTATCAAAGAGAAGACTGAGAGGGGATATGATAGCTATGTTTAAATATTTGAAAGGATGTCATATTGAAGAGGGAACAGGTTTGTTCTCCATGGCTTCAGAGACTAGGACTCGGGGCAATGGTTTCAAACTACAGGAAAAGAGATTCCATTTGAACATTCGGAAGAACTTCATGACAGTTAGAGCTGTTCGGCAGTGGAATATGCTGCCACGGAGGGTGGTAGAGTCTCCTTCTTTGACGGTATTTAAGCAGAGGCTGGATGGCCATCTGTCGGAAATATTGTGAAGGGGTTCCTGCTTGGCAGGGGGTTGGACTCGATGGCCCATGAGGTCTCTTCCAACTCTATAATTCTATGATTCTATGAAAACAGAAGGTTATGGCTAATTGGCACCTTGCTACTAAAGATGGCTCTTTGATTGGAGGAGGGCTAATGATGTCCCTATCTTCAAGAAGGGCAAACAAAGAGGAACCTGGAAACAACCGGCCAGTCAGCCTGACATTAGTCTCAGGAAAAATCCTGGAACAGATGATTAGGCAGTCACTATGAAAGCACCTAGAAAACAATGCAACAATAACTAGAAGCCAACAGGGGTTTGTCAAGAACAAATCCTGCCAGACTAATCTGATGTCATTTTTTATCAGAACACCTCTCTGGTAGATAGAGGGAATGCTGTAGCTGTAACATATCTCAACTCCAGCAAAGCTATTGCTAAAGTTCCCCATGATATTCTGATTAGCAAGATAACTTGGTATAGACTGGATAAATCAAGTGTAAGGTGGATACAAAATTGCTTACAGAATCGTAATCCGAGAGTGATGATCAATGGCTCTTTCTCTAAGTGGGAGAAGGTAGCAAGTGAAGTACCCCAAGGCTCAGTCCAAGGTCCGGTGTGATTCAACATTTTTATTAATTACTTGGACAAGGGAATGCTTACCAAATTCATGGATAACACCCTGGAGGGCAGAAACAAAATTCAAAATGATTTTGGCAGGCTGGAGCACTGGCCTGAAACCAACAGAATGAAATTTAACAGGGAAAAGTGCAAAGTATTGCAACTAGGAAGAGAAACCAAATGCGCAGTTACAACTGGACTCAGCAATACTACATGTGAGAAGGATCTTGGAATTCTAGTGGATTATAGGCTGAATATGAGCCAACAGTATGATGTGGCCAAAAAAAGGGCAAATGCTATTTTAGGATGTATTAACAAACATATAATTTCCAAATCCTGTACGGTGCTCATTCGCCTGTGTTCGGCACTAGTTAGGCCTCAATTTGAGTATTGTATCCAGTTCTGGACACCACAATTGAAGAAAGATGCTGACAAGATATAACAAGGGTGACAAGGATGATCAGGGGGGCTAGAAACCAAGCTCTATGAGGAGACTGAAAGAACTGGAGATGTTTAGCCTAGAGAGAAAAAGACTGAGGGGTGATATGATAGCACTTTTCAATATTTGAAGGGCTGTCATACAGAGGAGGGGCAGGATCTGTTCTCAGTCTGTTCTTGATCATCCCAGAGTACAGGACACACAACAATGGACTCAAGTTAAGAGAACCCCGCTCACATTTGAATATCAGGGAAAACTTCCTAACTGTTAGAGCAGTGCAGCAATGGAACCAACTACCTCAAGAGGTGGAGAGTGCATTCAAAAGAAATCTGGATAACCACCTGACAGGTACCCTTTGATTTTTATTCCTGCATGGAGCAGGGGGATAGAATTAATGGCCTTATAGATCCCTTCCTTCACTAGTCCATGGTTCTATGGTTCTACAATCCACTGAAGGCATTTTTTGGCAATTTCCCCCACCACTTTTGACTTTACTTGCCACTTCCATTGCTTCTCCCTCTCTTCTGGAACTTCGTTCCCTATCTTGCCATTGGACACTTCTTCTTTTTTATTTTTTATTTTTTTTACTTCCACAAATGTATTTATTTACATACAATAGAATCAAACAAAACAAAACAGCCATTCCAGTGACCAGAATCATAAAAGAAAAAAGAAAAGGGAAAAATTTAGAAGTGTAGACACAAACAAAACATGTAGTGGACACAACCTGTCCACTTACCTATTACTAATACAAAAGGATTAAGGATTTCACCATTGACCGGCCATCTGCAAGTCTTCCACAGGTTCTAGCGAGCACTGTACAAACATCCTTATATCTATTTCTTCCCTTATTCATGTGTCTGCTTCTGGGCCCAGTTATATAGCATCTTCCAGTTCTCATTTACAAAGTGTCTTGGGTGGTTTCGCAAAGCCTCTGGACACTTCTGTTGGCTCAGGTATCTGTCCATCAATGGAAGGACAGCAACTGTGGGCAAGACATATTTATAAAAAGTCTACCTTTTCTGTGTCATAAAAAAAAAGATGCAGCTTTGTTTTATAGTGACGTGATTAAACTACACAGCAGGAAACAGAAGTCTCAGTGCCTTAGCACTTATGAGACAGTCATATATTGTAGTCCAAACAATGCACATGTTGGATGTAATGCCACTTACATACCTTTTGTGCATAGAATTTCTAAGAGTGGAGTAAATAGCTTTTCTGAGCACAGAAAAATTACCATATAAAATGTAAGTGCTGAAGTCAGAGTTTAAAGAACAGGGCTTTGGGTGTTCAAGTATTTATGTGTGGAAGTTATCTTCTAAAGTATCTGTTAAGTCATGAGTTAGAATAATGAAAACAACCATTTTAAAAATACCCCCTTTTATCCTTATTATACAATTGCTGGAACACAGCATCATATTTGAAAGTACCATAAACCCCCGTTTTGAGCTTTAATGTGAAATGAATGAAATGTAATCATTCAGCTCTACTAACAAAAATCCATGGCTTGTCGACTGTTAGTGAAGAGGGGAATTTCAGCATTAATATTTGCTTCTAGCAGTTTATGACTTTGTGGATTAAACTATTTGCAATGCCCAGGTAAAATGAGGATTAGAAATAGGGCTGCTGTTGTTCTATAGTGCTGGGTTAATAACTCAGAAGATAGCTGTCTCTCTCCCTCGTTTTTAGTGATTCGTCTGCAGAAAAGAAAAGAAAATGAATTCCACTAGAGTGAAAAAATGCAACAGAAACAAGTCCCAGTACAAGCGTCAACAAATTTCAGTGGAGCTCCAGTAGATGTCATTTCAATTCAGCCCTGGAAAACAGAACAATGACCAGTTCAAAAACTGTGGCTGCAATAGTGAGGTATACTGTAAAAACTCTATCACTGATACTTCTGTGTTTGACAAATGCAAAACAAAAGGCTACAGCGATACCTTTATAGGCCACTAATAAATATAAAAAACATTGCAAGCTTTCAAATGCAAAGCACTCGTCTTCAAATTTGGTCCCAAACATTCAAACATGGCAAAAGATGTGTTATGCCAGGTTATTCTTAAAGTTGTTGGCTAGATAATGTTGAGTTCTTAGCTAGTACACTAGGCATCACCTCCCCATTCTTCAGACAAAGGAACATGGCTCATGCACCCCCACTCACTCACCCTTTATGCCATTTGGCTCTACGAGACATACAAGTCTCTGTTAGTCACAGAGGCAATTTGTTGGCATTTGTGCTCCAGTGTGTGAGGGTTCAACTTTGTTCCTGACATCTTTCTCAGATTCTCCCAATAAATGAATCCTTGATTGCACAAAAAGGGGACATTTATTATCTGCCTTATGTAAAATCATAGATGGGTTCATTCTTGTTTTGAAAACAGGTATAGTTTCAAGGGGGTAAGAAAGGGGTTTGTAACTCTTCTAACTGGAGCAATAACATTTAACGGATTTAAATTGAAACTTAAGTCCTGAACAGACCCAGTCCGTGGTCTGTTATTTTTATTTAATTTGTTTTCAACATTCTTTATTTGGAACTTGAGTCAGACTGAGAATCATCACAAACATTCTTTCTTATTTTTTCAAACCATATCTAGTCAGAGAGCAGCTAGTCAAGTGTGTATATGGCTACAAATTGCACTTTATTATTGTCACATTAAAAAGACAGAGTAAAATCCTGTTGTACATCCCAAGCAGAGCAGATGCCACATCCAAGTACCTAAACCATGGTGTGGATGTGGACATCTAACCAACATCTTCTGTGAGTTTTTGGAATTTTGTGTGTACAGTATGTGGTCTATAGGACCCCAGAATGAATCATATGAGTTTCCATTATTTCTTATGGGGAAATTTGCTTTGATATAATAGTGTTTTGCTTTACAAACATGATTCCGGAATGAATTATCCTCGTAAACCTGTATATCATAAGTAGCTTCTGCCACTGCTGAAGAAGGTGCAACCACCCTACTCATAGCTAACATGGATGGAAGTCCCAAACAGGAGTCCTACCTGCTGTATTCCTGTCCTTTTCATTCTGTACTCTCTTTGGGAGTAGTGGGAATTAATGTGAACAAATGTGTATTCTTTGGTATTTAAAATCTTCTAAAAGGAATACACAGTCTTCAGCACTTGTGCAAAATAGTGTTGCTGATTCATACCATCCCGGAAAATGTTTAGACACAATGAAAGAGGGGGGAAAGGAACAGAAATATGCAATGTGCTTCCCATTGTATCATCACTACTCAAAAAGGCATTTGCGTTCTGCAATGAAAACCAATCTGTTGTAAAGGACACTGGATGTTTTGCCCAGGGTAACATCCATTTGCCTTCAAGGCACTATGAGCAACCAGAGTCAGTCCATGAAATTCATCACACACAAGGAAGCAGACAATGAAATGAAAAGCATTCATCTGAAACCAAAGACCAGATGCTTCCATGGTATGCTTTCAGCATGGTTCACTTGATTCTGTCAGAGCCTTTATGACAGCAGGAAAAGAGTGAGTGAGTGTTTCTATCCTAGGTACAAGAACACACTTCTTGAGCTTTACAAATCACCACAACTGGAAGTCTGGATCCTGTGGGCCCTCAAATATGACTTCATTATTTAGACTTGTTATTTTAAAGAATTATCATTTGTGACTACTGAAATATGAATCATTTAACCCAAGCAGTCATCTGATGAGGCAAAACAAAGTGGATATCTCTCCTGTGCAGAAAAAAAATGTTTGTCCATTTTCACCAATAATAATGTACATAAATGAAAACCTGTTTGAGAAAAAAAAACCTAAACCACTTCCCCTTCCCTTCTTGGTAGGATATGTCCACATATTAATTAGCCATATGAGGATCCTGGGTGACAGGTAGTCTTTTTTAAAAACTATTATTTCAGCCTTCACTAACTTTGGGGTGTTCAGGTATATTGGGATACAACTCTGATAATAAGAACATAAGAACAGGCTTGCTGGAACAGGCCACAGCTCATCCAATCCAGCATTCTGTCTCACCATTTGCTTCGGGGTATTCCCAAGCAGATGTCTTCACCTGCTTATGATTTCCCACAAATGGCATTGAGAGATATCCTGCCTATCCCTCCAACCCAGAGTTTGTCCTTTGGCATCCATAATGATAGCCATTGATACCCTTGTTCTCCATGAACTTGTCTAATCCTTTTTTTAAAGCTCTCAAGGTTGACAGCTGTCACCACTACACATGGGCATGACTTGGCGAAATTCTCGTTTCCGTTTCCGTTCCTCGTTTCCATTACGTAACGGAAACGGTAACAACAATTACTCCGCCAGAACTCGAACTCGAACCGATAAAAGAAAAATTGGGTCTGATTTGTCGTTGTCGTTCATGGCATCGCAGCGATCGCGCGATGCCAAGTGGCACAGAAAAAAAAGTTTTAAAAATTAAAAAAAACCTGATTCCTGGCCAAAAAAGCAGGCGAAAATATGCCTGCCTGAGTGAGTGCACCTACCAGAGGGGTGGTTTCTGGGGGTGGGGTCCCTGGCCTCCCCCCTCTCCTGTCCTGGGCTGCTCTGGTGGGGGGCATCCTCCTCGTCGTCTCGCCAACTCGCCAAGAGGCACAGAAAAAAAGTTTTTAAAATGAAATAAAAAACCCCGATTCCCGGCCAAAAAAGCAGGCAAAAATATGCCTGCCTGAGTGAGTGCACCTGGCCATTATGCAGCAAACTGTCTGCTATTCATGTGCAAAAATGTGCAATCTAGGCATAGTGCGGCTTGGCGCAAATTAGGATGATTATTGATGAAAGGGAAGCACTAGATTAGTTGCTGGCATTTTTCTTAACAATCTTCTGGGCTTCTGGGCTTGTGTGTGCTTTGCTCCTTACAGGAAAACAAGACCAGTGACATTTTGCACAAAGCGGCCACTGTCACCAATCAAGTTGGGTCTTTCCCTTCCAGTGGTATGTCAGTGTGTTTTCTTATTAACAGGTCAAGCGACTTGGGCATGCTCAGCCCTAGGCCCACAAATGTTTATTATTTTCATTGACAAGACAAGCAGGGATCATGTTTTGCCTAGAGCAAATGGCTTTCTCCCAGTTCAAATATGCAGCTGATGAAAATTAATTAATAAGAATTAATAAGAATTAATAGAATTAA
>JAHTLZ010000108.1:10647986-10666568 GCA_023846285.1 Phrynocephalus versicolor
AGTAGTAGTAGTAGTAGTAGTAGTAGTAGTAGTAGTAGTAGTAGTAGTAGTAGTAGTCGTCGTCGTCGTCGTCGTCGTCATCATCATCATCATCATCATGCAGGGAATTTACTTCTGCCTGGCTGCTCCTTTCTTCCTACCCCCACCCCCGTCTACCAGCTGGGATGGAGCTGTCAAAATCAGCTGGGAGACAGTGGGGAGGAGGCTTTTGACTCCCCCACCGGACCAGCTAGAGTGCTGGTGCCATGGGGGAGTCATTTTGTTTCATTTTTTTGTAAGTAATGATTTTTTTAAAAAAAAGTTATGATATGAAACAAAATGTGGGGGCATTTCTCCTGCTATAACTGTTGACTTTTGCAACTGAATGCTTCTGCCTCCATAATAATCCAGTACAACCCAGTTGTACATGAACTAAATTTCTGTTAAAGAATGAGGCACATAAATCAATTTTTAAAAGTAGATTCCAGTTATTGGCTTTCCAGGGGTTCAAATACTTTGTTTTTCTTTTAAGTCAGAGAGGCACTGATTCTACTTTTATTTTTTCTACTTGGGATTGCTGGCATATTGGGCACAGAACCTCCAAGTTAAAAAGCACAGCTGAAGCCACTGAGTTTTGTCTGCCTTCTGCAAAGTTTCACCTCATTTAGAACTTTGCTCAGGGCCTCCTTGCGAGAGTGTGAGAGAAATGTCAGTACCACACACAGAGAGAGGAAACAGCCAGGTCCAAAGACACCACACATTTTGGAACTATGAAGGAGCTTAGATGAGGGATGTGTTGTGTTCTTTCATCCATGGCAGAGTGCCTTTTCTCCTTCGGTGACAAGCCCTGATCCTTCAGAAATGTGGCTTCAGTTCTGCTGCCTCTTGACATATTATTCCGTGTGCTGCTTTGATGCTCCTCTGCATGTTGTTTTGATACCTCTCCCTTTTCAGCATTAGCCAGGAACAGTTCCACTGAACCTAGCAGTATTCAGGGTTTAAAAGCTATATTTTCTTATAGTTTGTCTATTTACCCTGCAAAAGTGCGAGCTCGGTTCAGCTTAATGGTGCTTTGTTCCCTCCCACCCCAAATCTTTATTTCAAGGTTAACACGTTCTCGGTACATCCAAGGAATCACTTTGGAATTCCCTGCCAAGGATACAGGGAGTTAGGCATTCAGCACACTGCACGCTTCTCATGTATGAATTCCATGTCTGAGCCATGCACTCCCAGGTCCACCTCTGGCTTCCTCAGGGCAAAAAGCTTCAGAAGCTAATTAGTAGATGTGCATAAGCTTTGGTCCTGAAGGACATTGTGCATTTCATTAGTTGTGCTATGCTGAATATGGGTGAAGGCTGCTAGGGGTATAAAATCCACAGAAGCAGAAGTGGTGCTCGGCCAAAGAGTGGAAACAAAACAACTAATAGATCTCCAGATGCTACCACCTTATGCCCTCCTGCAGCCAAAATGCTTATATCCAGACATATCGTGCCTTTTCCCAAACTCTCTTCTTAGGACAGGTTCCTTATACTGCCTCATCGAAGCCAACAAAGCCAGCAATCCACCCTTGAAATATTTGGACACTTCCAAGGGAATAAGCAGGATTTTAGTTATGCTTTCGGGGGTTTCAAGCCAGCTGTCCTTTGGCTTTGAGCCTAATGATTCTACAGCACATTAGAGGAAGGGCAAAAGTCTAGGCATTGCTTCAGTGATCCAGCTAAGAAAATGTGTTTTCAGGTTTTTTTTTTTTGTTTTTTTACAAAAAAAATAATTTGTACTGATATGAAACGAAATAAAAATATCAAGGATTTTTAAAACAATACTATAAAAACAATACTTATTTGGATATCTTCAGGAAGCACCACAAAGCAACTAATCATCAAGATTTGTTTTGATTCAAATATCCAAATGTTATTAACAACTTGGATGGGGGTACAGAAGCACTACATGAGGTTCCTGGTTGTGCCTGATTCAGACACTGACCAGACCAAAACTGGATAATGTTCAGTCAGGATACACCCTGGAAAAATTAGGTTTTTGATTAAAATAATAGCAGTCACATGCCTCAGGCTGGAATATCTTATAAATAGGGGCACACTGCTACTTTTGTGTCCCAGATGATCAGTGAGGCAGCAAAATAAAACAGGCTGAACTGTGTTTTCATCATTGAAAGGCTAATTACAATGGTGACAATGAGGCCTGTAATAAGACTTCCTGGGGTAGGAACTGGCAAGCCACCCCAGTATCCCTGCCAAGAAAATTCCATGGACAGAAACAAAAGACTAAAAGATATGATGCTGGAAGATGAGCCCCTCAGGTCGGAAGGCCTCCAACATGCTACTGAGGAAAAGCGGAAGACAAGTACAAGTAGCTCCAGAGCTAATGAAGTGGCTGGGCCAAAGCCGAAAGGACGCTCAGCTGCAGATGTGCCTGGAAGAGAAAGGAAAGTCCAATGCTGCAAAGAAATATACTGCATAGGAACCTGGAATGTGAGATCTATGAACCAGGGTAAGCTGGATGTGGTCAAACGTGAGATGGAAAGAATAAACATTGACATCTTGGGCATCAGCGAACTTAAATGGACAGGGATGGGCGAATTCAGTTCAGATGACTATCACATCTACTACTGTGAGGAAGAATCCCATAGAAGAAATGGAGTAGCCCTCATAGTCAACAATAGAGTGGGAAAAGCAGTACTGGGATACAACCTAAAAATGATAGAATGATTTTGGTACAATTCCAAGGCAGCCCTTTCAACATCACAGTAATCCAAGTTTATGCACCAACTACCGGTGCTGAAGAGTCTGAGATTGACCAATTTTATGAAGACTTACAACTCCTTCTAGAACTGACACCAAAGAAAGATGTTCTTCTCATCATAGAGGATTGGAATGCTAAAGTAGGGAGTCTAGTGAAAAAAGGAATAACTGGCAAGTCTGGCCTTGGAGTTCCAAATGAAGCAGGGCAAAGGCTAATTGAGTTTTGTCAAGAGAACAAAGCTGGTTATTGCACTCTTTTCCAACAACACAAAAGACGACTCTACACATGGACATCACCAGATAGACAATACCAGAATCAGATTGATTATGTTCTCTGCAGCCAAAGATGGAGGAGCTCTATACAGTCAGCAAAAATGAAACCTGGTGCTGGCTGTGGCTCAGATCATCAGCTTTTTATTTCAAAATTCAAACTTAAACTGAAGAAAGTAGGGAATACCACTGGACCAGTCAGGTATAATCTAAGTCAAATCCCTTATGAATACACAGTGGAAGTGGAGAATAGATTTAAGGAACTAGATTTGGTGGACAGAACACCTGAAGAACTATGGATGGAGGCTTGTAACATTGTACAGGAGGCTGCAATGAAAACTATTCCAAAGAAAAGAAAATGCAAGAAAGCAAAATGGTTGTCCAACGAGGCCCTACAAATAGTGGAGGAGAGAAGGAATGCAAAATGCAAGGGAGAAAGGGAAAGATACAGAAAATTGAATGCAGACTTCCAAATAATAGCGAGGAGAGACTGGACGGCCTTCTTGAACGAACAGTGCAGAGAAATAGAGGAAAACAACAGAAAAGGAAAAACCAGAGATCTATTCAAGAAAATTGGAGATATTAAAGGGGCATTTTGTGCAAAGATGGATATGATAAAGGACAAAAATGGTAGGAACCTAACTGAAGCAGAAGACATCAAGAAGAGACGGCAAGAATATATGGAGGAATTATATGAGAAAGTTCTGGATAGTGTAGTTGCTGACCTAGAGCCAGACATCCTAGAAAGTGAAGTCAAGTGGGCCTTAGGAGGCATTGCAAACAACAAGGCCAGTGGAGGTGACGGCATTCCAATTGAACTCTTTAAAATCTTAAAAGAGGATGCTGTAAAGGTGCTGCATGCAATATCCCAGCAAATTTGGCAGTGGCCAGAAGACTGGAAAAGATCGGTCTACATCCCAATAGCAAAGAAAGGCAACACCAAAGAATGCTCCAACTATCGCACAATTGCACTGATTTCACACACTAGCAAGGTTATGCTCAAAATTCTACAAGGAAGGCTTCAGCAGTATGTGGACAGAGAACTTCCAGAAGTGCAAGCTGGATTTTGAAGGGGCAGAGGAACTAGAGATCAAATCGCCAACATGTGCTGGATTATGGAGAAAGCCAGAGAGTTCCAGAAATACATCTACTTCTGCTTCATAGACTATGCCAAAGCCTTTGACTGTGTGGATCACAACAAACTATGTCAAGTCCTTAAAGGAATGGGAGTGCCTGACCACCTTATCTGTCTCCTAAGAAATCTATATGTGGGACAAGCAGCAACAGTCAGAACTGGATATGGAACAACTGATTGGTTTAAAATTGGGAAAGGAGTATGACAAAGCTGTATACTGTCACCTTGCCTATTTAACTTATATGCAGAGCACATCATGCGAAAGGCAGGTCTGGATGAATCACAAGCCGGAATTAAGATTGCCGGAAGAAATATCAACAACCTCAGATACGCAGATGATACTTCTCTGATAGCAGAAAGTGAGGAGGAATTAAATAACCTCTTAATGAGGGTGAAAGAGGAGAGTGAAAAAATAGGCTGAAGCTCAACATCAAAAAATCTAAGATCATGGCCACCGGTCCCATCACCTCCTGGCAAATAGAAGGGGAAGAAACGGAGGCAATGACAGAATTCATTTTCTTGGGCTCCTTGATAACTGCAGATGGCGATTGGACCAACAAAATTAAAAGACGCCTGCTTCTTGGGAGGAAAGCAATGGCAAACCTAGATAGGATCCTAAAGAGCAGAGACATCACTTTGCCAACTAAGGTCAGAATAGTCAAAGCTATGGTTTTTCCAGTAGTGATGTATGGAAGTGAGAGCTGGACTATAAAGAAGGCTGATCGCCGCAGAATCGATGATTTTGAGCTGTGGTGCTGGAGGAGAGTCTTAAGAGTCCCCTGGACTGCAAGGGGATCAAACCTATCCATCCTGAAAGAAATCAGCCCTGAATGTTCACTGGAAGGACAAATTTTGAAGCTCCAGTAGTTTGGCCACCTCATGAGGAGAGAGGAGTCCTTGGAAAAGTCCCTGATGTTGGGAAAGACTGAAGGCAAAAGAAAAAGAGGACTGCAGAGAATGAGATGGTTGGACGGTGTCATTGACACAACCAATATGGATTTGATCAAACTCCGGGAGGCAGTGGAAGATAGGAAGGCCTGGCGAGCTCTGATCCATGGGGTCATGAAGAGTCGGAAATGACTGAACGACTGAACAACAACAACAACAGCAACAGCAGCAGCAGCAGCAGCAGCAGCAGCAGCAGCAGCAGCAGCAACAACAACAACAACAACAACAACAACAACAACAACAACAACAACAACAACAACAACAACAACAACAACAACAACAACAACAGTCATCATGTACTGTCAAATCCATTCTGAGTTTCGGTGCCCTTTTTTTAGGTTTTTCTGAGCAGAGAATAGTCGGAAGTGGTTTATCATTCCCTTCCTCTGGATGCATCCTGGGACTGTGCAACTTGCCCAAAGCCATACAGGTTGGGTTTACCTGCCAGAGGCATGGTAGGGAACTAAAACCCCAATCTCTAATTAAACCACTGAGCCATCTAGCGAAGTAGGTTTTGGTTTATATATTCCAGCTCGGTTTTGGAATATATGTTCTTGGGAAGGAAGGTCATAGTCAGTGAAAGAAACTTCTTGACCTCTGTCTTTGTAAGAGTCAAAAGTGTCTGATTACAGATTCCATAATAGGTGTTTCTTTACTTTTTGTTTGTTAGAGCCTATAAATCAGTTACCCTAGGCAAGTGGTTGTCAGTCTTCCTAATGCCTCATGTTGTGATGACCCCTTGCCCTGCTTGGAAGAGGCCACAAGCCCCCTTTGGGAGGCCACTTCCACAGGTGCCATAGATAACTTCCCTCTACAGGCACCCTCAGCCAATCACAGCCTTCAGTGGCATTGACTGACATCCCCTCCAACCTATCAATCTGTAACTCACTCTCCCCCACCCCCTTACTCCCCCCCTCCTCCAGACCCAAGCCTTGTGCTTTTTTCTTCACTGGTTCATGGTGACCCCTGTGAAATGGTCGTTCGACCCTCAAAGGAATCTCAACCCCCAGGTTGGGAACCGCTGCCCTAGGCCTTAAAAATGCTAGTGAAATCCAGAACAATACATCTTAAAATCCATCCCAACAGAAAAAACTGCACAAGAATCATCAAATTAAACTGCTGTTCATACCACAGCAACGAAGAGCAATCTGTCAGTGCAGGTTTTTTTTTTTTTTTAAGTGAGGAAGAGAACATGATATCCTCCAGGTATTCTATACAACACCATACATGAGCTCCAAACTTCATGATTAATGGTGAAAATTGACTTGACGGCACACAATTATCATTATTATATGAGGATTTCTAAAATTAATTCTGGAATTGGAGCATGCATGATTTGCCACAGTTCCCTTCCGTTCATTTGTGTCTTCTTTTCCCCTACATTAGTAATGCTCTGATTGCAGTATTTTATTAAAGCATATAAGAGCACACACAAATCACAAAAGCACCAGACAAGAAGCATCTTGATTCCTCCATGCTTATCAGTAGCACTGAGGGATTCTTCAGATGGAGAGAGAAAACATGGCAAGTACACCATCTGGAGAACCAGAGAGGTCTGGAAATCTGTGCATCTGCAGTGTGTGTGTGTGTGTTGTGTTGTTGCAGTCGTGATCAACTCCTCATGACCCCATGTCCATGGAATTTTCTTTGCAGGAATACTGGAGTAGTTTGCCAGTTCCTACTCCAGGTACCTGCAGCACCTGGTATTCCCTGGTGGTTGCCCATCCAAGTACTAACCAAGGCCGCCCTTGCTTAGCTTCCAAAATCAGGCAAGATCGGATGTGCTTAGGGCAACTGGGCAGCTGTGTATTTCAGAGCTTTGTATAAAATGGAGGGCAGGAAAAGATAAGAATTATAATTTGTTCCAATATCTAGTTTCTACTTCAGCTGCAACCATTTAATTCAGAACTCCAGTGCCATGTGGATGAAGAGGCATTTTGAAGTACCAGTTTCAAACACGGTGTCCTGAACAAACCTGCCAGTGTGGTATAACTAAGTTTTGGACTTTTAACTTCTTCACACTGGTACAAACCTGATGAAGTAGGGTTTCATTCATGAAAGCTTGTTTATTATATGGGTTTTTTTAGTGGTCTGTAAAGGTATCACCCACTTTCGCATTTCTATTTCATTTTGCTTAGACCACACTGCTAACTTTTGCTTCAATGGAACTATGTAATAGTTACAGAAAAGGGTCTTCTTGACCAATGGGATGCAGGTTCACATCAGAAATTGATCTAATTAGGTTATGTCATAAATTATGCATGTGTTTTACCTAACGCCAAATGCATCAGCTTAATAAGAGAAATAAAAAATGCGGGAATCAAACCCTGCTTTTATTTTTTTCTCAGTAGCTGAAGTGTAACCAGAAACCTGCATAGCATCTAGTAGAGCATAATGCTTTTGAACTGTTTATATTTGGAGACATTTAACCCTTTCAGGATGAACATGAGGTCAAGCACCTGGGCAGAACAAGCTGGCTGGTCAGTTCTGGGAGTTGTCATCTCAAAAAGTAACTTTTCTAAGCTCTATTTACTGATCTCATCATGAGCACTGTATCTGGCTGGTGGACTCTATAAGGTTTGTATCAATCTAAACCATTTTCTTGCAACCATCTGTTAGCATAATATGGAATCTAAGTATTTTGTTTCTGGTGTTTTGATGCGAGTGCAGGCTCCCTCCGTAATGCCATCATGAATGATGGTTTTCACCTTACCTGTTGTTAGCATACTGCAAGGAAATGTAGCTGTATTGAGTGTTTGGTTTTGGGTGGAACTGCTTTGCTAGCTGCCCCCCAGGAGCAAACAATGAATGTACTAAAATTAGTTTGCACTGCAGTGGCCACAAATTAAAAAATGGCATATTGTCATACCAAGCAGCAGACCCTCGTGCCAGTTGATTTATGAGGTCAGGAGTGAAAGAATACCTCACCTGGCATTATCTCTGCCCATAGTTAATTCCTCTTCTGTCACTGAGGCGTGAAAAAAGGAATTATGGGAGGGAAGAAAGGTCTTCTCCAAAGATAAGAGCTGTTTACAAAGGACAGCTCTTGCCAAGCCACCTTTCTGAAATAATGGCCTTAACAGGCTCAATCTCCAGTGCTGTACACAGCTCTTTATGACAGTGACTCTGGTCAATGAAGATTGCTATTTTTACATTCATTTTCTTTTTCTGATTTGTTAATTAATTAATTATTTTTAAATGGAGATTTATGCGGAAGGTGACATTCTCTGTCTATGAAAATGTAAAACCACACATCTTTCCAACTGAATTACTGTCACTTTTTATTATAAGAGAGCAGTGAGACTTCTCACTCTATTTTATTTCATTCATTCTATCTCAAAACTGAGAAAAGGAATACACGCTCTTGAAATATGTGCTGACCTTTAGTCTTCCCTCTGCAATTCTTAGATAACTTGTTAATTAACTGAGACATTTATGTAGCTTCCCTTAAACCAAGGACCCAAATCTCTTTATACCAGTGGGCATGAACAGAACTCAGAGGTTCCAGAGGGGTAATTGTCTTATTCTGTTCTTGCTGTTATGTGATGTCAAGTTGCCTCCAATCTATGATGACTCTATGAATGAGTGGAAATCTTCCACCTGCAACCGGGCCTTCTCGGTGGCTGGCCCCTTCCTTTGGAACAGCCTACCAAGCGAAGTGTGCTCTGCAGAGTCCCTGCTAACCTTTCGCCGGGCATTAAAAACTTTGCTCTTCCGCGAGGCTTTTGGTGACTTAGTTTAATTTTTCCCCCTCGCCATCTGTGTGTTTGCTCAATTAGCGTTGCTGCTGAGCTTTAAATGCTTTTATGATGTCTACTGTTTTAATAATGTTGATCCTGTTTTATTGTATTGTCAGCTGTTTTGCTCAGCTTTGTAATCTGCCCAGAGTTCCCTTGGGAAGATGGGCGGGGTATAAATTCAATAAATAAATAAATAAATAAATAAATAAATAAATAAATCTCCAAAATGTCTTGTCCTCAGCAGCTCTGCACAGCTCTTGCAAACTCAAGGTTGTGCCTTTCTTTGGGGAGTCAATTCATCTCATATATGGCCTTCCTCTTTTCCTCCTTCCTTCAACTTTCCCCAGCATTATTGTCCCCCATCCCATCCCAGAGAATCCTTTCTTCTCATGGCATGGCCAAAGCAGGACAACCTCTGCTTCAGCATTTTAGCTCCCAGAAAAAAGTTCTGGCTTGATTTGATCAATTCTTATAGCTTCTTAAATGCACCAACAGGCATCAGCATGTTGGAATCTTATCCCTGGGACTAAACCACTTGCTTGTCTTTCTAGAAGTTCAGGATATCCTCAAATCTCTCTTCTAGCACCATATTTCAAAGAAATAATTCCCCCCCCCATCTGCTTTCTTTCCTGTCTATTTATTGTCCATTTCAGGAATGCAAGAGTGTAGATGATCTTGGCCTTAGTCTCCAGTGATACATCCTTACACTTTATGATCTTTTCTAATTCCTTCATTGCAAACTCTTCTAGGTCTTCTTCTGATTTCTTAACTCCAGTCTCCATTTGAATTGAAGACTGATGTATGTAGCATCTTTAACAATTGCAGTTTCCTCATTGTTAACTTTAAAGTTACGTAGTTGTACTGCAGTCATGATTTTTGTCTTCCTAACAGTCAGCTGTAGTCCTGCTTTGGCACCTTCTTCTTTCTCTTTCCCTAAGAGTCAGTTCAAGTCATTGCTGGTTTCTGCCAGTAAGATGATGTCATCTGCATAACTTAAATTACTGATGCTTCTTCCATGAGTTTACACATCTCCTTCACATGTCTCTAGTCTGGCTTTCTGTGTGATGGATTGAATAGGGAAGGGGACAAATATACCCTTGTCTGACACTTTTGCCTTTAGGAAACCATTTTGTCTCTCTATAATCTTTCCTAAAGGTTAGTCTCTTGTCCACATTGTAGGACTAGATCCTGTTCAGATTAGGACAATCAAGTGCTAAGGCACATAATATCCTTTAGAACAACATTGTCAAAAGCTGAGTGGTAGTATATAAACCACAGACTGCTCTGAAATTCTTTGGTGTACTCCAATAGCTAGCAAATATATTCCACCTGATCTCAAGTGCCTGTTCCTTTTTGGAATTAAGCTTGAGCATCAGGTATTTCACATTCCATATAAGTCAAAAGACTTAACCAGTAGTTGCAACACATTGAGCATTGCATTGCTTGCATGGGAAATTAAAGCAACATACCTATAGTTATTGCACTCCTTGGCATCTCCTTTTCTGAGGACTGGAATGTATATTGAGCATTCCCAATCCATGGGCCATTGCTTTGTTTCCCATATTTGTTGGCATATTCTTGGTAGGATTTTGACAGGTTCAGTCTCTGTGGCTTGAAATAGGTGTATCGGTTTCCCAACTACCACTGATGATTTATTCCTTCCTAATGGTTTTAGAGCAACTTACACTTCACTGTCTTGAATTGCAGGTTATTTTCTCAATACTGGGTGTGATTTTGGGAGAGATCGTCTCTCTTTTATTTTTTATTCTCTGATTTGTGTGTGTGTGTGTGAGAAAAAAAATCACCATTCATCCCCAAAACTGATTTTGCACAAATTACCTTGCCTTTTGCATGGAAAATATTGTATTTTGTACCATGTACAAAGTTTAGGCCGTAAAATACAAGAGTCTGGGCATAAGATTTACGACAGTGTTCTTATCATACTGACAAGTAGAGATGGGCACGACTCAAAAAAATGGTGTTTTGTTTGTCGTTTGGTCATTTAGGGGGGTGTTTCGGTTCGTTTCCGTTTTCGTGAGGTTTTTTGCAAAAAAATTCATTTTCGTTTCGTTACATAACGAAACGAAAAAACAAAAATGAAAATGAAAAATTGCTGTTTCGTTACCATTTAGCACAATTCAATGTATTTGCCGTAACGAAAACGAAGCAGTTGACAATTTTTTTCGTGTTTCGGGTCATTTCGTTTCATTTTGGAGTCAAAATTCATTTTTCGTTTCATTACGTAACGAAACCCAAAAATGAAAATGAAAACGAAAAATTGCTCATTTTGTGCCCATCTCTACTGACAAGTCCTGTTCTTTTCAAACTTGTGCAGAAATGGAGTATCTGATTGTACTTGGAAAAGGGTTTCAACCACTTTCATCAAGTTTGAGAACACATCTGAAGATTCATTATACCGTTCATGTGTATTGTGTTGCTGTGAATTCATCAAATTCAGTCTCATGAGTTTCAGAGGAACTTTTTAGAGTTAAAGCAAACAAGAGGAAAGTCACTTCTGCCACCACAAACTGTTTTTATTTGTAAATGTGATTTAAAAAATAAAGAACTACTGCCTGGTCCCATTTTTTTAAAAAAGAACCCACTCCAACCCCCCAAAAATCATGTTTGGAAGCATGAATGCCACACATAGAGCTGTGGTTCTCAAACTTTTTTCGCCACGGCACCCTTGTCGGGCTAAAAAAAAAATTGTGGCACAGCTACTATTACAGCAGTTTGAATACTTAGGAAAAGAAGAAAAAACAGTGCAAATGTAATGTTCAGTTGTATTTAATGCAATGAATGAAACTGTTTGGATGAATTTTTCATTATTGCTGCAACACCCCCAGCATATGCTCATGGCACCCAAGGTACCATGGCACCCAGGTTGAGAACTACTGCCATAGAGTATTTACCTGGATCCTTTAGGTAATCTAATTTTTATATATGTCATTTATGCTATTGAGAGAAAAATTAATTTTTGTTTTGTTTCTAGTATATTCTACCCTAGGAATGGTTGCAGGTTTATTAGTGAAAGGTGTATAGGATACTACACGCCATCATGCATAATTGTGAGAGCTTCTCTGAGTCACTTTAATGGCACCAAGCCTTATGACCACAACTTGCAGCAGTTAAGTCATGGATTGTTTAATTATCTACTTTTTCAGAGCAGGGTTAGAGCTTGGCTGGACTCCTGCCTCCATACCAAGGAAGCAATTGGTTCCCCAGGCTGTAACCAGAAATTCAGATCATTAGTAGCTCTCAGTTGGGCAAGATTTTCAATTATTCAGCATAATAAAACTTCTGCTCATGGGCTACATAATCCTGCCTCTGATGTCCCACAGAGATCTTCCAGGTGAGTGAAACTGAAGAAAGAGGACTTTCCCCCCTTTTGGTACCTCATTTTCCCAGCATGCTAATTAACTTGTAGTTTAATCTTCCATATGAACAAATGAAGCACCTTTACACCAAGTCAGATCACAGATCTAGCTAGTATTTGAATCAGTCATGAAGTTGGAAGGGGCTTATAAGACCATTGAGAGTCCAACCCCATGCTCAAAACAGGAATACAGTTCATAGGATATCTGCCAGGTGATAGCCTATATGTAATGACTTGAGGTAACAAAAAGCAAGGGGTAATATTAAAATATGTTTTTAAAGTTTGCAAAGGATTTCTTGAGCATTGCTAAAATAGTGTTTTGTCTTCATTGTTTCAACTGATAAAGGCATCAAAACTCTGGATATTCAGCATGGGAAAATCTAGCTGTTTTGGATAAATCACAATTTTGTGAATTTTGTACATTTGGATTAAAATAAACTTAAACAAGATGGCCACCTAATTCTGATACAGTTTAGATGACAGCTACAACAAATATTTTAAAATTTTTGTTAATCCTTTTTTGTGGGTGGAGGGAATACAAAAATTAGAACAAGTATGCTAACAGCAACACATAAATAACACAGAGGCTGAAATCCAGTATTAAGTCTATATCAATATATACCGCATCAATCTGTACAGATTGGATGAGTGAACTATTCAATAATTTCCATGAGATTCAATGGCCCTAGTTTGCCTGTGACTTACTACCAGATTTCAGTCACTGTGTTTGTTTGTTTGTTTGTTTGTTTGTTTGTTATTCAAGGAGTAATGAATAGCAAATAACATATTGGCCAAACCTTGTTGAGTAAATTGAATCTACATAAAGGTGATGAGATCAATGGCAAGAGGAGATTGTTGTCAATTAAAAAGTTCTTGCTTATATCCACGGGTTTGCTTGACATTGGTGAAACATGTCCGCAATGTGTCTCCTGGTGGTTAAGTTGGGTGAATGCTCAAGATCAAAACAGGAAGTATTCAATTTTCAGAGAGTGAGCCCATCATCCAGATTACCATTAAGACGATCCATGGCAGTAAGAGTCAAATGTTTTCCCCTTCTTACTAGCATCTCTCAAAGGATCAGTGCAGGTATGTCACTTTTCCCAGTTTGTACACAGAACCCTGTCAGTTCAGCCCAAGTTTAAAATACCCATCTCCATCTACACAAGCCTGCAAAAACTTCTCTGAAAGGGTTGAAGTTGAAGTGCAGATTTTTTTTAAATCTCAGATATTTCTTGGAACATATGCTCATCTAAGGACATATTAGGTTGATTTACTTATTCAGACCATGGGGAACATGCCATATATATTACTGTTCTGTGTCCTTTGAAGACATTATATATATCGAGATAATCTATACCTGGAGGTGGATATTTTTTGTCAGAGCTACATTTATCTCTTTAACCTGTCTCAACTGCAGAATAAAATTTCTTCAGGGATTTTCTAAATAGTGTTTAGGTCATGAAGACTTGCTGTCTAATATCAAAAGTGTAAAGGAGAGGCAGTAATTCAGACTCACAGGTGGCTTGTCACAACACCAAGATGTCAATCACGATGTGCTCATTGACCTTGCACCAAATATCATAAGTGATTTACCTAAAGGTTGGAGGTAACTAGCTACAAATAAGTAGCTAATAAATCATTTCCACAATAACCAAAGCATAAATATACATGATATAATAATTGCTTAAGGAAATAATGTCATACTTTCTGCAGAGTTACTTTTATGGTTACAGGTATATGTGGTGTCACTAAATGGTTGAGAGGGAATAACACACAGTTAAACACTTCAAATTCTGACTTTGCTTGCCCTTCATGCTGTTGTCTCAAGCTCTTTTGTGGGTATTGAGTTGGCAATGAAGTAGCCACTGTACAAAGGGTTGCAAAATTTTGATTTTGTGGGCTAACACTGAGCTTGGGTTCTGCAGTAACATAAACCACACCGACTCATTAGCTCCTGGAGAGATGTAACTGCCACAGCTTTATTGACATCAGATGACAAGGAAGAAACTGCAGTACTCCAGACAGGCATTGGGTCAGCTCCTATTCCATCGGGGGACCCACCTGCACCCCTATGTGCCCGATAGCACCACAGGTTGGCAGCACCCTTAAACCCAGCTTCAGGAAATCCCCCGTGGGCGTACACTCCTTTGGGATTTCCTCTGCTAAGCTGAGCAGAGGAGCCGCCTGATGTCCCACCCAAGCTGGGACCATCTGTGCTGCCTCCTGGGTCCGCTGTCACCACCTGTTGCTTCCCAGCTGTGCAGGCTCCATCCTGCAGCCACATCAGCCTGGATCTGGGCCCAATGCCTCCAAAACGCCGAATGTTGAGCTGTGACGAGTACAAAGACAATTATTAAAACATTAAACCCTACAACTACAATCTTGAAGCCCCATGGTGTGGGTGGGTGAGTGCTGCTTTTGCCGCCAGGCCCCAAATGGTGCTGCCCAATGGGTCTGACCCCTTTTTGATGATTGTGCCCTGGCGGACCTGGGCGCATGCGCAAGCAGGCTGGACCCAGAAGCCTGCCCATGCCGCGTGAGGGGGTGGTCGCCTGGGATTGGCCGGGGCGACCTGGGGAAACCGGATGTGTCCTCCCGGGTGACACGTGGCTGGCACCATCTTCCTTTGCTGCTCCACCAGCAGACCCGTCACTGCTGCTGCCCATAATGCTGGTCCCTGTGAGTCGGGACCGTTTACATTGTGTAATTAATTGTTCAAGCATTTGACTGCAGAGCAACAGGCTGGGAGTTTGATTTGGACCAGTCAATGTGGGGATAATTGAAATCCCCCACAAATACTATCTGTCCCTCTTAGACACCTCCATGATTTGTCTCCTCATTTCAAGGTCCCCCTCAAGTTTTTGATCTGGTGGATGTTAGCACATCCCCACTATCACATCGCTCCTTGGACATGGTAGTTTAACCCACAGTGATTCAACGGTGGAGTCAGACCAACTGTCAATCTCCATTCTGCTGGATTTTACCCCTTCTTTGACATAGATGGCCACTCCACCTCCAACGTGCCCCTCTCTATCCCTTCTATAGAGTTTATAGCCTGGGATTGCGGTATCCTACTGGTTCTCTGCATTCCAGCAGGTTTCTGTTATGGCTATTATATCAATGTTATCCCTAGCTGCCAAATGTTCAAGTTCTCCCATCTTTGCTTGGAATCTTCAAGCATTTGCATAGAAGCACCTGTACAGTGGGTCCCCCAACAATGGCTGCTTCTTTGTTCTCTCCCCCACCTGCAGCTTTTAATTCCAGTAGACAAACTACCACACCCCATTATTCTCCCAGTTCTAATACCTACTATGTCATCACTTTGTGGTTCTCTACCCTCTCCAACCTCGTTCCATGGGGATGAGGTGTTCCAAACCGGATGCCACTTAGCTCCTGTTGGCTTTCCCCCAGGAAACAACGCAGGAAGTATTTGGCTGAAGTCAGACTTTGATTTTATGGCATGCAATGACTATTAACATTATTATTAAAGTACTAGCTATACTAGTTGCTTTTGAGACATTGAAATTTAAAGATAAATTGTAATTATAAAGGCAAATCACTACTGTGGGTAGACATAAAACCAGAACAGTAAACACTTTAAAAATCATTTTTTTCAAGTTCTCAGTCTATAAACTGAATATTAGAGAGAGTTAGGAATATTTTGCAATGTTTTAGAACTTGTATTTAGTCTTTTCTGAGGCTTCCTCTGTGTAAGTGAATCTGACTAGGAACATTTCTCAAATATCAGGGAAGATGCATAGCATAAGGCTAATAGACTCTCCTTCTAATGCTTTTCCAGTTTCTTAAAGTAAGCAGCAACAGAGTGCCTCACTTACAAGCTGGCATCCATAGGCATTTTGTCCTGATCCAAACATGGTGGTGAATTTTAAAGGCATACTTGTAATTCAGGATTCTGAACCTATTTGCTGGAGAACGTCCAGTACCTTGGATAGCTCCTGTTTGATCCATGAATGATTCTTGCAAAACTGTAGACACCAGCCTTGGATGCAAGTCTGATCTCAGTCTGTCCAACCTATGATTAAAGTGGGCACAAAAAACACTTTTTAAAATGATAATTCAAGGGTAAAGTCAAGGAAGCTGTAAAGTCAACAACAGTCAATCATTCAGGTCAAAACAGGGAGCTAACACAGCCAAGGCCAAAACAGCAGGGCAGTATCAATCTAAATTTAGTCCCATAGCAACTGATACACTCCAGGGGTCATACAATGCAGAGTAGTCACAACAAGAGACAGGAATCCAAGTTTTGTTAATGACAGCTAAAGAAATAGACCAGGCCAGGAAGCAGTATCCAGCCTGGAGATAAGAGTTTTACAACCAAGTTTGGTTGGGCCTCACCCTGGGTTCACCTGTGCAGTGTTCAGCATAAATCCTCCCCAGGGTGAGCCCCCCACTCCTGATAAGGCCAGTATTCCCAAAAGGTTCCTTTTGCAGATAGCAAATTCATAGTTTACCTCCAGTTATGCTTATATCTACAAATATGAATCCTAATACAAAAGTAGAACAGGTGATACCTTTAGGCTACTAGAAAAATTCAATTGGAGATATGAATCCTGCATCTCCTTGCTCTTTGAAAAATCCCAAGGGAGCAGGGAAATAATCCCCCCCACCAAAAAAGGAAGTTTTTTTATGTGCAAAATCCCTTCTCTACCAAAGAAATAGCTTGGGAAATTGCAATGGGATTGCACAGAACTTTCTTGCAAATACAATGATGCAGAAAATTATTGAAACATGAGCAGCAGAGTGCAGTTGCGCTTATGCCCTGCTTCTCAGTTTCCTGTAAATGATTGATTGGTCACCATATGAACAGAATGATGGACTAGACAGGCATTGGTTTCATCCAACATGGTGTAATATATACATCATTGTCTTTCTGAGTTGTTTCCTCTATCAGTGGATTGAGGATTTCATTTATGAAAATCCAAATAAAAGATTATATCCCACACCATTTCTTCCTCCCACCCCTCCGACTACATTTATATTCATGTCATTCAGACATTGTTATGGATCTCACCTGATAAAAAATTCATTGACAAAAAATACTTCCCTGGACATCAGTTACACAACTTTTTAATTTAATTTTAATTATTAATAGTATACTTATACTTTTCATTTCTGCTTTGTGAGATGTTTGCCTCCTGAAGCACCAGACTATCTTTATAGATTTCTAGAACACCTTAAGTACTTGGACGCTTTTCCTTCTCTCATTTGAAGTTAATTGGGCAGTAATTTGTTCACAGGTTGATGTTCTGTCATCAAGATATGCTAGCCCAATCCAGAGTTGATTATATTATTGTATAGGTGAAGCTTTCCATCAGAAACAGAGAGTGGGCTTGTAAATGTTAGCCAAGGTTACAGGTCATTCAGATACTTTCAAATAGATGATGGATCATACCCACCTCCTGCTGATGGATTTGTCTCTTTTTCCTACTAACCACTGACATCTCCTTTGACATATGGATTAAGTGCTAAATGCACTAAGTGGGCTGTTGCAGGGTGGAGAGAGTGTGGAAGTTAGTAGCAGTCTAACTGCGCCCAATCTTCCTAAAACTAGATCATAAATAATAATGGCAATGGGATTTTCAAACAGGAATGGATTTTCAACCTGGATTATTGGATTTCCAAAATTCTTCTCTATTCCTTCCTATTGATGATGATGTTTGGTGCTGTCAAGCCACCTCTGATTTATGCCAACCCTATGTATGAGTAATATCCAGAATGTCCTCTCCTCAACAGCCCTGTTCAGCTCTTGTAAATTCAACTCTATGGCTTCCTTTACAGAGTCGGTCCATTTCATCTTTGGCTTTCCTCCTTTCCCACTGCCTTCCACTTTCCCCAACATTATTGTCTCTTCCAGGGGATCCTACCTTCTTATGACATGCCCAAAGTAGGAGAGCCTATCCCTAGGCAAAGGAAAAAAATTATGATAAGACTTTGAGTGCAAATAGGAATATGCTTTCATGTCCTCAGGAGGGACATTTACATTCTGTAACAGCTAGTTTCTTCCATTCTCAACTGAGTTCTGAGATTCAAAGTCAACTTTCTAAAATAATAGGCACATGAACATCTTTTGAAGCATATTGTGGTCCTTCTTGCCTCAATTTGCTAGAGGAGCAAAAAGTCTGCTTTTGTCAAGTTTTACCTTACCTATTAAAGAATTCCAGATTAGCAATGTTACTGTTTTGCCTTTACAACAGTTGATGTTGGTGGTGATTGGTGGCTGTTTCATCACCTGCAGAATGTCTTGACAGATCTGCTTTGAACTCACACTGAGAATCTCTTTCCAAAATTCTATTTTCCCTCCTGCTTCTTCTAGAAACCACACCTGTCCTTCTTTCATTAAAGATCTATTCAGAC
>JAHTLZ010000108.1:10689487-10720471 GCA_023846285.1 Phrynocephalus versicolor
GGGTGGTTTCTTGAGGGGGTCCCCACGGCCTCCCCCCTCTCCTCCTGGCCCTCCTGGCCCTGGGCTGCGCTGGGGCGGGCCGGGCAATGCATCCTCGTCGTCCCGCCAAAGTCGCCGCCGGCCGCTGGCCGCCGCAATTAAAGCGGAAGCGGCACAGAAAAAAAGTTTTGAAACTCTCCCCCCCATCCCGGGCCAAAAAGCCGGCGAAAATATGCCTGCCTGAGTGAGGGCTCAGGGCACCTACCAGAGGGGCGGTTTCTGGAGGGGGGGTCCCCGGCCTCCCCCCTCTCCTGTCCTGGGCAGCCGGACTCGAAACGCCATGCCATGCGGTGCAGGCGGGGGATCCAAAATGGGGCGGCGACCGCAATATTTTTTTTGAAATCGTGGTCCAAAAACACACAACAAGCACCACAGAAACATGTGAAAATTGCTATTATAAAACTGCCAGAATTTTTACAGTAGAAGTGGGTTTTTCTTGCAACAAAATGTCTCCTCTGTCCTCTCTCCATTGATTATTTTATTTTATTTTATTTTATTTTATTTTATTTTATTTTATTTTATTTACACCTGCGCAATGATGGGCTGGCCAAGTGGCCATGTGGGAGTGACCATGCAAATTTTTGGAGCCATCATGGCCACTTGGCCACTGAGACTTCTGGGATGTGCTATGCATGCCCTTTTGCAGCAGCAGGTGAGGAGAGGAGACCCCCATGCCATGAGGGGTCTCCAGGAGCCTGCTTTCCCTTCCTAGTGGGTGAAGATAGGAGGTACCCACGGGTGCCTCCAGGAGCCCGCTTCCCTTTATAGCGGGCCAGCGGAGGCAACCCCCCCCCCCAAAAAAAAGAGGTGCCTCCAGGAGTCCGCTACCCCCCCTAAACCAGTATAATGACAGACGAAAAACCAAAAAATGAAACGACAAATTTTTGCGAAGTTTCGTGAAAAACGGAAACGAGCCGACACGGGCCGCCTCCGACACACGACAACTCGAAAACGTCATTTTCCCTAGTCGTGCCCATCTCTAATCCATAATGGTAGCCATTGATGCCCTTGTTCTCCATGAACTTTTCTAATCCCTTATTAAAACTGTCAAGGCTGACAGCTATCACCACTTCTTCTGGCAGGGAGTTCCCTAGACCAATGATCCTCTGGGTGAAAAAGTACTTTCTCTTATTTGTGTGAGATCTAGCACCCAAAAGTTTCATGGGGTGTCCCCTAGTTGTAGTGCTGTGCGATAGGGAAAACAGCTTTTCCTTATCTACTTTGTCCACTCCGTGTATGATTTAATAAAGTTCAATCAGGTCACCTGTTAGGTACCATCATTCAAGAGTGAAGAGGCCCAGCCGTTGTAGCCTCAGATGGTAAGGGAGGTTTTCCAGTCCCCTAATCATTCTGTTTGCCCTCCTCTGCACTTGGTGACCAGAGCTGTCAACAATACTCCAGATGGGGCATCAGCATAGATTAATAAAGAGGTAAAATGACACCTGCTGACTTATTTTCTATACCCTTCCTTATGATCCCCAGCATTGAGTTTGCTTTTTCACTGCTGCGGCTCACTGGGTTGACACCTTCATTGAGCAGTTGCTGCACAGAGTTCAGACCCCATCAGTTTATCAATGTAATTAGGTTTTTTTTGCCCCAATGTGCATCACTCTGTGCTTGCTAATGCTGAAGCTCATTTGCCACTGGTTTACCCACTCCTCCACTGTCAAGAGATCTCTCTGGTGCTCCTCACAATCTCTCTCAGTTTTTACTACCCAGTATAATTTAATTTTGTTGGCAAATTTGGCTACCTTGCTAATTACTCCTACTTCAAGATCATTTATGAAGAGGTTGAAAAGCAAGGATCCCAGTAATTAACCTTGGGGGATCCCCACTCTTTACCTCCCTCCACTTGGAGAAGTGTCCTTTTAGCGCTACCCTCTGTTTCCTGTCCCTTAGCCAGTTGCTGGTCCAGGACAAGACCTGTCCCTTGATTCCATGACAGGCAAGTTTATTCAAGAGCCTTTGGTGCAGGACCTTGTCATCTCTGTAGTTTATGTGGTTGTCTGTATTATAAATATTGATGGTAGCATAGATTTTATTTTGAATATTTTTACCCCACCTTTCTCCTTTGAAAAGGACCCAAGACAGCTTACAAAAATGAGAGACAATATAAAAAAATTGCTATGGTACCGAGATAGCCCTAGTCATGCTGCATGATGCCCTTTTACAGGAAGTTGACTTGGGAGGTCACACGCTGTTGGTCTTCCTGTATTTCTCAGTGGCTTTTAAAACTAGAGATGGGCACGAAACGAGCGATTTTTCGTTTTCGTTTTTGTTTTTTGTTTCGTTACGTAACGAAATGAAAAACAAATTTTGATTCCAAAATGAAACAAAATGACCCGAAACACGAAAAATTTTGTCGACCGCTTCGTTTTCGTTACGGCAAATACATTGAATTGTGCTAAATGGTAACGAAACAGCAATTTTTCTTTTTCTTTTTCGTTTTTTTGTTTCATTACCTAACGAAACGAAAATGATTTTTTTTGCAAAAAAACTCACAAAAACGAAAATGAACCAAAACGGACCCCTAAACGACCAAACGACAAACGAAACACAATTTTTTTGAGTCGTGCCCATCTCTATTTAATACCACTGACCATAGTATCCTTCTGGACAAGCTCTCGGAGGTGCAGAATTTGGAGGTGGTGTTAGGATGGCTCCAGTCCTGCCTTGTAGGCTATGTGCAGAGATAGGAGATTGGGGATGAATTGTCAGACCCTTAGACCCTCAATTGTGGGGCTCCACATAAGTCATCAATCTCCCCAATGCTCTTCACTTTTTGGGAGCATGTTATTTGTCAAGCACCTCTCCTCAAGGTCATATGCCTGTACCACCAATCATCTCAGACTATGTTCTTCTGGGTAGCCTCCCCAAAGGAGGCCAGAAAAACTTCAACAAGACATTGGTCCTTCTTTGTGGTGGCAGGAACTATTTGGAATCATCTCCCAATGGAGGTATGCCTGCCACCCTCTCTCCCAAATGTTAAGAGGCTTCTGAAGACTAGCACTAGATATAAGGCTTGTCTAACTTCAAAGAACAATATTAGTTATCAGGGTAATTTACAGGTATATATCTGTGTGGAAATAACAGCAGCTAATGGTTTGGAAGAAAAAGCTGGAGACCAGGAGAATAATAGCTGAGCACTCACCCATTGGGAATGCAGTGAAAAAAAAAATCATTAGTAATGAAACGAAGCAAACCACAGAGGCTGACGAAATGAAACAAAACAAAACACATTTTTTTTGTTTCGTGCTCATCCCTACTTTCAAGTCATATATATATATAACATGTACAGGAGATGGAGATGGAAAAATGGGGGAAATGGGGAATGCAACAAAGAGGAATATAAGCAAATAGACACTTTATGCAGAGAGATGGTAAGAAAACCTAAAACACGGAATGAACTTAGACTTGCCAGAGAGATTAAAGATAGTAAAAAAGCAAGGTTTTTTTAGTTATATCCGCAGCAAAAGGAAAAATAAGGAAATAATAGGGTCTCTGTGTGGCAAAGATAACCAATTGCTAACAGGAGACAGGGACAAGGCAGAACTACTCCACACCTTCTTTGCCTCTGTTTTCTCCAGAAAGGAAAAAAGAGTTCAGTTGGGACAAAGAGTAGATGAGGTAGGGTGGAGATTGCAGCATAGAATAGGTGGAAGGTAGTACAGGAATATCTGGAACTAGAGATGGGCACGAATCAAAAATGGCATTTCGTTTGTCGTTTGTCGTTTGGAGAGTCCGTTACGGTTTGTTTCTGTTTTTCACGAATTTTTGCAAAAAATTGTTTTCGTTTTCGTTCATTTAATTACCATTTCGTTACCATTTATTTCAATTTTTGTGATTTTTTAAAGGATTTTAAGCAATTCACTCATATTGCAGTAACGGAAACGAAACGCACGACAAAATTTCCGTTGTTTCTGTTCTGTTTGGTTCATTTTTGAGACAAAATTTGTTTGTTGTTTCGTTGTGTAACAAAATGAAAAAACAAAAACAAAAACGAAAAATTGTTCATTTCGTGCCCATCTCTATCTGGAACCCCTAAATGAATTTAAGTCTTCAGGGCCAGATGAATTACACCCAAGGATATTATAAGAACTGGCAGAAGTAATTTCATAACCATTGGCAATAATCTTTGTGATGTCCTCGAGAAAAGGGGAAGTCTCTGTAGATTGGATGAGGGTGAATGTTGTCCCCGTCTTCAAGAAGGGGGAAAAAGAGGACACAAATAATTACTGCCCAGTCAGCTTGACATCTATTCCTGGAAAGATTCTAGAACAGATTATTAAGCAGACAGTCTGTAATTATTTAACAAGCAAGGCTGTTATCACTAGAAGTCAGCACAGATTTCTCAAAAACAAGTCATGCCAGACTAATTTGATCTCTTTCTTTGATAGAGTTACAGGTCAGATAGATGAGGAGAATGCTGTGGATGTTGTTTGTCTTGATTTCAGTAAGGCCTTCATTAAGGTTCCCCATGATATACTTGAAAGGAAGTTAGCAGAAGGTGAGATAGATAATGCTACTCTAAGGTGAATTGGTAATTGGTATGAAAAGGGTGATCAGCATGGAGAGGGGTGGCCAATGGGGTGCTCCAGGGTTCTGTTCTGGGTTTGGTTCCTAGTCAACATATCTATTGATGACTTGGGTGAAGAAATCAAGAGTAGACTGATTAAATTTGCAGATGATGCCAAATTGGGAGGTGTGGCTAATTCCCGGCCTAGATGATTGAATAGAAATCCAAAATGACCTTGATAGATTAGAGTGCTGGTCAGACCCCCACCTGGAGTCCTGTGTCCAGTTCTGCACTCCTCAATTTCATGTCCAAACTTTGGCCCTCCTGATATTTTGGACCACAACTCCCAGAATTCTAATCTTAGATTGCCAATGACAAAGGGCTGTAGGAGTTGCGGTCCTTAATATCTGGAGGGCTGAAGTTTGGACATGCCTGCAGGGAGGGCGACCATGATGGTTAACGGTCTGGAACATATGTCTTAGAAGGAGCGGTTCAGGGAGCTGGGAATGTTTAGTCTTACAAAAAGAAGGTTGAGATAGGACATGATATCCATGTTTAAATATTTGAAAGGATGTCATATTGAAGAGGGGACTGGCTTGTTTTCCATGGCTTCAGAGACTAGGACTCGAGCAATGGTTTCAAACTACAGGAAAAGAGATTCCACTTGAACATTAGGAAGAACTTCCTGACAGTTATAGCTATTCAACAGTGGAATATGCTGCCACGGAAGGTGGTCGAGTCTCCTTCCTTAGAGTTTTTTAAGCAGATGCTGGATGCAAAGTACTGACATCTGTTGGGTGTGCTTTGATGGGGGTTCCTTGAGGTCTCTTCCAACTCTATGATTCTATGATTCTAATGTGGGAAATCAAATGTGTAACCTCTGGCTCTCCAGCCAGAGACCTAAACCACAGAGCTATCTAGTAGTTTTCTTGAAGATGACAAGTTTAGTGAAGGCACCTTCATGGATTGGATTTTCATGAAAATTAAAAATGCTATTTTAACCTTGTAGCACATGTCCCATATCTTTCCATAACTTTTTATAGATCTGGAAATTGGTCAGTATTTTGAGAGTTCATAGAAGACAGAGCTCCCATCTCCCAATTATTTTCTTCTGCAAATCATGTAATTACACAGTTGGTGACTCATACTTACATCTTCAGCCCAGGTGAGAACCAACCATGTTTTTTAGGATTACAGCATTAAGTTAAACACTTCAGGCTAGATTTTTAAACCAAAGTGAAGGAGCTAATTACTAATCCAGTTTAATAGTTAATAATATCATGTACAGTATATGCTTCTGCATATCAGATTGGATGAAGTAGAGACTTATCTTTAACTTTATGTTCAGATACTTCATCACTATGCTCTAAAAATAGCAGCCCACCACCTCTCCCTGCAAAATATGTCTTCAACAATCTCTTCTTCTTACATTTTCTCATTAGATTCCCCTCCCTTTAGTTAAGATATTTTGAATTCGAGCAAGCAGAAGACCAAGTATATGCTTAAAGAAACACTTATCCCCCAAGGTGCATTTCTCAAGAGTTGTCCCCTTCAGGTTCATACCTATGCCAATGCCATCATGAAATGATAGGAGTTATAGCCCAGTCCATCTGGTGGGCTTCAAGCTGGAGAAGGCTGTCTAAATCAAAATACATTCTGCTAACCAGATCATCCCCCCTGCTTGCTTATATCTCCGTTTCCCTCTCTTGTTTATCTATATTTTAGAGAGTGAGGATGTGTCACTCCTGAACTTTACAAAACAGCACATACATGGGCATGGGCATTGTTCAGCCTGTGGGCCATGTGCAACCCCAAGAGCTCCCAAAAACATCACTAACCCCCCCCCCAATATCGTTCCCTTCCTCACCCCCAGCTATTGCATTGTGATCTGGTACATGGGGGCGGGGCAGGAGACAGCACAGATCCTAGCTGCTTTTCTGGCTTATCAAGAGCTTTGTTGTTTTCAGCATTTTTTAAAACCCAAACTGAATTTAAAAAATACTTTCATAGATCTGAATTGGTTTAGGAAGTCTGTTAGACTGCATAGATCCCAGTTGGAGGAAGTACAAATTAACCCAAAAGTACTCTGCCTGGATGAAAACTCTCTGAATCAATGGGATCAATTATGGTCCATGTTTAGGTTTTCAATGTGTTGAATGTAAATAAGCATTAAACTACGTGGGTTAAGTATAAAAACGCTTAAGTTCATCTGGAAAAATGGCTGAGAAACAAGCCACCACTTTGTTTGTCCCTTTGCTATTGGGGTATGACTCTTGGCTGCTGGCCCGACAGGAATTTGGCCCTTGATCCAGTAGACATCACCTACCCCAATGAACATTATTGCCAGGCAATGATGATAGTAATGATGATTCTCAAGGGTGGTATCTAGCAGTATCAATCTTCTCATGAAGAGCTGAAAGATGGCAGAAAATCCAGATGGAAACAGGCAAAGAAACAGTGAAAGGCCTTTGGAAAGCTTACTCCAAGGCAGTGGAGACAGCAAAGAATCATTTTTCTTTGACACAAAGAAAATTTGTCTCATTGATTTGACACAAAATCTCCATTGATTTGACACAAAATCGCCGAGTGCAGCTCTTCAGAATAGTCAAAAGTCTTCTACACGCTGACCCATGGCTGGATAACACAGACCACTCTTGCACAACACGTTGCTGGCAAAATCGATGAGATCCAGTCTACCTTGATGCTGCTATTGACCCAGAGCTTGTAAATAACACACCTCACCCTGCTTGTCCTGTATTAATAGATTACTTTCAGCTCCTACAGCCAGATGATGTGGTCAAGTCCCTTCGGGAGGTGAGGGCAACCACATGTGTGTTGGATCCTTGCTCCTCATGGATCATAAAAGCTGCCAGAGAAGGTACAGCAGACTGGTTAGGAAGGGTAGTGAATGGACAGGATTCTGGCATGCTTAAAGGAGGCAATAGTCAACCAACTGTTTAAAAAGTCCTCCTTAGACCCAATGATGCTGAACAATTACTGACCAGTAGAGATGGGCACAAATAAAAAAAATTGCATTTCTTTTGTCGTTTGTCATTTGGAGGGTCCATTTTGGTTCGTTTCTGTTTTTTGTGTATTTTTGCAAAAAATTCGTTTTCGTTTTCATTCATTTTGTTACCATTTCGTTACCATTTATTTCAATTTTTTGTGATTTTTTTTTAGGATTTTAAGCAATTCACTTGTATTGCAGTAACGGAAACGAAACGCACGACAAAATTTCCGGTGTTTCTGTTCGTTTTGTTTCATTTTAGAGACAAAATTCATTTGTCATTTCATTGCGTAATGAAACAAAAAAGGAAATGAAAAATTGTTTGTTTCGTGCCCATCTCTACTGACCAGTATCAAATATGCCATTCTTGGGGAAAGTGCAAGAGCAGGTGGTGGCCTTGCAGCTACAGAGGTTTCTGGATGAGATAAACTACCTGGATCCATTTCAACCTGGCTTCAGGCCTGGCTATGGGATGGAGATGGCTCTGGTTGCATTGGAGCTTATGCAGGGAAATGGATAGGGGATCTGTGTCCCTTTTGGTTTTACTAGAACTTTCAGCTGCTTTTGACACTGTAGACCATGACATCCTCCTGACTTGTCTCTAGGAAATGGGAATTGGGGGTACTGCATTGAAATGGTTCTGGTCCTTTCTGCAGGAAAGAACACAGAAAGTTGTATTAGGTGATTCATGTTTGACACTACCGACACTGACCTGTGGAGTCCCCAAGGGTTCTGTTCTGTCTCCTATGTTATTTAACATCTATATCTCCCCATTGGGGAGATTATCAGGTCTTTGGGGGTTAAGTGCCACCAGTATGCCAGTGATACCCAGCTCTACCTCTCATCACCTCTGGATTCTAACGGAGCTACTATCTCAACATTACATGAGTGTTTAGCTGCAGTAATGAACTGGATGAGGATGAACAAAAAGAAACTAAACCCAGATAAGACAGAGGTGCTCCTGGTCAGTCAAAAGGGAGAACAAGGGATAGAAATGCAACCTGTATTGGATGGGATCACCCTCCAATTGAAAAAAGAGGCACACAGCTTGTGGGTGCTCTTGAACTCATCCTTGAGCTTGGATGCCCAGGTCATGGCTGTAGCCAGGAGTGCATTTGCACAATTAAGGCTAGTATGCAAGCCCTTTCTTGAGAAACCAGGTCTGGCCACAGTGACACATGCCCTAGTGATGCCCCAGCTAGTCTACTGTAATGCGTTCTATATGGGGCTACTGATAGAAAGTCTCAGGAAACTCCAACAGGTCCAAAATGCAGCAGCCGGATTGCTGACTGGGGCAGGATACAGAAATCACATTACACCCTTACTAAAGAAGTTCCACTGGCTGCCAATCAGCTATTGGGCACAATTCAAGGTGCTGACCTTGATCTACAAAGCACTGTGCAATCTGGCTCCTAGCTATTTCAAAGATCAACTCTCATAATATGAACTGGCTCGGGTGTTAAGGTCATCAGGAGAGGCCTTTTTCTCCATCCCACCCCCCTCACAGGTACGTCCATGGGAACTCATGAAAGGGCCTTCTCAGTTGCTGCGCCCAGACTCTGGAACTCCCTCCCACTACAGGCAAGGGCTGCCTCATCTCTTATGTCTTTCTAGAACAGGCAAAGACCTTTCTCTTGTAGCTTTAATGTAATGTTGTCTTTTGATACTGTAGGATGCTGTAGTCCTCAATACTTGAATATGTCTTAATTGTACTCGACTGTATATTATCCCTAATTACCGTAAGCCACCTTGGGTACTTTTTAAGGGGAGAGGCGGGGGGAAAATACCCTAAATAGATAAATAGATAAATAGATAAATAGATAAATAGATAAATAAAATGACCTTTGATTCCATAAAGAATACAGTAACTGATCATAGGAGAATACTTATCTGTCTTCTTTATGGTCCTCTGATACCAGAGGTTGCACACCAATGTGGCTATTTTGAATGTGTGCATTCAAAATAGTCCCCAGGCTTCTTCAGCCAGCAAGAAATGATTAGCCACTGAAATGGCATCTACCACTGCTCTTCAAAACAGACAGTTCATGTTTGTTGATATTGTTTGCTTTGCTTTTACATTTTTGGAGAGTGTAACTGACATCCATCATCCTCAGCATTCCCTGCTAGCTGCTTATGTTTTCCTCAGTTATGAGGCTTTTTCATAAAGGACAAGTATGCAAAGCAGATCATAAAATTATCAGTAGAGATAAATCAGTGAAATTAGTACTGCCAAGCATTTTATCAATATAGGGTAGTCAATATGGGTAATGTAAAAAGTGATATTCTTTAAGCAGCCACATTCACAGTACACCTACCTGTAGACTGTCAGCTTGTCCAATGCAACAATTCGGTTTTTAAAAAATGACTCAATTTTACCTGAGTTCTTTTAAGAGCAGAAATCAATAGCCACATTGAAATTTAAATTAGAATGTAAGCAGATATGGAGCTGCAGGTACCTAACTTTGTCAACAGCAGCATAGTCAGGTATAAACGGTCTATATATATTTTGCACCAGATACGGTTACCTTGGTCTTTATATCAATTTTGGCAACATTACTTCATAGTTTTACTGTCTGAGCTGCCATTCCCCATGAATGAACTTTGCATCCAAAGGAAAGGAAGAACACATGTTTGCTTAAACTTTACAGCTCATTCTCTTTGAAACTAGATGTACATTAATTAAGGTGCAAATTAAAATGCCCTGCTTGCCCTATTCAACTGGTATAATAAATGGATGTTTCAATTTATACAGACCCATTAAACAAACACTTGTTTATGAATAACATGGTGGACAATCTTACCACCATGAAATGAATTTCCTTTAGTCTTATATATAGCTCATTTTAACTGTATTTATCAGTTTACAGGTAGTTCTCTTTGTTGAGTCTTTGGGTTCATTTTTGCTTTCTAGAAACCAGGGGATTTATTATATGTTGCCAATTATATCTTGATTCAAACTTGAAGTTTGTTCCTCACAAAGCAACCACTGTGGCCCACATTCTTTTTAAGCTAAAGATTTCCTCATCACATTAATTGGAGGGTGGGGGATAAAGATATTAATTGGTTCCTACCCAAAAGTGAATAGAGTAAAATTCTAATTTGTTTTTACCAGTCATTTAATTAAACATTCTGATTTCTGACATATAAAAGGTCATTGGCTACCCGTTGCATCCCAAATAAGATTCAAGGTCTTGGTTTTAATTTATAAACCCCTCCACGGCTTGGGACCTGAATACCTGACAGAGTGAATCTCTCAAAGATCAACTGAGGCCTGACCAACCAGAATGTCGCGGGCGCTCTCACTCCGGGTGGCCATGCCCAGGGAGGCTCGGAAAATGGTGACATGCAATTGAGCCTTCTCTGTGGATGGTCCTGTGCTCTGGAACCATCTCCCGAGTGAGTTGCTCTTTGCACAGACCCTGCCAGCCTTTAAAAAAGCCTTAAAGACCTGGCGTTTTTGTGAGGCATTTGGCGACTGTTAATTCCCCCCCCCGTCCTTGTCCCACTATCTTGCCAATGACTTTTTTTTATAATTTATTATGATGTTTTATTTAGTTTCTTACTATTGTTATTGCTTTCATTTTGTTGTAAACCGCCCGGAGTTCCTCCGGAAGACAAGCGGTATATAAATATTTAAATAAATAAATAAATAAATAAATACATAAATAAGCATGCACTTGCCTGATGTGCAGTTGTTAAGGCCAGGAGTTATAGGTCTAAATTCCAAAATGGAATCAGCTGTGATATCATGGTTGACTTCAGAGCATCTAAAATCCATTGGCTAGAATCCTGTGCATAAGTGTTTCCATAAGGCCCTGTACAGTTTGCTATCCTTATTTATTTAATTTATTTATTTAAAATGTTTTCCCCGGACTTTCTCCTTGGAAAGGAGCCAAGATGGGTTATAACACTGAAGAACAATATATACAGTTGGAAACAATGAGTCTAGAGCAGTTATCAAGAAAATAAAAAATCATATTCAGCGCTAAGAACAATGAGTGTGAAGGGGACACTTACATCATTAAAAAGCCAATATTAAAGCTAAGGAAAGTGAACAAGGAGAAGAACCTGCTTCTTTGAGAGATGGAAATCTAAAAATGGGAAAATACAAGCAGCATTACAAATTCAGTCCAAGCACAACTTACCATAATTAGTAATTAAGTAATATCTAATTGAAAACTGCTGGGGCACATCTCAGTTGCACAATCAGTTGTGTGACAGGAAGGAAGGCAGACGTGCCCTGGCATCTTGTCCATTGGACACCATTAGTTGCTGCAAGGTATGAAAATCTTACATGAACACCAATAGGTTTCTGGCCATTGTCTTTCTCTCAATCCTTCAACAGTCCTTACAGAGACCCTGCCATTAGAACTGGGAATTTCTGAAGTGCTAATTGTTACTGCTTGTCAGTCGTTGGAGTTTTTCTAAGCTCATGGAGTTTGCAAAGTGCTTTGCTTTGTTTTGCCACTGGGCTTCAGGACAAAAGCATGATGTTCTTTTGGAAGTCTTTAACTTCCACACACAAAAGGCTGCTTGAAATTCTATTTCCTTGCATCATTTATCAAATAAAACAAATAACGATAATTCAGGAAAACTAATGTGACATCGACAATGATGATGGATCATCTGTCACATATATAATTTGCCCCCCCCACTCCCGCCTTGAAGTTCACATTTTGAAAGTTGCTCTTCATATTCACATGGATAATACCTAAGATTATCCCTTAATATCGCCATTATAGTGGATGGGGAGCGGGGGAAGTAGAAGACAGCTGCAGCCGAATAAGGAAAAAGAAAGAGGTAGTGGGAGGATGCTGTCATTGCTCCAGCACCAGGTACTGCTGTCAAGACACCACAGCTTAAAAAAATCCTCCCTTCTTCTTTCATGTGATTCTTGGAAGTTTTTAGAAGCTATACCAAACTGAATGTCTTTTCTACAAGTTGCTGACAAAAAACCTTTCAGCACTGGAGCATTCCATATGAACCTCCCTGGCAGTTAAGATCCAGCCAGAGGGCTTTCCTGAAAGAGCCATCCTTCACGGAGGTGAAAGGGATGACTTGTAGGTATAGGGCCTTTTCGGCAGCTGCCCCCAGTTTTTGGAATGCCCTCCTCAATGAAATCTGCCTGGTGTCAACGTTGATGACGTTTCTGTGCCAGGTAAAAACCTTCCTGTTCCAGAAGTTTTTTAACTGACATGACATAGATTGTGGGTCCTGGTGGCAATTTTAGTGTTTTGTATTTGAATGTTTTTTACTGTTTTAAATGTTAAATTGACATTTTAATTTAAATGTTTAAATTGTTCATTTTAATTGTAAGCCACCCAGAGACCTTTGTGTAGTGGGCAGAATATAAGTTGTATTAAATAAATAAATAAATAAATAAATAAATAAATAAATAAATAAATAATAAAGGAAATAAAGTAAATAAAGGAAATAAATTTATTTGTAATTGACCCGGGAAGCCCTTAATCACTCTCCCATGGGGGGGGGGAAGCGACTAAGCACTTCTAGGGATGGGTACGAAATGGAAAAATAGTGTTTCATTTCATTCCATCATTTCATCTCCTCCATGTGTTGTTTTATTCCATAAGTAATTATTGTTTTCTAAAAAAATTGTTACTAACAAAACAAAATGATATAAAATGAATCCCCGACTGCAGGAGTGTTCTCGTTAGTGTGACGGGGGATTTAAAAGGCTCACTGCTGTGGGCGGGCCCTTTCTAAAAGACTGCATCAAAGCCAAGGCTTCACTGGAGCCTTTTTAAAATCGCCTGCCCAAGACAGCTAGAGGGTCACTGTTGCAAGCTGCCCATTTAAAAAAAGGCTCCAGCTAAGCTGTCACAGGCTGGGGCCTTTTTAAAATGGACCATCCTACTGGGTTCCAGCTGTTTTCTTTTTTGACAGCTTGACCTGTCAAAATCAGCTGGGAGGCAGTGGTGAGAACCAGGAAACAGCTGCCTGATCACAGCCCCTTGCCTTAAGGGAGATCTGGCAGATGCTTCCCAGTTCGGAGGAACCAAACCAAAAACATCCTTTCAGTTTGGTTTGTAACAACACAATGTCTTCCATTTTGTTTTGTTTTGTAACATTTTGAGACCTTACAAAATGATGAAACAGCATGTCATTTTTCTTAAGATGCCTATCCCTAAGTGTTTTCCTTAATAATTCTCCTGGGGACCCCCTTTGGAGTTTATTAACTCATCCCCCTGAACTCCAAACTTCTCCAAATTTGGGGGGCTTAAAGGTAAGAGTCCAAAGAAGCTACCTCCCAAATTTGTTGCCTGTAGGTCCCAGGGGAGCCATTTTATAGAATTAATTTGTTTTGCTTCATTCTGAAAATTCTTTTAAAAACAAAATAAAACAAAACAAAAGGAAAAATGAAATGAAATGAAACACTATATTTTCATTTCATGCTCATCGCTACTAAGGGTCAGTAAAGACAAATGTTCTTTTCAAAAGTCTGCAATACTTTGGATGGGGTAACTTTTTAAACCTGAAATGCAGGTTTCACTAAAAATGTTTTATGAGAAAAGGTTCCTTATGACTTGGAATGTCTCCTAAATAATAATAACGGGGGGATCATGTTTACAACAGCAAAAAAAGAATTCTAACCATCAGTACCACATCTCTTCCTCAATGAAAACACATTGATGCACTGTTCTTGTACTAGCACCTGTCCAAGGTAGGCCCAAGAGGTGGGTAAAGCACAAAATACTTCTTTCCCACATACATAGATCATTACAATTAGATGTATAAAGATTATGAACAGAGTTAAGGGAGTGTGGATCACAGCAACATGCAGGCATACTGCTGCATACTACTTCTAACATGCCATTTCAACAACTTGTTTTTAGTGGAGTTTCTGCTTGCACGGTAGTACAAATGCTCAAGAGAAAACAGCCATGCTACCACAGACAATTCCAAGCATGTTAAAAACTGAAGATTCTGTCCTGCGTAACTTGTTGCAAGGATGGTCCTGATAATCCCTTGACATTATCAAAGCCTGAGTTTCATTAGTTCAGTTTCAAACCACAAATAGAGATGGGCACGAAACGAGCAATTTTTTGTTTTTGTTTTTGTTTTTTCATTTTGTTACGCAACAAAAACGAAAACGAACATTTTTCAAAACAAAATGGAAACGGAAACGGAAACGAAAAATTTTGCCGTGTTTTTCGTTTTCATTGCGGCAAATACATTGAACTGAAAAGAACGCTAACGAAACAGCAATTTTTTGTTTTCGTTTTCATTTTTTTCATTTCGTTACGTAACAAAAACGAAAACAAAAAATTTGCAAAAAAAACAACGAAAATGAAAACGAACCGAAACGGACCCCTAAACGACCAAACGACAAACGAAACAGCATTTTTTTGAGTCGTGCCCATCTCTAACTACAAGTGATGTGCTGTATTTAGTGTTTACATGAGTTGAAAGTTTTGCTACAAGGTAGGTGCTGCTCTGTGTCATCCTTTTCAGTGAGGACAGTAGAAGGTGTTTCCATTTACTAGATTTTATGGATATAAGCTTTTACACTTAAATGAAGGTTTTTTTAAAAAAAAATCTTTGAGAACTTCTCCGTTTTTTCAAAAATTAAAAACAAAAAAGACCTCTTCAGGTGTTCTTCCTGAAAGCTAGTATGGCTCAAACTATGGTGGGAATGGAAGGCACAAGTGTGTATTTTCTTGATTTTTATGGTGGAGCGGAACCCCCCCCAAAGCAAAGCAAAATGTTTTGCTTATATATCTCCCCATACCACTTCAAGTAATCTCTGGGCGGTTTACAGTTTAATTATGCAGGCTACACATTGCCCCCCCCCAGTAAGCTGGGTACTCATTTTACCAACCTCAGAAGGATGGAAGGCTGAGTCAACCATAAGCCGGCTGCCGGGGATTGAACCCCAGGTCGTGAACAGTTTTACCTGCCGTACAGGCATTTAACACTGCACCACAAGGGTCTAATCCAGGGGCGGCCAAGCTTTCTGCAAGGAGGGCCAGAATTGATGAGATGAAAATGTGTGGAGGGCAACCTTTCAGCCACATTTGGCCCCGGGCCGGACTTTGGACAAATCTCTATAATAGGCAAGGAGATGGGGAGGACACTGTGGCAACAGAACCAGGGTCGGGTAAACTGGGCAGGTGGCTGGGGGGATGAACAGAAGCAGGGAAGACAGGCAAACTGTAAAACTGCAAGCTGATGTCCCCATCCAGTATGGGGAGGGTCCACCTGGCGGGGATGCATGACAGGCTGAGCTGGTGGGGAGAAGAGGCCATGGGCCACTCAAAATTTGATAATGGGATGCATTTGGCCCCTGGATCTGACTTTAAACATGCCTGCTCTAAACTGAAGAGTTCACGCCTGCTTTGTGAATTATAACTTGCCATTCTTTCAGAGGCAGACGGATACTTCTCTGCTTTCTGATACAATTGTTTCAGGCATTTCTACTTAGAAATATTTCAACCCAACCTCTTCCTGGATGGCTGCTGATATAATCAAACGAATCTACGAGAAAATTGTATGTGAGGGTGGGATGGTGTGGTGTGGTGGGGCTACCTATCTATTCAATCCACAACAGCCACTTTTATTATTCAGTGAAATATTCTTTTCGCCCTCCTTTTAATTAGTGCTGCAATGCAATTACTGAAATAATAAATCTCATTGTAGTTTTCCAGTGAACAGCCTTCACCTCCATAAATACATATGGAAGGAATAACCTTGAACATTGGTGCATTATCCAGACAAATTCATGACAGTTTCAGAAATTTGTTGATGCAGTATATAAATTATTAACTTTGCTAATGAATTTCTCAAAAATACATTTAATAACTGACTAAGATATTAACCTTTTGGGTTATGCAAGGCACATTTAATTTTTCGCCCATGTCAAAACTTCTAAAAATCTCATTTGCTCAGAGTTCATATGTTTTATCTTTTTATTACTGAATGCAGAGATGTTTCAGTTGAGCCAACAATCCTGAAGAGCACAGAGGACGTAAGAAAAGATGAACAGCCGGATACAGTAAATCAGGGTATATATTTTCAAATGTTTCCTTTCTTGTGTGCATTTCTTTTAAAGTCAAAACATTAACATCAAAGCAAAATCCAGAACTGGGTATGGGCCAGGAATGCCTGTTGGAAAATGAGAAAGAGTGCAATCTAAACTCAAAAATACATTGGCCGTAGTGGGTGTGGAATGGGCAGAAACCTCTTGTGCCAGGACAATTTATTTGCCTTTGATTTCAGATCTGAAGGACCAACGATGTCTGTCAAGTCCCAATGGACAAGGAAGGGGAGGAGTCGTGGCAGATCCAAACCCCTCTTGGCTCAGGCCTACAATCACAATAACACACAAAGGAAGGGCAGAATCAGGGCTGTCCCCAGCAATTTCCAACACATCTTACAATACTTTAGTTTGTATTAAACACAGCATTAGTTTAGCTTAGCGTCAGCATAGGCAGCCCTTTGCTAACTTGGCTACCTGGGATTGGACCCAGCTTTATAGGTGTTCATGTGGATAAATGTGGAAATAAACCTCATAGTCTTTCAATCTGTGCCATTGTAAAAGGGGTTCAAGATAGACTTATTGTGGGCTAAACAGGATAGCCCCCTACACACACACACACACCTTCTAAAATATGGTCAAAAGTGATGTGCTGAAAGTAGTTTTGATCCAAAACACCAGCATAACCACATAGTTATTAGGAGCATTACAGCAGGAGGTGGATTTTGTCCAAGGCAATTAGAATTTGGGAGATACTGATTGATCATTATATTACATAACAAGAAGCTGGCAATGTATGGATGAATTATCAATACACTCATTAAAATGCATACAATATAAATGAAGGCCACAATTGTGTTTCTTTTCCCCACATTCATAATCACCCATTAAGCTTGCAGTTGCCCTGGTTTGCCAGTTGCCCAAGGCAACATTCAGTTCAATACCCCCTTGAATCCATGTAAGCCTCTTGTTTTCAATAGGTTGACCTCTGGCTTGTGCACATGGACACATGCAGACCACTCTGTCCCTAGAGTGAATGTGCTCCGTGATTGCCAAGAGGATCCCTGTCAACAGACTATACTGGATGGGCAGTTGCATATAATATAAAAATAAATGTGTTTGCCACAGAGCAGTGCAGCAGTAACGTAGATAAAATGTCAGTATTGATATAAAGGGTTGCAGAGTTAGGCTAACAGAAAAACAATGACAATGAATAGAGTAAAAACTCATATATTCATATATACAGCAAAATATACACAGCATAACAACCAAGCATTATATACAATATAGCAAACAGACAAACAGAGTGGGGGGTAAACTGTTCTCACCATAACAGTCCCCAAAATACAAATGGCAAGCTAGTGCTATTTATACAAATCAGCACTCATAAGATCTGATGCAATCTCTAATTAACAATCTGATGCAATCTGATCTAACCATTACAAATCATGATGTTACAATCAGTTCCACCTGCACTTCATCACTTAACATGCCTGTGATTACTTATCTCTAACACTTGTGGATTACCATCATGACACTGCAGAATCTAACTGCCTCCATTTTACAATCCTCTTTACACATTCTGTTAAATATACATAACATATGTTTTATCAACTTTTACATATCTTGACACCCCTCCTATATTTAACAGATTTCAACTCCTAGCCTTTTCTTAAAACATACATGTTTATCTTTACACAAAGGCTTTGTAAATATGTCAGCATAATTATCAACACTTGTACAATATTCCAATACAATCAAATGTTGTTCTATGCAGTCCTTGACATTCTGGTAACGGATACCAATGTGCTTGCTTCTGGATCCGACTTTCTGATTCTGTGTTAATTGGATACACGAAAAAGAATCATTATACACTTTGACTGGTAGTTTTACATTCACATTCACATCCTTTAACAACTGTACAACCCAGGTTAACTCACAACACAAATCATTCATCACCCCATACTCAGCTTCTGTAGTAGAACACGAAATGTACCTTTGTCTTCGGGCCTTCCAGACAATTAGTGAGTTACCTAACAATATGGCATATCCAGACATTGACCTCCTCTCTGGACTTGAACCCCAGTCAGCATCTGCATAGCTAATTACATCAAGATTATCACATATGGATATCTTCAACTTTTCATGCACTGTTCCTTTAAGATATCTCAAAACATGCTTTATACCTTACCAATGCTTTATCAACAAATACTATCAATATCAAAAAACCCTTTGTGTACAAGCAACCTATTTCACTTGCAAAATGTCCTTTGCTCTCTGGCGCCATCCACTGGTGCATCCACTCGCCGTTCCTTCAGAGACATATGCTCTTTGTCCATGGCCCATCATCCACTGCTTCCTTTCTTCTCCAGGCATCAGCAGCACATCTTCAAAATTCTGTGGCTCATGGGATACAAAATTCACAACAAACCTTTCAGGTGGCACTCCTTTGTTGGATCTTGTAGATTTTCTGATCAACACTGGCTTCTCATCTTCCACCTTTTCATCATGCAATGATGTAGACTCCCCTCCATCACTGGCAATCTCATCTTTCATTTTTCCATCATGTAATGCTGCAGACTCCCCTCCATCACTGGCAACTTCTTCAACCTCAGTGTGGGGACAAATGCTTGGCAAAAACACTTCATTATTAGCATGTAGAGCTTCCCAATTTTTCTGCTCACAGAATGTTGCAGACCTGCTTATATAAACTTTACCATGACTGTCACAAAAACGCCAGGATTTTGCTGCAGGCTGAAAACCAATAAACATAAGCTTTCTGGACTTTGGGCTATTTTTGTGTCTATACCTCTTTGGAATCAATACCCATGCTTCAGAGCCAAATATATGGAGATATTTGATTGAAGCTTTCCTTCCATGCATCAGAGTATATGGGATTTCATTCACGACTGAACTCCACACTCTATTAGACACATAATTTGCATACTTCATAGCTTCAGCCCAATAACCTTTGGGAAGTTTTGCATCTGCCAACATTGCATTCATGATATTTTGGAGAATTCCATTCTTCCTCTCAGCCAATCCATGCTCAGCAGAAGCAGAGGGGTTTGTGAGTCTATGTTTCACCCCTTTCTTTTTTAAATAGTCAACAAACTGCTTTGCTAAAAATTCACCACCTCTGTCACTCTGTACAGCTAAAATTTTCTGCCTGTATTGTCTTTCTGCCATCTGAAACCATTTCCTAAACATAGCACTAACTTCACTCTTGTGCTTCATTATGTATACCCAAGAATAACGTGAATAATCATCAGTTATCACTAGGCAGAACCTGGCACCACCAAATGAATTTGCCATGGGTCCAATTACATCAATATGTACCAGCTGTAGAGGTTGATGAGACTTTCTCAAACTCTTTCTAGATATGGGAGCAGACTTCACCTTTGTGCCTTTACAAACATGGCAATCTAAAAACTTTTTACAGCTTTGCACAGACCCATGTTCCACATGCTGCAGAGTTTTCTTAATGCTTTCAAAACTTAGGTGCCCTAATCTTCTATGCATCAAATGTATGCATTTGTCATGTAGAGGCTTATTTTCAACCATGTTCAAAACTTTCTCAGATGTGCTTATCATAAACAAATTGTTTTGGAGCCGTCCAGTTGCTATTGTTTTCCCATTTTTTACAATCTTGCAACTACTCTCAGTGAACTGTACATGAAAACCTTGTTTTACAAGCATAGGCACACTTAATAAATTATTCTTTAAAGACGGTATATACAGGACCTTATCAAATACACATCTGAGAGGTTTGAAAAATATTGTACCTTCACCACAGACTTCTGCCTGAGTCCCGTCTGCCAAGGTCACAGTTCTAGAATTAAACAAAGTTAGTTTCTCAAACAAACATTTCTTGTTTATACAATGAATACTGGCCCCTGAATCTACAATAAATAATTCCTGTCTTAAGCACTCTTTTTCCCTGTTATCTTTAATTACAGACAGCTGGTGACCTTCACTCTTCCAGCGTGTGCCAGCATCTTTTCTCTGCCTTTGCCGCTTGTTTACCTTATCACAGAAACGAAAAACATGTTGGTCACTCCCACAATTATAACATCTTCTAACTACTTGTATTGTTTCTCCAGACATTTGAGCAGGCTTTTTATTTACTTTAGAATCAGTCCTCCTTAATTCTTCCTGCTGGAGCCTTGACTGTATGTAAGAGACAGACAATTCATCACTCTTCATAGCTTCCAGTCCCATTACTAAATTGTCATATGACTCATCCAAGCTTGACAATATAACAAGGCATTTGTACTCCTCTTCATGATTTATGCCTACTTCAGACAATTGCTGAAATATACTATTTACTTTCCTTATATAATCAGAAATAGTTTCACCTGGGCTTTGCCTTGACCGGAATAATTTTCTCATCAGAGATACCTTACTTCCAGCTGTGTCCTGAATGTGAGCTGCTCTGAGAAACGTCCAAGCCTCATGTGCCGTTTTTGCTTCCTTCACATAAACGAACTGGGATTCCTCCAAGGACAACATTATAACTGCCAAGGCTTTTTCTTCCTTCTTCAAATCTTCCTCATCAGCTTCTTCATCAAGCTGCTTATCTACATACTGATAGAGCTCATGGAAGATCAAGAAATGCTTCATTTTCAAACACCAATGCAGGTAATTACTGTCAGACAGCTTTACAAGAGGCATTGAAGACAGATTTATACTTGCCATTCTCGCTGATAGTGCCGGCTCCTTATCTGCCGTTCCTGCAACACTTTTTTCAGCTTTTTCGGCAAATATTTCTTCAGCCTCCACAGCTTTCACTCAAATCACACTCTGTTTTGCTTGGCTTGTCCTTATCAGCTACTTTTCTCCTCCGCTCTCATTCCAAGCCTCTGAGAAAAATCGTTTGCAGCTCTGCTTTGTCTCAATTCCAACTCCAACCTGTTTTCTCTGCAAAAACACAACTTTACACAACACACACTTTAACTATATAGGTACAACAAAACCCATCAGGCTGCTGAACCAGCTGGGCCCATAACCCTGTCAAATGACTCTATACTACTCCAGTATGTCTTTCAATATTTGCATTCCTAGAATGCCAACCATGGAAGTGCCACAGTGATCTGATGAGGTGTCCTCATGTGTAGTCAAGAGCCTGATGACCTGACCCGGTTGCAGAATTATGGCAGCTTCCACCTTTGGAGTCCCATGCTTGAAAACATTAAAGATGATACAGATTTGTGCTTTCAAATGCTGAAGATTAAATTTGATTAGAAGTTATAAAAAACAATTTTGCAAAATAAATCTATAGGCATCTACAGTCACCCCCCCTCCCTTTCGCGGTCCATATACTGTAGTCCCGGTATATTGTGGAACTGCAGTATATGAAAAATAGCCCCCTGGGGTAAGCTGGAGAGGTCTGTATCGGGCCTCCTGTACTTACCCCAGGCCTGGCACTGCCCCGAACAGGCCTCCAATGGGCTTCCCGGGCCTGTTGAAGGCACCAAAAGTGCTTCTCTCCAAACCAGAAGTGACTTCCAGAAAACAGGAAGTGACCTCCATATCGCTAGAAAGCAGTTTTGAGGCCTCTGACATGCCTAGAAAGGCCCTCAGAGGCCCCATAAGTGCTTTCTAGTGATCCGGAGGTCACTTCCTATTTTCCAGAAGTCACTTCTGGTTCAGAGAGAAGCACTTTTGGTGCCTCTGATGGGCCCAGGCAGGCAGTCAGAGGCCTGTTCGGGGCAGTGTCAGGCCTGGCGTAAGTACAAGAGGCCCCAGATGGCCTCCACAGTCCTGACCCGACCCTGCATCTGCATATTGCAGATTTTCAAGTATTGTGGGTTGGGTCAGGTCCCTAACCCCCATGATAGGTGGGGGTTACTGTATTGATGCATCTCTACAAATGTCATAGTGACGGAGGAGATGGTGCTTCCCAGAATTTATATGAAGTCTTCTCCAGTGTGGTAGATGTACTGCAATCTTGTTGATTTTGATGAACTAAAAGTGATGTTGAGGTCTGTTGCTCATGTCCCTAGGCTAAGTCTGGAAACCTCTTAAAGCAATGAGCCTGCAGGGTGTCTTAAAATACAGCTTTACTTTGTGCCTTATGCACTAAATATCTAATCAATCACATTGTGTTCTAGAGAAATTATACATGCATAGCTGCTAGATAATAGCATACACTGATTGCTCACCACAGGTACCCAGCTATATAGTGTAGGTAAGGGTAAGTATGTGGAGGAAAGTTCAACATTTCTTATGTGGAAGAAAAGTGTACACTGTACATGCTCCTCCTGTAGCTGACATTAATACTAATGTAGTCAAATCTCTTTTGACAAACACATCAGGGACATAGATGGTATCTGAGGATGAGCAGGTAAGAAATAATTCACTGTACTAATTGCTGGTAGATTGTAGATACTGCCATAGGTTTTTCCAGATCTGAGAAACATTGTAGTTGCATGTTCTTTCCCCTAGTTACTCAATAATGATGGTGATGATTTGTCTTCGAGTCAATTCTGACCCATGTGGACCTATTTCAGGATGTGTAGATAGAGAGTAGAGATGGGCATGTAATGAATTTTATATTTGTTTCTGTCAGATATTAGTGAAATACATGTATTAGACAGGATGTTCTATATATATATATGATATATGTATTTAATTGATTTAAAGATGGAGTCTGTAAAAGTGCAAAGTCACAGTGACTCAATGTGTAGTTTTTTCTAATGGAGTACAGATGTTAAGAATGAACATAATGAATTTTGGCTGATGCAAGGGGTTGCAATAGCTATGAGGTAATCTCATTTATGATTGGACAGACACATGTATAAAAATGTTCTGTAAATCATTGTTCATTGGGCCTTCCGTGAGTAAGGCACCCACTTTGTTTCTCTGTCATATATTTTGTCAATTTAATGTATGCTGTTATGCTGTTATGCTGTTGAATTTTGTATAAATATACTAATATGACTTTTCCTTCTATGCTTTGTTGAAGTTTGTATAAGTTCTATGATGCTGTGATATATTTTTGTACAGTTTGTAATATAGCAATTTGGTTTTAAGAAAACTCTGTCTCTAGCTAACTATTTATTCAATAAGTATTGCTTCTTCTGGCTGATCAAATAGCACATACTCTGACAGTTTCGTTATTCATTATTAGTTTCGTCAGGGAATGAAATGAATAATTAAGGGACCCATCAAAGAAAAATGAAACAAAATGAAATGGAAATTTGCGTTTTGTTCATGTTGTTTTTTGTTTTCCCATAGGAATTCATTGAAGCAATGCATTCCTATGGGAAAAGCTGGCAGATCCCCCCAATGTGCCCCATTGGCACCAGGGAAAGGGTGGGCTTCCCCCCCCAAGCCACCACCAATCAGCTGGAGCACGGGCTTCAGCAGGGGGAGGAATTTAAAAAGTCTGTACTTTTCCGGTGCCCACTTGCCATCAGCTGGACCTCTTTAAAAATGGCCCAGTCAGCACTGGGGGGACCCCCTGATGGTGACTGGGCCATATTTTAAAGGGGTCCAGCTGATGGCAGGTCAGCAGGAGACGTCTGAAAATGGTTGGGATGCCAGTTTGGAGCTCTCCCGCTGGTGTTTCAAACATTTTCAGACACCTTCTGTTGACCTGTCATAGGCTGGACCCATTTAAAAATGGCCCAGTTGGCATTGGAGAACCCCCTGGTGGTTACTGAGCCAGTTTTAAAGGGCCCCAGTTGATGGCAGGTCAGCAGGAGACCTCTGAAAATGGTTGGGATGCCAGCGGGAGAGCTCCGAACTGGCATCCCCACCATTTTCAGACATCTCCTGTTGACCTGTCATCAGCTGTGCCCCTTTAAAACTGGCCCTGTTGGGCACTGGGGATTCCCCCTGGTGGTGACTGGGCTATTTTAAAAGGGGTCTAGCTGATGACAGGTCAGCAGCAGATGTCTGAAAATGGCCTGATTGCCAGCGTGGAGCTCCTGCATTGGCAACCTTTCCCCCCCACCCCAGTGCCGATCAGCTGGTGCGGCGGCTTGGGGGAGGGGGAAAAACACACAGTGCACAACCACCACACAAACACACAACCCACCGCCAAAACAGTAAAAAAAAGTTAAAAGAAAGACACAACACACACAACAACACAGAGAAATGAAATGAACCACAACGAAAAACAAAACAATGTTTTAATTTAAAAAATCATTTCAAATGAAACAAAATGAAATGAAAGTGGAAATGAAACAAAATGAAACACCATTTTTGCATTTCATGCCCATCTCTAATAGCGAGTACTCAGAAATGGACCATTCCCTTCTTCTGGTGGTGTCCTGGAGCTGTGCAACTTGCACAAGGCCACACTGGCTAGCTGAACTCTCAACTTTCACAGCTAAATTCTTAATTTATGGAACTATCCAGCAAATTCTGACATACTTTTAGAGAAAAGGGGTGTTAAAAGCAAAAGTGGGAAACAGTTTTGGTTATATTAATATTCACTGAACGTTAAATGGACTGGTAGTTATGTTCTAATATTAGACTGCATGGCACATTCACCTTCCATACCTTGCCAGTGCTTTCCAATAAAATAAAATAACTTGAAAGTTATTTTATTTTATTTTACTTAAATCTAAATTTTTCCTTTAGTGGGGACATTTCAGACTACTTTTCAAAAGACTGGACATAATGAAGCAACCCGTGGTGACATGCTGAAGCAACCCAGAACTATTTCTATTTCTCTCTCTCTCTCTCTCTCTCTCTCTCTCTCTCTCTCTCTCTCTCTCTCTCTCTCTCTCTCTCTCTCACTCACTCACTCACTCACTCACTCACTCACTCACTCTGTGTGTGTGTGTGTGTGTGTGTGTGTGTGTGTGTGTGTGTGTGTGTGTGTGTGTGTGTCTGCAAGCACACACACACACACATGCAAATCAACCAAATATCAAAGAGCACTTTAACACAAATAATATATCATTGAAAATGCAGATTTTTCTCAAACTGATGATAGTTATTGCTTCATTGGACAAACTATTGAAGACAAAAAAATCACACAAGCTGTTTGCATCATATTAACATTATATCATTCCTTATGTGCTTGCTATGTGTGCCCACTACTGTATTTCTTAAAATGAAAAGACACCCCCCTTTTTTTCAGAAGTAGCTTGTGAAAATTATGGAGACCTTTATGAGGAAAAAGGGTCTCACTTTTTCCTGGAGTTGAGTTATCCTGAACAGCTTGAAAATCCATGTCACACTGTCCCATGGAGCTCAGAACCAAAGTAAACAATAATGAGAATTTCAGTAAGTTTCCTTCACAGTCTCCAGTGGAGTGTTTATTTTTTAATTTAAAGAGTAGCAGCTTGGTAAAATACATGGTACAATGTATATAGGCTGCTCACCAGGGCTGCCATCAGAAACATCAAGAGAAATCTTTCCAGCAGGTAATACATGACATTTACCATCTTGTTCAGCTTGTTTACATTCCTTTCTTATCAATTCAGTTACAGACAACTTGCTATATTCCTAAGCATCCAGTTTTACATTGTAAAAAAAGGATAATTTCATTCTGAAAGGTGTATAAAAACAATTAGTTTGGATCTTTGCAAAACTAAAATGAGGGGGCATTAACAATCATAGCTACAGCTGGGTATGTTGGAGGGAAGGTGTGTTTTGCTGCCAATAATCTGAGGTACTCTGTTGTCCTCTTCCTTCATGCAGATGTGATCATAAAACCCACACTAGTGGTGGTGAACCTTCAACATCCCAGATGTTTTGGACCACGGCTTCCACAGTCATTTGTCATTGGCAACACAGGCTTGGAATTCTGGGAGTCATGGTCCAAACCATCTTTAGTGGTGAAGATTTGCCACCACTGACCTACACCTTCAACTCTCAGTGAAGCAGTGGACTGAAACATGTTTTAAGTGTGAGGGGGATGCCCCTGGTACCCCTACTGAACTGTCCACCCTCACCCTGTACCCCCAACAGGCCCAATGGTAAAACTAGCAGCTAGGCCACAGGAAGAAGCAGAAAGGTCCAGATGGAGAAGAGAAGCTAGATGCAGATAATCTACACCTGAATGAGGAGGTGGTGACCAGACCCAATTAGCAGAAATCACTCAGCTATAAGAGAAGAGGAGGAGGAAGAGGTGGACAGATTCTGAGAAGGGTGGGATGAAGCTTTGGAGAAGGCAGGCCCTAACTTCTGTGCCTTGGATGAAAAAGGACTATGTGGAGGTCCAGAACCCCTTGAACAAGGATCTCAGTCATGTTCCTCGTAGCTGAAGGGAGAGGATTTGGCAGCAGTGCCTCCCTGTAGAAACTGTGGTGACAGCAGAGTCAGAGAAGCAGGTGGGATCAAGATGTGGGCACCCACAGAGGTACCAGAGACAGATATGCCAAAAGGAGCACCAGAGGCAGCAAGAGGGACAAGGGAGACCAGCTGGTGAACAACTAGCTCTATAAATCCTCCATAGAAGGAGGGTGAATTGGCTCAGGTTGTACTGATCCAAAGCACCAACAGGACGAGAGAAGCCCAAACCCAGGAAGTAAAACTCAGATTCATGCAAGAACTGGGGAGTTGTTGCAGTCAACTGAGCACACACACCCTGTTTAGCAACCTGGTGGGACAGCGTGCCATTGGTGCCCAACCCTTTCTTATATCCTGGAAGGCTTGACAGAGAAGGGTCTCCCTGTCACCCCCACCTTGTGACACAGTTCTCTCACTAAGTTAATGAAACAAACAATACAGATGCATGTTAAAATATATAATATCTACCCATTAAAGTAACAAATGGTTTATTATTAATATTCTCAATGACTTTAGAGGTGTTTCAGAAACCTTGAGGAGTAAAGTACATGTTGGTTTAAATCCAGTGTTGTGCCACTAATTCGATAGGGTTTTCATCCACTTCTCTTCTCTTCACAGCCCATCACCTTGCTCCCTGAGGGAGAAAGTGAAACTGACAGGTTTTCAGATTTTGTGTGCCAAACCACCTGGGGGAGAAAGCAAAGGCATCAGCTAGTTTTCACTGTACTTTTGACGTGAGAATTTTTCTCTACTCTACTCAAGGTTTCCCCCCCAAAAGGTGTGACTAAAGAGAAGTTTCCAGGGCAAACTCTTGTAGCAAATGAGTCAGTGACATGGAAAGTGTCCGAGGAACAAGGAGTTAAGAACACACTGGAGCCAAGCAGGATGAGAAGTTAAAGTAATAGAAGAGAAATTGTCTGAAATGATTTGTCCATTAATCCAGGGCTGTCATGGGAGTCCAGATAAATAATGTGTTTAGTTTCAGCTATTTCCCTAGGTCAGTTATCTTGTAATCCTTCTTGTTCAAGGGCATGGAGTGAGGAGCCAGGAAGGTCATGGAAGCCATGATTATGTGAAATGAAGTGGAAAGCCAGACATCTTTTGGGAAAGTTTCTGATTTCTGTTACCAAGGCACCTGCCAATTTGCTGTTATAAAAGGCACAGTTGCAGGGAAGATAACCATAAGAACAACTGATGGAAGGTGTTGATGGGATGGTGGTGGCCAGGAAATATCTTGGCCAGATGAGAAAAGGGGTGGTGAATAATATTTGGGAGTTGTGCTCACAGCCATTGCACACCAGTTAACCCAGAAATGTGGCTTTATTGAAAATAAACCTACCCAGTGAGTCAAGGATGACTGGAGTGACAGTTACATCCATGAATCCAATTTCAAATGTTTAAAATGGACTCTTCAGCATCCCTGGGAAGTGACACATTTCTCTAAGGAAATTAGCAAAGAGGACTATAGTAATAGTGAAAAACAGAGAGTACATGCTGCTACTGACACCACCACTACCACTAAGGCAACAATAACTAACAATTATATATCATCAAGTTGATTCTGACCGGCAGTGACCCAACTAGTTCCCCCCCTTGATATAAAGCATCAGAAGTAGACATGGGCACGACTTGGCGAAATTCTCGTTTCCGTTTCTGTTCCTCGTTTCCGTTACGTAACGGAAACGGTAACGACAATTACTCCGTCAGAACTCGAACTCGAACCGATAAAAGAAAAATTGGTCTGATTTGTCGTTGTTGTTCCTGGCATCACAGCGATCGCGCGATGCCAAGCGGCACAGAAAAAAAAGTTTTAAAAATAAAAAAACCTGATTCCCGGCCAAAAAAGCAGGCGAAAATATGCCTGCCTGAGTGAGGGCACCTACCAGAGGGGTGGTTTCTGGGGGGGGTCCCCGGCCTCCCCCCTCTCCTGTCCTGGGCTGCTCTGATGGGGGGCATCCTCGTCATCTCGCCAACTCGCTAAGCGGCGGCACAGAAAAAAAGTTTTAAAAATAAAAAACCCTGATTCCCGGCCATAAAAGCAGGCGAAAATATGCCTGTCTGAGGGCACCTACCAGAGGGGTGGTTTCTGGGGTGGGGGGTCCCCGGCCTCCCCCCTCCCCCCCGGGCTGCTCTGGTACCAGGCTGGGGGGGGGCATCCCCATCGTCTCCATTTGCCATGTGGTGTGGGGGGATCCAAAATGGCGACTGCAATTTTTTTTTGAAATTGTGGTCCAAAAACCCACCAAAGCACCACAGAAACATGCGAAAATTAGCTATTTTAAATGCTTGAATTTTTACAGTAGCAGCAGTGGATTTTTCTTGCAATAAAACGTCTCCATTGATTTTATTTTATTTTATTTTATTTTTATTTTTTTACACCTGCGCACGCGCAATGATGGACTGGCCATGGGATAGGACCATGCAAATTTTTGGAGCCGTTCTACCAGTTGCATGGCCAGGTTTTGCTGAGACTTCTTGATGTGCCAGAGAGGGCATAAAAAGCCCACCAACCCTAAGCCTAAGCCTAAGCCTAAGCCTAACCCATACGCCAGTACACTGTGTTCTTAGTGGGCCAGAGGCACCCAGAGGTGCAGCCCACTAACCCACCCTAACCTTAACCGTTACCCTAAGCCTAGTCCTTACCCCCTAACCCCATGCTCTGGGAAGTCAAGTCGCGCTAAATCGCGGTGGAAACGACAAATGACAAACAACACGACGAAATGACAAATTTTTGAAAAATTTCGCAACAAACGGAAACGACCCGAAACGGATCCGTCCCGACAAACGACAACTTGAAAAATAATTTTTTCTGGTCGTGCCCATCTCTAATCAGAAGTGATTCACCAGTCCCACACTGACAGATGTGGCAAGGCACATGACCACATCAGCCACCTAAAGTCTGATGGATCTTGGCTTACCCATCTCCCAGCAAGCACAGTGAGGATTTGAAACCCCAGCTTCCTGCTTCTGCAGCCAGGTGCTCCAACTCACTGAATTCATTATACCAGCTAACTACAAGTATAGTCCTGTATGTTGCAAGACTATTTGTGAACGGTGTTTAATGAGCATCAAAAACAGGGTCCTAGGGCTAGTCCAAGACATGTTGCTGCCTAGAACAAAGAACAAGATGGCAGCCTCCCCATTTTGTGTACCCCATGTGATTGAATTGTCTCTTATTCAAACACTTGTGGTGTGTCCAGTCTTCCCACTGCATCTGAAGGCAGCTTGCTTACTTGGGGCTTGCAGGGATATCCTCTTGGCACTGTTTTCGGTTCTCCTGTGCTTTGCTACAGTTCCTCAACCTACAGCCGTGGCACCTGAGATAGATGCCTCACTCTTCTTATGATATGAAGACTTGATATGAAGGCGGAGTCAACCATGAGCCTCTGACCTGGGATCGAACCCCAGGTCACGAACACAGTTTTACCTGCAGTACAGGCATTTAACCACTGTGCCATGAGGCTCCTGCCCTTCGTTACCCAGATCAAGATGCAGAATATCCAAATCTTGCCAGGTTATCTTAGTATATAAGATGGAAAACCCCCAAAGCATGTCTATCAGTTCTTCAGCAGAAAAAAAATTAAATTGCTAAAAAGTGATTTCCAAAATTGTGTTACATCAAGTGGATACTTCATCCTTCCTAATAGGAATAGCTCATATCTGAAATGTGTCTTATGATGCTTTTAGGGTGCAATTTCTTTGAACCTAAGGAAGACTTTAGCAAGAGAGAGAGAGAGAGAGAGAGAGGGAGGGAGGGAGGGAGAGGGAGAGAGAGAGAGTTTCTTAGTCCTAAAAAGTTATTTTCGCTTCTTGTTGTTAATCGCTTACTGCCCTCAGCTAAATTATAGCCATTCTATCATGGCAGCAAATGTCTCCCTCTATAATTTATATATTTGAATTATTTATTCTCAGTTATGGCTTCTTTCTTTTTGTTAAAATCCAGACAGTATATTAAAAGCATTAATTAATTAAGCCAAGTGCCACGAGACTGCCTTTGACTCACATTCAAAGATGATGTGTAGCCTTTCCAACATTCCTCCTCATAGCTATCATCTCTGAATGTGAGTCAAAGGCATTCATGTGACCTGTAATGCCAATGTTTCTTCAAAGCAAGCATCTCTGTCTACACACTTAAAGGCAGGATGAGATGGAAACTGGAACAGAAATTGAAAAGCC
>JAHTLZ010000108.1:10720971-10738552 GCA_023846285.1 Phrynocephalus versicolor
ACAGAATGCCTAAATGTTGATGGTGATCTGCCTGAATGGGGTCCGCTCACATGGGCCCCCATTTCCCCCCCTCACTGTCATAGACCCCTGCAAGTTGAAATTGACCCCTGGGGGTCTATATAGACAACTTTGGGAACCACTGGCCTAGAGGAAGAGAGGAAAACTCATTGGACCCATAGTATTACCTGCACATTTTCCCTTGTATAATTAAGATTCTGGTGTAAAATATGTGCTTCAGTAGGTTCCATAGGATATCTTTTGTTTTGACGCCAAAGGATAATTACAGACCTCAATTTATAAGATTACTTTTAACTCAGAAAGGTGGTCCTTTGTCATACAACAAGGGTTTTTTTTTCCATCTCTGCCTTTTACGCATTGGTTTGCTCTGTTTCATAACTAGTAGTCAGAAGGTAAATGCAGGCTTGTTCAGGCATGTGACTCTGAGGAATCTTTTTGCTGCAGGATAAACCATACTATCAGTTTACAAGTACAAGTTCAGCATCTTATATAGTTTGACACTTAATTTGGAACAGGTTCAGACTTCAGCCTCATTGCTTAGACAAGCTGCTAAGCCTCATCGCTTTTGACACGTTTTTCCTATAAAAGAAAGATAATTATACTATTTGGTGTGGAGAAGACAATGAGCATGATTTAACCCAAATTAAGCATTTTTCACTCCCAGTGATCTCAGTGTGAGAAATAAGTGAGTTATGGTTAAATCAATCTAATTGAACCAAAAGAATAAAAAAACATTCAATTTGGCTTTTTTAAAGCAAAATGTAGCTAGTGGTTCTTTTATGTTGCATTCTCCATCTGTAATCATTGTTTTTTTATTTTTCATTCATGACTTTATTGCATTGTTATAACTTAATCATAATTTCCTTATTATTGTATGTTTTAATATATTTTATATTATTGTTTTACTTTGAATTTTAGTAAACTGTGCACCTCCCTCATCATACCCAAATCTCAATCTAGTGGGCAGATAAGTGCAGAATCCATGCATATATACCACACATATTCAAAGTTTATTTGACCAAGATGATGATGATAATGATGATGACTGATAGTTACTGGAGTCACATAATGTCCTTTAGGCAACGTATGAAGAGTAAAGGCAGATGGTCAGGAACAGATGACCCTAAAGTAGTGAAAATGCTTTACAAAAACAATTAAGGGTATAACAACACAGTGGAGGAAATGAAAATTTGCTCACATTCACTTCCTATGAAGTCACACCAGGGAATTTGGGTCTATGTGATTTAAGTGGCCACTAGAGATGGGCTTTTAATTTTGGAAGTGGTCGGATTCCGAAACAAAATGTGTAAGCCCAGCTGATGTTCAGAACCGGATGAATGAAATCAACCAAGCCGTTACCTTGCACTGGGCATGTAAGGGGCACAACTCCAATGGGAAAGAAGACTCCAATGTATCGTATTTCTTTCTCCCTGGCCCTGGCCAATCAGACAGGGAGGAGGGATAATACATTTCCCTACACACCTCCTGATTGGCTAGTGCCAGGGAGAAGGAAAGATGACACGTTGGAGGCTTCTTCCTCATTGACGTTGCACTCCACAGAAGCCCAGCACAAAGTAAGGGATTGGTTGATTTCATTCATCTGGTTCTGAATGTCAGCTTGGCTGCATTTCATTTCGGAAGCTGACCACTTCCAAAATGAAAAGCCCATCTCTAGGGCCACACAGGAAACAAGTGAAAGCCTGGGTTATTTTGCTGTTTGCTTGCAGTTTTGCATGTTGCCCTGCCGGTAGCACCTTTACAAAGAACCACCTCACAAACAGTACAAGACTTCTTATTTTAATTTCCTCATTTAGCAATCTCATTAACTTAATGGGGGAACCCACTAGGAGACAAACTCCATTTCTTAACCCATGAAACATAAACAAACCCCAGAAGTGTTGCCCACGGAGAACTGTAAAAAACAAGTATATTGGGGGAGGGAGGGAGACTTTGTTCTCTGATAGCATCTGCTGCTTGTGTCTTTCTATGTGTGGTGAGAGGAAAAGGGCTTTTCCAAAGCACTCTTCTCTGTGTCTGGGTGTGAATGTGTACACATATGCTAGATTGAGATTCCTCCCCGCTGCATCACTTTAAAGTAATCACACACTTTGAACCAAAGCAAAAGGATTTGATCTTTTTAAAAAACCAAGGGTTTCTGATGGGAAGGAAAAAATATGGATTGGGGTGTGAAATCCCTGGCTGATTCATGTTTTGCATTGTTTTGTGTGCTCAACTGGAAACCAGCCTTCCCCAAACCTGTAGAATTTTTTCATAGCCGCCCTCCCACCCCATGTAATCAGGCTCTTAAAAATCACAGAATTGTGAAAATAGCCTTCAATATCATTATTTATTAAACCAACTAGAAACTATTTTAAGTGGTCATTCAATTCACTGTGAAGACCAGTTAAGACCATTGATAACTATTGTTAACCAGATAGGCCAGTTTAATATCTTTGTTTATGAAACATCTAATTAATTGAATATTTGGCTATGAAAAATGAAAAATGGAAAGTGGAAACTAGCTTGAGATGCCAATTTGTTAGATCTTTAAATGTTAGCCAGGCAGAGAAAGAGAGTGACTTTTCCTTTTAATACAAAAAGAAACAGAGTGACCAAGATGTAATGCTTTTTTTTTCTTTTAATAACCCATTAAGTATTAATCTTAGACATGTAAGGTTTTGAAAACTTAGTAAAATTTATAAGAATAGAGAAAATATAATGAATTGATGATGTCTATTATATATCTAAGGTTATAGATTAGACAGACTAGCTTAACTTTGTACTTCACTATCTTCACTTCTTGTATTAGACAAAATTGATGTAACATATATCTACTATATATTGAATAAGTCAAATATAATCTAAGCTGTTCAGTTAAATACAGAAATAAGTTGTTAGGATCGAGAATATTGCTAAGACTAAACTACCTAATACAATATTGTAATCTATTATCTGTATTTTTGTACTAGATTAAGACAGAGATAAGCAAAGATGAACATAATATTGATGGCAAAATATTAGAACAACATTAATGGAAAAATATTTAGTAAATATGGAAATATGAAAATAATCTTCTTTAAGATGAGAAGAGAATTATGAAACAACTAGGCCAATTTATTGGGAAAATCTTCTGATATATGTAACATGGCAGGAGATAAGCAATGTATCTGTTTTTACTTTCTTAGTTTTAAAAATAAAAAATATTTTTTTAAAAAAAGAAATCATAGAATTGGGTTGCCTCTTTGGGCTCTGACAAGAGATAGGCACAAAATAAAAATGACTTGCAAAATTTGTTCAAAAATTGCTAATTCAACAATTTATACTCATATATAGAGATGGGCACGACTAAAAAAAAAATGTGTTTTGTTTGTCATTTGGTTGTTTAGGGGTCCGTTTCGGTTCGTTTCCATTTTCGTGAGGTTTTTTGCAAAAAAATTCATTTTCGTTTTGTTACATAATGACCCGAAAAAACAAAAATGAAAACAAAAAAGTGTTGTTTTGTTACCATTTAGCACAATTCAATGTATTTGCCGTAACGAAAACGAAGCGGTCGACAAAATTTTTCGTGTTTCGGGTCGTTTTGTTTCATTTTGGAGTCAAAATTCGTTTTTTGTTTCGTTACGTAACGTAACGAAACGAAAAAATGAAAACAAGAACGAAAATTTCACTGAGTCGTGCCCATCTCTACTCATATATATTAATTCCCCTATGAATACGAGTTGATGGGGTTTTTAAAAGCAATTTTTCATTCATTGATTCATTGGGCTATAAAATGGCCCCCCAGACCCGTGGAGACATCAGGGAGGCTTCACACGACTCTTTAGAGAAGTTTGGGGAAGATTGGATATCTGATGTCCAGGTTATTTATCCCGAAAAAGGGCCACCTCAGGAAAGTACCCCCAGATACCTAGAAACGCCACATTTGCAGATAAGCTTCATCTCAGTCTCTTTCTACAGTTGCTAAAGGGCACTTTCCTATGAGGGCCAACTTTGTGGGTGTATTACTCAGATATTTAAAACCCACTCTTCACCAAATATGGAGGGATTGTAGACAAGAGTCATGGGAGGCTTCCCTTCCAAACTGGTGTTCCTGAGGGGACTCTTTTTGAGGGTCTAATTATCTAATTGTAATATATTTAACCAGAGCAACTCTCTTCTCCTAATATTGCTCTTCTCTGGTTCCTGTTATGCATCTTCTTTATTCTTTTTATTTTTATAATTCCCTTATTCACCCACATATTTTTATTCTTCAAATTTTCTGGAAAATCCTTTAATCCCACCACCTGACTCAATGGAGAAGTCATTGGATTTATTATTTTTCTTTAGTCCCATCTGATTTCAAACATGTTAACTGTGAAGGGATTTTTCATTTTTTTTCTTTTTCAATATTTTACTCTGCCTTTCACCTTGGAAAAGGATCCAAGTCGGCTTACAGTAATGAAGGACAATATACAGTCCAGTACAATTAAGACATATTCAAATTTAAGAACAGGGAGTTGAGAGGTATCTTATAGCATTAAATGGCAGCATTAAAGCTAAAAGAGAACACGAGCAATTAAGAAAAGAGTATAAATTCCATGTAATCATGTACGTTAGACCATCTAAAATTTATGAGGGATGAGAACTAACAATTGATAATGTAGCGTCAATGTAATCACACAAGGAGAGATATAAACACAAAATTATCAGTGGTTATAAACACAAAGTCTTTGTGGCCATGTATAGTAGATTCATATAAAAGACACAATGGGTAGTCCATCATTCAGGGAAAGCTTGTCTGAAGAGAAAGATCTTTGCCTGTTTCCGGAAAGACAGTAGGGATGGGTTGGTCCTGGCCTCTAGTAGGAGAGAGTTTCTTTGGTGCTAACTTCATTTTTTTCTTTATAAAGACTAGTCACCATTAAGTGCTCCCTAGTGAGGGGTTTTCATTCTAGCCAAATAAGATTATTATTTAGTGTAATGTCTGGAATATGCCTAAACTGAGTTGCTACACAATACATTTTTATATTAGACAATCCTAATACTCCCTCTTTTTGTGATATGCATCAATATTTATTTATTTATTCTTGGTCTCTTATTTCCATTGCAGAACTCATTAATGACAGTTTCCCAACATTTTAAATCATTTTCAGCAATTTTAAAGAGTAATATCCAGAATTAAAAAAAAAATACCTTGGGTAATATTTTCATTTACATAAAGCTGTTTTGCCAAACAACAATATTTTGATATTTTTTTATTTGTTCCAACATCTTTTTCTTCGGAGGATTAAAATTCAGTTTAATAATATATTGGAAGTTCCATGTTAAATTCCTAAGTACTAAATAATTTTACTTATTTTACTCCCCCACCCATTTGATTTTTTATTATTTCTTTCTCCTTTTTTATTTAGCAACATACAATCTGATTTATCCCACTGCAAACTCCAGATTATCAGAGTAACCACTCCGATAGACACAAATGTACATATCTCCCCCACCACGGAGAAGAAAGCTGATAGAGAACTGCAATGGAGCTATTTATCTCAAGCATTGGAAAACACTGAAGTCAGGTTTCCCAAAGCATGGTACTTGGTGGCAGGTGATTTCAATGCCAGGGTGGGGTCCGGCCTTGAGGTATTCAGGACAGCAGATGTCCTAACTGTAGGAGACTCTTGTCCTGACTACTTTTCCTGGACGAGAGTCTCCAAGGACAAATTAATTAATCATGCTGGTCATCTATTAGCCAATTTCAGTATCTCAAGAAGCCTACTCTGGCTAAACGGCTTAGCCGATCTAAACTTTGATGGTGAGTTCACCTACATCTCACCACATGGAACAAGTGTGATTGATTATCTATTGATACCTGCCCCACTACTATCCATTGTTCATGATTTTAAGATCATACCCCTTGATCCCAGTGACCATCTTCCCCTACTCTGCACTCTCGCTGTTCAAACCGCACCTTCTGAATCTAACACAATGCCTCCATGCTCCCTTCCCCCACCATCTCGCACAGTTAAAGTAAAATGGGACCTGGCCACCAAAACTCTTTTTGAAAAGTTCCTCCAGAGCAACCCATCATTAGGTGTATTTACAGTCTCTGTCAATGATAGCCCTTCGGCCTGCATAGACAGATACGAACAGTTTGTAGAAGCTCTAACAGGCTATATTGGCCAACCTCCTTCTACTTCAGCTTCCCAACAATTAAGGGCTGTTCCCGAGGGTCTTCACACGGCCTGTCTCAATCTAAAGAAAGAACTACGCCAAATTTATCACACCTTTCGAAAATCCAACAGTTCCTCTCTACCCCACAGATACTTTATTGTCAAGCACCAACTTGCAGAAGCCATCAAATTTAGCCATAAATACCGCTCAGTAGCCTGCTGGGATAGACTAAGCAAAGCCATTAAAAGTAGGAACCCAACGCAAATTTGGGAAGTGATTTCAGGCTTTTTCCATTCCAAAACTTCCCCAATCTTTGTAATCTCATCTTCCACCTGGGAAGACCATTTCCGATCTCTCTTCTTCAACGACTGCATGATCAACCATCCCTTTAATTTGGTTAATCCTAATGATCTACCCGAATGGCCCCCAGTCGCCATCTCAGAAATTAAGCAGCTACTCAATCAACTGAACTCAGGAAAGGCCCCCGGTCCTGATCAACTTCCACCTGATCTATTTAAAACATATGCCGACTGGTGGGCACCTATTATGGCAGATCTTTTTACTTTTGTAGATAGATCTGGGATAATGCCCAAGTCATGGATCCAATCTATAATTTTACCCATCTACAAAAAGGGGGACAGGAAAATGCCGGGTAATTATAGACCAATCAGACTGTTGTCAGTTGTGGGCAAGGTATATGCTAACTATCTCCTGATCCGACTTAACTCCTGGATAAAAGATAATAACATACTTGGGCCAGAGCAAGCAGGATTTCATGAGAATAAATCCACAGTGGATCATTGCTTAATATTATCTCATCTTATAGTCAAGCAAACTGCCCATTTGAAGAGTCACTTATATGCAGCCTTTTTAGATCTTAAACCTGCATTTGACTCAGTGGACCGGGAACTTTTATGGGCCAAGCTACGGGCCGCCGGCTTAGATAGAAGACTCCTTTTTTCAATCCAAAGGTTACATACAGAGAACACTTGCTATATTCGATTATCTAGGGATGGTGAACTCTCCAGCAGTGTTCCTATTAACAGAGGAGTTAAACAGGGCTGTGTTCTTGCCCCCACCCTATTTAATCTGTACATCGATGACCTTGCTCCTCTCTTGTTAGGAGTAAACAGCCACTGTCCAAGATTGGGCCATCTGGCAGTGCCCATTCTCTTGTATGCAGATGACATGGTACTACTTTCCAGGACCAAGATAGGTTTAAAACGACTAATTTTAGAATGCATTAATTACCTTTCTCGCAATAAACTGTCCCTCAATTACAATAAGTCCAAAATAGTTGTTTTCAGTAAGACCTGGAAACTCCATTCCTGGATTTTCCATGGGAGAGCAATACAACAAGTCAAAGAATTTAAGTACTTAGGTCTAAATTTCTTTTATTGCAATACCTGGGCCAGACACAGGCAAATTACTATCAACTCAGCCAGATTGACTATCCAAGCTATGTATCGGTTCTTTTATGTGTGGGGCAATCAGCATATCCCCAGTGCCCTGAAGGTCTTTAAAGCCAAGGTCATCTCCCAACTGCTATATGGGATAACAGTTTGGCTGGACGCCATCAACCCATTGGTTGAAAGGCTTCAATCTGCTTTTCTTTACAAAATACTGGCAGTTCCCCATTGTGTACCCTATGCAGCCCTTTGTCTGTAGGCTGGACTCTGCAGATTGAACACTCAGGCACATCTAAGACAATTCCAATAATGGTTGAAAATTTGTTTCATTTCACACAAAGACCCACTGATAGAGGGCATTCTCTCTGACCACTTTTACTCTCCTGGCCTTAAATTGTTTTTTTCAAAGAATTACGGCTCTTGGCATTTCACCTGAACAACTGGGGGCATTACCTTTTATGCAGGCCTATAGGCTGCTAAAGCTTAGATTGCTAGATATTGAAAGGCAAGACCTCTATGCAGCAGCCCTAAAGCATGTTCCCCTCTCAGTCTTCAACTTCCGCTACTTGTTGGCAAGCCTGCCAGTTACCTACATCTCTTAGAGAACCCACACGAACGACGCGCTTTTACTCTAGCTAGATGTAATGTGCTCCCTTCTAATGTCTTATACGGGAGATTCGGCTCTCTACCACTGGAGGCTCGATTATGTCCCTGTAATTCAGGGACCATTGAGTCTCTGGTGCATATGATCTTATATTGTCCTCTATACAAGGACATCCATGCTTCTCACCTAGAGCCACATCTTGCTAGACTTCCTGGTTGTCAGGATGAGGTCATTTTGCATAACCTTTTGTCAGGCTCGGATAAAACCCACACTAGGCAGATTGCCATATTTATCAACTTGTTAATCCAGCAATGCAGGCCACAGTTACTCAATGGGCCTTTTTGTTTAACACCCCAGATATAGTCTGTTTATTCTGGATGGTCTTCAGTCGACTATGGCTGGATAAATATAATGCTTCATGGAAACATCCTCCAGATCTCCTCTTGTTACAATTCACCTATATTCCCTCTACCCTTTCCGGTTATTTGAATAATACTGGTCTGGGCACGCACACTCCCATAATTGTGTGTTTTTATTATCTACTGTCCATTGTCTATTTTATGTATTTATTTATTTTATGCAAATAAAGGTGTCTGACTGACTGACTGACTGACTGACTCTTAATTCCATTGCATCCTCAAATTGCTTTAAATGGAGTTTAATCCTTTCAATGGATTTTAGAGGATTCCTAATAATTAATAACTTATCTGTAAATAAATTTATTTTATTTCACTTTTTCTCTCTTATATCACATTTTCCTTCATCCTCTCATTGCATTTGCTAACATCTTAGTTGTAAATGTAAATAAAACTGCTGAAAGTGGACAACCCTGTCTCATTGCTTGGCCTAATGTATTTTTTCTGTTATACCATTGTTATCACTAGTATGATATTCTCTGAATATAGTTGATGTGTGTACCAAATGCTAAATGTCTATACAAAACTTTGGATGTATCCCATTACACTGAATCAAAGGCTTTGAATATGTCTAGTGACAGCATTCCTTATTTCATTTTTAGTTCTTTTTCTAAAATTCTTCAAAATTCTTTTCACCAGTTCTGCTATCTGTCTTCCTTGTAGAAATCCATTTTGATATTTAGCAATATATTTGCCTATAAATTTGTTCAATCTGTTAGCCACAATTTCTGTGAATATTCGTATCTTGATTAATTGGTGATATTGGTCTACACAAGCTTATATTTGTAGCATCTTTCTTGAGTTTTAAAATAAGTATAATTGTAGATAGTTTCCAGGATAGAATACCTTCCCCCTCAATATTTTAAATGATTTTTTTAAACTTAAGAATCAGTATTTTTTTAAAAAAAATTCATATAATATTATGGACCTGATCCATCCATACCTGGTGATTTTCCAATCTTTAATTTATTTATTATCTCTTCAATCTCCTTTTATACAACTAATTGTTCCATTACTTCACTATATTCTTGACCTGTTTTTCTAATGCTGTTCTTTTCTATATATTCCATTTATTTCTTTATGGTTGTATTTATTCAAAACATATATCTATATATATTTAAAAAAACATCTGAAATGCCATCAGTTTTTCTACAATTTTATTGCACCTTCTACCTTTTTCACACTTATATTACCTTTATCCTTTTTCTCATGTGTACTTTTTGCTAGCAGTTTAGAATTTTTATTCCTAAATTCAAAATATTCTTTAAGTACAGTATATTAAATTTCTCTATACTCTCCCCAAATGAATTCCTTCCAGTTCCTTCCATTTTGCTTGCAATTGTATCATAATTTTGCTTTCCCTATTAACAATAATGCCCTTTCTAACTCCTTTATATTACCTTCTAATTATTTTACTCTTAGCTCTTGTGGTTTTAATATGTTTATTTTCTTTATTGCCTTGCCTCGGATCACTTGGATAATCTAATGTGAATTGGGGGAGGAGCCCACTGCTACATCCCTATCTACCAAAAACTCCTGACAGTTCTGCTGTGCATTCTCTAGATAGGATCTGAGTAGTGAACTGGTTAGAATACAATGAGAGAAAATGGAATTTAAAGAATCCCTAGGGTTCTTTAAAGCTGCCTAGATGCCCTAGGAACATCTGATCTTGCCTGATTTCGGAAGCTAAGCAGGGTCGGCCCTGGTTAGTACTTGGATGGGGGACCACCAGGGAATACCAGGGGCTGCAGGCACCTGGAGTAGGAACTGGCAAACCACTCCAGTATTCCTGCCAATAAAACTCCATGGACATGGAGTCACGAAGAGTCAATCACGACTGTCATGACACAACACACACACACACACACACACACACACACACACACACACACAGGGTTCTTTAAAGGCCACTGGTCCTTTTCTGAAGTGGTGAACATGCATTTATAATATAAATAGTCAAGGAACACTGAATAACTTTTGTCCTAGCAAAAAAGGAGAACTTTTTAAACTCATGCACTTAGCCATCTTTCACATTAAATTTTTGTTTCTGTCATTCAGGATAAACTACATTTTTCTTAACTTACAACAAAACAAAACTATTTTATTACAAGAATCTTAAAGAATTGTACTGCTTTTTGCATTTTATTTTAATTTATCAATTACAAATTGAGTTTTTGTTTTGTTTTGCTTTGTTTTTGTTAAATGGAGTTGAGTTATTACATCATAACCTCCTTGGGGAAATAATACTCTGCAGTAAGCCTGCATTATATAAGACGATCTGTATTCATAAATGTTCCTCTCTAGAGCCTCACAAAGGTTTCTCTTTCCTCTACCGTGAGATCTTATTTTTCAAAGCTTTATTATTGTATTAGGCATTTTTATTTTCTTTGCAAGAGACATTGAGACATTGATTTTGTTTTATTCAGAAGGTAAATGAAAATTGCTTTACTTGTGATAAATGGCAATATTTCTGTGTTCTGTTTTAACTTCTCGTGGAGAGCTTTTGCTTTCTATAGGCTCTATACATCTGAGGAATGTATCTTGACCTTTTCTACAAAATTCAGACTACTAGGATTTTTTAGAACTGGACTCTAAAAATGCTGGAACACATAATTTAGTTTTATTTGTCCAATATGAGATACCGCCACTTAGAGACAAAAATGAAAGAGCAACTCATCAGTGACACATGGGTGTATTTCGGTTGACTAGTAGATCTGCTGGTATCACCAGCATTTATAGCTGTTGACATGAAATTACAGAGTCTTAATCCTTTTGAATGTAAGAGAGGTTTCCTTGAAAAATAGAGGGGGCAGTCAGAAAATGTAACTCCTTTTAATTGTTAAGATACAGAAACATAAGGCTTAAATTGTCTGCCTGCATGGCTATTGGAAACAAACTAAAGCAACTGGTCATAAAGTCAAGCAAAGGCTATGCGGTGATGCACGTTGGACTAATTACAAGCTAAAATGCTCAAGAAGCGGGGGGGGGGGGGGGCAGAGAAGCTTTTTAAAAATCCCTTGGCCTCTAGAAATGTTCAGTGCAAGTGCTGAGAATTCTCAAGCACCTAGTATTCCTCTATGATCATTTCCAGTATTCACATACAGAGGCCCTTTGGGATTATGGGCTATTCACAGTCTGGTCTGGCTACATCAGGCAGTAGTATTACAGGCATCCTTAAACACCCACATACCATATTTCTGAGGACCTATTTATGTTTGATCCCTATCATCATTATTAGCTTGTGACATCATGGGCTTTTAAAAATCATATACCAGCTGTATGAATGGATGGAGGAAATACTGTTGTCCTTAAAACATATGGGGATACGTACAACTCCCTCCCCACCATGATCTCAGTAGAAATTGATGTTCTCTCATAGTGCTAGTGTTTTTCCTAGTGCTAACTGCTGGAGCAGGGAGGAGTTGCTGAGAACACCACTGGGGAGAGAAACTTTAAAATGAACATTTCCACATACAGTAATGTTAATGGACAGTCACCTTCATCCTTCCGTGGTGCTGCTATTGTTCTTGACCACATTGTTAGCTTCAGGCTGTCAGATGAAGACTAAAACATGATCCAGAAATAGAGTAAAATTCATTTGTGGATGCACCTACCTTGCAGACATTTCCCTAACTATTTTGATTGGTTTCTTTGGAAATGGAACAGCTGCAGCAAGTTAGAGAGTAAACTTTTTGATCTCCATTGCAGAACTCCATTGCCTTCCCCCCCCCAGTGTAACTTTATGCAAACTACAGGGTTTTTTTTACACTTAGGGTTTGTCTACATGGCTGGGATGCAGCAGGTTGGATCAGGGTAAATACGGTGCCCAGGGAGTCCATTATTCCATTATGGGCAAATGGCATATAGATCTCTAGTCTGCAGCCTGAGTATAAAATACTCAGAGTGGGTTTACCAACTCCTTCTCCTGGGGATGCTCTGGGTCTTTATGTCTCGACCAAAACCATGTCAGCTGGCTCTTCTCCTGGGGGGGGGCACACTGAGGAACTGAACCCACAACCCTGGCTCAGATGGATGATTCAAATGAATAAGCTATCTAGTCAGGTTGGTCCACCTCTGCAGCACTCCGAATGCTTCCCCTCTTTTCCCATTTATGTTGACAAGTAGAGGTTTTTGGCAGCATCTTTGCTAGTGATATTCTCTCTTCTCTCTTCTCTCTCTCTCTCTCTCTCTCTGTGTGTGTGTGTGTGATAGGGGACCCCATAGTTTCAAATGTGTTATGAATGTGGCAGTCTAGTAGTACAGTATATTATGTGTGGGCTCCCAACCGTGCTTTAGGTTGTTGACTAGATATTACTCAGTGGGCAAGACTCCTATAAATTTTATGTTGCTCCTATAATTTTTTTGAAAGATAGGGAAAGTAATTTTTTTTAATCCTTGAGTTACTAGAGTATCTCAGAGTGGTCATGCTGGGTCAAATTTCTTGAGAAGTATAATTTAAAAATGTCATTTTCTCTCTGTTGTTCTCTTGCTTCTTGTCACTCCAACGTCCACTTTCTGCACATGACATCAGGTTAGAAACGTTCCTACTCATACATGTCTTAAAGGCTGTAAAGTATTCATGCCTTTTTTTCTCCCTAAACTACAGTATTGTGAGGCATTTATCGTGACTTCTTGGTTGCTATAGTAACATTGTATGATGTTTGTAAATCTTTCACATTTAGTTGACATAGTCTATTTTAGGTCACGAAACAGATGTATATTTGTTGTTCTTTATTCACCCTGATCTCATTTTGGTGTTGTTTAGTTTTCTACCCTTTCAACTGATGGAGAAATGTATTGTTTGCAAAGGAAGATGACACCCTGACAAGTTAAAATAACAGACATTCAACTTTGCAAAGAGTCAGTGGCACTTTTGATTGCAATGCATAAGGCCCAATTTGTTTTGAGACTTTTTCCATAATGTTAAAATAATGCCTTTTAAAAGAACTGCTTTCTTCTACAGTTTTAGTATCAGATTACAAGTGTTAATTAAATAACTCTCCAACCAACTCCACTGAAGTCTACTAAAGGATTCCCATTGACTGAATGGATTATTCCCTGCGGCAAATGACACACTGTGAAAATGCCACAGTAATTATGAAGTAAAGGGTCCCCCTTTCATAAACCTCTATGAAGAATGAGTCTGCAACGTCTATAGCTGAAATTCCATACAATCTCGGCAGGAAGTAAGTCCTATCAGCCCTGCTCAGGTTAGCCAATGGTGGTGGGGGTGACAAGAATTTCAGTCTAGCAAAATCTGGTAGGTATGGATTCTCCCTAATTTTCTACCTTGGGAGTTGGTATTGCAACCACAGCCCCAGCCAAGAACAATACTTTTTTTCGCCCGTCACTGGCAGATGTGCAGTATGACTCAAAGACACCCAACTTGGAGTCCCATGTTGAAAACCTTCTGAGAATTCTGGAGTATCATTCATGTCGCACACACATCAATAAGTCTGTGCATTTTTGATGACATAGTCCATTGCAGAAGCAAATTCCTGAGTTAGGTAATGCTTGTATTGGATTACTCAAAAGTAAAATAAAATAAAATAGGAGAGTATTTCCAAAAGGTTTGAAGAATTTGGAGGTATGTATCAATTGGTTGATTTCACAGGCTTTTTTACTGCCTGATTAGTGCTGGGCACTCCTCTGTGTGGCTTACATCAAAGGAATACAAATAAAGCAATGTAGTCACAAAACCAAACAAAACAATCCACTGAGATAAAACAAATAGTCAAATTAATCTGAAAAAATCAATAGATTTAAGCATAAAAAATGAGCAAACCCAGATGATGGAAAGAGGGTGGCATGCATGCAACATAGGATATCCTTAAAGGCTTATTTATACAGCCTAGTTCTGAGCATCCCCTTAAAGGTTAGGAGGGATGAAATCAGGAGGAGTTGGACTGGGAGCCCATTCCATAGGGGTGGTGCCACAACTTAGAAGATATGATTTTGTACATGTTTTCCTGGCCTCTCTTGCTGTTGCAACTCATAAGAGCAATACCTGAGGAATGGGTTGATGTTCTTAGGTAAACACATTCCAATAAGTATTGCTTGACCTAAAATTTTGCCTCCATAAATGGATCAAACAGTGCTTGTTTTGTGCCTTCCAACTGGGTACTTCATATTCTTTTGCCCTTGGTCCAGTCCTGTCCCAAAGAATGTATCTGATATATTGCAACCATGTGGGCCATTTTCAACTCTATGGTTATGGAGTTCCTTTTATTGTAAGATTTATGTGAATGGATGTATGAGGCATGTTACATATCCAGGGCATATGAGGCTCATCCAGGATCCCAAGACAGTCTTATACTAAAGCCTCTAAACCTGCTTAGTGAGAACAAGGTACACAAAATACAACTAAGAGCCATTTTGCAGGGATATGTGTTTTGGTTGAATAGAACTTTCCCTGTGGTTGGTGATCCAGAAGAAACTTGTGTCCAAACTAGTGAGCTTCTAAGAAGGATTTGGGAATCTGAACTAAACTCAGTGCATGTGGTGCATTCAATTCAGGCTGAAGATCCTGGAAACACAAAATTAGCAGATTTTCCTACTGAAGGAGAGTGATGGGGGGGGGAATACTTTTTGGGACTATAACTACCAAAACACCCCAGTGAGTTTAGCTGTGGACTTACTGCATGAGAGAAAGTGAGAACAGTAGTTCAGAGATGTAACTTTTCTCTGTAGTTCAGAGGTGTGTTTCTGCAAGTCACACCTTTTTTGTGAATAAGCTCAGCTGACCACGACTGAGTTGAAAATTCTCTGGAGCTGCATAGATCTGTATTTCATTCTTTTAAAAAGTTGAACATAGTATCCTTCACCTGGACAATGATGTTAGAAAAAGTGCCATCCTTTTATAGCTGTAGCATCAAGCATAATCATCTGCAAGAATAATCTGGCCAAAAAAAGAAAGAAAAACACCTCCAGGAGAATCCCCATTAAAATTGATGAGAGGTGCTCTGCAGTCTTGTCAATACTCCTGCCAAACTCCTATTTATTTCGCCAGGGCTTGGGCAGGAAATTATTCCAGCAGGTTGTGTCCACAGTTTATTAAAAGCACCTGTTCCACACAGATTGGTTTGAACACAGTGGGACAGTTGCAGATTGTGCTCGGAGGAAAAGATGAATACAAATTCACTGCTCCACACATTTATTCGGTATAATAAACCAATTGCTCTGCATTCACTCCAAGACCTGGCAACTTAAGCTGATTACAGGAGCTCACATTGATTGGCCCTGAGTTTGCAAGGAAGTACAAAATTGCCAGTGTTATGAGGTAGTACTTTCAATCTCAGAGTACCACCCAGAAGGCACATAAATATCTTCAGGACAGAAAAACTTTTGAACTAAAATGACTGTACGTATCTGCTTATTATTTGGCTGATACATCTATTCAGTACAGTGGTACCTTGGTTAACGAGCACCTTGGTTAATGAGTTTTTTTATCAATGTGCAAAAAAATTGGATTATTTTTTGCATTTATCAATGAGCAGTGTCTTGCAAAATGAGCACCAGAGGTGCTCCAACTTCAAACAGAGCACCAGAGAAGCTCGTTTTGCCATTATTTTCCACCCCTGCGGCTTACCCCCACTGCCATTGGGGCTGAGGGTTCCTCGCTGCCGGGATGGGACCACTGGCTTTCCACATGCTGTTGCCTCTCTCCTTGCCTGCTGCTCCACGAGAGCTCCTTTCCCAACCACCTTTGTTTTTTTATGTCTTTTGTTTTCAAAGAAGCTGAGCCTCGAGGTGGGACCTGGATTCCCTCTTTGCCTGATGGGTGTGTGTGTGGGGGGAACACATACACACACATACACATGGAGAGAGAACCCTTGCGAAGGTTCCCCCAATGCCAGGAACTCCCCATCTTGAGGCCCAACTTCCTTGAAAAGACAAGTGTGCCTGAATTTCTCAGCTGCAACTCTTGTGCTTCTTCAACAGGAACCCCCCTCTAGCCTAAGTCCCATGAAATGTGCCTTGGACACTTCTTCACCTCACCTGCCCTCTGCCATCACCTGCTTCCATGCTTGCTGCTCCATGAGAGCTCCTTTGCCTACAGCCTTTGTTTTTGTGCCTTTTGTTTCCAAGGAAGCCGAGCCTTGAGGTGAGGAGTTCCTGGCATTGGGGGAGCCTTCACAATGCCCCCCTCTGTGCGTGTGTGTCTCTTTCCCCCACCCCCATCAGGCAAAGGAGGGAATCCAGGTGCTAGGGAAGAAAAAAAGGGGGCAGAATATCTGGCAAAAGTGGTGGTGAAAGGAACTTTCACAGAGCCAGAGGGAGGTGGTGGTGAGAGAATGGGGTGGAGAACTTGCAAGGAAAGTTTTGTGGGGCTTGGAAGGAAGGAAGGTGCCTGTTGAAGAAGCACAAGACTTGCAGCTGAGAAGGTCCTCTGAGGAAGGCAGATGGGGCTACTTGTGGTTGGGGGAGAGGCAGAAAATGTGGCTGCTCTCTCCCTCAGGGGTCTTGCAGGCAAGAGGGTGGCGGCAGTAGAGGAGGTGGTGACAGTGGCACCAAGAGGCCATGGTGGAATCTAACTCCAAGTCTCTCATTTCTCAGCCCATTTGAACCATCCTGTATCCACTGGAAGTTGGTGATTATGATTTATTTGGTGAAGGCAATGAAAGCACTCTAGGTTAGGTGCGGCAAACAGCCTTTGGCACTCTCAAAATTCTCAGCCTATATTGCCACTAGTAAAGAAGAGTGGAACTTGTCATCCAAGACATCTGAAGAATTACCAACCATCCCTGCTTTAAATTGAGACCAAGTTTCAAAGGAGCTGTTCATGGTTCTGAATCTATTTTTTGTGGCAGAACAGTCTTTTGAGTATTGCTGAAGGATCAAATTGAAAGCAAGAGCAGATTCATTTTCTTTAGAAAGCTGAAGTCACCAGGTTCTACTTGCTCATGATGAAACACACTACCTATTACTACTATATATTTGTACGATAGATAGATAGATAGATAGATAGATAGATAGATAGATAGATAGAT
>JAHTLZ010000108.1:10748924-10767261 GCA_023846285.1 Phrynocephalus versicolor
AATAATAATAATAATAATAATAATAATAATAATAATAATAATAATAAAGCCAGCATGAATGTGCCTGCTTGCCACCTCATTCATTTCTGCCCCCTGCCTGATCACCCCTTCACCCACCTGGTTACCTCTTCAGTCACCCACCCCTCAGGCACTTTTCCTCACATGCTCCTGTCTTCACCCCTATCCTTTATTTCCCTTTTCACTCCTCTTTCACTCCTTTTCTATTCTCCCTGCCACCCCACCCATCCCAGTGGAGTGTATCCATCTGAATGACGACAGTGGTGGTGCCAGCATCAGCATTGGGGAACCTGAGGAGACGGCAACAGTGGTGGTTGTGAGGATGCACACATTGCCACAAAAGTGTTCAATGTTGGCTCAAGTCTAATAGATGTTATCACAATCCCACTCATCCCCCCCCCCCAAAAATAAAACCCCACAATCCCTCTGCTGGTTTATTTCAGAAGTAAGATCTGAAGAGATCTTCCAGCTGGTGAATAAACTTCAAGATGTACAGATTATATATAGCACTTAGCTCTGGGACATTTCAACCCAAGACATTCATTTGAGAGCAACAACTTCTTTCATTCAGAGATGTCCCTCTCATTTGTAGCATCTGGCATCATTCCTGAAAACAAAGTTGTCTGTCCAAGTTTGTAGATACATAAAGGTTTAATTTTCATAGCCTCATTTTTTTCATAGCTGCTTTTACCACCAAAGAGGACTTAAAAATATGCTTCTGGTTATTTTACTTCATTTGCTATGGATTTACAGGAGCTTTAACTGTTCAGAATTCCTTGATAGATTAAGTAATAATAAGGCAAGTATGAGAGCAATATATTTTATTTCAGCGAACAGGGGCATAAAAATCTTTGAGGGGAAAACACAGGAGATGAAATCTTTTGCGGCGGTTCATTTACCGGTGGCTATAAATACTTCTCTAATGGTGCAAAATGTTTCAAGGTGGTTAAAATGTACACACTGGATATTCCAGTGGTAGGATTTCCCTTATTAAATAAGGCAAACAGGTATAGCAAAAGCTTTCTACTTTTAGCCCATAAATAAAAACAAAAGGATTGTCTCCCCAGAAGAGATGGGCATGAATTGCATTTTTGATGCAAAGGTACTGCTTTTGTTTTTAGGAAAGTAGTCAAAGGAACTGGCAGTACAATTTTGGCTGGAATCATACGGATGTGTGCACAAGGTTTGTGTAACTTGCCAGGCTCATTGATAAGGTGAAAGACCTCTTCTTAGTTGCTCTCAAGCATATGATCAAGATGAACCTTGAAATAACCAGCTACTAGTTGGTTACAGAAAGTTGTGTAGATCCTACACAGATACTAATATATTTCTGACTATTATGCATTTGCACAATGCTTATCATTTTCCTTTACCCCAGTGGTTCTCAACCTGTGGGTCCCCAGATGTTCCTGGACTGGAACTCCCAGAAGTCTTCATGACTAGCTGAGCTGGCCAGGATTTCTGGGAGTTGCAGTCCAGGAACATCTGGGGACCCAAATGTTGAGAACCACTGCTTTACCTTTTATCTTGCCTTTCTCCACAAACTCAGGGGAGCCTACATGGTTTTTCTTCTTGCTTTATTCTCACAACAACACTTTGTGTAAGAGAGTAACTAGTCTAAGTCATCAGTAGAGATGGGCACGACTTAGCGGTATTTCCGTTTCCGTTTCCGTTACTCGTTTCCGTTACTCTACGGAAACGGAAACGGGAATTACTCCACCAGACTTCGAGCTCGAACCGACGAACGAACAATTTGGTCTGATTTGTCGTGCTCGTTACTTGCATCGCGCGATCGCGCGCGATGCCAAGCGGCACAGAAAAAAGTTTTTAAAAGTTAAAAAGCCCGGTTCCCGGCCAAAAAGCAGGCGGAAATATGCCTGCCGTGCCTCAGGGCACCTACCAGAGGGGTGGTTTCTGGAGGTCCCCGCCCGGCCTCCCCCCCTCCTCCGTCCTGCTGGGATGCTCTGGTGTGGTGGTGGGACTCGCCCGCCGCAAAAAGCCCAGTCTCGCCGCCAGCCGCCGAAGCGCAAGCAAAACTTTTTTAAACTCTCCCCCGGGTCTCCCCCCCCACCCATTCCCGGGCCAAAAAGCAGGCGGAAAATGCCTGTTTGACTAAGGGCACTCACTAGGGCACCTACCGGAGGGGGGGTTTCTGGTCTGGAGGGGGGGTCCCGCCTCCCCCCGTCCTGGGCAGCCGGACTCGAGTTGCCATCAATGCCATGCCATGCGGTTCGGGTGGGGGATCGAAAATGGGGCGGCGAATGCAATATTGTTTTTGAAATCGTGGTCCAAAAACACACAAGCACAACAGAAACATGCGGAAATGTATGAACTGCCAGATTTTTCACAGTAGCAGTGGGTTTTTTCTTGCAACAAAATGTATCTCCTCTCCTCCTCTGTCCTCCATTGATTTTATTTTATTATTTTATTTTATTTACACCTGCGCAGTGTGCAATGATGGGCTGGCCCAGTGGCCTGGCCAGCCATGTGGGAGGGGACGACCATGCAAATTTTTGGAGCCATCTCACCAATTGCATGGCCACTTGGCCACTAAGACTTCTGGGATGTGCCAAAACCCCCCCTAAAACTTGCCCTAGCCCCCTAACCCGCTAACCCTAATCCTTGACTCCTTACCCATACGTCACAGACTGTCTTCTTAGTGGGTCAGAGAGGCACCCAGAGGTGCAACCCACTAGCCCACCATAACCTTACCCGTCATTAGCCTAACCCTAGCCCTAACCCTAATCCACCTTAGCCCATAGCCAGATCTACTTGCATTGCACTACACACGCAAGTACGATTCCCTTCTTTGTGGGACATGGCAGGTGCGACCCGCTCGTGGGACCAGGTGCTTGAGCAGGTTCAGTGGCACTGCCTGGCCTGCAAATGGCGACACGCTCGTACCAGGGTATCAGGTACTTGAGCAGGTCTCACTGCCTGCAAATGGTATGCATATCCATATGGTTATGCATGCCATTTTGCAGCAGCAGCAGGTGAGGAGGGGAGACCCCCATGTTGAGGGGTCTCTTGGAGCCTGCTGCTGCTGTCCCTTCCTTTATAGCGGGCCGGCGGAGGCACCCACCCCACAGAGGTGCCTCCAGGAGCCTACTACCCCCCCAAAAAAAACAGTATAACGATAACGAAAAAACGAAAAAACGAACCGACTAATTTTTTCAATTTTTCGCGAAAAACGGAAACGAAACGAATCGGACCCTAGCCGAAACCGAAAACGAAAACGAAGTTTTTTTTCTGAGTCGTGCCCATCTCTAGTCATCAGTATGGCTTGGGGCATTGTTAAACCTCTGTCTCCCAAGTCCACATCCACCACCCTAACCACTAGACCATATTCACTATAATGCTCGTAGTGAAGCCTCTGTCTTTAGAGTCTTTGGTACATCCTGGCTCCACTGTGCTTGGATTGCATCTGGCACATTTTGTCAATATCTGTGCAACTCCAATTAAGGTATGTTTTGGCAGGTTGGTATATGTCCAGTGGAGGGCAACCCAGATGGTAAAAAATCTAGGGACCAAGTCCTATGAGAAAATGTCTAGACTGGAGAAGAGAATGAAAAAATGATGTGATAACCTGTAGGATCCCCACCTTGAGGTTCAGGTATCCTGAACCCCCAAAAGACCTGGTGGGTGCTCCAGGAAGCCATCAGCACCTGGACTGGGAGCAAGTCCACATGGAAGCCAGGGCAATAACGAACTCCAGATGACCCCTAGTGCAGGCAAATATTAGCCTCCCGTGGGGATGGCCGGACAGGATGGTGGGGGGGGGGGGGAGGGTCTGGCACTCAGAGATTAGGCAATGTGACTCGAGATGCTTCCTCTCTTCCTACTGTTAACGATTTACAACTCGGACTTGTTTACTGCACCTAATAAAAGGCTTCCAGCTGCATGTGTTAATTAGCACTCCACTCAAAGGTCTCTCGATGTGTTGCCTCATCATTGCAAAAATAACCATCTTTAGATGTTTGAAGAACAGTCTTGAGACAATAGATTTTTTTTTCTGCTGTAGCTGAGGACAAAAACTCAATCAGTGGATCCATGTCCTCAAATAGCATGAAAGTAGGCATAATTTCCAGTTAGTAACCACTGTTCAGGAGTGGACTTTTGTGGAAGGCGACAGAATCTTGTTAGAGACTGGTTTGCCATCTGACATGGATGTTTTAACTGGGAATTCCTATAGTGGCAGAACTCTAAAGACATTACAATTCTACAGTTCGATTTAGTGAGAATGTCCACATAAAATAATACACACACACACACACACACACACACACACACAGAGAGAGAGAGAGAGAGGGGGGGAGGGTTAATGTGAAATTATCCAGAAGAAACTTGTGTATCATATACATATCCTCATATAGACTATAAAAGGAAATATTTACCTGACTCATATAAGATTATGATCAAAACGATACCTTGGTTTCTAATTTGTTCAATTTACGAGCCAGACTTTTTGTTGTTTTCTCCAGCACAGACCTGAAATGAACCAAGTCTGTCCTCGGCTTTTGAATGAAAAAAAACAAAAAACCCAGGGTTTTCAGCAAGTTTTATCCCAGGGTTTTTTTAATCTCTTGCTGGAGAGATTAGATAATATTCTAGCTAGTTCAGGCCTTCTCACTTCAGGCACATGGAAGGAAGAAGTATCATTGCCATTGGAACCTATGCATATGATGTTTAAATTTTATTTGGGGGTTGAGCTGAAATAGCTCACTATTTGTCATCAGAATTATCATTAGCTTTGAAAAAGAGTGTCTCAATAATTTGCAGATATTTCACTTATGCATTTATATTGTCTTGATTGTTGTCATTCTCAAGATTTGTCAAGTCTCAAGAGAAACACAATTGGCTTCACAGCATTGTGATATCATCTGCAATGCATCGTCTGAGATTGTCTTGTATAACCTATGTGACTTAGCCCAAAATCTGAAACAGTAGCTGGGATACAATTTCATTGACTAAAGCAACAGAACCAGAGGAAACAGGGACTCATGACTGCATGACTGCAATCTGGTGAATATTTACCCAGTGGATCAGGTGATGTTAAGGAAGATATTTCTGTCCTAGTGAAATCCCTACTTATTACATGAAAATAAACATTTCATGTGCACTATATTCCTAAAATTCAAAAATAGGCTGCATGCTCTCCAAAGAAAAAATACAAATGCAGAAGCAGATTATTGAACCACCGGGGGGGGGGGGGGACAAGTAGACTGCGAGCTTTTGATGAGAACACATTCCATCTGCCTTAGAGAGTCTGCATCCTTTTCTGGTGGTTAAACTAAATTCCCCCCCAGAAATCTTGGGTGTGCAACAGGGACAATGACCAAGCATGAAACCCAAACATGCCCAGCTCCTTGTCATTAGCTGCAGCAAATTACACAGAGTGTTACTTGAGCATCAGAAGGATTTCATCCATGGTAATATATATAAGTTAACAGGGGCAAATGAGAGTGATGGTTTGTTTATACAGAGATTGACATTCCTAGTTGATTAATATGAAAGCTTGGGGCCAGGACCAGCCAGATAATTGATTGATTGCTTGATTGATGGTACTTTTATACAAACTCTTTTAGACTTTTATAATCAGGCATGGGGTTGGGCAGCAGTTGGTTCAACGTAAAGGTAAGCTAGCACTTATTTTTTTAACAGTGGAACCAGAATTAGTTGTAACTCCTGGGTGTTCACATGATGCTGGACTTAATTAGAATAAACCTTGTTCCATTTCATTATCACGCCGTCACACAAAATGAGAAGAACCAGACATGCACTCAAATTAGATGACAGTAAAATTAGAATTTTGAAAACAAAATGTGTTTTGTTTTGTTTCTGTTTTTCTGTTTTATTTTTATTTTTTTGCATCAAAGCAGACAAGGATTTCTGTGCCTCTGGAGGTCATACAGAAAAATATTATAACGGCTTTTCAGAAGCTCTTGGTAGTCTTGGGATCATTAATAATGTTATGCAAGTTGGGATAATGACTCAGACTTCAGGCTTCAGTGCATAAAGCCTAGAGAGAGAGAGGAGAAGAGTCTTCTTTTCCATGTGTAGCATTTCCCAACAGCCAAGGCTTATTATGGGCTGTTTGTCTTCCTCTGAAGCATCACGTATTGCTAGTCCCCGAGGCCAGATAAACTAATGGTCTGAACAACTATGGCAACTTCTTCATCCTCATCAAATGATTATCCACTTTCCTTAACCACATTGGCAAAAAGGGGAGAGATATGAAGGTTTCAAGGAATGGGGGTTTCAGCAGTGATAAATAGCTGTACCTCTCATGCATGATGCTGCCCAAATGGCATTTTCTAACAAACTTCCAATGTCAGCTGAATGTCAAATAATTATATTGTTCAGCAAAACCAGAAAGGAGGCACTTGGCTTCTCATGAATTAACATATACTGCTAAACACTAATGATTTGGAATTTCATTGTGTGGATAAAATTAACTCAGCCCTGGAGTTCTTTGAAAGATATTTTTGCTGTCATTGTTTCACTCGGTCATATCACATCCAATTTATAATCAGTCATTAGTTAGCTTAAGGTATTATTATTATTATTATTATTATTATTATTATTATTATTATTATTATTATTATTATTATTATTATTATTATTATTATTATTATTGTTGTTGTTGTTGTTGTTGTTGTTGTTATTATTATTATTGTTGTTGTTATTATTGTTATAACAACAACAACAACAACAACAACAATAGAAGAAGAAGAAGAAGAAGAAGAAGAAGAAGAAGAAGAAGAAGAAGAAGAAGAAGAAGAAGAAGAGCAACAACAGCAACAACAGTAACAGCAGCAACAACAACTTTTCCACAAACATTGGCAAAGGCTTTGTTGAGGCGGGGGGGGGGAGGGCAAAAGATATATCCTAAAAAGGAAAAAATTGAAATTGAAATTGTGGAGGAATTAAAACAATGGCTAACAGCTATGGCAAAGAAAATTAAAAGATATGATGGAGACTTGAAAAAATATAGATAAAACACACATTCAGTTTAACCAGTGGTTATTCTATAAATCACTAGGAGAAAACACTTAGCAAAGGAAATTAGGCCCATACCAAGGTGATGCTTTAATGTTTTGGAAAGAAAGCCCAACCTGACAGAACAAAACACACCATGGAATAAAGACACTTCTAAAGAAACTCAAGGAAACATATGGATGATATAATAACAACTGAAATCTTTAAGAGTAGAGATAGGCACGAAACGAACATTTTTTCGTTTCCGTTATTTGTTTGTCATTCCGTTACATAACGAAACGACAAACGAAAATTGTGATGAAAATGGAACGAAACGAACAGAACCACAAACATTGTGTTCGTTACATTTCGTTTCCGTTAATGGTGACACGCAACGAAATGATCTGTGTTAAATGCTAAAAAATGCCCTGGGCATCCATAAAAATGCAGCGATAATTATTTATACTGTCTGATAATGCCTACCGGGGGGGGGTCCTTAAAATGTGCATTTATATCTTTTCTCAGATCACTGTATTTTTTTCCTTTAAGGGGAGTTAGGGGACATCGACCCAAAATGGCTCCCAGATGCCTAATATTGATTTCTTGGGTATTAAAACGCCCTGGACATCCATAAAAATACAGCGATAATGCGATAATTATTTGAAATTATTACCTACCAGGGTGTTGGGGTCCTTAAAAAGTTTGTTTTTGTCTTCTCCCATCGCAATGTATTTTTCTTTTCCCTTTAAGGATGACAAAATGGATGTCGCCACTCCAGCCACAATATGGAGGCAAGCCATGTGATGAGATCATGTAAATTCTTGGACAACTTCCACCAATAGCATGCCCAGGTTGTAGACTGGGCAGGTCTGGCAGACACAGAGGGCATAAAAAGCTCTGGCAGCCCCCGTCCTCCTTGCAGTCCCCGGTGGGAGCTGGGGTGGGATTGCTGTCTCTGCGACTCTAGCTTCAGTCCTGCAGCCTCCCTGTGTGCATGTGTGCGTACCTCTCGGTGAGTACCCTGCCCTGCCCTGCAGGGCAGTCACTCTGCGGCTGCCTTGCACCCTGGGAAACGCCCGCTGCTGCCTTTGCAGCCTCCCTGCAAACCTAGTCTATACTGTGTCTCTGCCAGCATCATTTTTTTAGTGTTTTTACTGTTTTCCCTCTGGTCTGGGGCGTTGGGGGGCACCCACGCACGGAAATGCTTTTAAAAATTGTGCAAAATGCAGGTAGAAATGACAAACAAAAAACAAAAAATGAAAACAATTTTTTTCCAAAAAATTCGCGAAAAATGGAAATGAACCAAAACGGACCTCTCAACGACAAACGACAAATGAAACACCATTCTTTTATTCATGCCCATCTCTATTTAAGAGAATAGTAAAGGTTGTGAAAAACTGGAGTTCACCTAGTCCAGGGGTGCCCAAACTTTTTGTAAGGAGGGCCAGATTTGGTGGCTGAGAATATGTCAGGGGCTGGTTGCTCCCCGGCCCTGCCACCCCACTGCAAGCCCCACCCACTTTCTTTTAAAAAATGGGGTGAAGGAGGGGGACGGAGGGGCGGGCCAGCCAGCCGCGGGCCACTCAGAATGGCCTGACGGGCCGGATTCCCCCCCCCCCCGGGCCGGACTTTGGGCAGGACTGACCTAGTCCACATGAGCTGCATCAGTTTTGATTAAAGCATCTAACAATCAATGTATTGCAGTGGAATTTAATCACTTACTCCAAAATTCTGCATCTGAAGACTGTGGTGGCAACAGGCCACACATTTTTGATAATGAAAGATCACTGAAAGGGCAAGGAACCCAGCAACAACTGACCAATTACATGTCTCCCAGCAATGTCCACACACCTCACAGAATCACCTCCAAAATCAATATATAATTAATTGCAAGATAAATATATCATTAATTGAAAACTCCCTATACGCAACTGAGCAGAAAAAGAACTTTAAAAAGTCAAGAGGCACAAAAGATCACCTACTAATTAATAAATGATATTAAGGAACATCAAAAGGCAAACAAAATCATCTTAGCATTGCCTGCATAGACTGTATAAAAAAGCATTTGACTCACTGCCAGACAACTGGATTAACATCTGCCCTTTTTTCTCTCTTTTTGGAATCAGTAAAATATTCAGAAGTTCCTTAAGAAAAATTTTCTTAATGGCCTATGGTGAAGAAAGTGGGGAAGTTAGCATCAAAAGAGGAACATGCCAAGGGGAATCTTTGTCACCACTCCTCTTCAGCATCTCACTCATCCACATAGCCATAATTTTAAATAAAACTAGATTGGGCTACCATATTTTAAAACAAGCAGGGAAAAATCAATTATTTATTATATATGTACAAATGTAGCTAATTTTGCATAACTGTAATTTTATCTGATACTTTGATACAGGCCCTTTCATTTCATTCAGAGTACATTGTGTTGTATTTGGTTGGAAATTCATTGGTTTTCTTTTGATTTCTTTTATGTTGTGCTTTCATTTTGAGGACCTTATTCCCAGTTTATCTGCTGTGATTTACATAAATCTTCAAATTAACTGCACATGTAAACAACCCCAGATCATCTTTGGTTACATCTTTCATCCTCTGTTACAAATAAAGGGCATTATTTTAATCCCATCAGGGATGGCCTGAGTTCTTGGTGACTTTATTGCAACTATGGGTTGCAGAGACATTTGAGCCCTAGCTAGGAAAACAAAATGAAGGGTCTTTGTTCTGACTCTGCCTGTTCAAAAGCACAAGTTATTTCGAGGACAGGGAGATGATGAATAGCCTAACATTACCCAGGCAATATCATCTTTGGGGAAGATTTGAGCCTGGGCATCTCCAGCCTACATTTATCATTTAACCCACTATGATGGCTATTTTTCAAAGACAATATGATGGTATATTTTTCTGCTGTTGTTTGCCTTCTGTTGCAAGCATATTTATGATTGAACCAGTTCCCTTGTAAGCATTCACATATATCCACAGTCAGGCCTTGGGGCCAAATGTGGCCCGTTTTCAAATTCTGAGCGGCCCACGGCTTCTTCTCTCCACTGGCTCAGCCTGTCATGCATCCCCACCAGCTGGCCCCTCCCCATACTGGATGGAGGCGTTAGCTTGCAGTTTTATGGTTTGCCTGCCTTCCCTGTCTCTGTCCATCCCCCCAGCCACCTGCCAGCCTACCCACCCCCAGTTCAGTTGCTGCAGCATCCTCCCTGCCTCCTTGCATGTTATGGAGACTTGTCCAAAGTCCTGCCCGGAGGCCAAAGGAGGCTGAATGGTTGGCCCCCACACATTTTCACCTCACCAAATCTGGCCCTCCTTGCAAAACGTTTGGACACCCCTGGTCTAAACCAAGGAACACCAGATGTCTGGAGCCTTAGACAGAGAACAGAACCCATTCTACACATCTAATCTACTTGACCAACAATCAACTCCAACTTCAATACTGCTGGATGGATGGTTTCATTCATCTATAGTTGTGGAATGTGGGGAGGTGAGACAGGCTGATTCAGAGGACTATTGGATAAACTGTACATGGCTGACACCCTGCCTTCAGTTTCTATTGAACTGAGCAGATGAGTGATCATTCTGCTTTGCCAAATGGTATATCTAGCCCTTCTGATCTATGCTTTCAGGAGGAAGAAAAAAAGCTGATCCAATAATTCTGTGCATAGTTGCTCTGGCTAACTCTTGGCTATAATATCCCAGGAAATCTCCCATCTCTGTCCCCCTTCCATCCTAATGAAATTTTATAGGTTTTCTGGAAGAGACCATTCTTAAAAGAACGCCCTCTAAGAATGGCGGAAAAGCCTCAAATACAATGCAGATCTTCCCAGTTAAGACCTTCTAATAATAATGGTATAAAAGGCAAATTACAAGAATCTCAAGGATTTCTTGTATAATTCAAAATTTTAAAAGGAAAAAAAACCCTCCAAAGTTCACTTTGAGAGACCCCTCCATGTACAATTGAAAGAACTCTATCTACTACAGTTAATACTTATCCTGTTACCCACTGTGTCAGCTGGTAATTCCCAGCAGCCAAGAATCAATGTGCTGCGTCTATTCAATAGTATCATGCCAGCTGCTCCAGAGGGTGGAAGGCATGATATATTATCCCAGAAATGATGTGTGAAGAAAAAAGAGAGGTGGGGGAGCTGAATACTCAGAAAAAGAAAGAAAACATCGAGAGGTTACAAAAGCATCATAATGACAGTTACATTTTTTTTCCTGGAAAGCAAGACAACATGCTGGTTGATACCATCAGCTAATACCACTTTCTCCCCCATTCAAACATTAATTTCATCACCACCACCCGACATGATAAAACTTGCTTGAGGGAGATTGGGGAGATATGTGGTAGTTCCATCAATGTTGTAGCTATACCTCTTCACATGTTGGACAGTGACTAAAGCAGGGCCCTCTATTTTAAACAGTAGGGGTTAAGCAGTGGTTCTAGCCATCACTGATATAAGGACATCCTGTTATCTCATAGAAATGAATGGTCCTGACGCCATTTCCTTTTGGCAATCTGTGTATTACAGATGTTAGTTGTGGACCCTACAGTTCTGCCTCAGTCTGCTACTTTCTAAAGGCTTGGAGTGCCTGTTTCTGGCTCTCATTCCACAACATAGAGTAGCAAATGTGGGGTGAAATGATTAGCTTTTGGTGAAGTGTACTTGTGCTGTAGGAAAAGTTAGTGAGTGAGTGTGTCCAAGGTGTTGACAGTTTGCTTTTTTGTGGCTTTAAAAAAAAACTTACCTCAGGTTACTAATTGTTCTTACCTCAGGATATTTTGGAAAGCCAGATTTTCATCTCCTAACAGTTAAATCTATATGTTTCTAGGGGGAGTCAACTTAGCATAAAGCAAAAAAGATGCAGTAGAAGTTATGCCCCCTACAAGTAAGGCACTCAAACTGAGGGTTGGGAGGGACACACACCACACCACACCACACCACACCACACCAATAAACAAAAATCACTGAAATCATTGGCATACCAATAGACCCTTTTTGTACCCTAACATCTACATAACATAAACTTCCACTCCAAATTAATCTCAGCTCCCAGGCACATTTGCAAACAAAACATCTGTGTTCAGTGAGCTAGTGAGCTGGATAACTTGTAAATTTTCTTTGCTGTTCCTTTGTTTAATGTAAAACACACAATTCAACTGTTTCTTTCTGACAGTCTGACTGCATGCTATGATCAGCATATCTAGACTAATTGTTGGACTTTCTCCTTCAAGCCTAAATCCTGTATCATTTTTGCCTGATGAAAAGTTGCTTTTTTGTAACATTTAATGAGCCTCTATACTGCATATCCACTTCTATAAATGGAACACATAGCTGTGTTTTAGTTTAGTCCATTTTATTTTGCCCTATATGACATCACTGGATGATTCATATTCAGTTCTTTGCATGTGCACACGCGTGCACACACACAATGGTCTACAGGATAAGCTTTTGTGTTTACTGCCATTGACAAACAACACACAAGGGAAAATCCTAGAAGCTGATTCTTTTTTTCATTAATTGACCACTTCTCACTCAAACACAAATCAATTGTTAGTGCTGATTTTTGCAGTGTTTTAATGATAGTAAACATTAGAGATGGGCACGACTAGGGAAAATGACGTTTTCGAGTTGTCGTGTGTCGGAGGCAACCCGTGTCGGCTCGTTTCCGTTTTTCGCGAAACTTCGCAAAAATTAGTCGGTTCGTTTTTTCGTTTTTTTGTTGTTATACTGGTTTTTTTGGGGGGGTAGCGGGCTCCTGGAGGCACCTCTGTGGGGTGGGTGCCTCCTCTGGCCCGCTATAAAGGGAAAGTGGGCTCCTGGAGGCACCCATGGGTGCCTCCTATCCTCACCCACTAGGAAGGGGCAGCAGCAGGCTCCAAGAGACCCCTCAACATGGGGGTCTCTCCTCCTCACCTGCTGCTGCAAAATGGCATGCATAGCCATATGGATATGCATACCATTTGCAGGCAGTGAGACCACCTGGTCCTCTGGTACGACCCTCCAAGGAGTGTGTCGCACCTGCCATGTCCCACAAAGAAGGGAATCGTACTTGCGTGTGTAGTGCAATGCAAGTAGATCTGGCTATGGGCTAAGGTGGGTTAGTGCAAGGGCTAGGGTTAGGCTAATGACGGGTAAGGTTACGGTGGGCTATTGGGTTGCACCTCTGGGTGCCTCTCTGACCCACTAAGGAGACAGTCTGTGATGTATGGGTAAGGAGTCAAGGATTAGGGTTAGGGGGTTAGGGGGCTAGGGCAGGTTTTAGGGGGCTTTTGGCACATCCCAGAAGTCTCAGTGGCCAAGTGGCCATGCGATTTGTGGGATGGCTCCAAAAATTTGCATGGTCGTCCCACATGGCTGGCCAGGCCACTGGGCCAGCCCATCATTGCGCACTGCGCAGGTGTAAATAAAATAAAATAAAATAAAATCAATGGAGGACAGAGGAGGAGAGGAGAGACATTTTGTTACAAGAAAAAACCCACTGCTACTGTGAAAAATCTGGCAGTTTATAAATTTCCGCGTGTTTCTGTTGTGCTTGTGTGTTTTTGGACCATGATTTCAAAAACAATATTGCGTTCACTGCCCCATTTTGGATCCCCCGCCCGCACCGCATGGCATGGCAACTCGAGTCCGGCTGCCCAGGATGGGGGGGGAGGCGGGACCACCCCTCCAGACCAGAAACCCCCCCTCCGGTAGGTGCCTTGAGGCACAGCAGGCATTTTCCGTCTGCTTTTTGGCCCGGGAATGGGTGGGGGGAGAGTTTAAAATTTTTTCCTGTGCCGTCCGTGCCGCTTGAACCGGCGGCGAGACTCGTGCCGTGCGGCTTGTTGCTGCTGTGAGCCTGCAGCGAGTCCCACCAGACCAGCCCAGGATGGGGGGGGGAGGCCGGGACCCCCCCTCCAGACCAGAACCCCCCCTCCGGTAGGTGCCCTGTGCCCTTAGTCAAGCAGGCATTTTTCCGCCTGCTTTTTGGCCCGGGAATGGGTGGGGGGGAGAGTTTAAAAGTTTTTTCCTGTGCCGTCCATGCCGCTTGAGCCAGTGGCGAGACTCGTGCTGTGCGGCTTGTTGCTGCTGCGAGCCTGCGGCGAGTCCCACCAGAGCAGCCCAGGAGGGAGGAGGGGGGAGGCCGGGGACCTCCAGAAACCACCCCTCTGGTAGTTGCCCTGAGGCACAGCAGGCATATTTCCGCCTGCTTTTTGGGAACCGGGTTTTTTAACTTTTAAAAACTTTTTTCTGTGCCACGTGGCATCGCGCAATCGCGCGATGCAAGTAACAAGCACGACAAATCAGACCAAAATTGTTCGTTTGTCGGTTCGAGCTCGAAGTCTGGCGGAATAATTCCCATTACCGTTTCCGTAGAGTAACGGAACCGAGTAACGGAACCGGAAACGGGAATACCGCTAAGTCGTGCCCATCTCTAGTAAACATAAGTTCAGGCTGCCCCAAACCTGATGCTGATTTTGTCTTTGAAGACTTGTGTCAAGTCCGTGGCCTCAAAAATCCCAAGAGCATGTTTCCTGAAAGTGCTCAGGGCTGGGGGGAGGGAGAGAACTGCTCTCTTTTTTTACATTCATTAAATCACCACTATTTCAATGGGCCTGTTCTAGATGCAGCTTACTACTGGATTTCACCCACTTTTTAGAAATTTTCAGATAATTCAGCAGAGAGAGAACCAGCATAGCTGGCACAGCTATCCTTACTTGCCTTGTACTCATGCATGGCAGCAAGAGATGGTAATTAGGGATGGGCACAAAAAATGACAAGTTGTTTCATAAGCTTACAAAACCTCATGAAACGAAACAAAACAGCAAACAGCGTGTCGTCAAGAAATGAAATAAAACAACATTTTTGTTATAGAAATGAAGTGATTCATCCTAGCCTCTTGGTCCAACCATCTTGAGGAGGTTTATTTTTAAAAAGATTGATTTGTTTTCCTTCCTTCCTGCACCTCAGCTGTTGAGATAGCTGATCTCCAATCTTGATCTGCCTGAAGCTAGCCAGGAGCTGAGCTCTTCCCTTCACTGCCTGTGCCTGCAAGTTGATTTAAACTGATTGTTTTTCTTTCCTGATTAAGTAGGACTGTGGAGGTTATATATATATATAAATAAAAAAGGAAAGCTCCTCATTATTTATACCTGATGAACAAAACGCTGTATTTCTGTTTCGTGCCTAACTCTAATGGCAGTTTCTTCCTTTGTGGCAAGGTGGTACAATATTTTCTGGTGCTCTGGAATGGGGTCATACATACCAGAATGTGTTTTGCATAAATTGCATAAAATTATGTTGCTGCTACCTTGAGTACTGAGCATCAGAATGTTCCCCCCCCCCCCAGCATTTTCCTCATTTCTTTTCAGCCCATGTAGGCTTTGTGTGTGTGTGTGTGTGTGTGTGTGTGTGTGTTGTTTTTGTAGTTGGAGTCTGTTGTTTTGCACAGAAAAGATTTGTGCAAAATATGGAAAACCTGATCGGGAATAACTGGTTCTTATGCTGGGGATGAAGCTTGCAATTCTTTAATGTGCTATCTTGATGCATTGAGACAAATGCACTTGTCAAAAGTGAGTGTATAGGGGACTATCTGTCACATTGTTCCTACATAGTTCCTTCTTTGGTTGCCTCAAATTGAATTTCTGTGGCTCCTGCATTTCATGGTGGTTCTGATCCCTGAAACAGACATTAGCCAGCCTGTCTCCAAATGGAAGCATAAAGCACCAACAACCCCTCTCAATTTGGTGACCTTTCATGTTTTCTTTAACTTTCTTTAATCCCCTTTCTTTCTTATACAAAAGAACATTTTATTCAAAGCCTCTCAAAAGTTTATTTCCTGTTTTTCCCTCTTTTCCAAAAGTAAGTCAACAGCAAAGAGAACTAATGTATTAAATGAAACAGGCTCATAGGCTTATTCAACATGATGAATGGAAGTGAGTTGCTGAAGCCAGGCAAATTAACTGAACAAAATTATTTGCCATTGATTCTTGTCAAAGAAGTCTATGAATATGATGAAGCGTGTCAGAAATTAATTAGCCCCACAAAGCCTCTTTGTGTGATCACTGTATGGTTTTTTATGAATAAACCAAAAATGGAAATCATCCACTCAGCATTACCTATGTACCATCACTCTAGCAGATCACACAGTAAGGACACAATCTAGAAAATAATTCTTCATCAATATTTGCCATCGTTGTTATCATAGCAGTCAAGACGCATGTTCATGGTTGAAGCATGTGTTTCTCCTTTGGTTGTGTTGTTTCAAGATGGAGGGCTCTTCCGTTCTTGGTTCTTTTGTGCACCGATCCTTTACCTAGCTATAAAAGGGGTACAGGTCCTTTTTGTTGCATTTTCCCAATTAGGCAGTTAGCTGGACAGGGACATTCACACAAGGCAGCAGTGACTGGGAAGAGGGTGAGGTTGGCTGGGGGAGGGGATGTGCATGGCAGTGAGAAGGAAGGGCAGGATGGCTTCTTGGCAAGTTGAAGTGGAAGATGGCAACTAGAGGATGGAGGGGAAAGAAAAATTTATATGATGCCCATCTGATGGAAAACCACTACTTTGGATGGTTTGCAACTGAGTATGCAATTGCTCCTATTCAACATTGCATGAGCTAAATCAAGGTAGACAATGCTTATCTCAACTAGGACCTTCCAGGCCCTTGATTCTGTTTACATATTATGTCCAGAACTTGAAAAGCTTATTTGGGGGGTGGGGCAACTACCTTTTCTCAAAAGCATGGATTTTAGGAACAGCAATTCTAACAAGCAACTCCAACAGTCCTTCGTCACTGGGAATCTACGCTTAGAATTCTGTGAGTTGTGGTCCAAAACATCAGGACGGCCGAAGTTTGGACATGCCTGACTTAACACCTTCGGTGGGTCAGTGTCTGTTTTCTTCTCTGGACTAAGCCCTTTAAAGGAATACTTGAACCTGAAAAGAGCACCATAGCAGGTAAGCAATACATTACCCAATGAAATAAAAATGACTTGTACAACAGCCATACCTGTAATGGTGCAACAATGATTTATTCTTACAGGACTGTTGACAACAACATTCCTAGTTGGCCTGCTTAAGTGATTTCAAAGCAGCTGTTACAATCACTTGAATGAACCCAACTATTAATTATTTCATACTTCAGTCCCTAGAGGAGACTCTACAATAAATACTACAGTACACTGTGACCTTAAATATTATTGCACAACAAATCTATAATGAATCTAGGGTCTAAACTTACGGAATATTTTTACTGTTTTCACCTACTATACTAGTCAAATATGGTTATTAAGCCTGAAAATTGAAGACAGACAGGCAGACAGACAGACAGACAGACAGACAGACAGACAGACAGATAGATAGATAGATAGATAGATAGATAGATAGATAGATAGATAGATAGATAGATAGATAGATAGATAGATAGATAGATAGATAGATAGATAGATAGATAGATAGACCATGCTGATATGTAACGGAGGTCTCAAACAAGTATAGTTTTATTTTCATCCATCCTATTTGGAACATTATGACTTAACCTGAGAACATTCACTGAAATTCCCATCACCCCCCCCTTTGGCTTTGAAGGTGGACTGGACTGAAGTGGACATTGGCATGGACAGACCTTGGTCCTGGAAATATTTTGGTCTTCAACTGACATCAGCTACACCAAGCTAGCCAATGGTAAGGGATTATGGAAGCTGCAGGACAAGCATTTATGGGATGAAGGCTCCCTACTAGAGATGGGCACGACTAGGGAAAATGACGTTTTCGAGTTGTTGTGTGTTGGAGACAGCCCGTGTCGGCTCGTTTCTGTTTTTTGTGAAACTTCGCAAAAAATAGTCGTTTCGTTTTTCGTTTTTTCATCTGTCGTTAAACTGGTTGGGGGGTAGCGGGCTCCTGGAGGCACCTCTTTTTTGGGGGGGTGCCTCCTATCGTCACCCGCTAGGAAGGGAAAGCAGGCTCCTGGAGACCCCTCATGTCATGGTGGTCTCCTCTCCTCACCTGCTGCTGCAAAAGGGCATGAATAGCCATATGGATATGCATACCAGTTGCAGACTATGAGACCAGTGGACTGGCAGAAGCCAAAGCCATAGGGTGATGCCTAAGGCTCTCGCACCCGCTGTGTCTCACAAAGAAGGGAATCGTACTTGCGTAGTGCAATGCAAGTAGATCTGGCTTAGGGTTAAGACGGGTTAGCACAAGGGCTAGGGTTAGGCTAGTTACTGGTGAGGTTAGGGTGGGGTAGTGGGGTGCACCTCTGGGTGCCTCTCTGACCCACTAAGAGGACAGTGTACTGTGGCGTATGGGTAAGGAATCAAGGATTAGGGTTAGGGTTAGGGGGCTAGGGCAGG
>JAHTLZ010000108.1:10768261-10790042 GCA_023846285.1 Phrynocephalus versicolor
AAAAAAACATTGGGAGACCACAGACACGTAGCCAGACTAAAATGAATTCACAAGACACAGGACCCCACTCCACCAAAGCCCAGGATGCTGCCAGAACGCCCATCACCAAGGTCGTTAAGAAACAAAAGGCTGATAGACACACATCCAGCACCTCACCCACACAGGATGTCTCTAAACAGCCATCTAACCCACCAGCAGTTAATCCCTTAACGATCGCCTCAGCCACACAGCAGATCACAAAAGAACAAACGAACCTACAATCAGCAACAGAGCAAGCAAACCACACCCCCCCAGCAGTATTTATAGAAGGACTTCAACTGAGATCACGCTTTGCTTCAAGAAGAAAGAAGCCAGAACACCAGCCTGAAGATGACGAGTGAGACCTCGTCGAAACGTCGCCAAAAGAACCAGATTTCTACACGGGAAGAAACCCGAATCCACCCTAACATGCATATATATATATATATATACACACACACACACACACACACACACACACACACACACTAGGGGATTAATTTTGACAAGTGCCAAGATCCTTTCCTTCTCTTTGTGTTCTGACATGTAAATTCCTAGCCCTAAGATACTTGGCTGCCTGAAGTAATGGAATCCACATTCAAAGTGAAATCCTGTTGCCCTAAGTTACACTGTTTAGGTCTGTTGAGTTCATACAATTTTTCCTTCAAGGGTCCAGAAGCTCTCATCTAATCCATTTCTTTGTTTGGAAACCCTTGGGAGCTGCAGGATCAGAGATGATTTTTTTAATTATTGAAAATCACCAGTGCCTATAAAGTCAGTTCATCAACAGCCTTATTTGTTAATTAAAGATTTTGTCTTCCTGTCCTGTGATACCAAGAGCTTTTTCTTCTCCGACTTCCAAACTACCCAAGCCAGCAAGATTAGTTCTGGAAATGGTAGGACTGAAAAGTAACTTTGTCTCTAAGACATTTGAAATGGAATGATACACTTCTGTTTGAAACAGGCAAAACAGAAGTAAATTTTCAGTGTTGTAGAGAAATCTCCCCACTGAGGCTCCATGGTGACAAGGGTGACAAGAGGTCAAAGCTGACTATAAGATGGAGGACTCGCACTAGCTGTATTCAGACTGATGAAGCTGTTTGGATGAGCAGCGAAATGTTCCTATCTCTCAAAATAGAAGTCCAGTAGCCATGACTCAACTTCCAGATGAGGCTCCATTAGTAAAAGGGAATGCCATTTCTGGTTGGCCTTTAAGGTTTTATTACTGCCTGCACACTTCTTCATACAGGATGAAAGATTCTATAATTTCCTTTCCTGAGGTGAAACCTGGTACCTCAAGCTGATCCTAACTATTTTAGCCTCTAACATGGGATGCCATTTTGACTCAAAGCCCGATGCATCAACAGCTGGTCAGGATTATTCTAGGCAGTTTTCTTTCTCCCCTGAGCCCTTCAAGTTTTCCTCTGCCCTGCCTGAAGCATAGTCCTGTGGGACATGAAAGCATGTCAATTTTTGACATGGTGGGGATCCTCAGAAATTCTTCTGCATCCTTGTTTTTTTATTCTTTTGATGGGATCCCTAAGTGTTGGGCACACCTACAAATATGGGTCCCGACTCCCGAGACAAAGAATAGCAAGGTATGGCCCATGGTTTCAAAGCAGCCTTCCAGGGGTTTTCTGTGCCCCCATATCACCTTAAAGCCCCTCATGTTACCCTGTGGGGGGGAGAGACAAGAAAAATGTCTAGAGATATCCAGAAGCATCAGATTTTGCTTTATTGGGGTCATGGAAGTTTTAGACCATTGCAATCTAGACACTTCCATTTTAAAACATTTTCTGTATTTCAAGCATTTTAGAAATTTTCTGTCAGGTGTGGCCTGTGAAGGGTGATGGTGGTAGAGGTTTCGTCTCCAGACCCACCAAAGTTGCATGCATCCATCTGTGAATTGGGCACATTAAAATGTTTCTATTTCATGCTTGAAGATAGTTTATATAGGCCTAAATTTGAAAAAGGACATTCATTGCTGGGATGCAGTGCCTTGCAATGGCACTGTGCTGCTTATTGCCAAAGACTATGATAATAAGGGAAAAGCCATTAACATACTTCTGTCTTAGAAGCTCTGATCCCAGTTGCATCACTGCATGTCACTGCTTGATAAGGGCACACACACTTTTTCAAAGCACATTACTTTAGTGCAACTCTGTAATTGTAATTGATCATTTGAGGGAAAACATCTATGGGGAGCTTTAACCAGGAGTAGGATTAAGCTACTCCTCTCACTTCAGATGCCCCACCTTCTCTGTAGAAATACAACAGCAAGGATGAAATTTAATACTCCCCTCCGCCAATGTCAATACCCTTAGAGTCAAAATACAAGTACAGTAAGTCAATTTCAAATATCTGCTTCTCTATCCATGGACAGGGGGGAAATGTAAATGAAAACTGCAAGAGTATTATGTCTTTGAGGTCTACCACAAAACATTACTGCCCAGACTGATCATTGAGGGAGATACTTAGATGTTATGCATTTATCATTTTATTCCTATTTTTAAATATTTGTTTTGATAGACACAGGCTACTGAGAAAAAGAAAGCAATTTATTGCAGTTTGTAAAATTATCAAGGTATGATTTGTTTGCATTAAAATCAACAGACTCTGCTTTGTTCCTTTTGTTCATGGCAAGTAAGGACTGTCAGTCTTTGTGAAATAATCCCTGTTCACATCTTTATGTATCAGAGTTAAATTCTGCCATTCTTTCTCTTCAAACAGGGTCCAAGGTGCAGATAGGACTCTGTGAGCCTGGCCACAACCCTTCTCATGGGGCTTCATCACGGCACACCTGCAGCCTCTGGCACATTGATTGGATGTCATCAAAAAACATTGGAAAGCCACATGCTGGCCTGGAATCAACAGGAGGGCCTCGTGCTTAGCATGAGTTTGGGGCGTAAGCCATATCCTATAAAGGGAGTGGAACGATAGAAATTTTTCACAGAGCTGATAATAGGAAAGGAACAAGGAAAGCCCTGGATTGCAACTGCCAGCATCCTTTGGCATTGACAAGGCTACCAGGGGTTGAGGGCAACTGGAATCTGTGAACATCTGGAGGACCACATGCTGCCCAACTCTGGCATCATCGTGGTAACACCAACTACAAGGGCTTGTGAATAAGCTAGGATTTTCCAAAAATATCCACTGGGGCATTTGTGGTCCAATACTTCTAGAACTAGCAACCACTGTCTTCTAATAACAACAGGAAATGCCTTAAGTGAATCCAAGTTTAAGGAGGATGCAGGAGGACCCCAAACCCTAGGAATCTGCCTTTTGCTTGGTCCATCCAGTTCAGTCTTGTCCAAATTGAGTGACAGTAATCCCTCCCCAGAATTTCAGACCAGTTTACTTCCCAGCCTTGCCTGGAGATGTCAGGGGTGGAACTTGATGCCTTTGAGATTGACTTAGAGCCCCCACCCCCCAAAAAAGAAAAATAACAAAAGAACAAAAAAGAAGAAGAAAGAAAAAGAAGTCCAGTTGCCATGACTCAACTTCCAGATAAACTCACCTGGATAACTTAGAGCCCGACTATACCACCAAAAACCGAGGATTTTGCTCTGTTAACAAAATGAGTGAAATCCAAGTATTTTTTTCCCTGCCCACTTGATACAAGGCTAAATTGAATCAATCCAGCTTTTGGCTTGGAAACTGCCTTCCTCTCTCTCTCTCTCTCTCTGTGGAATAGAGAATACTACTTTTTCTTGCTGGAAAGATTCAAAAGGGCTTTTAGTTAGTTAGTTAGTTAGTTAGTTAGTTAGTTAGTTAGTTAGTTAGTTAGTTAGTTAGTTAGTTAGTTAGTTAGAGATGGGCACAACTCAGAAAAATTTTTCGTTTTCGTTTTTGTTTTCGTCTAGGGGTCCGTTTCGGCTCATTTCCGTTTTCGTGAGCTAATTTTCAAAATTTTTCATTTTCGTTTCATTACGTAACGAAAATGAAAAACGAAAATGAAAACAAAATTTTTTTCGTTTCTTCCCATTTAGCTCCATTAAGTGATTTTCCAGTAACGAAAAACAAAAATTGGCTCAAAATTAGTCGTTTCGTTTCCGTTTTCGGTCCATTTTTGAACCGTTTTTTGTTTTCGTTTCGTTACGTAACGAAAACAAAAAAATGAAAATGGAAACAAAAATTTCGCTAAGTCGTGCCCATCTCTATTAGTTAATTTAATTTAATTCAATTTAATTTAACTTATATCCCACCCATCTGGTATAAGGGATACACTGGGCTTCTTACAATATTCATAAAACAAAAATACAATTTGGAGTATAAACAAATATAATAAAGCCACAATTAATATAACAAAAATGGATGACATAATAACAAAAAATCAGTAACAATATTACAAATAAGCTGCCATAGGTCCATTTCCAAAGTTAAAGGCAGGGTAAAAAAATTTCAAAATAAAGTAAATAAATGAATGAATACAATTGAATTAAGATGCTAGACTGGAGGTAGATTAGCTGATTGAGGCATTAAGATCTGAGTTGGTCAAGAAAAGCCTGTTGGGAAATGCACATGGATTACAGGCAAAATTGGCTGGAGGAAGACATTCAGATCACTCAAGGAACTGCCCGGATCACTCGTGTTAGTGAGGCAGGACATTTGGGAGTCCTAACCCTGAGGGAGGCCTGGAAAGCTGTGACAAGGAGTAGGGCCTCCCCATAACTGGAACCATCTACCACCAGAAATTCTCCTGGCAGCCTCACTTCAAACCTTTAAAAAACTTCTGAAAACATGGTTTTAAAGAATGACCTTCCCTGACTTCTTTTACTGCTTATCTTCATTTTTCTTTGTTGTTGTTGTTGTCTGATCAATTACTTGGATATTTCTGTTTTTTATTTTAGTTTATTGTTGTTGATTTATTTGGTTATAATTTGTTTTATTATGTTGTTGGTATTTTCATTATTTAATTCTGCTGTTATTATTATGTTTAGATTTTATGTTGTAAACCACCCAGAGTAGCCGTAGGGCTAGATGGGTGGTATAAAAGTCAAATAAATAAATAAAAATAAATAAATTATGTCAAGTAGTGAGGTCCCAAACCATTAAGGGCTTTATATGTAAGATAATCTTGAACCTGGTGTAGAATCATATAGGTAACCAGTGCAGTGCAGCTGAGGTGGGGGAAATTTAATCGTTTGATATCAACCCAGTCACTAATCTGGCTACTGCATTCTGGACCTGCTGAAGCTTCTGCACCAGCCTCAAAGATAGCCCAACATAAAGGCCATTACAGTATTCAAGTCTTGATATTACAAGCATATGGACCAAGGTCTAGGAGACCTTGATGTCTAGGAGAAATGCCAACAGGAAGAAAAGGGAGCATGAGAGATGGTGCAGTGAAAGATAGTGGAGAGTGGTGTCTATGTGTGTGAAAGAGAGGGAAATAGGCCAAATCATGGGGGGAAGTGTATTCAAACACATGACACCAGTACTCACCTCTCTCTCAAAAGCCTCTGCTCCTCTGGGTTGTCACCCCCTCCCGAAATAAAACCCAGCAAAAACAACACCCAGTCCTGTTTATTCATTTATTCGGGGTTTTTTTTCAAAACAGCTTCAGGAAGTCATGCCCTAAAAAGCTATAATTTGCATTACAACAATATAGCTTGCAACAGTATCTTGTTTGTTGGGAAATCCTTACAAGTACACAGACTGCTGTGAGGAGCGCAGCTAAGTTCAGAAGGAACAAGGAATCATGAACGGAGGAAGGAAGAGAAAATATTATTGTCTCTCCTAATCAGAATCCCCCGTGGAGCCACTTGGCACAGTAGTTAAACTGCTGGATTGCAGCCAAAACTCTGCTCACAACCTGGGGTTCAATCCCAGGTAGCTGGCTCATGGCTGACTCAGCAATGTGTAACCTGCATAATTAAACTGCAAACTGTCCAGGGAGTGCTTTAAGTGCTGTGGGGCAGTATATAGATGAGACATGTGTACAAAACCATTTCGGCTTTCAGCTTGACAATTTACTGTCTCTTATCTTCATCCCAGGCCCAGGGACACATGAACAAATGCGGAGTTCATCGCTGGGCAGACAAGAGAAAGTCAAGTGAGAAATTGACATCTGAGATGTGCTTTCCAATCCACAAAAAAAAAACCCTTATATCAACACTTTGCCTATAATAAGCTGTAACAAGCTCCACATAGAAGGAACACAGAATTTATCATGTGTCAGATAAATTGGCTAAAAATTAGGTGCTCAGATCCAGTAAATGATAGCCTATACAAAATGTTTAGAAATCAGGCGTAGTTGCCTAAATGGAGATGCCCACTGAGAAACAGAAAAGCCAAGCTGAAACATTGGCAGAATTTTTGGAAGGACAAACAGAGAACAGTTTTGACAGGCTATGGATGACAATACAACGGAAATTGCCAGAGGGCACCGGAGTAAATGAAAGAGGCAGCTCTGTTCAAACTAGTCCAAATGGTTCGTTCTTGCATCTTTGATCTACTGATTTTAATTTGCTTTTATGTATAAAAGGAATGGTCACATTCCAGCTATTATTAGTCTCCTGTCCAGAATCAACACAGTTGCCCATAGCGGATAGAAAGGACAAGTTGTTCGCCATCTGTTTCTGACAGGGCTATGAACAGGTATTCAAGATCATCTAATTCCCATTTGCATGCCAGGATGTTTTCAACCATACACTCTGCTTTATTCCTTATGAATTATAAGTGCCGTGCAGTCCGTAGCTCAGCTCTCGCAGATGGGAGTTGAGGGTGCGGAAGAAAATGCAAGATGACCGTCAAGTGTATTCTTGCCTGTCTCCCCAGGCAGTTGTGTATCAGTCTATACAGCTCTTTATAAATTCTTCAGACTACCACCTCCGCCCCCCCCCCCACACACCTTCCAAGGAGCACCAATGTAAGTGAAAAGCAATCCCAGCAAGAAACCTAATTAATGCCCTCTAACACCATTATGAGCACTTCATAGTGCTGCACGGCCAGCCATCGTGTGGGGTCCTTCATTACCAAGTGATATTGATGGGGGGGAAAACCTCTCTTTCCCTGGTTTAAACCACTTATGTGATGTATGAGGGAAGAAATATATGATATAAAGGCAGCAGCGGGTGCCTCTATGGCTGCCTGTACAAGGAAACAAAAGGGAAAGGCCAGGGAAAGAAAGAACGGAGAATTGTTGTGTATCTGGAGATTAGGGTGGGACTAAAACAAAAAATAATCAGGAAGGCCGAAGATCAGTTTAAAAAGTCTTTGCTTTCATTGAATAATTTCAGTAGACAATGTCTCAATTTTCCACTTCCCTAAGAAGAGGGCAAAATCTAACACATCCCTCAAAAACAAAGCCAATAAAGAATATATGCATAATAGTGAATGCTTTGTTTCTTCCAAAGCTAAAGCATGTTTTGTTGTCTCATCCTTACAGTTGTTAGCTTTATGATGGATAATCAAGGAAAAACTAATGATGCTTTTAGTATCCCGCTTTGAAGTCACCCAGCATAGAAGATAATTATGATAATGTACACAACTGCTTTTGCTTCAGTCAAAGCATCATCTCCATCAATCTTTTCTCCTCCAATCTCCCCCACTACCAACTTTCCCCCTGGCAATATCAAGGGTAGCAATAGGAGGCCCAGCTTTGCTCCTTTTTTTCTTACCACTACTGTTCACTGGACCACATTTAATTAAAGAAATGTATATTGACATGCATAATATAACCAGGTCAGGGAGCGAAGCTGAAATTGATTGAGTAGAGCTGTTTCACACTTATTTCAATTTATGAACGTTCAGATGCAGATGGATGGTGAAAAGGTTTAATTTCCATACATGTTGTTTTGCACAGTCTCCTATAATGTAAGCCTTAATTGAACATGCTCTCTTTCAGCATGGAGCAATCAAGCATGTCCATTTTTTTTTTTTTTTGCTAGGCATTGGGTACAGGTCAATGCAGAGTGGTATCTAGCAATCTAGTTAAAGAATCATATTTACATTTGATTCAGCTATAATATTAAAGACTATGGATCTGGAAAATCAGCATTTAGCTGAGTACACAAAGCATCAATAGGAATGGCAACACTTCCTTCATTTGACTGTGTGTGTGTGTTGCGTTGTTACAGTTGTGACCGACTCTTCGTGACCCCATGTCCATGGAGTTTTCTTGGCAGGAATACTAGAGTGGTTTGCCAGTTCCTACTCCAGGTGCCTACAGCACCTGGTATTCCCTGGTGGTCTCCTAACCAAGTAATAACCAGGGCTGACCCTGCTTAGCTTCTGAAATCAGGCGAGATCAGAAGTGCTACTGCTTAGGCCATCTAGGCAGCTTCATTTGACTAAGATCTCCCTTTTCAACATCTGAGGCTGGAGAAAACTGAGCATCTTTGGACTACTCAAATATGAAACTAGTTCAACTATCATGGCTCCATCTTGTAGAATCTTGGGACTTGTAGTTTGGTGAAACATTTGCAATTTTTTTGCTACAGATGTCTACCCCTTCTTTCATGGAAACATTATCCACAACACTGGACAGTTTAGATTCACTGTAAGCTTGTAGCCATGCATTTCACTCAGCACCATCTATATTGCAGTCATGTTGATCTGACAGTCTTGTAGCATTTATGAGTCAAACTGTGTGTGTTTTTTTCCTGCGTGCAAAATATGCAGAATTTTTCACCTGCTGGGAACATCAGACTGGAGCCGTATGGGGTATCCTTTCAAAAATACTTATATTGCTAGAGAAAGAACATTTTATCCATTTGACAATCCTTGATGGTTTACATTTTATCAGCAAATTGATTTTTTGTTGTTGCATCATGTGCATAAAACATATTTTGCTTACAACCAATACATCTGCAAAAACCATTATGCAAATATTTATGGCCTAATGTAAGTGATGTTTCCTTTTTTTTCTATACAAGAGGTGCCCAAGTTATCATTCAAAAAATTGTACTTCCTCTTTGTGTTCATCTCAGTGATCACATTGGAATTTGGTTCAATGAGGCAAGTTGTATTTTCAAGCTGGTTCTAAGAGTCGTTGGCTGAAATCCAGTTCCTCAGTTATGCAAAGGGCATAAATTTTAGAGGCAAATTGCTATAAGTTTATACATATGCAGACAGTAGTTGTTATGGTTGTTGTTGTTTGTTGCATACTGAATTGTACAATCAGCATGTAATATATAAGGTTTATGGAAGTTTCTTAAGACAATTTGTCTCTAAAAGCAATGCTTTTTGCATAGATGAGCAATGGGATTTCAACAATTGAGTCAGCTCACTGGCTAGAATCCAAATGAAAAAAATATATATCAGCACAATTCCACTGATATGCTTTGGACATTTGTCATAAGTTGAAAATTCAGTGCATCTCTGGTTTCATCCACACCAAGATTGCTTTGCAATAGCAAATGCCTAGGCTTTTAACCTGTGACTATTCTCGGCCAACTTACACCAATGAATTTAGGCTAGCATGTGGAATTAATAGGATACTAGCCCCGGACTCATAATATATCAACTAGAGATGGGCACGAATCGAAAAAATGACATTTTGGTTTTTCATTTTTCGTTGCGGGTCCATTTCGGTTCATTTTTGGTTTTGTGATTTTTTTGGGGAAAAAATGTTTCATTTCTTCATTTTTCGTTTTTTGTTTTTACCCGCTTTTTGTGCAACTTAAAGCATTTCCGTGTGCGGATGTCCCCCAACGCCCCAGACCAGAGGGAAAACACTAAAAAAAAATCATCACAATTTTCGTTATTCATTTTGTTACATAACAAAATGAATAACGAATAGTGGAACAATTTTTTCCCATTTAGTGCCCATCTCTAATATCAACACAATGATAGTACATGTTGGGTAACATCTATTCGTGCTTTTAGGTGATTGGCTGACATGTTTGTACAGTATAATCCCCGTATCTGCTGGTTTGCTATCTGTAGACTCAGTTACCTGTGGTTGTCAATCAGCAGGCAGTGGGAGTGGTGAGGTGTCAGAGGTGAAAGCTGTGCCATGCTACCTGGGCAGTGGATTGGGTGGCACTTTCGCCCCCAGCATGCCCCACAAACACTACTACTGGCCATGTTGGCAGTATTAGTAGCAGGAGAGCACACCTTCACTCTACCTGGTTCACTGAGCTGATGTGCCTTTGGGTGGACCATTCGGTGGGAGACAGCGTCTCTGTGCCACCCAGTCCATCTGAAAATGCATCAGTGTGGCAGACCTGGTGGCATGAAGGCATGCCACCCAATCCACCAATCTGCCCAGCAGGAGTGGGCTAGTGGGCAGGTCTGTGAGATGCCAGGGGATGGAGAGCTGCACAGACCAGCACTAGTCCACTCCCACTATTGCTACACAGCTGCTATTCATCATGGTATTGAAGAACTCTGTCAGTCAAGCAGGCCCCATATCGTCCTGTCATTTCCAGAAATCATCAGGCAGATCATTGAGTCCCAGGGGCCTTCATATTCTTAATTCTGTCACTGGTGATTCCTGTGGTGGTAATGGGAAAAATTGCCTATAGGTTGCAATGTCTTCAGGTGGGTGCAGAGATCAATGTACAAAATCTCACTGAAATTACATTTCCATCATTGCAGGATTTAGTATTTACCTTTTCAAAGTGAAAAAAAATCATGATTTGTGTGAAGGAGTTCTATTCCATTACAGAAGTATTTTCAGTAGAATCATTAAAGAATGGTATTGCATTAGCTCTAAGTTTTTCAAAACCATGTTTAATAACCCCCTCTCTTTTTATTGCTTACTTGGGGAGGGGGTTAAAAAAGAGACATTAAGATGCTTAAAAATACAATTAAAACTGTGCCAGGTTCTGATTAGTTGCAGATGGTAAACAGTTATGCTATGGCTCTCCTCTCCCTCCACTCTGGCACCTGCTGCTTCCCTAAGGGGGCTCCCCAGCCACAAACTGGCAGCCAGCGGTACCTGCCTCCCTACAGCAGAAGGGTCGGAGTCAGCAGCATCTTTCAGAAAGATTGGCGAGGAACAAAATGAACATCAACAGGCACTCTGTCTGCAGAGAGATTACCATGTGCTTTTTATTCCTTCTTTCTCCCTCCTCTGCTGCCGTTTGCCAGTGATGACATAACAACCTGTGAGTTATTAAAATGTAACATTATTCAGACCCATCCATTGCAGTGCACTCAAAGTCCTTCCTATTTTCTGCACCTTGTGCTCAAAAGCACTTGCTTTGATGAAAAATGATGGGAGGAGAGAAATCCTCTTCAAAATATACACTATAGACAACATATGGTGAGTGAGCTTAACTCTGGTATATAAATGCCTCAACTCATCAACCATCAAGTATTTCCTGCCTGTGATGCATGCTCTCTCGCTCTCGCTCTCCCTCCCCCTCACTCTTCCACCTTCATTTTCTCTCTTGAGAAGAAGAAGAGTGATGTCCAAGAGATTGGAAAGGAGTAGCAAGTATCTCTATCTGCACAGTTCAGATCTGCCACTCCACTATCATGGATGCACAATTAACTTCCCATGAAACAACCAGAATTGCCAGTGCTGACTCACCACAGCATGTTTGGTAATCCACAGTTTGCACATTTGCATTCCAATGATGAAATCCTGATGTGTGTTTACACAAAAGGAACAATGTTCGGAAGCAAACTGTCTTACATTTTTTTAAAAAAATCGATGTATGTTTTATCTGTTGCCTGTTGAGTTGTGCTCCTCGTCTTGCAGCAGATAATAACTATGGAGATTACTTAACTTGAGGTAATTTGCTTCCAAAAGTTACGCCATTGCATAGCAGCACAACAGCCACAATATCACATCCACTGATTTTGGCAGAAAGTGGAAACTGGTATTGCCTCTGATTATACAGACATCATTTCTAATGGATGGGCATTAGAAGTGTGGTAAGTAATGACAAGTATCTAACTACCCAACAGAAAAAAGTGGGAAATATTAGGCATTTTCCCCATTGATCACAGAATACAAAGGGAAATGGAAGATAACCTAGGGTCAACAACTTGCACTTATGGGTTTTTTTCTTACCAGAGCCCCTTCTATGTCAAGTAAAAATAACCCAAGAGGTCACTGCTAATGACCTATGGGCACAGCCATTGTCCATCTAATGAGCCTATTCAGACCATGGCAAAGTGAAAGCAATGTGGAGGGTAACCTGGAGGTCTCCTACCAACCTTCCTCAGACTGAAGAAGCTCCTTGGATGAGAAGCAAAATGTTTTGACCCAACAACAACCACCAAAGAACTCCAATTGCCATGACTCAGCTTCTGGGTAACCATGCCTGGATGACTGAGAATCTTCACAAACTCTAGTCATCGTGTAATCATTTTGAATGGATGCAGAAAGGAAAGACTGACTAGCACGAGCACAACACACAAACACAAAGCAGTGGTTTGACAAAGCACACACACACACCCCACACACACCTTCTTTCTCTCAAGAGAGGAAAAGCAGCACCAGCACTCACTTCTCTCTAACAAACCATGCTCCCAAGACACTTCTTTCCTTTTCTTTTTAACAACTTCTCCTGGGTTGCTCTTGTTTATTATTAATTTTTTTAAAAAACTTAAGGGGCTCTACTGTGCAAGATAATATGCAGAAAGGAATGACTGAGGAAGAAGTGACTCACTCATTTCCTTTAAGGCAGTCCTTTTGAATCATAAAGGTGCTTTAAATGAAATTATTACAAGGGATTTTTCTCCTCTGCCTGTGTGACCACTTACTTCGAAGAGAACAGAATGCCGCAGTGTGACTTTGCAATGAGATAGCGTGAGTTAATTCACGTTTCTCACTTTTGTGCCTGAGGTTTCTCCCTAGAGAATTCCAACTGTTTTAATTAAATTCCCTTCAAAAACAATTTCAAAGCAGGAGATTTTTTGGACAAACACTTGTCTGTGAGGTCCAGGATTTTTGTGCTAAACACATTTATGAAGTGCTTGTGGAGGTGTGCATATGTCTAGTCTTACACTGTACAAATTGCAATGGCAGCTGGCACCCTCCCCAGCTTCCCACGCTACATTTAAAGCCCTGAGATAAACACCATAATGCAACTCTACCCACAGAGTATTTTTAGGATCAAGAAGTTGCAGGGGTGGTTAAAGATATGTTATGAATGCTCACTAAAATGAGAGAGAAGAAAAACATTACTGTTTCTCCTTCTACCAAAGTAGTTGCTTTGTAGACACACAGGCTATCAGTCTCACGAGAGACCCTCAATAAAGCAGGGGAAAAAACTATTTAAAAATCTCTCCAATACACAGACCATGAACAGGAACTTAACCAATATATCCACCACCACCACCACCACAACCACCACCACCATCATCTAAGGCTCCTTGTTTCACCTTTGGTGTTACCATTTAACTCTTTCACTGCACAATTTATATTACAGATGTTTTAGGCAGTTCATCCAGTCTCAGCCAGGCATTGGTTTGCAGAGATTCAATTTAAACTCACATGCCAGAATCCAAGTGAACAATTACACCAATACTGTATACATCCATTGGCATAAATGAACATCATCTGTATTTTATTTATTTATTATTTATTTTATTTTTGACTATTTTTACCCCACCTTTCTCCTTGGAAAGAACCAAAGGTGGCTTACAGTAAGGAGAGACAATATATAGTCTGTTGCACTTAAGACATACAAGTGGCACCTCGTATAAAGGAATTAATTCCTTCCAAATGAAATTATGTTAAGCAAATTTTCCTTTATACAAATTTCCCATAGGAATGCATTGAAAACAGAGTACTCCCTAAGCACAAACTTTTTTGTTGTACGGATTTGCCCCATAGATGATTCTGTTAAGTAAATTTCCCCTATCCCAAGAATTTTTTATGTTGTACGAATTTTATGTTATACAAATCATTTGTTATACGAGGGTCCACTGTATTCAGTTTGAGAAGCAGGGAACTGAGGGGTATCTTACAGCATTAGAAGGCAACATTAAAACTAACAATTGATAACATAGTGTCAATGCAATCACACAAAGAGAAATATAAACACAAAATTGTAAGTGGTTATAAACACAAAGTCTGTGTAGCCATGTATGGTAGATTCATATAATGACACAGTAGGTAGTCCATCATTCAGGAAAAGCTTGCCTGAAGACAAAGGTATTTGCCTGTCTCTGGAAAGCAGAGGAAATGTCAATGGGTCCAAAACGCAGTGGCTAGATTGCTGACCGGGGTGGGTTACAGATATCACATTACACCCCTATTAAAGCAACTCCACTGGCTGCCAGTCAGCTATCGAGCACAATTCAAAGTGCTGACCTTAACATACAAAGCACTATATGACCTGGGTCCTAGCTACCTCAACAATCAATTCTCACAGTATGAACTGGCTTGGGTGTTAAGGTCATCAGGAGTAGAGATAGGCACAAAATGAACTTTTTGTTTTGTTATTTGTTATTCATTTTTTAACATAATGAAATGAATAACGAACCTGGCACTGAAAAAGGAACGAACCGAACTGAACCAAGAAAATTAGGTTCGTTATGTTTCGTTTCATTAATAGCGGCGAACAATGAAATTAGCTGTTTTAAATGTTTAAAAAGTCCTGAATATTCATTAAAAAAACCCAGCAATAACTATTTATTCTGCCTGATAATACCTGCCAGTGGGGTTTGGGGTCCTTAAAATGTTCATTTATGTCTTTTCTCACATCACGGTGTATTTTTTTTTCCTTTAAGGGGAGTTACGGCATCCACACAAAATGGCTGCCACATGCCTAATATTGATTTCTTGGGCATTTAAATGCCCTGGACATCTGTAAAAACCCAGCAAAAATTATTTATTCTGCCTGATAATACCTGCCAGTGGGGTTTGGGGTCCTTAAAATTTTCATTGATCTTTTCTCACATTGCAATGTATATTTTTCCCTTTAAGGACAACACAAAATGGATGCCAGCCACATGCTTAATATTTCTTGGCTATTAAAAAAACATGCAAGGGGGTGAGGGTGCTTAAAACATGCATTTATGCCTTTTCCTAGATCACTTTAATTTTATTTTATTTTCTGGTATTTTTTTGAGTCGATTAATAGCTTCCTTGAATTTATTTTTATTTTTTTATTTATCCTTATTTTACTATATCATGCATTGAGCACAGTCACATGGGCTAGCCATGTGATGAGATCATGTAAATTGTTGGACAACTTCAACCAATAGCATGCCCAGGTTGCAGTGAGAAGGTCTGGCAGCTCCAGAGGGCATAAAAGCTCTTGCTCCCCCCAGCCCTCCTTGCAGTCTGTGGTGGAGTGGAGTGGAGTCAGGTTAAGTAAGTAAGTAACTAAATAGCTAATTAACTAACTAAATTGTTCAAGCTTTGAAAAGTTATTTACACCATACGCTAGCTGTTGGATGCTGAGAATTTTAGTTAAAATAAGGACCATGCTGACTTTTCCCAGTTCCCAAAAAGGAATGGAACTTGGGTCCAACACTTTTTCTTCCATCTATCCCCACTTTCTTGCACAGCTTATTTCTCACTGGCAATAGAGGCAAATAAAAGACTTCCTGAAAGCAGAGGAAATTGTGTGTGAAGGAAAGAAAATCAGCAGGTCTAGTGGAGTTGGCAGCTTTCCACACATTGCATTATCTGTTAAGTGCTGGGTTCATTTGAAAAAATGTATGTTGCATTTCTAGATATTAAGCTGAAGTGAAAAATCGCTGCCTGTGGTAATTAAAGAATTATGTATATGCAACTGACCTTAAAGCTTGCTATTAATAAAGCAAAAGTTCTAAACTCTTAAGTATCTCCCTGGACGTTTCCCGCTCCTCAAACATATTGGCTTTCACTGTAGAAGCAAATCTGAAACAGCAGCTTCAGCATTTCATTAGTTTGAAGATGCTTTTCATTAACCAGTCTGAAAACTGGTATGACTCATTTTCTCTCAGCCTGCATACATTTCACAGCAGCCAGTGTTATTGGCAAGGATGCATAGAAACCCCTTGGTTTCTTGTACCTTGAAATTAAGGGCATACAGATTCATCTGAATAACTGTATTTTCCAAAACCCAGTAAGGGATATCCTATATATTTCCCAATCTCTTTTGCTTTGTGTAAAGGCCACTAATAGGGGAAACACTTGAATGAAACAACCTGTGTGGTCTTTCCACACAAAGCATATAAAATAACCATTCTTTGGAAGCTGAGTAATGGTAACTCGGCTTCTTTTCATGTGAGATTGAAACATTTCACTACTCATCCAAACAGCTTTGCCAGACTGATGAAGCTACTTGGATGAGTAGTGGAATGTTTCAGTCTCATAAGAAAAGAAGTCCACTTGCTATGTCTCAGCTTCCAGATAACCTCATCCGGATGACTGAGAATCCTCACAGCAATACCCATTCTTCCACAGTCACACAAATAGTCATTCCTAATAAATAATATTTCAATAAAGTTAGTAAACTAAGCTGAGTAACAGAACAATGCCAAAGAATATTCCAGAATGCAAAGAGGCTACTTACACATCATTACTTTTCATTTCTCCCTTCCTCAGTACAAATTCCTCACCAACTTTCTAACTCTATAAACACAGAATAGGACACTAAGGAGTTAGCAGTGGCCTCTTGCTCCATTTTGTAGCTGCCCCATATTTGCAAAAATGCTCCTGGTTCAGCCCATTTCTACACATGTGTCTGAAGAAGAGTAGTTTTCCACCACCACCACCCCATTGTACTTCTAATAGCATGAAAATCAATATGGACAAGGTGGTAAGTCCTTAGACCATTATCTATCAATGTACTTTCCTAAAGATAAATTGTTCCATTCATATACAGTATTCATAGTAAGAGTGCTATGAATAACTCCTGTGCCATCTTCCAATTCTGATATAATTTCTCCTTACAGCAATCCTATGCAGTAGGTTAGGCTTGAGAGAGATTGACAGACGTATCCAATTACTTTCCTGCCTAAGCACTGAACAGAACCCATGTCTCTCATATCCAGATTTAATCCTCTGCTCAGTGCACTTCACTTCACTGAACTTTAGGCATTAACATGTATTTGTAATTCCATGTAAACATCAATAGCATGGCAACCACTAGCAATTGAAGAAATACCCTTAGGTAGGATATGCCTGTTTATGAAAGATTATAACATGATTAGAATCATTGTTTGGGATGTCTGCAGGCTTAGACCACTCATCATTGAAGTGGGCTGTTGTTGACATGAAGATCTGCAAGGTAACCATCCCAATTCACCTAATAACATCCATTAAAATAGTATTTGGAGAGTCAACCTTGGAACTTTAGGTATGCAACCTCAAGAGTGTATTTATATGTAGGTATCCTCTCTCTGTCACACAAACATATTCTTTTTCATAAATGCATGCACATACAACTTTGTCCTATTATCATAAACACATAGTTATTTCCATTAGTTCTACCCATTTGGGGCAGAATATTATATAAATGGGACACCTATGTAAGATCAATGGATTCATTGGCCAAACCTAAGCTAGGGCCAACTATTAATTTAGCTCAGAAATCAAATATGCAGGGACCATGACACTACACACACTACAAATACACAAAGAAAAGATAGCAATATGGGGCAATGCTTATTATTTGATTGCTGCTCAAGTTTTAAAATCTTATTTATTTAGATAGTTGTTCATTTGAACGACTTTTCTTACATGAATGAACTTACAGGATCTTGCAAGAAAATAATACAAACATAAAATGAATGAAAGCATTAATAATTTGAAATGGAATTTTAAATATACCGAATTCCCCCACCCCCTCCATTCTGAGAGTGAGTAAGCGGTGTGCCGGCTGTACACTGCTTCCCTTTCACCCAAGCAGGGTGCTGGCCTTCCCCTTCTTTCCTCTCAGGCCCAGCGAAGCTACCCTTCCTCCCCTTCCCCTCCCAAGCGAGGCAGCAAAGGGTTAAGCGGGCTGCTCTCCCACTCACCGGGGAGGCGGAGGCCAGCCTTGGTGGGGGCAGGGTTGGGGGTGGTTCACAGAGAAGATGCAGCTGCTAATTTGCTCGCTGTCAGAAAGACAACAGGAAGGAAACCAGTATAGCCTCTCTCCTTAGGAGTTTGCACAGTCTGGGAATGGCTACAGGCCAAGTCTTCTTTTGTGTCCTTATTATATACACTTTAGAAGATGGTGGGATTAGATGAAGAAACAGCATGCACCCTACTTCTTCAAAATGTTCCCCAAGCTCCACAAAAGTGAGATTTACCAAGATGTGTGGTGTTCATTCTCCTAACAAATCCTGGGAGGTCTAAAAAAACTGTAGTTTTGTGAAGACAATCAGATTTCATGAGATTCCTTCTTTCCGTAAGAACTGGTTCTTATTTCTTTCGGAATCATGGATATCTCACAGGGAGATGCTGATGTCTATAATACAAGGATTTCAAAAATATTTTGTGGTTCTGTTGAAAGAGGAAGAAGAATATGTCCTGCTTATGTTTCGAAAAAGCATTGAGGAGATTCCCATCTATAAACCAACTGTTCATGTTCACATGGGCAACAAAAAAATAAAATGACCATATTGATTGATCATGAGTCATTCAGCCTTGTGGTTCTTGAAGATGTTACAGATTATTATATGGAACTGATAAGGATTTATGGGCATGAGAAAAGTCAAAAATTATTATAAACAATACTGAAGTGTTAAACCCGACTGTGGGTGTCAGATACATCTCTCTGAAGGTCTCATTAACACAACTAAGGGACTGGCATAACCACAAAAAAGATAAAGCGCATGGGTGCCAGTCTATGAAGAGCAGCAAATATTTTGTGGTTAGCTAGAATGAAGCCAAGCTAGGAGGTAGGAGACAGGACTATGGTCACGGTGACCCATCCTCTAAGACTGTTGGCACTATCTTACAGTGCGGAGGTGTCAATTTGCTGAGAACAACAACATGGCGGTTAGCCAGGAATAAGGAACCAACTTTGAACTAGGAAATAGGGTCAGGTCATTCTAAAATTCTGATAACTAACCGGGTATGATCTAGGAAAGCATTGAAAACAACACGTACAACATGTGTAAGTTGCGGTCACGAAAAAGGTATAAAAAGCATAAGAGACCACTATGGGGAGCCAGATCAGCAGGGTTTGGGTCTGCGTTATGGACCAATTCAGGCTGTTCTGTAACTACCACTAACACCTTTGCTTTGTATGCAATACTTGCTTGCTTTATTCTTGCTGTATATTACCTATAACTCTGAGTTTCTATGCCTGTCTAATAAACTAGATGAACTAATTATTAGCGTGGCAATTTTTAAGAACCACCAATTTTTACCAATGGTGCATTGGAAATTTATAAAGAACCACCCAAATGCCAATTTTTAAGATACATTCTTGACTTTATCAGAACCAATTTAATGATAAACGTGCCCTAGATTCTTTGTCAAGGAAATATCAATAAGAGAAAGAATTTATTTCAAGATACCAGATCTAAGAGAGAAATATCTCATGTGTCCAATTAAATAAAATGTGTTCTGAGTGAAGAACAGGTGTACAGTAACCCCTCGCCTATCGCGGGGGTTAGGGACCCACCCGACCCGCAATATGTGAAAATCCGCAATATGCGGAAGCATGTCAGGTGGGGGAGGGGGGAGATCAGAAGGGCGGGGGTGGCACGGAGCGATCAGATCACTCCCCACTGCCCTCCATGCTGCTCCGCGGCCTCCCAGAAGGGGTGGGGCGGCTCCAAGGCCTCCCAGAGGGGCCTGGGGGTGGCGGGGAGCGATTTGATTCCTCCCCGCCACCCCCATGTGGCTCTGAGGCCTCCTGGAGGGGAGGGGGCAGTGGGGAGCGATGCGATTGTTCCCCCTCCCCCTGCAGGTACTGCGATCCCACAATATAGTGGGACCGCAGTACCTGAACCGCGAAATGGCGGGGTGACTGCATCAGAAGAACACAATATGGCTTGTGATGCCAAGGCCTTCACCTCGTCTCTTCTGTAGGTGCCTGATATTGTGAGGTCCGCTATCTCCATCTCAGATGGAACCAGTAGCCTGAGGGTGTCCTGCCAACATTTCCATCAGCTCCAGGACAGTCAGTTCGCTTCTGGCTTCAGTTCCCATCGCTGTGGTGACAAACAAGTCCTGCCCAGGACTGGACTTGGAGTCCCTCAATAAGGACAGGCAGAATTGTCTGGCAGTGAATGTTGGCTGTTTTCTTGCTCCATATAAAGTCTTGACATTCTCTCCCTCTGCTGTTTGTACTGCCAGAACATCAGATGTGTGGGAGGAGGCTCCACAGGACCCATGAGGTGTCTTGGGCACCAGGGAGCTGCTAGTTTAGGAGTTCTCTCTGGGTAGGGGAAATCCCTCTCCCTTCCTCTTGGCTCCTCTATGCAGGAGAGCTGCTCAGGGATTCCTGCCACGGGTCATTTTTCTGCTCTAAATGGAGCCTAACCATTGCACACAGAATGAGCTGTAGCTCTTCCACTGCTGAGCCCAGGTCTCCTCTTTCTTCATGGATTCCTCACCGGGCGTTCTCATCCCTAACCTTCTCTGGTCTTGTGCCCTTCTCCCACTCTCCCAATGCTGCTCATTATCACCCCTCCTGGGGGCACCTGTGTTCCCCTCCTTCCAGACTCTTCAGGAACACAGAGCAGCTGCTCTGTCTAAACTCTTGCAAAAGTGTGGGGCTTGGGCAGACAGTCAGCCTGGGCCATAGAAATATTATAACTGATATGAATAGCACAGACATTTATAAAGGTATTTCACTAGTGATGCACTGAAAACATTGGGCCCTGCCTAATAATTATGGACATACCTACAAACAGAAACGTCCTGTCCTATTTCCCACCCACATTCTAACCCAGTTAACAATACTTTAATTCTATATTTGCTGAAGTACAGTGGCACTGCTTCTACCCAATAGTGCTTCTTCCTGACCTGTACAGGCCTATTTATCCAGGCTAAACCGATTTAACTAAACACCCAAGAATGAGAGGAGAGGGTGCATGCAGCCTCACACACTTCAATGACATTCTACTCATGTGAAGTGGGACCAAGGGCTCGGTCCCACATACCTTTAAAAGCAGTTTAAATTACTAAATAAACCGAGTCCAAAAATGCCGTCCCCACGGCCACCGGGCTTTTTGAAAAGGAAAAAGGAAAAAGAAAACCCGGTAATGATCCCTTAAGTGAGGTTTCTGTGACTCACCTATGAGGTAGATAATTTTTTGCCTCGCTTTGAAAATCCAGCTTTTAAGGAGGCAGACACCGTGGGACCACACTGATGATCTGGGTTTCTTTTTCTTTCTTTTTTTGGCTATTCCTGGGGCTGATGGGCTGTGTGTTTTTTTAAAAATTTATTTTCATCTTTGGAGAAACAGGAAGCTCTATCCGGTCCTACAAGCATTAATTTCCCCCAGCAAAGTGGTCCATTTTTTTCAAATGCTAATGCCACCTGCTGGCCAAGGGGGCTAAACAGCCATCTAACCCACCAGCAGTTAATCCCTTAACGATCGCCTCAGCCACACAGCAGATCACAAAAGAACAAACGAACCTACAATCAGCAACAGAGCAAGCAAACCACACCCCCCCAGCAGTATTTATAGAAGGACTTCAACTGAGATCACGCTTTGCTTCAAGAAGAAAGAAGCCAGAAAACCAGCCTGAAGATGATGAGTGAGACCTCGTCGAAACGTCGCCAAAGTAACCAGATTTCTACACGGGAAGAAACCCGAATCCACCCTAACATGCATACCTATACCCGTGAAAATCTACGAAAACAAATATATATATTAGCAGGAGAGGGAAAAGAAGAGTAGAGATGGGCACGACTCAGAAAAAAAAATCGTTTTCGTTTACGTTTTCGGCTAGGGTCCGTTTCGTTTCGTTTCC
>JAHTLZ010000108.1:10799316-10829103 GCA_023846285.1 Phrynocephalus versicolor
TATGTATGTATGTATGTATGTATGTATGTATGTATGTATGTATGTATGTATGTATGTATGTATGTATGTATGTATGTATGTATGTATTCTTCTGCTGGCCCACCTACCAGCTGTAGCGTGGTCCGGTCAGCTTTTTCCCCCCTGGATGGCCTCTCCCTGGGGGTGGTGGCGGCAGCCAGGAGGACTGGAGTCTGAACCAGCACCAGGTAGGAGACACCGGTGGAACAAAAAATTAACTAAAACAAAACAGAAATTTCCGTTTTGCTTAGTTTCATTTTTTTTAGAGGGGGCAGTTCATTATTCATTTCGTTAGGTAACAAAACAAATAACAAATAATGAAACAAACCAAAAGTTCTTTTTGTGTCCATCTCTAGAATCATAGAAGCATAGAATCACTGTAGGGTGGGAAGGGGTTTTGGAGGTTTTCTAGTCATACTCATAGAATCATAGAGTTGGAAGAGACCTCAAGGGCCATCCAAGTCCAACCTCCTGCCATGCAGGAAACCCCCATCACAGTACTCCTGACAGGTGGCCATCCAGCCTCTGCTTAAAAACCTCTAAGGAAAGAGACAGCTCTAGCTGCCATGAAGTTGTTCCTAATGTTCAAATGGAATCTCTTTTCCTTTAGTTTGAAACCACTGCCGCATGTCCTTGTCTCTGGAGCCATAGAGAACAAATCTGTTCCCTCTTCAATATGGCATCCTTTCAAATATTTAAAGATAGTTATCATATCCCTTCTCAGACTTCTTTTTGTGAGGCTAAACATTCCCAGCTCTCTAAGCCGCTCCTCATAAGACATTTGTTCTAGATCTTCAACCATTTTGGTTGCCCTCCTCTGGACACACACACACCCGGTCCGTTGCTTTTCTTTCATTTTTGTCATTTATGTTAAAATGCTAATGAAAGAGCTCTTCGAAAAGGCTCTCTCTGCAGCTTCTCTCTAAGTTCACTTCCCAGAAAGTCTTTGGAGCAATGTGACAACAGTAAGGCATCCCAAGGACGGAAGAGGAATACAACAGCTTTGGAAGACTGTCTTCTCCAGGTTTTCTAAGTGCAAAACACTGAAGCATAACATTAGTGCAGGACAAGCAGGCAGCTGTACCCCATTGAGCAAACTTATTTGAACAACAGGAGCAAGCGGAGTTGTTGTTATTTTAATCATTGCCATTGTGGCAACCACCTAAACCCTGCTACTTTTTGACCTTTAAACAGAAACACAATGTGAAAGGGGAGCTGGACTAAATGGTGGATTAGTATTTTCTTTAAAAACACATTAATCATGGCCACTCTTTCCCACTTTCAAATTGTAATGCTATGTCATGCTTAACAAAGCATGCAGTAAGCTAATAAAAGAATACAAAAGAGCAACTTGGGTTTGCAGTGCCTTTAAAAAAGATATTTAAAAGAAGGGGAATCACTTTTTAATATCCTGCTTACATTGTGCTGCATGTATCTTTCAACAGATGGGTAGGGGAATTTGATTCGAGACATGAGGAAACAAAGTCAGAGATGCCCTACTGTGATTTTAATTCAGTGTATAAATATCTGAAGCAGGGGGTGGGGACCTAAGAGCTAATTTAGAAGTACTAAGGCAATGTCGCCAATGGTTAGCTTTCTTGGAACTGATTAGAAGGTAAGCCTGGGGAGAGAAATGGAACTAATTTCTTATGGAAAAAGGATGTGAGTCGCATACTTAATATGGATATGAATATTGCACTGTCCCAATAAAAATGTAAGTGGAGTTGAAACAAGCTATTTAAATATTGTAGGATGAGAAGGAGTTTGAATATCCCCCAGTTCAGCTGCTTTATTTAAGGCAATAGCTTTTAGAGAAAAGAGGTGGAAGATTTCCTCAGGGCTGGGGAAGGGAGGTTATTAGTATTAACTGGCCTATATCTTGCAGCCCTGCAACATAGGACCCTCCAGCAACTGATGTTCCAGTGTGTTTTATTCCAGTCCTAGGGATAATATAGAGTAGACATGGACACGGAGCAGTGAAATCTTCATTTCCATTTTCGGTTTTTCGTTTCCGGAAGTAACGGAAACGGTAACGGTAATTAAGCCATTACAACTCAAACCCGAACCGAAAAAAGAAAAATTTGGTCGGGTTTTTCGTTTCTGTTTGTGGCATTGCGGCGATTGCGCGATGCGAAGCACAGAAAAAGTTTTTAAAAGTTTTTAAAAAACAACCCCGACTCCCGGCCGAAAAAGCAGGCAAATATATGCCTGCCTGAGGCTTTGCCACCTACCAGAGGGGTGGTTTCTGGGGGGTCCCCGGCCTTCCCCCCTCCTGTCCTGTCCTGGGCATTGTCTCGCCAATGCCATGCGGTGGGGGGGATCCAAAATGGCTGCCACAATTTTTCTTTTGAAATTGTGGTCAAAAAACACACCAAAGCACAACAGAAACATGTGAAATTTATTTATTTTAAATGCCTGAATTTTAATAGTAGCAGCAGTGGGTTTTTTATAGCAATAAAACATCACATTTATTTTATTTTATTTAATTTTTTATTTTTTTAAACCTGCCCATTTGGGCTGGGCATGGGATGGGACCATGCAAATTTTTTTGAACAATTCCACCAATGGGATGGCCAGGTTTTGACTGACACTTCTGGATGTCTCGGAGGGCATAAAAAGCCGGGGCACCTTCCAGAAATCGCACGCGGGCCTTGGATGTGGTGGAGGGAGGAGGGCTGTGCTGGTGGTGCTTGTGCAATCGAGACAGAGATTATTTGAGGAGGGAGGCCTGGGAGGCTTTAGGCTATAAGTTAGGCAGGCAGGGAGGGAACTGATTTTATAGAAAATAATTTCTTTGATTCCCTGCACCTTTCTCTGTCAAAGGGAAGCAGTTAGAGTTTTTTCTTTGTTCTCTTCTCTGGCTGTTTGTGGGGAGAGGATTTTTCTGATATTGGATAAAGGGGGAGGGTCGACTGGGAGTTGGAGGTGTGGATTTATTTTAAAATATGTTATACACTACCATTTATTTTCTATTTTCCCAACTTCAATTTGCTTGCACACACACACATTTGGGGTGCAAGCCAAGAACAGAACCTCTATCCTAAGTGGAGAATATTTTACAATATTATTTAGTTTACTAATTACTTCATTGTGTTTTTAAACTTGTTGTGTTGTGTGTGAACTTGAACACACAGACACATTCCATTTAAGTGGATCAGAAGAATTTAGAAAATTATTTTTATTTTATTCCCTGACTACAACTACTAAACTATATTGTATTTATTTACACCCCAATATCTTTTTTGGGAGGCATAATACCACTACCGTCTTTTCACTTCAGGCTTATTTTTGGGGTGTGGCTGAAGCCACCTGTCCAGCTGCTGCTGCTGCTGATATCAGCCTTACAATATTATTTATTCATTACTCCAGCTCATTGTTTGTTTGTTTACATACATACACTTGCAAACACAGGCAGACACATTCCATTTCAGTGGATCAAGTTGAATTCCGAATTTAGAAAACTATTTTTATTTTATTCTCTGAGTGCTGAAGAAGGGAATAGCAGTTCTTCTGGACTTCCGGTCTGGATTTAGTTTCATTTCAAATACTACCATTTGTTTTCTAGGTTTTCCTCCATTTCAGTGGATCAAGTTGAATTCCGAATTTAGAAAATTATACCAAGGGCCAGAAGGGCAACATTGAAAGCTGGTACAAAAGAACACAGTGTGAGAGTAAGCTTGTGGGTCAAAAGGATAAGCTTATTAGAATAGTTTGTTACTTAACACAAATATAATAATAAAATATATTTCTAATACTTTTGAGAAATAAAAAAAATGAGGAGGGGTGGCAGAGCCAGAGGGAAGGGCAGGGGGACCCCCACTAAAATAAATAGGGGCAAATTTCTGAAGGAAGGCACAGGAAGTAGTGTACATAGTGATATTGCTGCCACTCCCTCTCCAAGCAGCAGCTGCACAACCAGCACCACCGAACCATCTTCTGTCACTGAGGGAAGCATGGATGACTGCATGCGATACCCATCACCACCATGCTTTGACATGGACACACACCCCATTTATCAGGAGGAAGACGAGTACTCGGAATCAGAAAAGGGCTCTTTGCATCTACATATGCCGGATTCTGAGGACCTGTTGGGAGGAACAGACGAAAGGCAGGCTTCAGGCAGTGATGGAAGGAGCAGCCCTCTTTCCACCCAGGACCAGAGTACCACCAGTGACAGCAGCAGTCAATTGTCCCAGCAGGGCACAAGCCACATCACCACCAGCACAGCAGCGGCAGGCAGTACCAGAGGGGGCAGTACTTTCCATAAGCCTCGCGGCTCTCTCTGGGAGCATTTTGAGAACAGCCCGGAAGACTCGAGGCTTGCGGTGTGCAAGAAATGTGGGGTGGTTGTGCGCAGGGGGAAGGACCCCAAACACCTCTCCTCAAGTGCCTTGCATAGCCACCTCATGCGAAAGCACCCTGGGACTCTGCCTGGGACAGTGTCAGGCCCTGGTTCCTCAGGGGGGAAGAGGGGGGAAGCAGGCATGGAGAAGGACTCCAGAGACAGCTCCGCTGAGAGTGGGAAGAGGCAGGCCACTCTGCAGGAAGTGGTGCCACTGTGTGGGAGCTTTATCAGCCAACGTAATAGGGCCAAGGTACAGGAGACCACCACTCACATGGTTGGTGAAATTGTGGCCATGAACGGGTTGCCCCTCTCCTTTGTGGAGTCATCGGGCTTCAAGCACCTGATGAAGCACGTGGCTCCATGGTACGAGCCTCCATCCCGTCATACCTTCAGCAGGCGGGTGATTCCCTCCCTTTATGAGTCTGTCAGGGACATGGTCTGGGCCCTGCTGCAGGCAGCCAGAGGAAGGAAGATCCACTTCACTTCCGACCTCTGGACCAGTGGGCACCATGGATACCTCTCCCTGACGGCTCATTGGTGGCAACCCAAGAAGGTCCTTGACACTAGGGCATCCCAAGAAGAGCTGCAGGGGGAGCCACAAGGGAGCACCCCAAGAGGGTACAGGGTGGTGCTTCTCCAGGCACAAAGCATGGAGGACAGTGCCAAAGGCATCCACATTGCTGAGGTCCTCAAGACAGCACTGCGAGAGTGGGCACCCGAGGGGCAGGTCAATCGCGGATTCATGGTTACTGACGCAGGCCGTAACATGATCAACACGGTTGATAGGGCAGTGCTCCAGGGCATCGTGTGCGCAGCACACAAACTGCACGTAGTGGTGGGTGATGCAATTGGGCTGGGAGCACCAAAGGACTCCTGGGATGAGGGGACCCTGGAGACCAAGGCCTTGCTGGACAAGTGCGGGAAAATAGTCGTGCACTTCTCACACAGCATCAAGGCATCAAGGATGATGCGTGAGAGGCAGGCGGAGACGGGCCGACCACAGCACGTCCTGATCCAGGACGTGACCACCCGGTGGAACTCCACCTACAAAATGGTCAAGCGCCTGGTGGAGCAGAGGCAAGTGGTGGAATATGTCATGTCCCACACTCCCGTCCTGCCTGGGGGAATGTTGTTGGACATTGGTGCTACTGAGTGGCTTGCCCTCTCCCAGATGGTGGGTATTCTGAAGCCTTTTGAGGAGACCACCCAAATCCTCAGCAACTACAATGCCAGCCTGGGCAACGTACTCCCCCGGTGAATGCCCTTCGCCAACGCCTAGAGGCCAGTATCCAGGAAGAAGCCGATCTTCTCCCAAAGAGCAGGGCCTTGGCAAACAGGCTGCTGACCGGTGTGGATACCCGCCTTAGCCCACTGACGAGGGAAAAGGTGTACCAGATGGTATGCCTGTGCGACCCTCGCGTCAAGGGTTCCCTGGCGGGCAGCGCTGCCAACCTAAACTCCTGGAAGATGGAGCTATGCCATCAACTCCGCATGGCTGCCTCAAATCAGGCCCAGCCAGGGAACCCTGGTGCATGGAAACCAGAGTGATGCAGAAGAGGAATCCTCGCAAGGGTCCTCTTCCTCCTCTACTGGAGGAGTGTACACACAGAGACCTGGTTCCTTACCAGCAGCAAACTACCTGGCCTCTGCCCTAGCCATGGCAGTATCCTCCTCAGTGGAGGCAAGGGAGGAAGAAGAACCGGCCCCGCTTCGACCATGGTGAGGGAGTACATGGCTGAACCCCTCCAACCCCTCACCTTGGACCCACTCCACTACTGGGCCAGAAAGGCAGACATCTGGCCCACTCTTTTGACTCTGGTGTTGGACTTCTTGTCCATCCCACCCACCAGTGTCCAGAGTGAGCGTGTCTTCTCACACATGAGAGATGTCCTGAGGCCGCGCCGCTCTCAACTGGACCCAGAGACTGTGGAAAGGTTGACTTTCATCTGCTTCAACCTTTCCATGTTGGGATTACCCCAACACTCCAGGACCTAGGTCCACAGTTGTTCTTCCACCGGTTCCTTCCAAACATGCACTACCAGAGTAACACTTATGCATGCCTGCCTGCAATTATGCCTGCCTCCCTGCTTGGCTTCCTCCCTGCAAGCCCAACTTCCTGCCAGCCAGCCTGCCTGCCTGCCTACCAGCCTACCTGCCTGGTTGGCCCTGTGCCTACCTGCCTACCTGCCTGCCTGCCTTCCTGTCTGTCTGCCTTCCTGCATTCCCACTCAATTTGAAGGGTTCGATTATTGCCCAATTTTTGTAGGCCTTGCCTGGCTCAAAACCAGGGAGAACCACTCAATGTGTCATTTGAAGAGAACCTCTACAGTATCTTTAGGGCCAATTTCTCTAGCCCTTGCCTGGCTCCGAAGCAGGGAGGACCACTCAATGTTTATAATTTTGAACCGGACAAGACTGTTGGGGTTGCAGCCATGCAACTTCCCCTAACCCTAACCCTAACCCAATCTAACCAATGCCTGTATGCCTCCCATCCTACCATTCCACCAGTGCAACGCAGTTATGCCTGGCTGTCTGCTCTGTCTGTATGACTGCCTGCCTGAATGCTTCGCCTGCCTGTCTGCCTTCCACCTTTGTCTGCCTGAATGCCTGTAATTCTGCTGCATATATGGATCTAATAAGGGCTACATAATTAGCCCTGTTTTTATAGGGCTTCCCTGGTCTTTATAGCAGCCCAGGAATATTTTTTTCTAGGGTCAGTGTCGACCCAATATTTCCCCATTGGCCATGGCTGGTCTGAGTGTAGTACACCCTAATACCTGCCTTCCTCGATGTGTTCCTCCCTTCCCTGGGGTTTTGGAGCCACTCTGCTTACAAAGTGGTCAAGATGCACTTTACAACAACCTACCTCAAAGACTGATTAGCAGGGGCCTAGCTCTCCTTACAGCCTTAAAGAAATAGTCCTGTTCTCCTGCATCCACTCTGTCTCCTGGGTTGACGAAACTCGGTCTCCTGGGGTGGAGAAACTCTGCCTCCAAAGGCAGAAGCAATCCTCCCTTCTGGCACTTTGGCTTTGTGCCTTCCCTAGCCTGGGTGGGTACCCTCCAAGCCTGCCTTCCTACCTGTAAGCCAGACTTCCTGCTCCCCTGCCTGCCTGCCTGCCTGCCTGCCCCTCTGCCTACCTGCCTACCTGTCAGGCTCCCGGGACTCCCGGCTTGGAGGAGGCCTTCCAGGTGCTTCTCCTTCAGCCTATCAGCGGTTCAGTGCTTCAAGTTCAGCCTCCGAGCTGACATGTGCCCTGTCGGCCACTCTCCTCGACTTCCCCAGCCAGCAACCCCAGCTGCCCCCGCCTCTAGGCAGAAAATCACTTGAGGAGACCAACTTTAACAGGCACAATCATCATCAACTATTTTGTTTAAAATTGGGGTACTCTTTCCTCCAACATGGGGGGGTTCACTCCCACCGGTTACAGTCCAGTTTCGGAAATCCCTTTGCAGAAGGAGGGGAGATTCCTTCCAACTAGCATTCTGGCTTCCAAAGGCGGAAGAAACAATCCCTCCCTAACATTTGCACTCTGGCTTCGTGGCTTTCCTGGGTTGACTGTGTCTCCACTGGGCAGTCAAAACTCTGGCCTAGTGGCCTCCAAAACTCAGGCTTCATTCCTGAAAGCTTCATTGAGAGAGAAAAGTACCAGGCCGGAAACAATCCCTCCCTCAAGTTCCCTGGCGCTCTGGCTTCGTGGTTCTCCTGGATGGACTGTGTCTCCACTGGGCAGTCAAAACTCTGGCTTGGTGGCCTCCAAAGTAGGCGGCTGAAAGAATCCCTCCCTGAACTTCCCTGCCCTTCTGGCTTCATGGCTTTGCTGCATGTGTGCGTAGACTGTGTCTCCCCTGGGTTGGTGGAACTGGTCTCCTGGTTTGGAAAAACTGGCCTCCAAAGTAGGTGGCTGAAAATATCCCTCCCTGAACTTCCCTGCCATTCTGGCTTCGTGGCTTTGCTGCATGTGTGCGTAGACTGTCTTCCCACTGGGCAGTCAAAACTCTGGCTTTGCGGCCTCCAAAACTCTGGCTTCATGGCCTCCAAAGCTCTGGCTTCATGGCTTTCCTGGGTGGACTATGTCTCCATTGGGTAAGCAAAACTCTGGCTTGGTGGCCTCCAAAGTAGGCGGCTGAATCAATCCCTCCCTCAAGTTCCCTGGCACTCTGGCTTCATGGCTTTCCTGCGTGGACTTTGTCTCCTCCACTGGGTTGGCAGAACTCTGGCCTTGTGGCCTCCAAAGTAGGCTGCTGAAGCAATCCCTCCCCAACCAAGAAAAATTCCCTGCCGCTCTGGCTTCGTGGCTTTGCTGTGTGTGTGGACTCTGTCTCCACTGGGTTGGCAGAACTCTGGCCTTGTGGCCTCCAAAGTAGGCGGCTGAAACAATCCCTCCCAAACCAAGAAAAATTCCCTGGCACTCTGGCTTCTTGGCTTTGCTGCGTGGACTGTCACGAATCGGGCTCAGCTGCCTGCACCCCAACCGTTCGAGGCAGCAGGTCCAACCCCACCACCCATCCTACCTGCTCTCTGAATGGCTGCCTTTGCTGTTCTGTACTTGAAAAACCAGTGGTCCCTTTTGCTGGCAGTCCCAGGGGGGGTCCTTTTCTTCCCAGGCGGACCTTCTTGCAAGTCGGCCCCCAATGACAACAGTTACAGGGCAGAGGGGGGCTGGGGTGGTCCGCTGAAAGCAGACAAGAGCAGCTGAATGTGGGCCCACATGTCCGGATCATGCTGAGCGGGAGGGAAGCCTCCACCCGCGGCTGCCTGAGACAACACCGAGGCCACTTCCGGCGACACGGCAGGGAAGCAGGACGGGGTGGAGGGCAGCAGAGGGTCTCTGCCCTGGAGATGGGGATGGAACTGTGCCACCTGGTCAAGGAGGGAGAAGGTCTGCTCCATGAGCGAACTGGGCTCCTCGATCGTCACACTGGGCCCAAGAATCTGAGGCAAAGGCCAAACCTGCCAAGGCAAAGGCTGGGCAGGTGGCTCAGCTGGGCCGCGCTGGTATGGCGTTTCCAGGGTGTTCCCACTGGGTGCTCCCTCTGCTCTGTCCTGAATTTGATCCTTGGGGATTCTGCCAGTCAGCTTTGGATACTCCAGCTGGCGATCATTCCCCAAGAGCTTGAGGGGCACTCAACAAGATGGGGGGGGCAACTCTCATGCCACTACCAGACTGAATCTCTGACCGCTAGTTGACCAGGGTGGCATTTGCTTGGTTTTACAAGAAGTGTCATGGGGAGGGGACATTGAGAGGAGTAGAGTAGACCCTCATCCAGATTTGGGGGAGGAACGGAATACTGTGTCTCCTGCTGCCTCTGAGAGGTGGAGGGGAAATGGGATGGATAAAGGCTTCCAAAAAAAAAAAAAAGTATAACAGGCAGCCAGACCAAGTAGGGTGGCCAGTTCAGTCAGCGTTGACCAAGAGAAAAAAAGATTATTGCATTCTTCCCTCTTTGTTTGCTTTATTGCATAGGATGAAGTCTTATGCTATGATATATTTATTAAATATCTTATTCATCACCCAGTTTAAAGTGTTTTCCGTCTGTTCTGGGTCATTGCGGGACGCCCCCATGCTCTGGGAAGTCAAATCGCACTAAATCGTGGTAGAAACGACAAATTTTTGAAAAAAATCACGACAAACGGAAATGGAACGAAATGGACCCGTTCCGACAAACGAAAAATAGAAACGCCATTTTTTCTGGTCGTGCCCATCTCTAATATAGAGTCATTATAACTAGCATCCATCCAAGTAGATGGCTATCAAGACATCAGAGCTTGTTCCGCAGACTAGTATATAACAGTTCTGATACAATTTCTCTTGCTCGGGTACCATATAAAACAACCCCGACTTTTCTGACCCAAACTTATAGAAAGAGGAGAAAGAGGAGTCCATCTGGGATGGATTGGCCCCTGCCTCAAGTGGCTGCCTAACACGTGCTGAAGGGTGAAAGGAGCAAGGGAACAGCGCATAAGAGAGATGCGGTCATGGGAAAGGGAAATCCCATTGAAATACTCAACTTCTTTCTGGCCTAAAGAATTTTTTATCAAGGTTTCTGAGGAAGAGTTTTAGAGAGAGCAATTGATTTCAGCAGGGGAGTAGAAATACCACCAGAGAGTTAGCAAAAACAGCAACTAGAGAAGTCAGGAGAGGGCAAATATACAGCTCACACCCTTGTGCCTTTCTTTATGCCTGATGCCTAGTTACCTTCTTTACTACTTCTTCAGGTTTTCAAGGGCTAAAGTCTGACAAATTGCAGCCATAATCCTGATAAATCCTGGCTTAAATTAAACTCCGATGTCACATCTCCAAAGACCTTTCAAACAACTGTGGCATTTTAGCTCCAATCCCTGAAGTCACATGCAAATACACAGGTTGGGTCAGGTACTGGGGCATATTGCAGATCAATGAATCACCGTGTTCTGTTACAGATGATATTTTCCAGTTTAGAAAATTAACCACTATTTTCATTTAATTGTCTGTTATATGTTAGCAGATGGAGAAAGAAGAGGATGGAACAGGAAGCACTCACTAGGAGGGAGAGAAAGCACACGAGTGCATCCAGATTAACAACTTTGAGTGCAAAAAAAAAAAAAAAATCATTCTCTTCAACCACCTTGTTGTACATATTGCTGCAGAGCAGTCCCAGGCTGGACTGCTACTCCATACGATTTGCTAATATAAAGCTCTCTTAGGATACCTTAAACCAGAGAGGCAGTATGCTGATCTAAATGTATGATCTTTATTGCTTTGGAATGACTTCATGCAACCTGCAAAGTGAGATGAGATACATAATTTGGTTCTGCCTATACCGGAGACAGCATGGTGAAAATTAAGGCGATGTGGATTTGTGATAGCATTTCCAAGGCTGATCAGATAAATACTTTCAGCAAGGCCTTGACACAGAAACATGGCCTTTTATGATATGTCTTTTGATTAGAAGAGATTCTAATGATTCAGATGTTGCTGAGTTTTTTTTTTAGGAAAAAGGTGGAGGGGAGAACAGGAGACATATCTTAAGGGCTCTATCCCATGGTCCTTAAAATCCGGATCTAATTTACCGATAAACCAGCTCCAAAAATTTTGCCCCCATGGTCAGCGGGTATTTAAATAAACAACAACAAGCCAGTAACGCCCACTTAACTGGGTTTCAGTGAGTTATTCAAGAACAAATTTTTGGCCCGTTTTTACAAGAGGCAACATTAGTGGGCAGAAAACCCGTCCCCCCCTTATTGTTGTTGGTTTACCAGTTACACAGGTCGGCAACATTCTATCTTGCTGTTTTCCCTGACTGCTGTCTCTTTGATATTTACCTCAACATAAGAACATAAGAAGAGCCATGCTGGATCAGGCCAACAACCCATCAAGTCCAGCTTCCTGTATCTCACAGTGGCCCCACCATATGCATTTGGGAGCACATGAGATTACATATCTGTCTCCTGATACCACTCCCCTGCATCTGGCCCTTGAAGTACCCTGGTTTTAAGCCTGGAGATTACACAACTCCCTCATGGTTTGTAACCTGTGATAGACTTTTACTCCAGGAATCTGTCCAATCCCCCTTTGAAGGCATCCAGGCCAGATGCCATCACCACATCCTGTGGCAGGGAGTTCCACAGACTAACAACGCGCTGGGTGAAAAAATATTTTATTTTGTCTGTTCTTACTCTCCGAGCTCAGGAGACTGCCAGCCAAGTTGGGGTGAGGAGGAGGGGGGGAGGAGGCTCACTTGTGGGACAAGGATGAAAAGGACAAGTTGCCTCTTCTGAGGGCAACTGGTGGCAGCCAGAGGCTCCCAGCAAGGGTGTGGTCAGCCCCTGCAGTAAGCCTCCCTTTCTGAAGGTGCCCGGGTGAAATCCTCGCCAGCCAGGGATTCTGTCGCCATGCAAGGGGAAGGGGAGGGGTGCGCACGCACGGGGAAAGAAGAGGCAACTCCCTTCTTGGCAAAGGAGCAAAAGGGAATCCTGAGGTTGGTGAGCGAGAGAGCAATTGAGGGCCATCAACAAGGAAGCCTCTGCATCAGTCGAGGCTGAGGAGGGCTCAGCGGCTGTGACACCAGGTTGAGAGCTGGCACAGAACCGAAGGGCAGGGCAACTGACACTGGCTTCTGCCAGTGCTGGCCCCTGCCAATATATTTATTCTCTCTCACACACACACACGTGCACATACACACATACCATTGTGCATGCACACATGCACACACACACACACACACACACACACACACACACACACACACACACTTGCCCGTCCCCTTGTTTCTCGACGGAGGCAGCCTTGCTCCCCTGCCTCTAGAAGTCCCCATCAGAGTTTCGAGATGCGAGGTTAATGACATGGGGGCATATGAAATGTGTTACTTTAACCATGTCCATGGGAACGTGGGAACTGTGTTTTCAGTCACGTGACGACTTCAGAAAGAAACATGGCCTTTAGTATTAACCGCCTCTTTTCACATGTGTGATAGGGCCCTGGGATGTTTCTGTGGTACTACTTAAGCCAGGAATGTCCAAACTTTGGCCCTCCAGATGTTTTGGACCACTACTTCCACAGTCCTTTTCCATTGGCAATCTAAGCTTAGAATTCTGGGAGTTGTGGTTTAAAACATCAAGAGGGCCGAAGTCTGGAGTGGACATGCCTGACTTAAGCCGACAGTCTGCACCATTAATAGCTGTTCTAACGGCCTTGGAGTATTGGCAAAGGTGGCCTCTGTTAACAGACAAACAATTGCATGAAAATGCTACAAAAACATTTCTAGGCTGTGAGCACCTTTAATAAACACACAACAATGTAACTAATGTTTCTAGAGTGATGTTTGCCTACGTGAAGAGATTGCAGAGAAGTGTGTTTCTTGGTTTATTTATTACATTGTGATACTGCCCTACAATTGTATTTTCAGAATAGCTTAGGGACACATGGGCCAATCAGTCAAATAATAACATATATAAGAGTAAAAGCTATTGTGTTACTTTCAAAGTGATTAAAAAATGAAGAGAATAGAACTATAGGATCAACTGAAGAATGGCTAAGGCAAGTCACATTAAGTTAATAAGCCACTACTCTAATGGTGAGGCACTCGCCAATGCAGAGTACACAATGTCAGTCTTTCTGGAAGCACTACCCACAACAGATGGCAAGGTAGCAGTGCCTGAACATCATCCTGCCTGGATTGTAAATGCAGCATCTGTACCAAAAAGCATTGCATGGTTTGGGTTGGACAGGGGTAAGGAAGGATCATGGGAGTTAGGAAAGCTAGGATTACACACTGCTCACTGAGAGACAGGGGGAGAGGGAGATTGGCTACAGAGTTTTTGTGCAAAATTCAAAAAATCAGGGTGAGTGATGTCTCTACTGGACCACTAAATATCTTAAACACACACACTAGCTTTTGAGTACTGGAGGGCTCTTTATCAGCTTGCACATCACAGAGGTTGGCATGGGAGATAAAAAGAAAAGCTCCCCCAAGGTGCCTCAAACTATCTTGGTCAATTGTTGATGCTAGGAGTAATGCCTGAAGTAATACGGTGAGATACAAGACGTAGGTTGAAACATGGACCACACATTATTAACACAACTTCTCCTTTTCTAAAGGAGGTCTAACATAGGGCAGAAGCATGACCTGGATGCCAGCCTTGCCCCAGAACCAAACCTTCTAGTAGAATTTACATAATATCTGGGTACCCTCACAACAATGACCACTCTAGGCTACCACTGTCCCTTGGGATCCTTACTTTCTCCCCCCTCCCAGCGCATAGTCCACCAGGACTTCAACTCTGGGAGTTAGGCCAGCTTATACCCCCTATTGGGTTCCGTATATAGTCATCTACCAACTAACGCTTTACACCACTCCCCACCACAGTATAGGCTACTCTCTATACCCTATGCCCCCAAGAACAAAATTTCAGCCATAAGCCCCCCCCCCCTTATGTTCTGTAAGAATATATACTTTGACAGGTGAACACCATTGTTGCAACAGAGTTCTATGCGCTCCACATTAATATCAGGTTGCATATACAAGCCCCAAGCCAGCCAGAACCGCTTTCCCAACCTCGTGGTTCATACCTCTGTGAGCATAGTCAATGCACCTAGGAGGATCACAGTCTGGCCCCCAACTCACCATGGTGGAATAGTTGAACATACAATTTGCCTAGGAAACCTAGGAAACCTGTCAAGCAAGAACCACAGACTGGTAATCTCCTGTTGACTAAGTTATTTGCCCCTCATCCAAGCGAAGTCATTTCCACCCAGGTAAACTACTATTATATCAAAGGGAAGCTCAAGGGCAGTTCATGGCTCCCTTGAGTGACCAGCTCCATAACATTCCTTTTTGTCTCTTCCACTTAAGCACAGCCCATGCCCCAAGGCCCAGTTTCCATCCCTAAATGGAACTTGCAGCAAACTTGGCAGCCCAAAACACAAAGCTGTGACCAACCAGCGAAACTCAAACTCGGGGCAACAGGAATGCTCGACCTGGAAAAAGAAAGAGAGAATGCCAGGTTCTAGGGCAGTTGCACCTATGCATAAAGAATGTGGAACCATGGGTAAGGGATAACTTAAAGGGGAGGGTTGGCTGGGCCCCATGTCCGAGGGCCCAAAATTCAGGATATGTTCTGTGTGGCAATAGACTCACCTGGCACCCTGGCTCCTTCCACTGCTATTTCCTGCCCTTTAGTCACAGACACAGGATGCACTCTACTTGTGCCCCCTGCCATCTGTGGACCGCCACTCACCTGTCATCTGGGAAGGTGCCATAGCCTCAGTGCTCCATGTGCCTGTCCCCACCACTCCTGCTGTAACCTTAGCTGTTCATATCTGAGCTTGCATCTCTGCTTCTGCAGTCAGTTGCCCAACTCCAGTCTGCACGGATGAGCAGTCAATACCTGCCAACGCCAACACACCTGTATGCTCACTCTCCAACACAGCAATACAAGACAACAGAGCACCAGCCATCTGCTACAACTTAGCCATCATTTGACTCATGACTAGACCTACACACCCCTGCGTTCTGTCCTGCTCCCTTAGCCAGGGCACAGTTCCTCTTTCAAATGTTAGGCAAATTCCTCAGAATCAGGCCCTAAAGCCAATGTACACTCCCCCAGCAAGCCAAACAGTTCCAATCTCCACCTCTCTCCTCTTTCTGAATCCCTATACATAGGAAGCTTCACCCTGACCCCTCCATCCAAAGGTTGCCACCACCTGAATCTTCTCCCAAAAGACGCTACCTATTGTTACACTAAGATACGGCTTAGTAGTGCTGCTCCCATCTTCTAAGGTCTGTGCTTGGGTGGGCCTGCAGGGGTGGTGGTGGGAGCACAGCTATTGCCATGCACTGCCATGTGATGAGGGACCAGCCCTGCCAAGGACATTACTCAGTGCATTCTCGGTCTGTTCTACAGGCCAGAGCAGCAGTGGATGGCACTGAAAAGGCAACAGGATAGGATATGTTATCAAAGCTTTTTGGTCTTGATCTTTTGATCTTTTCTATAACACCTGATAGTTACAAAATGGGCAAAGACCCCAAACAGGGCCAATACCCCTCCCTGCTGCCTGCTGTATTCATGCTGATACCGCAGCTGCTAGTCTTCCAGTCACCCTCCCCACACCCTACACCCACACACTTCTGTTTAATCCTTTACTCACATTAGTCAGCTCTGAAAGAAAATCTAATCACATACACCAGGCAGGCAATGGGGAAGTATAAGTCTTGATGGTTCCCTTGACCTCACGCGGCCACTTGGGAAACATGTAGAGACCCGAAAACATGAGCAATGTGCCCACCACTGCTTTGATCCAGCCTTTCTTTGTTCAATCCTCTCCTCCTCCCTTGCTCTGTGTCACCCTTCTTTCCGCATTCAGTCTCTTGCTCCTCCACTCAGGGTGTGACAAACACAGCGAGAGCCCAACGAAATCACACACAGCCATTCATTGTGAAGCCGCAGCGGGGAATTCAGGTTCCCCCTGGTTGCTTTGCAATAAATGGCCCCACAGAGAGATAAAGGATTGCTGTTTCTCCTCTCATATCCATACCGTCTTTCATATCCTGGAGCTTTTCATTTTCTATTGTGACGAACTACTGCAGGGATGTTTTACTGCTGTCACCATCAGAATGCTAACAGCCATGCGCAGGCACCCACTCAGCTGATTCCGTTTCGTTTTCCTGTCCCTGATGTAGACAAGTGTGCACTCCCAAGTCCCATTTCAGAGTAAAAGGGGAAGGTAAATGTCAAGTCTTAGCAAGGTTTCCACCTCCCATATTGATTGTATGCGCCACCACTTCAGTGAAAGTTTATGGCTCACAGCTGTAAGTGTCATTTATGCCTCTGAAAAAGCTCTCCCACTAAAAATGATGGCTTTGCATCTGATCATGCTCTTAACTGCAAAGCTCCCGCAGATATTTACTGGAGATGCTTAAGGGTCCATTGTGACCTCCCACATATATATTTCCTATTGACAACTCCATAGCCCATTCACTCCATTTATGAGCAGAGGGATAATTTTTCTAACTGAAAAATCCACCTGGGAGCCGAAAGTCAAGCTGTGTTCCCTTCTGCCTCTCACATTATCACCACTAATAAAGAAACGGCAGGCAGGACTTGAGCTAGCAATTTTGCCAATGATGCATGAAGCAAGCAAGGTACGTGGCTTGTTCTTCCACAGCTGCACCAGGCAAGCAGCGGAAACTTGGTATGCCACTAAAAGAAAGCCATTTGAGTCAGAAACACCAGGCGAACTGAAAGATGAGACAAACATTTTGCTTCTGGTCTTTTTCTTTTTTTTCTTTTCTTTCCTGAATTAAATTGCAAGGGCATTCCTTTATTTTTTTTTATCATTTGTTTTTACAGTCTTCTGCATCTTGGCGTTTCTCATACCATCTATTTGAGCACAGGAAAGTGCATTTGCAATAATTTCGTCATTTGGGTCAGAAATGCAGGGGTGTTTTCTGGAGTGGAAAAGTCAGCCAACGGGGTGCTGTCAGTGCCCAAGGGATGCCCAAATAGAGTCACATTCCTCACATTCTTCAAGGAGGATCTTTGTGCATCCTCCTCACTAGTTGATTATTTTGCTCTAGCTAAAAAGAAAGAAGAAATCATTCACAGCAAATTAATTCAGTTCATACCCAGTGAATCTTGTTAACAAATTATGCCCTTTTTTGCTTTCCTGTTCAAATTATACACAAATAAATGTGCACAACTAAAAACACGTCCACTGACATATTTTAAAACATGGGTTTATTTCCTTATACTTTTGTCCAAAGTACAGCCCATGGACTTCCCTGACTGGTGATTTCAAATCACAAGTGGACCCCAGTGTCCACAGGAGATGCAACTGTACTTATTCCAGACTTCTTCTTTTTTAAAAGCCCCCTTGAATTAAGCACCAGCTCAGATGAGCTGAAAATGACGTCATTTTGCCAATTGTGACTTCTGGGAATCTTATTGATGGGGGGGGGGTCATGATTTTACATAGCGTTGAAAGGGGTAGGAGGACCATGGATGGGTGGCAGATGCAGAGTGGTACAGACATCCGAGGGCCTGAGGCTGAAAAATCACCCAACCTCTGGAAATTGGCCACCTTTGCTTTAGCCAGCAATGGAACTGTGTAAAAATTTGTAAATTATGAAAAAAATTATATTAAAGTCTGTACACAACAAAAAGCACACACCAAAATGTATAACAATGCAACTTAATGTATATTTTTTTACAAGACTAGGTGCAGATGGATTTTCTGAAATGCAACAAATACAATGCTTCCAGGCTGCCATCTTCCAAAACCATTCTGTACTCCTCCCCTCATTTTTGTATTTATATCTCAGACTCCTGTGTACAACATCTCCCAACCTCCTAGCAGTCCAGGCATGGCCGATTCAAACTCTCACAACTCTGCCCATCCAACCAAAGGTTGGGGATAATAAGCATAGTTCTCTTAAAACATCTAGAAATGACTAGGTTGAGGCAGACTTACCGTGACAAATTAAGCTCAAGAACCTCAAATGTCATCAAATAATCTTGAAAAACAGGATACGTTAAACAGAAGGAAAACTTCATTGAATTTTGGGGGGATACCCATCAGCCTTTTTGGCTGTGTCTCTCAAGCATGTAGGATTCTAGGTGGGTTGAGCTGCTTGTTTAATCAATAAATACATCATGATCCAATTTTTAAATGTGTATATGTGATGTGTGTCCTTGGAAAAGTCCCTGATGTTGCGGAAGATTGAAGGCAAAAGGAAAAGAGTACGGCAGAGAATGAGATGGTTGGACAGTGTCATCGATTCAACCAATATGGATTTGACCAAACTCCGGGAGGCAGTGGAAGGTAGGAAGGCCTGGCGAGCTCTGGTCCATGGGGTCACGAAGAGTTGGACACCACTGAATGACTGAACAACAACAACATGTGATGTGCTGTCATGTTGGAACCAACTCATAGCAATACAAAGAGTGCTTTCAAAGTAAGTGAAATATTTAATGAGCAGTTTTACAATTTTCTACTTACCATTTTATTTATCTCCAGGATACAGCAGAAAGCACATCGTTTAAAAGGGGGCAAAGGAAAATATTTGGGAGAAGCTATTCTATTCAACTCTTTGGCATTATATCCTTGTTATTCCAGTTCCCTTTCCCTTTGACAAGTAACTATGGAGTAACATGGAGTAACCTGTGTGTTCACAGGTTAAATTAATTTTTCCAAGCAGCAAAATTAGCAACAGTATGCAATTGCTACATTGCCCTGGTATGTGTTTTTGGCCCCAGCTTCTGGGGTGAGCCACTCTCCCATGTTTCTTCACATTAGATATGCAGTCATGAGAAACAGAGTTGTGCAGTGGTTACAACGTTAGACTAGGAATCAGGAAATCTGGGCTCAAATCCAGCACCATTTGAAATCGCATATACCTCAAAAGCTCTCTTAAGCTCCTCGTTAAGTCAGAAGTAACAATAAGGGCACATGATGCCTTAGCTCAGCATCATAAGTTATGATGGAAGCATGAAACTCTCAATGCCAGGAAAGGAGAAACTCGGGGTTTTACTTAGTCTTGGTGGAATATTGCCTCCCTCACTCTGGCTTAAATCCATCTGGAAAAAAAATGTAAACAGACAACGCCAACTTCCCAAGATCCAGCACAACTACATGCCTGTTCTGCTCTCTGTCTTCTACACACACACACACACACACAACTGTTTCTTATTGGTCTGCCACTTTGAATTGTGCCTTAAGCACTAGTGGGTGAAATGAATGACACCCATACTAATGACTGTATTCAACACTGCATTGAGAAAATCTGAAAGTTTATAGAGTCAATGCTTGCTGTAGAGGTCACTAGCTTTCACAAAGCATGTCTCAGCAACGTACCTAATTAGGGGCATGCCAATGAGTGTAACATATGAGAATGGAGGATAATCCTCAGAGGGAAAGATATAAACACAATCAGCCAAAGATGTACATGCTTCCAAAGTGTTCTATGGCTGGTAAAAAAATCTTCTCCTCTATGAAATAGTGTTTGACTGAAATTGGTGTGAGGAATCCAAACCTTTTGAGAATTCTGTTGATCCTGCCTAAGCTTGTGTTTCTTCCTTTTCTCTATACTAAGATTGGTCTTCATCTCAACAACTTTTTTTGCTTGTTTCATTTCTGTTGTTTATATGTATATCACAAATATCCAGGGAGATCATGCATTCACCTTTAGGTGAAAAAGACCCAAAGCTTAGAATAATGCATTAGTATATCAATATATTAATGTTAAAATTGTTACTCTTGTGCTATTCAGAAGAAAACAGCATGTTGATGGCACCATTTTAACAATATATTTAAAACATTATATGTATAAAACTGCATGTATCAGTTTGCCTGTCCTGTGTAATTCAGAATAATGGTTCTGAACTGTGAGGTGATTAGTGCTCCAGTACTGGAGACATTCAAGAGAAACTTAGATGGTCATCTGCCAGATATATTTTGACTTGGATTTCTACACTAAGCAGGTAGTTGGACTCGATGGCCTTCTTAGGCCCTTCCAAGTTCATTGTTCTATGATTCTTTGAGCACATTAATTCCTTTGAAGAGCTGCCAGAAGACAATCATCTTTTGAAAGTACCCTCCATTTCAAGGACTCTTCATTCCAAGTCTAGAGATAGGCACAAAATGAAAATATAGCATTTTGCTTCATAATCATTTCATTAGTAAAGAATTTTTAAAGAAGTTTTGGAATGAAATGAAATGATTTGTTAATGGCTCCCCTGGTATCTAGGGGCACCAGAATTACAGGGTAGCTTCTTTGGACTCTTCCCGGTAAGCACCCCAAATTTGGAGATGTTTGGGGTTCAGAGGACTATGTTATTAAATACCAAAGGGGATCCCCCAAGGAGAAAATCATTTCTAATTGAATCAGGAAGCCACTAATAGCCCCCCCCTACAGGGGGAGCTTCCTCAATCAGTTCCTTTAATTATAAATGATTTTCTCCTGGGGGGACACCCTTTGGAGATTAATAACTCAGTCACTGAACCCCAAACCTCTCCAAATATGGGGCCTTACAGGGAAGAGTCCAGAGAAGCTACACTGTGATTTCCATGCTGCTACATGCCTGTGATTACTAAAATATGTACTCAAAATTAGTGACCACAGGATTGTAGCCACATGGAAATCACAGGGGGGGTTCCTTCAGCTCTTCCCTGTAAGCCTCCAAAATTTGAAGAGGTTTGGGGTTCAGGGGACTGAATTATTCAACTGCAAAACTTTACTGCCAGCAATATAGGGGTTAAGCAAGGGTAAGTAATACATTGACCAATTGACAATGCGGCATGTGGACAGTACTTTCCCAATTACTGCTGGAAGGGGACACTCTTTGCAGTTGAATAACTCAGCCCCCTGATCCTCAAATGTCTCCAAATTTGGGGGGCTCACAGGGACAAGTTTGAGGACGTTTTCCTGTTTTGTTTCCCAAGTCAAAAAAGGTAGTTCATTTCATTTCATCACAAAACGGTTTCTATTGTTTCATTTCATAATGAAACAATTCATTACGTAATGAAATGCCAAAACAATGTTTTGTTTTTCATTTGGTGCCCATTTCTATCCAAATCTGATTTAAAGAGAAGGGAGGGAGAGCAGGAGGACCTTGAAGTGCTTTATCCACAGTAAGCACCTGGACAGAAGGCTCAGCAGCCACACAAGTCACTTGGCTGCCATTCCCCCCACTTGACAGAAGGCCATTCACACTGAGCATTTCTTCAACTTTTTTAAGCCTCGTGATACTGGTACCACATCCACAAAATTCAAGACACAACATTAGTGACAACAGAGTCAAAAATGGACCCCCAAACTCTCTTGCTTTCTATGGTGCTTTACTAACTCCCAGACAATGTTGTATTTTTGTTCTGCTTTGACTCAGTTTCATCGAGTGCATGACTTGGTGTCTGGATGCTCATAACCAGTTGATGTGTGCTAATCTGTGCACGTTGTCTGTGTATCATCTGGAGATGTTTATTCATGGGTGCCTTTCTGCTGGTCAGTCTCCATCTCTCCATACCTTAGTGCTGCTCCTATTTAGATGTTATGGGATATCAGCTGTTCCTGTGTCCTCCTTTTTATTTTATTTTATTTTATTTCAATTTTTAATGTTACAACTTTTTCATTGTAGAGTATATGTGAGAACTAAAAAAGAAAATGTGACAGTTTGAGAATGGTGAGCAGGCAAAAACAAGAAGGGAAGGGAAGAGACAGTGAAGTGGGCAAAGGTTGGGCAGAGGAGATAAGAAAAAGGATACAATTAGAGATGGGCACAGACTTGACGAAATTCTCATTTCCGTTTCCGTTACTTGTTTCCGTTATGGAACAGAAAAGGAAACGACAATTACTCCGCCAGAACTCGAACTCGAACTGACTAAAGAAAAATTGGGTCTGATTTGTTGTTGTCATTCCTGGCATCGCGGCGATCCCGCGATGCCAAGTGGAACAGAAAAAAAGTTTTTAAAAGTTAAAAAAAAACTGATTCCCGGCCAAAAAGCAGGCGAAAATATGCCTGCCTGAGTGAGGGCTCAGGGCAGGTCACCTACCAGAGGGGTGGTTTCTGGGGGGGGGGGGTCCCTGGCCTCCCCCCCTCTCCTGTCCTGGGCTGCTCTGGTGGGGGAAATCCTCGTCATCTCGCAGTCGCTCGCAAGTCGCAACAAGCACCGGACTCGCCGTCGGCCGCCGCAATTCAAGCGGCACAGAAAAAAAGTTTTAAAACCCCCACCCCGATTCCCGGCCCAAAAAGCAGGCAGAAATATGCCTGCCTGAGTGAGGGCACCTACCAGAGGAGGGGTGGTTTCTGGGGGGGGTCCCCGTCCTCCCCCCCTCTCCTGTCCTCCTGGGCTGCTCTCGTCTCGCCATGCCATGCGGTGCGGGCGGGGGATCGAAAATGGGGCAGCGACTGCAATATTTTTTTTGAAATCGAGGCCCAAAAAACAAAAACACACAAGCCAACACAAGCACCACAGAAACATGTGGGAATTGCTATTTTAAAACTGCCAGAATTTTTACAGTAGCAACAAAATGTCTCCTCTGTCCTCTCTCCATTGATTTTATTTTATTTTATTTTATTTTATTTTATTTTATTTACACCTGCGCAATGATCGGCTGGCCATGGGAGTGACCATGCAAATTTTTGGAGCCATTCCACCAATCGCATGGGCACTTGGCCAGGTTGACCACAGAGACTTCTGGGATGTGCCAATCGGGCATAAAAAGCCCACTAACCGTAGCCCGAACCCGAACCCAAAGCCTAAGCCTAACCCATACGCCAGTACACTGTCCTTCTAAGTGGGTCAGAGCGGCACCCAGAGGTGCACCCCAATACTCACCCTAACCTCACCCGTAACTAGCCTAACCCTAGCCCTTGCGCTAACCCGTCTTAACCCTAAGCCAGATCTACTTGCATTGCACTACACGCAAGTACCTTTCCCTTCTTAGTGAGATGCAGTGGGTGCAGAGAGTCCACCAGTCTGGCTCTGGGTGACTCCTGCAGGCTCGGCTCGGCAGCATGTGTGACATGCAGCAAACCATGCCCCCGAGGCCTGACTGATGCAGGGAAGGCACCCCAAAAAGAGGGGTGCCTCTGCCAGTCTGCTGCGTCTGCAACTTGGTATGCATATCCATATGGCCATGCATGCCCTTTTGCAGCGGGTGAGGATAGGAGGCACCCACGGGTGCCTACAGGAGCCCGCTTTCCCTTTATAGCGGGCCAGAGGAGGCACCCACCCCACAGAGGTGCCTCCAGGAGCCCGCTACCCCCCCAAACCAGTATAACGACAGACGAAAAACGACACCACGAAATGACAAATTTTTGCAAAATTTCGCGAAAAACGGAAACGAGCCGAAACGGACCCGTCCCGAAAAACGATAACTCGAAAAAAAAAATTCCCTAGTCGTGCCCATCTCTAGATACAATTAGAGATGGACACCAACTGGTAAAATGTTGGTTCATGATGGACTGAGCCTAAGCATGGAGAAATGAATAATTTTTCCCTGTTCATGCCTTGCAGGAGGAACCCATCTGCTTCTGCCATCTTCCTGTGCCTATGCCTCCTCTGTTGGTCACCACAAAACAGTCTATTCATCAGTTTTTCTGCTTCACTGTTTGGTTCATGCCCATGAGTTTAAATTTTAAAATATGTTTCTCACTTTCCACCTGTACAGGTATATATCTAAATTTCATGCAACTCATGATCCTCTTTTGCCTCTCTTTAGGGGATGCATATCTTCCTTTTTTCTGGTAATGTCTAAGTGTCCACCATACAGACATCTTGGCCTTCCATGCCCATTCTTCATGCTGTTCCAGATGCTCTCAAGAATACTTTGCTTGAATTGCTTTGCCAAGAATTCCAAGTTTCTGGTGGAGAGCCTCATTGAGACTTCCTCCAATATGTTCATATTCTGGCACCCTGAATCATGCTTTTGCTAAAGTGGCAGCCTAGATTACAGCAGTTGGAAGGCTTGTCTGTGGGTTGTTGTTTTTTTTCCACAGCAACTGCAGGAACTTCACGGAATTGCCAGTAGCATCACCACAGTGAGTCATCAAGGTCCTTCAAAAGGATCTTGCTTTAGCACTATAGCTTTAGCACTAGCCCAGCTTCTCTCAGACTGAGCAAATTAGAATTAACCCTCCCCCTATGCCAAAGTAGAGCTGCTGTGGCTTTGTGTTTCTGGGATAAATCTTGTAAGATACATACGGTAAATACCACGGTTAAAGCTATTACTTTTCTATAGGTGCCTTTCAGAGTATGTGCATGTTTGGACATAGATTTGAAAAGGACATTCGTTAACAACCTCTAATGCAGAACAACCTGGAGAGAAACTTTTCAAATAAAATAATAAAATAATAAAATAAAAATGTTTCTTTTTGGGGCCTGCCCTCCAAGGCTTTGCTGGGTGACAGACGGGGCAAAAGCATCCATCTCCTCTTCGTGTTCACTAAGCAGAAAATGAAAAAGAGAAGCCCTGGTGACATTGACAGATTCGTAACCACTATTTTAAAAATGGTGTTAAAAACTCAGGCGTCCTGAAGACAAGACAGGAAGGTCTTTATATCCGTATATCTAGAATAAGATATGGGCCTGGTGGGCCTGGTATGGACAAGGTTACTGGGAGATGCTTCTGATACATCCATTGCCCAGATTTAGGTTCTCTTTTTCAGATTGATGAGTATAAATATAGGGCATACATAAAAGATTGTCCTAGTTCCCAGCAACCAAGTTGCGTAACTGAGGCATGGACCATGGTGGGCAAAATGTGTGGTTTATCAGCTGACTTCCTGGTTGATGTGAAGGGCCTAGAGGACTTTCCTTTGTGTTTCTCATATTTCAAGCTAAAAGGTGTGCACCTGTTTGTAAGAAATTGTATGGGAAAGTGGGCATGCTTTGAAAGAGGTAAACAGAAACATGTACAATTGTCTGGGCAGCAAAACAACCTCACAATTCAATGCAGAATTTAGACAGAACAAAGCTATTGGCGAAAGAAAGGAACAAGAGGGTTTGAGCAAAATGTAGCTTAACAGAGTTTCTACCTGCATATGCTTCCAAAGCCTTGTTCATATATTCTGCTTGGAAATCAAGGCCCCTTTGAGGGCCATTTCAACAGAAAAGCAACCCATGCAGTTAAAAAGAAATAACCTACGTATTTCGCATCTACTTCAACAGTGAATCTGAAGATCCTTCTGTTATTCAGAGCAACTTTTTTCACCGTCTTCTGTGAAGCACACACAGATACATTGGGGGTCATTTTGTAACTACCGCCAGACCCCAAACATTGAATATCCTGTCATTTCTGCAAGACTCCATGCATTGAATACTTGCGTTCCCAGGCCAGCCCTCTAACCGTGGTACATCCCAATGGTTGTCAGAGAAATGAAAAGCTTCCCATACGGCACTGAAAACTTCCTACAGAATAACATTATTCTCCTCACCTTATGAGAAGGCAATATATGTTTCCGGCAAGAGAAGGGAACGAAAAAAATTATTCTGCACAAAATAAAGCAGATCGATACAAATAATGTCATAACACAAGACTTTAATGCACATCATGTAAATGGCACAAAATGAGGATAGCTGGTGCTTTGTTGCACACATTTTTGAAAATGAGCAGCATGGGAGGGGTAAGTTGCATTGTTTTAAAAATCACCAGCTATTCATTTTGAAGATAACCCAGTGGGATGTAGCAGATAGAATGATGGACTAGGCCTTGGAAGGCCCCGATTTGAATTCCCACTAAGCCTTGGAAACTCACTGGGGGAATGGAACTGGTGAAATAACTCTAAATATCTCACTTGCCTTGAAACCCTATGAGGATCACCATGTTAGTTCCAACTGGATGGCACATAATAACAACCATTAGTTTTGTTAGTGTGTCTGTGTACTTAGCTTCTCATAGGGGAAGAGTAGTAGTTTTGAGTACCATATATATTGTTTGGAGGGTTTGGTTAGGAAGGGGGAAAAACAACGTATACTGCCCCTTGTTTTGTTCTCACCCAGAAACAAAGTCCTCTCTGTGGATTTCTCCTTTCTCCATCAATGCATCCACACATTGCAAAGTTTTAGCTGTTTGATATGAGTTAATTGTCAAAGCTCCGTCCTACTGTATGGAATCCTGGGTGTTGCAGTTTAATGAGATTTCAGGATTCCATAGGAGGGACGCATGACTGATAACGTGGAATCAAACTGCAATATCTATGTAATCATACACTCCAAGTAGCCTACCACATCAACTAAATCTGGCAATTGGAGTTTTGAACTTCTTCATTGTGATATTTGTGCTGCTTAAGTCTGGCCCACTGTTGTCACTTTATTTGTCATGGTTTTCACCTTAAAAATCCCATCAGGATCACTGCAAACCATGCATTCTGTTATCTTGACCAGAACAAAGCAGCTGGCAGAATTACCACCCAAGAATTTTCTTGTTTTCCACTTACACAGAGAGACCATGGCTCTCACTGCTTTCTTTATACTAGGAATGTTCCCTAAATGACTTTTCAGAACTTGTTTTATCCATCATTATTGCATATGCTAATTAGATACACTAGGAAGTGTAGTCCATCAATTGTAGAGACCTTCCTGATACTCACCATATGCAAATAGATGTCGGAATAAAACTATATGCATTCACTGATTCTTCATTTACAGGTAAATGTTCTTGATTTTGGAATGATTTTGGAACCTCAGGAATCCCTTGGCAGAGAACAAATTGGAGTTATTATTCTCTGCTAATTGACTGGCATTTAACTTCACAGTTTCTGTGCCCCGTGGCACAGTGGTTAAATGCCTGTACTGCAGATGAAACTGTGCTCACAATCTGGGGTTCAATTCCAGGTAGCAGGCTCTAGGTTGACTCAGCCTTCCATCCTTCCAAGGTTGGTAAAATGAGTACCCAGCTTGCTGGGGGGGGGGGAGAACAATGTGTAGCCTTACAATTAAAAATTGCCTAGAGACTACATGAAGTGGTATGGGGTGGTATATATAAGCAGAACACTTTTTTCTTGTTCTTTGAGACCTGTCTTCTTCCATGTTATTTATTATTTAATGTATTTGATCATATCTCCTAACTAGAGATGGGCACGACTTAGCGAAATTTTCGTTTCCGTTTTTGTTTTTTCGTTTTCGTTACGTAACGAAATGAAAACGAAAAACGGTTCAAAAATGGACCGAAAATGGAAACGAAACGACTAATTTTGAGCCAATTTTCGTTTTTTGTTACTGGAAAAGCACTTAATGGAGCTAAATGGGAAGAAACGAAAAAAATTTCGTTTTCCTTTTCGTTACGTAACGAAACGAAAACGAAAAATTTTGAAAATTAGCTCACGAAAACGGAAACGAGCCGAAACGGACCCCTAGACGAAAACGAAAACGAAAACGAATAATTTTTCTGAGTCGTGCCCATCTCTACTCCTAACCTATTCCCTTCCTTCCTGAAAGTAAACAAGCTCAAGATCTACTTATATAAAAAAATCCACCTTTCCTGCCCTTCATTTCTTCTCTCTGATTCTTCTTCAGCTTGGCTATATAGCAGTGATGGGGAACCTTTTAGAGACCGAATGCCCAAACTGCAATTCAAAACCCCCCTAATTTGTTTGCAAAGTGCCAATATAGTAATTGAACCTGTATACAGGTGGCTATAAAGGGGCGATATCGAGTGCCCACAGAAAGGGCTCCAAGTGCCACTTTTGGCACCCGTGCCACAGGTTCGCCATCACTGCTATATAGTCTTCAATTAGATCAACAACATAGCAGTCTTTCAAGTTAAAACCAATAACCAAATCTGTAAGGTATTTATATTGTGCATCTTCCTTTGCTTCTCCTCCTCCTCCTCCTCCTCCTCCTTTGCTTACAATTGCTTATGGGGCAGTGTGGATTTATGTGTCTCTCTATACATACACGTAGGAATAAATTGTTATTGTTTCAACTTATATACCTGCCTGTAGGGCTAGAACACTCTCTGGGTGCTTTAAAATGTAATTAAACAATAAACACTTTGCCCATCCCCACCTCTCATGAACTCGGTACTCATATTACTGACCTTGGAAGGATGGACGCTTGAGTCAACCTTCAGTCAGTTACCTGAATCCTCCCAAATAAAACTCAGGTCATGAACAAAGGTTTGGCTGAAGCACTCCAGTTTTAACCATCATGCCATCAGACTAAATAATGTGTTTGGTAATGAGTACTCCTAGATAAATGTACCCAGGACTGCAGCCATTGCAAACTGTCCCCAGCGAAGTTTCAATGCTATGTTTATGCTTCTATACTAATTATTTATGAAGTTAATTATATTACGCAGAACATAAATACAAAAACAAATGAAAATTAATGCCTTGGTGATTTTTTAAAAATAGAAAATTCAGTATCCCCTAAGAAAGCCTACTCTTCCCCATTCTTGCCCTACTGGGGAAAATGCAATTTGCAGCAATTATTGTGGAATGTTCAAAGGGTTATCATGCAACAGGGAAAGGTTGTTTTCTATTATCTGCTTCCTTTTCTGTGCAACTTTCGCTCACAGTTCATTAGCACATTTTCCACAGGAAATCCTCTGAACGTCTTAGCATCACTGCCTTATCATTATTATGGAAACATGTGGCATGCTCCGTTTTCTCATTGTTGGCCAGTATGTGGCAATACTGTCTCATTCAAAGACAAGATCAATAGCAAGCACTTTCTTTGAAGAGTGGGATTTGAGGGATTCCTCAGGAAAGCAGAGGGATCTGTATTACACAAGCTTTTATTTCCGTCAGAGTTTGATCTTACATAAAACCTGCTCTTTTGAAGCACCGGTTACTAGAGCATGTATCTATTTCAAGCTGCTCTTGAAGTTTACCTGTATAATAGAACAACTGTACTATTTCACCTTTCAGCTGTCATTCTCTCAATATCTATGGATATTGTCATAGCTTAGGCTGCTTTTTCTAGCATAGTATTTACTTTTGTATTTTGCCAGAGTTGGATATTTTGCTCCTTCCACCAGGACAGTTCTTGCACCATTCTTGTACTTTTGAAGGAAGAACCTATAGGTACATCCAGGCTGCAGACCTCAGCCATAGTGGAAAGAGTAGCCCCCAAGAATGAATGGGGGGTCCCCAAACCATAGACATGGGGCACCCACCCACAGGACTTCCATCTACTCCACCACAGCATCCAGGCAGCACTTAAGGGACAGGATAGCATCCACTGCAGAAGGCTGGAAGGAGAGATAGAGCCAGGTGTTATTTGCATATTGGTGACATGAAGCTCCAACCCCCTGATGACCTCCCCCAGTGGCCTCATGTAGATATTAAACAACAATTCCTGGAGAGGGTTGATCTTGCCATGGTGACACATGCCTCAGTTAGATCCTGGCTGGATTACTGCAAAACAGTCTATGTGGGCCTATCTATGGAAAATAAATAAATAAATAAATAAATAAATAAATAAATAAATAAATAAATAAATA